>JAUIMM010000188.1:2755000-3355000 GCA_031769625.1 Taudactylus pleione | reverse complement strand
GTCTGCTATCCTGACAGGTTGAGCCGGTTGCAGAGGGCAATTCTGGGTTGCTGCAAACAGGCGTCATATTGCTGCATGATAGCACAGGCCACACTCAGCCAACTACACGCGTGAGCAGGGGTTCCGAGAGGGGGGGAGCGGGGTACTAATTACTCGGGCCCGGGCTTGCTGGAGGGGCCCGGCAGGGGCCCGGGTCCGGCTCCGCTACCCCCCCTCTTACATCACAGCAGCCCAGCACATTCTGCTGTGTGCTGGGCTGCACTGGGAGACTGCTTGCGGTTGCTAAGAAGCAGCCACATCAGTCTCCTATGCCTGTGGGGGGAACGATCAAGCTGATCACACCCCCAATGGTTAGGTTATGTGCCGGGCTGAGGGGGTAACAGCGCCCCCCACGCCAACTTTTCTTTTTTTTTTTTACCTAAGGGGCCGTGGCCACGCCTCTGCTATTAGGCCACGCCCCCTTTTATCCCGGCCCCGCGCGGCTCTTGGTGGGTCTGCACGTGAGTTGCTACGACGATACCATTGGGAGGTACTGGACTATCCTCACAACAGCCCTGACCTAGCACAGAGTGACTTACATCCAGGGGCCTATCTATAATGGGTCCAGGGGGGCCCCGCACCGCACACCCTGCACCTATAGTATTACTTACCTCTCCGGAGTCCCACATCGGCGCGGGGGTCCGGCACTGTAGAGACGAGAGGAAAATGGCCGCTGCAGCCATTTTCCCGTCATTTGCGCATGTGCAGTACAGGGAAAATGGCCACCGCAGCCATTTTCCCGGTGACCTGTGCATACTCTACAGACTCTGGGCGCACTCTAGTGCCCAGAGTCCAGAGTTTATAACTTCGGCGCTGGCCGTGCACAGCCATTGAAGAAACACCTGGGTGGAAGGTAATTTTCAACCGACGTTCATCAAGCCGTCATGTTCTGGCTTCAGGTGCTTGACACTGATTTCTTCTATGCCGGGATAGATGCCTTGGTGTACTGTTGAAACAAATGCTTAGACAAGTGTGGGGACTATGTGAAAAAATAATCTGTACCAAGGCCATACTATTGATTATACAGGTTGAGTCTCCCATATCCGAAATGCTCGGGACCACGAGCATTTCGGATTTTGGACTATTCCGGTTTTCGGAATACCTGGGGGGGGGGCCCGGCGGGTGTCACGGGAGGCCCCGGCGTGTGCTGCGGGTGGGTCTGGAATGTGTTGCGGTGGTCCGGCGGGTGATACAGGTGTCCGGCGGGTGTGTCGCGCGGGTGTTGCGGTGGTCCGGCGGGTGCTACAGGGATCCGGCGGGTGTCATGAGGGGTCCGGCGACTGAGGCGGAAGGGTCCGGCAGGTAAGACGGAAGGGTCCGGCGGGTGCTGCGGCTGTCACGAGGGGTCCGGTGGATGCTGCGGCTGTCACGAGTGGTCCGGCGGCTGCCGCTGGGGGTCCGGCGGGTGATGCGGGGGGTGGCCTGACGTGTGGACCACGCCCACGCCGCTAGTTATTGGCCGCTGATACTAGTGACGTCATGACGTCAGGTGATGTCGTGACGTCACATATGCACCGAAATATTCTGGTTTTTGGAATATTTCGGTTTTTGGAATAACGGATATGGGAGACTCAACCTGTACCTATATATGTACGAGTTGAATAACTTTATGCAATTCCTGGGGGCATGGTCATGCAATCTCCTAAAAACAAACAAACAATACTATGTGAGGACCGGATTCTGCGCCCGTGTCTGCATCTTTTGCCAGTCGGACGTCTTGCAATTTTATGCAAATGCTTCTACAAAGCTACTCCCTGGTGCACATCTGTGCGTTCGAATGTGCAAGAACTGAGGCACCCACCGTCAGTGTCTGTAGACGCTGAAAAAATGATTGGTGCATCTTTAGACCCCATCATCGGTCGCACCATCGAAACTTGCACCTGTCCTATGACAGGTGCAGTTCCTCAGTCAGTGTATGGCCTCCTACATAAACAATTCTGTATCTTGTGTGCAACAAATATTTGTGACAAGCCCAAGGCATGCCCATGAGATGGACCATCTCCATGCGTCCACCTAACAACCGCCATGTCACCGCCCAGCAGGGCCTTAACTAGGTGTGTGCAGCTGGTGTCACTAGACAGAGTGCGGGGCTCTGTGGGTGGCACCACCGATGCCCCATTGCCCTTGTTTTTGGCTGTAACGGCACTCTGCAGTCGGTGTCTACAGTAAAAAGGTAGACAATGTTTAGGTAGACTCCACAAGTTAGACAGGCAATAGGTCGACAGGGTCAATAGGTCGACACACTATAGGTCAACATGTAAGAAGGTCGACATGTGCAAAATGGTCGACAGGGTCAAAAGGTCGACAAGCTAATGGTCGACACATTTTTTTTCTCTAGCCCTAATCTTCACCCTAACCCTTCCCTTGGTCCCTAACCCTCCCTCCTGGTGCATAACCCTAACCATCGGGGTAGGTGCCAGACCCTAACCCTCCCTCCTGGTGCCTAACCCTAACCATAGGGGTAAGTGCCTCACCCTAACCATCAGAGTAAGTGCCTAACTCTCTGGTAAGTGCCTAATCCTAAAAAAAACATGTTGACCATTTTTGTGTTGACTTTGACCATGTCGACCATTTGTACATGTCGACCATCTTACATGTCGACCTTCAGTGTGTTGACCTATTGACCCTGTCGATCTTGTGTCCCTGTCAACCTATTGCCTAACTTGTAGTGTCTACCTAAACATTGCCTACATTTTTATTTTAGATCTAAAGACCGGATACCGGACCACCCACCCTTAACCTCATACAAAACTGTAAACCTTGCCTCACCAGGAGCAGCCATTTTCATACTAGAGGTTTAATTACCTACATGCATATTAAATGCATTTGGTTACTCTTCTGAGTGAATTGAGGCACCATTGTGCAGAAATCAGCACATCATCCATAACTCCCACCTTCCCAATATCCTGTAACAGGACTATTCACGTGCGCTGATGTATTTTAAATAAATAGAGGGTATATGGCACAGCGCTGTATATACACTATACAGTATGTATATTTTAAGTTAGGTATGACAGGTGTGGTATAATCAAATGGTTATTTGCTGTGTGTCACCTGTGTCAGAATCAGGCGCTGAATGATATAGGTGACACACAGCAAATAATCATTCTATCATACCACACTTGTCATACCTAACTTAAATTATACATATATGCAGCGCTGTGCCATATACACCCTATAGACTTCAGGAGACTGGACCCCTCCAGGCAAAGCTGCTGTCAGGATGCGGCCTGGGATTGGCCGCTACTCACCTCTGGTCCATATCACCTGACTAGTCTCTCTCAATGGTAGTACTACGGTCACTCAGCTGATCCTCTTATCCAATGACTAGCTACCAAAGGGTATTTAGCATGACTCCAGGAGCAGGAAGTTGCTGTTCAGCTTCGCTTTCCCTGTGACTACGATGCCAGACGGACATAGCATTACCGCAGCTGTAATCACTGCTGCACATTCAAGGCTTTTGCGAAAGTAATGGCGCATGCGCGGCACTGATTACAGCTGTGGTAAGGTAGAGCAGGCAGGGAATAGTATCTATTTTCTGAAAAGCTGTCATCGCAAAAATGACAGCTTTTCGGAATAGATAGTTATGGAGAGGATGAATGATGAATTCCTCCGGTAATTAGGTAGAACTCCATGCGAGTTATAAACCTAATTACCTCCATCGATTTTTTTTTAGTAATGATGAATAGGCCCCTGAATCTTCAGTGTATCAAGTTCACTACCTGCACCTGAGTTCCCTGCTCAGTTACTTGTACTCCGTGATTGATTCTACAGTGTATCAAGTTCTCTCACCTGCGTCTGAGTTCCCTGCACAGTTAATTGTGTTCCATGTCTGGATCTACAGTGCCCCAAGTGCACTACCCTGCGTCTGGGTCCCCTATACACCCAGTGACTCTCTGTGTCTGGATTCCCGAGCTTCCTTTGCACTACCCTGCGCCCAGATCTTCCGAGTTACCCAGAGCTCCCAGTACCTGACCTTCCATTATTCATCGTCACTCCCACCTAGTCTGCGCCTGTCCTCCTGTGTCACTTCTTTGTGTATCCAGCAGCAACGTCTCATCGTACATACCAGTGCATCATTTACACTCATTATTGCAGTGACATTTCCTAGTGTCCTCGTCACTCCCAGGTACCTAACCAGAGGGCCACGACCTGCTCACTCGTGAGGCGAAACCCATATCCCAACAGGAGGGGTCACTGGTGAAGACCAACGAGTGGGTTAGACTCCGTGCCTCTGATTAGGTCTAGCCAACACCTGGGACTGACCTTTATTGAAGATACTAGCACTGTCACTCCCCACGCTGCCTCCTAGCCATCCTAACCCCCCCGGCTCCCTGTACTCCACAGAGGAATTACTAAGCTTCGGATCGTAACAGCTGCACATTATCTTTATCTCAGACCTGAGCGCGGCATATACTGTATATTTATTCTACTGTACTTTAAATAAAGGCTGACAAGTTAAACTTTTAGTTCCCTACACAGAGGTTACATTTAATCATACTTGTCTGCTGTCCCGAAATGTAGAGCGTATTTATCTTAGAAAAGTCTGGCAAAGAGGTATTGATATGGGATTGGTATGAATGACCGCCAGACGTATGCCCGGTGGTTCAAATCCCGACAGCAGAAGACCGGCAGGCATCCAAATCCCGATCGGTAAGTAGACTATCTAACACTAATCTTCCCCCCCCAACCCTCCCTTAGGGGTGCCTAACCCTAACCCCCCCTGTGACTAACCCTAACCCCCCTCTAAGTGCCTAAACCTAACCCCCCCGTACCCAAAGCCTAAACCTAAGTCTCCTGGGGGGTGCCTAACCCTAACCTCCCCCGGGGATGCCTAACCCTAATCCCCCTTCCCTAGCCTGACCCTAACCCTCCCGGGGGGGTGCCTAACCCTAAGTCCCCCCCAAGAGCCCCTAACCTAACTCTCCCCCCCTTCGGCTGTCTGTGCCCGCCGCCCGGCTTACCTGCGTTCGGTATACCGGGTGTCAGGCTCCCGGTGTAGGTAAAATGACAGGCATTGCGATTTTGACGTCGCAAAGCTGGCGGTCGGCATGTCATCCGTCAGCATCCTGACTGCATCCCATTGATATAGCCTTTTGGAGTGGTGGAACTTAGGGGTGTTCCCAACAGGGGGGCAGCAATTGTGAAAGTTACTGTTAGCCAACACAGAGTCCTTAACCAGGATGCTGGGTATTTTGGTCAACAGTAGGTAACAGAGTAACAGCGGTAATATAGCAGAATATATACAGTGGCGATGCAGGATAACAGTGGTGGCTAGAATAGCGGTATTGCAGATACAGAGGTTTATGGGTATCTCACCCCAAGAGCTAAGTACTGTGTTTCTACACTGTGACTACTGTGATACTCTTACATAGTAAAAATGGCTGCAATCTGCTCAAGTGTGGTAACATATCAGGTCGAAGGTCGCACCTCCCTGCAGACTCTGGGTACCAGTGCCCAGCATGTATGTGGCACAGATAGGAGACAGTGATGCTATCTAACAAAAAAATCACTGGCGGAAAGTGTTGGCACGGTATTGCCACCTCTAGGCCACTAGTGGTATTGCAATATACGTACTAAAGACGACTACTGATTTCCAAATAGTGTCCAGGAAGCCAGTTTGTGGGATTCACTAATATTCCTGGAAATGCAGCTATTCACTAGGAACCACTGATGTCACAGAGTGATGACACGGTTTCCTAGTGAGTTAAATGACTACATTACCAAGTTTTTAATCAATCGATAGATGCAATATCATAGATTATGGAAAAGCACAAAATGGCTGCCACCGCCTTTTTCCAGCTTCCCAGGTTTCTACACTAGCACAAATTAAGGGAAAGTATGCTTCTAATTACTTTAACCCCAGCAACATAATGTACTGTCATGAATCTAGTAATTACTATGGTTTCCCGGTATCATGTGCATATACTCCCTTTTATATTTTAATTAGCAATGCCAGAGGGAGCAATTAAAGCACTCCTAATGGGGAAGAGTTTGTAGCTGTGGATGGTCCTGTTGCAGCACGTCGTGTGTTAATGAATGGCATGTTCTAGGGAGCCGCTGACACTTTCAGCCGGAGTGGCCATATAAAGTTATCAAGGGAAGAATTCTAGATGGGAAACAGTTTCATACATCAATCACTGTAATTGCTGTCAGAACAACCTGTGCGCAAAACATAAATTAATTTGAATATACATGATACATGGGACATTGATTTATAGAGGACGTAGGGGAGATGTATCAAACCTTAGAGAGAGATAAGGTGGAGAAGTTCCCTTTGGTAACCAATCAGATTCTGGGGCCTATTCATCATACGATAAATGGCCCGGTAACCACGCGGAAACGCATCATCAGATATTCAGCAAACTTCCGAAAACTGAAAGTTTTCGGAGTTTGCTTCCGAGAACAAGCACCATCTTCAGACAGCGCTCGTTCTCAGATCCCCGCTCCTTCCTATGGGAAGGTGTTCCGGGGATGTGAAGAGGGTTCCGAGCGGATCCCCCCGCCGCCTCCTCACTACCTCCCCTTAGAGAGGGATCCCCCCGCCGCCTCCTCACTACCTCCCCTTAGAGAGAGATAAGGTGGAGAAGTTCCCTTTGGTAACCAATCAGATTCTGGGGCCTATTCATCATACGATAAATGGCCCGGTAACCAAACGGAAACGCATCATCAGATATTCAGCAAACTTCCGAAAACTGAAAGTTTTCGGAGTTTGCTTCCGAGAACAAGCACCATCTTCAGACAGCGCTTGTTCTCTGATCCCCGCTCCTTCCTATGGGAAGGTGTTCCGGGGATGTGAAGAGGGTTCCGAGCGGTTCCCCCCGCTGCCTCCTCACTACCTCCCCGGCGGCTTTGCGCATGCGTAGCCGGGACGACGGGGAGCAGGTAAGTAACGCAGCTACTTCTCCACCTCTCTACAACCCTTCAAACGGGCTCTCAAGACCCACTACTTCATCAATGCTTTCCAGCTCTCATCCTAACTTGCTGCTACTTGCTCCTTCCTCCCCATCTGTATCATGCCTGTATGTCTGCCCCTCCCCTTGAGAATGTAAGCTCCTGCGAGCAGGGCCCTCTACCCTCTTGTACTTCTCCTTACTTTATTTTCATCTACTTCTTACCCCCCAACTAGGACACCTAACACGGTTTATTTGGGTGTTATGGCCACCAATGTATCAATGTATATTATCCATGTCCTTGTCCTGCATTGTATTGTACTGTATTGTACTATAAGTCACTTTTTTGGTTTTGTACTTTGTAAGGCGCTGCGGAATAAATATACAATAATAATAATAATAATAATAATACTAACCACGAGGACAACTGCTTTTCGGAGCAGCTGGTTCCTCACCAGATCAATGATGAATTGCTCCGGTGTCACGTTTCCCTCGCAGTGAGTTCAATACTTCATCATCGGAGGCCATACGGCCTTTGATGATGAATAGGCCCCTCTATCATTTATCTAGCACAGTCTGTAACAATGGTAGGCAACCTATGGCACTCCAGCTGCTGTGGAACTACACATCCCAGCAAGCCCTGGCTAAGTTTTACTGTTAAGGAATGCTAAAACTGTGACAAGGCATGCTGGGATATTTAGTATAAAGCAGCTGGAGTGCCACTGGGTTTACTACCCCGTGTCTATAAAAAGACAGAAGCTGATTGGTTGGTACAGCACTGCAGCGATCTAGCCAGATGCAGGGGCCGTGGGGCAGCAATGCCGCCTGTAGTATTGTGTGTTAAAAATATATCCTGTGACCACCAGAAAAGTACAAAATGCTATTCCTTTGGCAGATCGGTTGATGGTGCGTACTGCGCATACGTATGCATCACAGCGCGTGTACGATCACTCAAGCAGAAAGAACGCCATCGCAGAGTGAGTGACGGGAGGTCAGCGTTTGGGGGTGGTGACGGGGGAGTGGTAGGAGAAATGCAGGTGTGCCTGTCCATTTGGATGCCGTTGCATGGGCGTGCATAAATTAGCCACTGCGCCGGCATACGTAGCTTGTGTACTCACTGCGTGCAATGAGGTTAGTGATTTCTGAGTAAGGTCAGATCTCCTGTAATTGTGCACGAGGGGCCGATGTTACTCGATGTTACCGATGTATATGCAGGACTGCAAGGTACTACGGATGTGAGATAGCGGTAGTGGGCGTCTCTATGCTGGCTGTGCGACAGCTTTGCGATTGCATTCATTAGCATATTTTCGCAGCAGACCTTCGTGTGTAATCGCAGCTGCGATCGCAATAGCGATCCGTAGTGAATCAGGCCCAATGTTGGGAAAATTGATGGACATCTACAAGTGTTCGAAAGGACATGCAAACTCCATGAGTTGCCTAAGAAGGGTGCAGGGTGTGCGGTGCACATGGGCCCCTGGGTTCCAGGGGGCCCACACCGCACACCCTGCACCGATACTTTCTAATACTTACCTCTCCAAAGTCCCATGTCGGCTGGAGAGGCGCTACACAAAACTCCTGGAAATTGGCGTTCTGCGCGTGTTCAGAAGACTACGGGCACAGACTAGTCTACTGAACCTGTCAGTGCGCCACGGTCAGTGGAAAAAGAGAGAGTAGAGAACCCTGGATGGTGAGTGAACACTGGCCCCCTTCTCTCTTAATATGCCCCTGTGCCTATGCAGGATTGGGCCAGATACCCAGTGCCCACTTTGCATGGAGAGGTATTGGAGGCAGTGGCGTAACTAGGGCAACCGGGGCTCGTGTTCTGGGCACTGTGGGACCGGTGGCACCCCCCCACCCTAGTCACTCAGTGTAGTGCAGACTGCAGTGAGTGCGGTCCGCACTACACAGTTCCACACGCATCGCCGCCGGCGCTGGGTTGTACACTCGTACTACCCGGCGGCTATGTGTGTGCTACAGCAGCCAATGACAGACAGACAGACTCACATTGGCTGCTGCGCTCACTGCCAGAGCCGGGCTGGAGCTCACTCATGAGCTCGTGCTTTCCGGCTCCTGCAGTGGGCAATGGGAGAGACGTCATGACTTCTCTCCCATAGTACCAAGCACGGCGAGTGGGACCGAGCGGGAGGATGGAGGAGCAGACAGCGTGGGGTGCGGCAGGAGCAGGGATTCAGGTAAGTTAGTGTTTTCTGTCTGTCTGTTATGCACTACTGGCCGGGGGCACTATGGAAGGAATTGCTACCACGTTTGCTGATGCAATCACCAGGAGTCAAGTGGCCCAACTGTAATTTGCATAATTTGCACCAGCATAGCCCTGCCCTGAGGAAAAGACCACAACAGGTAGACAACTGCCAGCACCAAACACCTCTGCATTCACCAGCCCAGAGGAAAGACCGCAGTGGCAATATCAGCACTGCTACCTCTTGTCTCTGCTATGTAGCCTAATGTTGCTAGTTCCAACTTGTTGGATCCAGTGGGGGATGCTCAGTGTTTGCCAATGCCGGCAGTGAGTATGAGTGAATACACTGACCTCCCTATGAGTGACTCCAACCGGACTGACCCTAGCAATTCCAACCTAGATCCCCCTGTAGATTGTCCCATGTTAGGAAAAAGTGAGGGCTGCAGGCAGGAGTTTAGGGAACCTGAGTTCTCTGACATATGTAAGGCATGAGGCACCAAGCTGGCAGCGGCTTTTCTGTGATGTGGAGGGAGTGTGACCTGGTTGAACGGGTTACTGTACCAGGTAGCCAAGGTAGAAGGGATAGCCCAGTTAGGGAGTTGATGTCAATTGCATACACAGTCCCTTTGGCTGTTAACCAGGGGCAGAATCGAACACTGAAGTGCCTGACACCAAAAGTTTTCTGGCCCAGAATGACGTCCTGCTCTACTGTAAGTCATGTGACCTGTGCCAGAGGCTTGGACACCTCAGTGCTCAAGCTTACCTTGGTTCCTTGCCAATAGTTGGGGAACCTTTACAGCAAGTGGCTGTGGACATAGTAGGTCTCCAGTCTGAGCCCATAAGTTCAGGGAAGACACACAGCCTTCCCATGGTATATGTCACATGGAATCCAGAGGTTGGTGCTCTGTCCACCATCACTGTGGACCATATAGTGCACAAGGTGGTAAGAGAAGACCAAGGTGGCAAGGTAGGCTTCCTGCATCATTAGTTGTTAGAGGAGAAATGGAGGGCAGGTCTGACAGGGCAGATGGATGACAGATAGAAATGACAGAAGCACACTGCATGGGTCACAGAGTGGGAGGAGGCAGGGGTAGGCCCAAACCAGGAGAGGTAGATGCAACCAGAGACTGGTCCCGGGCTACATCCTTGAGACAGGCACTGACTTTACAAAATGTAGGGCCCTATGGATGAAATGTCACTGACTTTAGTTTTGTAGTGACATCCCTTGCAGATTTGACTAGGAAGGGTCTTTCCAAGTAAGTAGACTGGACACCTGTTTGTGTGTTGGCATTCCAGTCATGGAAGGAGGCTGTCACGCTTGGCGCTGGGGAAGTAGAAACTCTGGGTCCGGGTTGCAGGAGGAAACGAAGGTGAGGGGCCTGGATATATGTTCTCCTCATCCACAGCTCTCGAGTGTTGACGAGACCTGGGCAATGGTGCGGAGTCTAACCCACAGGATGGTGTTCGCCAGTGACCCCTCCAATCGGGATTTGGGCTTAGCTGCACCCTGTGAGCAGGTCGCGTTTCTTTGACCAGGTACCCGAGCTCAGTGGGAATTGGAGACACAAATAACCGTGGCCCTAATAAGAGATGGAGTGATCCACAAACAACGTAAAGGAGTCTGGCAATACTGTAGCACAAAGTTCACTAGTGACACGTTTAGCACACAGGCAAATATGGTAATTCACTGTTGTATGAAGTTCACTAGAGGCTCGTTTAGCACACAGGCAGATGGTAATTAACTGTTGCACCTGGTTCACTAGAGACTTGTTTAGCACACAGGCAGATGGTAATACACTGTTGCATGAAGTTCACTAGAGACACATTTAGCACACAGTCAGATGGTAATTCACTGTTGCACAAGGTTCACTAGAGACACGTTTAGCACACAGGCAGATGGTAATACACCGTTGCAAGAAGTTCACTAGAGACACGTTTAGCACACAGGCAGATGGTAACTCACTGTTGCACAGGGATCACAGTAATGTCTAGGCACACAGGCAGAGATGGAACACACTGTAGAGGAAATAGAACGCCAGGAACCTGGACCGGAACTCAACTAGGGACTAGGAGACAACCGTTGTTGAGACAGTTTGCAGAAAGGTGGAAGCAGGCTATATACCCCCACAGAACCCTTTGATAGGTGCACAGCGATCAGCTGACGCTCACCTATCCCAGGCCGGAAGTACAGTCACATGGGCCGACTGACAAGGCGGCGCCCATGCCAGCAACCCCGATTCCAGACACCGGATCGCCCGCAGTCCCCTACGCAAGGGGAGAATGCTCAGCGTCCTCTCAGCCGCCGCGCCAGCTGCCCGACCGCCCGGGAGATCAAAGGAAGCTGGCGAGGAGGTAAGGCCGCGCTGATCCCCGGCAGAGCCCTGACAGAGGCTATCAGCTCCAATGCTGGTGCAAATTCATGACCAAGACATTGTGGTACAAACTAATGCGTGACTGCATGGACTAAGAGCAGTACTGAGCCAAGAGGGGTAATATAGACAGGAGCACCATGTAGCCTCTTTGAGGAGGATACTGCTATGGTGGGAGGTTGGGTATGCCACAAGTGGTTGGCAATTGTGTGTGTATTGGATCAACCTCAGCCCTGTTTGGGCAACTGGCCCACCACAGTGATAACTGACCAAAATTCTTTTGAATGGCTGCAACAAACCATGGGTGCGACTGCGGGACTTTTGTGGTGGAGCCTTGGACTTCAGGTTTATTATTTGGACATTGTTTGCCAACAATTAAGGGCCACCTGCAATTGGATGACCTGTCTAGGCCATTGCCAAAGCCCCACAGGTTGTTTCCTTTAACCCCAAAAGACTACAGGACCAGGAGCCAAAGTATTGGGAAATGGCCTGCTGGTGGCCCATATGAACAGGAAGGAAGGAGTGTGGCCCAAGTGGTGAAGATGGCGGCTGTGACACTGAAGTGTTTAAACCTCGTGTTGCGGTGCCATATTCAAATGAACTAATGGAGCTAGGCACAGAGTATATTTGCTTTACAATGTGTTTCCATGTTTTAAATGTTTTTATGTAAAGTGAAAAGTTGGCCAAATGGATTTTCCTTGGTGGTTTAGGGGAATCTGGAGCCCTCTATGGGCTTCTGGTTCCCTTAGTCCCCTATCCTAGGGAACTGGAATGTTTTCCCCTGCAGCCTCATTACTCAAAGTAAGATCAGGAGGTACAGAGAGGGCTGGCCAGCATAGTCAGATAATTGTTTTACTGGTGCTCCAAAGAGCTCCCACTCGGTGGCCAGGAGATTGTTGCCTGGGGATCTTATCTCCCTGCTTCTGGGACCCAAAATCGCCCAGAGAAGGTGATAAGGTACCCAGCAGAATGTAAGTTTTGGAGGGAACCATCCTCTGCTCCAAACTTGCCGGCACCTGGAGAGCGGTTACCTGCCCAGGTGGCCTCAGGCACAGAGGAGTGCCATTAGGGATGTTAAACGTAAGCATGCACCGTGCATGTTCAGCACATGCACTTGATTGATTAAATGACCTAGGGCAGTCTTACCCCCTGTGGTATTGTGTGTTAGCAAGCAGTGGTGGCTCCAGAGGCGTGGCTGTAGCGCAGTTCAAACTTCAAATAGGGGCTCACACCAACTGTCCTTTCAAATGTTGACAAACATCGCCAGCCGGGACTCAATGGCAGTTGGCGTGGTTCTCCTATTTATATTTTGGTCTGTGCTGCAGCCCCACCTCTAGAGCCACCACTGCTAGCAAATATATTCTCCGACCATCATGAGAGGAGTAAACGTCCAAGCCCGAGGAAGAGTATCAGCTCCGAAACACGTAGTTTGGACGGCATGGTCTTGATTTGAAAACATATCTTTGCATGCCCCGAGTTTACTACTCCATGCTTGCCTACTTTTGAAAAAGCATTTCAGGGAGATTGTGAAAGCAGCACCTATGAGCGCGTGTTACAGTGGGCGTGTACTGATAAATCTGAGGGGCGTGTCCTAAACCTGACTTACATCCAAATGTAAACCAGCCCAAAGGCAGTTAGTAAGATCTGTTTGTTGATGAAAACACACTAATACTTTTCAGAAATTCATAGGGATCATTGTGCCTTATAATAATCAATGCAAGGAAATGACACTAATGATCCCATTTGGATGTATTTATCTCTGTTTTTTAATATAACAGCTTCATAATGGGGGTAAGGATGAAATGAGGGAGATTGCCAGACTCTTCAGGGAGACAGGGAGATTGCTACTATTTCAGGGAGTCTCCCTGACAACGAGGGAGAGTTGGCAAGTATGTACTACTCACCATAGACCTACTGCGGTGGTGCTGAGGTATTGTACCCGGGACCTTTATGTTGCTTTTGCTAAAGCCCACCGCGCCATCGCTAAAGGGTGAGAGACTATGAAAATGTGACTTATTGTTTATTTTACTTCATGTACTGTTCATCTGTATTTTTAAGGAAAGTATTTTGTACATGTTATATATGTAAAGGTTATAGTGCTCTATTTACTACAAACCACATTAAAATGCAGATTGTAGTGTGATATTACCGACTGAATTCGCATTGCGAATTCGGGCAATATCACAGGGATTTATTAAAAATCCCTTGCAGGGACAGAGTTTGTGATAAAGCTCAGTCCATGCGAATCCCCTCTGCAGCCATATCACTGTATTTTTGGGAAAAAATACAGCGACAAGGTGCCCGTGTATGCACCGACCGGCTGCCGCTTCCCCCCTGCGGGATTGCACAATCCTCCCCCCAACCCCCCACCCCCCGCGACCCCCACCTCTTAATTTCACTTACTTCCGGTGAACGGTGCTCCGGTGATGTCCTCTGTGGCTCCAGTCAGCTGGTCTTACATCCTGAACTGTGACTCGGGTCACATTGCAGGATGGGCGACCAGCTGACCGAAACCACGGAGGACATCACTGGAGCACCGATCACCGGCCCTGGACTCAGGTAAGTTTTTTTTTAGCAGTTATCAGCAAGTGGGGGGGAGGTTAGGGTTAGGCACCCCCCCTGGGAGGGTTAGGTATAGGGTGTGAGGGGGGGGGTTAGGTTTAGGCACTTACGAGGAAGGGTTAGGGTTAAGCACTAGGGGGGAGGATAGGGGTAGGCACCCCTAAAGGATGGTTGGGGGGAGAGGGTTAGGAATACTTAACATACTTCTGCTGTCGGGATCTTGTGCATCGGGCTGCCGGCGTCGGGATTTGAACCGCCGGGCTGACATTTTGGTTGATTATATTCTTTTTGGGGTCTCAAACGCTCTAAACCTACCTACTAATTGTTTAGAGAAGTAAACTTCTGTAACTAAAGTGTTGATAGGTGTCAGCGGCGTGCGATGGAGGCCAGGCCACACGGCAGGTAACTTAACTAGACTTATTGGTTTTTCAACAAGCAGATAACAGGATGCAGAGTAACATTAATGCAGGTATAACTGGTACAAACAGATCCAACCATGAGCTTATGGGGTTAATGCAGGTGGTGTGCATTGTAGGGTAGCACACACCAGTATTATACATTCACTGGTGCCAGGAGCCCTTTAAGAGTAAGCGGTGGTGACATAATGGTACTTATGGTACCTCCGCTGTATGATCCAGTCTCCGGAGCAGTGAGATGGTCAGGGACACATCCTGTCTCAGCGGTGGACGGAGAGAGAAGACGCACGGATAGACCACACATGTGCAGTAGCACCATGGGATCGGCGGTCACTCTGTGATGTCAGCACACCACCGTCTTAGGGGCCTGATTCAGAGCCGCTTGTAAGCGGCCGCTCGTTCGCTCCGAGCGATGTTTGCACAACTGCGCATGCGTACGGATCGTAATACGCATGCGCGAACCAGTCAGTGCAGCCGAAAATCGTTTGTTCGCTAAATAGCGAATGCCTGCTATTTTGAGTGACAGGAGGAGGCGTATGTGGGTGGTAACAGGGGAAGGTGCTTGAAAACGGGGAGTGGAGATCAGAACGCAGGCGTGCTTAAAGGTCAAAACTGGCGTTTTATGGGTGTGCATAATTAATACAGCAGCGACATTGACCACGTCACTGGGTTATTTTATAGCCAGAACTACTCGCAAGATTGCGGTAGGAAAAATCAACCACAAGAATAGCGAGCAGTTCATACGCTGGTCGATGTACTCGATTAATCTAATAAATAGCGGACATGACGTAGGATGAGAGCGGCCAGGGGGCGTAGTTTTCCAAAAAACGGCCGCATGTTTTGTTCGCTCGTTCAGACCTAGAGGCGGGAACAGACCGCAAAGAGCGAACGGTTCATTTGAATTTACCACCTCTTTTTTCTGAACGAGTGAGCGCAAATAGCGTCCGGCTCTGAATGAGGTCCTAGGTACGGTGTCCCGGACTCTAATAACATAACACATATCACCCGCACTTGGTAAAAAGCTGAGTAACATAAAGGGGCACATTTAGACTCGATAATTGCAATTTCTTATCGCCGTTTATCACAGCAATAAGAAATGAAGGCTCACCCAGGTATATCAAAAACACATGCAAGGACAGGGGCAGGCCAATTTACTGGACACAAGTTAACGTAAGAATATTCAATGGGTGCAGGGTATGCAGTATAAGCCCCCTCCTCGGACTCTCAGCAGCCTGTATGTGCCGCACTCCCTGTACCCATTAAACAGCCGCCAATGGTTCCACAGTCAGAAGCATGGAAATTAGATGGATGTTGCAATTAGATGATCTTTGTGCTACTACCAGCCTAACCCACACACATAGCAACATTTTAAACGATTTGGCAGATTTCGACGAATCGTGACGACGAATCGGGTAAAAAAAGTACAAATCGTGAGTTTATACTAGAGATGAGCGGTTCGGATTCTGTGGAATCTGAACCGCTCCGAACATTGGGGATCCGAGTCCACCCGAACCCTGTTCGGGTGTTCACCGCCTGACTCGGATCCCCGTTCGGGGCCGAACGGCGGCCGCCTGATGTCGGATTCTCACTAGAGAATCCGACATCAGGGCTCCTATTGTGTAGGGCAGAGCGCTGTGATAGCGCTCTGCCCTACACAGATACAAACACACAGCCGCCAGCGGCAGCTGTGTGTTTGTTACAGCAGCCAATGAGAGTCACACAGACTGTCATTGGCTGCTGCACGGAGGGAGCCGGCTGGAGCTCACACATGAGCTCCGTCTTCCGGCTCCCTCCGCAGCGTGTGACAGCAGAGCGGACGGCGCGGGAGCGGGGAAACAGGTAAGTTTATTTTTTTTTATACTTGTCAAAGGTCCGGGGGCGCTACTGGGGGGGTCTGCTACTGGGGGGGCCTGCTACTGGGGAGGCTATACTACTGGGAGGGTCTGCTACTGGGGGGGCTATACTACTGGGGGGTCTGCTACTGGGGGTCCATACTATTGAGGGGCCTGCTACTGGGGGGGGCTTACTACTACTGGGGGGGCCATACTACAGGGGGGCTACTACTGGGGCAGCCTACTACTGAGGGGGGCCTGCTACTGGGGGCAGCCTACTACTGGGGGGGGCATACTACTGGGGGGCCATACTACTGGGGGGCCATACTACTGGGGGGGCTGCTAATGGTGGGCATACTACTGGGGGGGCCTGCTAATGGGTGGCATACTACTGGGGGGCATTCTACTGGGGGCACTGCATAGGGGACCCTACTACTAAGGGGACTGCATAGGGGGCACCACTGCTGGGGGCATTGTGTAAAGAACACCGCTACTGTGGACATTGTGTAAAAGGGGCACTACTGTGGGCATTGTGTAAAAGGGTCACTACTGTGGGCATTGTGTAAAAGGGGCACTACTGTGTGTCGTAACATAAATAAGAGTCACTACTTTATGGTGTAATGTGAATAAGGCCCTACTTGCGGTGTAATGTGAATAAGATTGTGCACTGTGACTCCTTGGGCCGTAGCCCACTATGTAAACAAGTACTGTGACTCTGCTGGCCGTACCCCACTGGGTGGGTGCACTACTTTTCATTTCTGCCACTGCTGTGTGGCAATGTGTCATAGATGTACTTTATACTGTGGTTTCTGTGTCGTTGTGCCGCTGCTCTGTCGCTTAGGAACCAGTCAGCTCACTGCAACCTTTGGCCAATAATGTTGAAAACAATATTATGAGCTGTGATATGGTCTAAATTGACTGGAAATTAATGTTATTGAGGTTAATAATACTCTAGGAAGAAAAAAAAGACCAATTTATGTGATTTTAGCTTTTTTTGTCAATTTTTGTAAAAAAATCCAAATCCAAATCCAAAACCAGTCACCGCAGTTTGGCAAATCCAAATCCAAAGCCGGACGACGAATTAGAACCAAATCCAAATCCGGCAAAAATGGTCCGGCGCACATCCCTAGTTTATACTCACGAGCACGATGCCGATGCGCGTCCCCGCTCGTCGTACATCGCATCTTCTGATCTGCCGTGCTGTAGGGCAGATTAGCCAATCTGGGATACAATGCATTGGCTGCAAGATGGATCTTTAGTCAGATTGGACATTTTTAACTCCAAATCGTGATCACGACGGCAAGGGAGCTCCCGTGAAAGTTCATGAGGAAATTGGCCATAAAATCATATCGTGAGGACATCGGTGTGTGGGCAGTTGTTATCAGTAATAGCATGATGAAATCACATCTGATGATTCACTGCTAGTTAACGAGGAAGATAATTAATATTTCATACATGTGATCTCATTTCCGAACTTGCATAACCCTAAAATCTTCCAAAATCTAAATTTTCAAGTTTTCCTGCTTTGCAGAGGTCATTGTAGAAATTTATATTAAGGTGAACATGCCAAGCTCATGTAACAATTAATATTAATTCAGAGGTCTAACGAATGATTCCGATATTCAGCTTCCCGGCAATCAGACGAACTAATCAGCAGCTTGGCTTCCATCAGCCTATTTGTAAATATGAGGGTTCATGGCCCTCATTCATTTTCATATATTTTCATATATCACTATATATATACTAATATAATAAGAACATTGGGCCTGATTCAGACCCACTTGCGAGCGGCTGTACGCTCGCAAGTGGGTCGATGGTCTGCACTGAGCATGCGTCATGCGCATGCGCCAGACGCGACGAGCGAAGGACTTTCCTTCGCTCGTTGTGTCTGATCAAAGGGGGCGTGCTGTCGATGTTGATTGACAGCACGCCCCCTTTGGTGGGCATGCCTCCCTGACAGGGGCGTTCCCAAGGGAACGCCTACCGTCAGAAGCCGGCCCACTGACATCACTAGTGATGTCAGTGGGAGTGATTTTGGCTCTGATAGAGCCAAAATCACTCCGGGCCTTGCGGTTGAAAACCTCAACCGCAGGCTCCGGCTCGCAGTTTCGATGGTCGCTATGGTCACGACCATCGCGGCCATCAAAATGCACGCTCGTATAGGCTGTGACCCACAGCTATACGAGCGTCCAGGAGGACGCTCCATAATTATGGAGGGCGGCCCTCATTCAGAGCGTGCGCTCTGCTCAGAGCGTACGGCTCTGAATGAGGGCCTTTGTGTCTGTCTGTTTGATCCAATTTGGCACAAAAACTACTGAACTGATTTTCATGAAAACTTATAACTGTATTCCACCAAAAACCTGGATCCGACTTGGGTTTTTGGACATGGGACCTCATTCAGAGCCGCTCGTAAAATGCGAGCGCTCGCCCCGAATGAAGGCGGCCGCTTTTCTTTTGAAAGGCGGCCCCCTGGCCACTCGCTAAGCTGTGGGTTACCACCCAGGGGCGTAGAGAGCCACGCGGGGCCCCGGTAAAGAGGGGGCGTGGCCCAATCACAGGAGGCATGGCCACACCCCCTTGAAAAACAAAAACATTGTTTTACAACGCAGCAAAGCGCCGGGTAGGGGGCGCTGTGAGCCCCTCAGCCTGGCACAAAGCCAGAGGGGGGCGTGATCAGTGTGATCGCTCCCCCCTTTAAGCATAGGAGATTGCTGTGGCTGCTGTTTAGCAGCCGCTAACAATCTCCCACTGTGCTGTGCTGGGCTGCTGCAGAGGGAGGGAGGAGGGATGAAGTGAGGGGGGGCGGTGCCAGACCCGGGCCCCCTCTGGAAGCCTGGGCCCAAGTAAGCTGTACCCACTCCCCCCCCTCTCTGCGCCCCTGTTTTCCACCCACAGCTTTAGCAAGTGTCTAGGTGATGGTCGCGATGGTCGAGACCATCGCGACCATCTAGGCTTGCGACGAGACCCTTGCGGTAGGGTCTCGTCTACCGCAAGCCCCAGGCAGCTTCCTGCTCTAACAGAGCAGGAAGCACCCTACTGACATCACTGGTGATGTCAGTAGGGCCGCCTACAAATGGCAGGCATTCCTGCAAGAACACCTCCATTTGTCTGGCCACCCCCCACCACGCCTACAAAACGTGGCGAGCTGTCGATCAACATCGACAGCCGCCCCTTTTGTAGCAAGCCCCGGAGAGAATTTCTCTCTCATTCCGGGGCTTGCGCACGCGCCGTGTGCATGCGGCACTTGTGCAGTGCCCCACCATCGAACCGCTTGCGATCGCATAGGCGCTTGCGAGCGGGTCTGAATGAGGTCCGTGGTTCCTTCCAACCCAGGTCAGACTCAGGTCAGACCCCATATACACTGCACCTTTCATCTGGGTTACTCCCAGGCCAGCCCTGTTCACACTGAACCCAGGTCAATTCCCTACCTGAATTCTCTGGCACATTCTCTTCATTTGATCTCACAAACGAAGATGAAGTATCTTCTCTCTTCTCTTCCTCCTACTGTATTACCTCTACTCTAGATCCTTTACCCTCACAAATCAGTAAAGCTCTGTCTCCTGTGCTTATCCCAACCCTAACTAAAATCTGTAATCTCTCTCTCTCTGCTGGCAACTTTCCATCACTGTTCAAGCATGCAGTGATTACTCCTATTCTGAAAAAACAAAACTCTGACCCTACCACTCTCTCAAATTACCACATTATCTCCCAGCTCCCATGCCCCTCCAAGCTACTTGAGAGACTTGTCTACACACGCTTCACACACTTTCTTAACTCACATAACTTATTGGACCCACTTCAGTCCGGCTTCCGTTCCCAACACTCCACAGAGACAGCACTGACTAAGGTAGTAAATGATCTGGTCACTGCCAAGGCTAAAGGCCATTACTCACTACTAATTCTTCTAGATCTCTCTGCTGCTTTTGACACTGTTGACCACTCTCTTCTCATACAAACACTACAATCCCTAGGTCTTAAGGGCACAGCTCTTGGTTCTCTTCCTACCTATCTGATCGCTCTTTTACTGTTCGTTTTTCTGATTCTGCCTCCTCTTCACTACCTCTATCAGTTGGAGTACCGCAAGGCTCTGTCTTAGGGCCTCTGTTATTCTCAATCTATACCTCCTCTCTTGGCAAACTAATCAGCTCTTTTGGATTTCAGTATCATCTGTACGTGGATGATACTCAAATCTACCTATCTTCCCCAGATTTATCACCATCTGTACTGGTCCGTGTCACTGAATTCTGCAATTTCATCTTGGATGTCATCTCGCCACCTGAAACTTAATATTTCTAAAACAGAATTAATTATATTTCCACCAGCCAATAACAGTTACCAAACTGATCTCTCTATCACTGTTGACAACTCGACAATCCACCCTGCCCCACAAGCTCGCTGCCTTGGTGTCATCCTTGACTCTGAACTGTCCTTTGTTCCCCACATTCAATCTATCTCAAAATCATGTTACATACATCTAAAAAACATATCCAATATTCGACCATATCTCACACAAGACACTGCAAAAACTCTAATCCATGCACTTATTATTTCCCGTATTGACTATTGCAATAGCCTCCTTACTGGTCTTCCCAAAAATAGGCTATCTCCATTACAATCAATTATGAATGCAGTTGCAAGGCTTATCTTCCTTGCCAAAAGTTCATTGTCTGCTGCCCCGCTCTGTCAGTCGCTCCACTGGTTGCCGGTTTTCTACCGTATGCAATACAAAATACTCTTACATACACATAAGGCTATTAACCAAACCACACCAACATACATCTCTTCACTCATTTCTAAATATCTCCCTACCCGACCTCTCTGCTCAGCACAAGATCTGCGTCTCTCATCCCCACGCATTACTTGCTCCCATTCACGGTTACAGGACTTTCTTCGAGCTGCACCCACTCTATGGAATGCCTTACCACGCACAATACGACTTTCCTCTAGTCTCCAATCCTTCAAGCGATCCCTGAAAACTCACCTCTTTAGGCAAGCTTATCAGATGCCAGAACCACCCACATAACCTTCATAGTCTCCATAAGTAATTACATCCCCTTTCACAGTCCACACACAACCTCACACATCGTCTTTCTCTCACATCCTCATGACATTTGGCCGACATTCTGGTGTAAATGGGTCATGCAACTGTGCATTCTGGCTGGACCAAAATGCAATATATAGCACCTATCCTTGTGTATCAATGCCTATTTCCCTGTAGATTGTAAGCTTGCGAGCAGGGCCTTCCTACCTATATATCTGTCTGTTATTACCCAGTTCTGTTCTATTAATGTTTACAATTGTAAAGCGCAACGGAATATGCTGCGCTATATAAGAAACTGTTAATAAATAAATAAATAAATAATATATATATATATATATAGCATACATGCCGACTCTTAAATTCTCCTCCCCTGGAGAAGCCTTGTTTTTGATCTGCACATATTTCCGAGTGGCAGTGCAGGTTCAGATGCATGCACCAAGAAGTGTATTAGAAATGTGTTGGGTGATTCTGGGCGGTTACAGGGGGTTGGCTATAGAGACGCTGAATTGCTCACATTGAAGGCCATACTTAGATGGATGATCTGCGCCTAGCATAGGGCTGTTGAACGTTCCAATGGTGCGGCTGTTGTGGTGTCTACTCACTAATCCTTGGAGAGATCTAAAATAGAGAAAGATGTCCCAGCCAATCAGCTCCAAACTGTCATTTTTCCTGCCCCCTCGAAGGACCCCCACCTCCTCAACAGACCACGCCCCCATTAGGGCTGCTTCCATAAATTTCCTGGGCTGGTTTTCTGTCCCAATCCGTCCCTGGGCACCGCAGATGCGATGCTCAGTACATACCACCCTGTCTACAAGAGAATATAGACAGTAGATGTTTTTGTTTTTACGATTTTAGGGTTAGGCTGTGGTTAGGGATTGGCTGCGGTTAGGGTTAGTGTCAGGCTGTTGTTAGGGTGAAGCTGTGGTTAGGGTTAGGCTGTGGTTAGGGTTAGATTTAGTGTTAGGGTCATGCTGCGGTTAGGGTTAGGCTGTGGTTACGGTTAGGCTGTGGTTAGGGTTAGGGTTAGATTTAGTGTTAGGGTCAGGCTGTGGTTAGATTTAGGGTTAGGGTTAGGCTGTGGTTACGGTTAGGCTGTGGTTACGGTTAGGCTGTGGTTAGGGTTAGGGATAGATTTAGTGTTAGGGTCAGGCTGTGGTTAGATTTAGGGTTAGGGTAAGGCTGTGGTTAGGGATAGGCTGTGGTTAGGGTTAGATTTAGTGTTAGGGTCATGCTGCGGTTAGGGTTAGGCTGTGGTTACGGTTAGGCTGTGGTTAGGGTTAGGGATAGATTTAGTGTTAGGGTCAGGCTGTGGTTAGGGTTAGATTTAGTGTTAGGGTCATGCTGTGGTTAGGGATAGGTTGTGGTTACGGTTAGACTGTGGTTAGGGTTAGGGATAGATTTAGGGTTAGGTTAAGGCTGTGGTAAGGGTAAGATTTAGATTGATCAACATACCAAGGGGCCTATTCATCAACACTAAAATAATGTTTTTAAGGACATTTTCCTTAATTAACAGTATTTTAGTATTCATGAACACACTTAGGGCCTGATTCAGAGCCACTCGTAAGTGGCAGCTCGTTCGCTCCGAGCGATGTTTGCCCAACTGCGCATGCGTACGGATCGTTATACGCATGCGCGAACCAGTCAGTGCGGCCGAAATTCATGTGCTCGCAAAATAGCGAATGCCTGCTAATTTGAGTGACAGGATGAGGCGTATGTGGGTGGTAACAGGGGAAGGTGCTTGAAAACGGGGAGTGGAGATCCGATCGCAGGCGTGCTTAAAGGTCAAAACGGGCGTTTTATGGGTGTGCATATTTAAAACAGCAGCGTCATTGACCACGTCACTGGGTTATTTTATAGCCAGAACTGCTCGCAAAATTGTGGTAGCAAAAACCAACCACAAGAATAGCGAGCAGCTCATACACTGTTCGATGTACTCGATTAATCTAATAAATAGCGGACATGACGTAGGATGCGAGCAGACAGGGGGCGTAGTTTCCCAAAAAAATGACCACAAGTTTTGTTCGCTCGTTCAGACCTAGAGGCGTGAACAGACCGCAAACAGCGAACGGTTCATTTGAATAGCCACCCCTATTTTCTGGACGAGCGAGCGCAAATAGCGACCAGCTCTGAATCAGGCCCTTAGCACAGGAGATATCACTGATATCTGCCATGCTAAGTCCCCCTGCGTTAATTTCCACACTCCCCATACATTAGTATGGGGATATGGAAATTATGGTATTCATCAAATTCCGAAAATTATGTATTTTCGGAATTTGATGGTGTTACCATACGCCATTATGAGGAGACCTATTTTCAGCTGGGCATGTCCCCGGCGTCTCCCTTCGGTGCTCTGGTCTCTCCTCTGGCTCCGTCTGCTATGTTGTCATGTGTTCTCCCCAGCAGAACACAATAAAGTTTTGAAAAAAAAAAAAAACTTTTTTTTTCTAAACAGTACTGTGCTCTGCTGGGAGAACACATGACAACATAGCTGACGGAGCTGGAGGCTGCTGCGCGGGCAGGTAAGTGCTGGACAGGGGGGAGGGGGGGCAGGTGAGCGGAGGGGGGAGGGGGGGATTGGGGGACACAAACGTACCGCATCTGTAGGCAGTGCTGAACATGCGCTGGTTTTACAGATGTAACAGCGCCTGCGCAGCCCTGATTCCAGCTGCAGTAAGGTAGTGTAGAGAGGGAAAAGTATCTATTTCCCGAAAAACTGTCATCGCAAAAATGACAGCATTTCAGAATAGATAGTTATGGAGAGGAGGAATGATGGATTCCTCCGGTAATTAGGTAGGACTCCAAGTGAGTTCTAAACCTAATTACCTCCATAGAAAGTTTAGGTATGATGAATAGGCCTTCAAGTCTTAAAACCTGTTGTATTTGATAATGTTGCTCCTCTGTTTGAAACATGACAGTTAGGAGCTGATTGGCTGGAGCACGATTTATCATATGCAATGAGTTTTAAAACTCGCTGCGTATGATAAAACTCGTTGATAAATGGGCCCATAAGAGAGTCACTGCAGTGGTGCTAGGGTTCTGCTTCAGACACCAATCTAGAAAGATGCAGGGGCCATGGGGCGGCTCCCTGGGCGAGGGCACCACTCGCGCACCGCTCCCTATGGCCCTGATTTAACTGTTACTTGATAAATGCATTCAGAAGGTGACTGATAGCAGTCTGTGGGGAGGTTGTAACAAACCTTTAAGGCCGGGATGTACTAAGGGAAAAATGTGGTAAAACCCAGTTTTCAGGTTTTTTACAGCATTTCCATATGTACTAAGCCCCGGCCACCCTTTTATCGGTGCAGAGGGTAGCGCCAGAAAAACCTGGCATTACTCTATAGAAGCCTAGGGGCTTCTTACCGCACCCCGCACCCGACGCTTCGCCGCCGCCCAGCACTGGACCCCACTCATCTGCTCTCCATGTTGCTGTCCTGTGCTCCTGCTGGGTCCTCCACCTCCTCCTCCTAATCTTCTTCCTGGTGCAGGGAGGAGGAGGAGGAGCCCGGGGCCAGCAGGAAGCTCCCGGGGCTCGGAGGGGGCGGGGTCCCATGGAAATCCCCTCACCCCTCGTTGGCTGCTTCGCAAAGGGCAGCTCTTATCGCAAGAGCTGTCCTTTGCAATACTAATCGCATATGTTAGTACATATGCGATTAGTAAGATTGCGGTGCAAGGCGGAATGGTCACCGCAACCTTAGTACATCCCGGCCTAAGAGAGATGAGCAGGGAAGTTGCCCTTAGCAACCAAGGTCAGTCTAGAAAATGACATTTATAAGTTGATTTGTTGCTTTGGGTAACTTCTCCGCTTTATCTCTCTCAACGGTTTAATACATATCCGCCTATGCGTTCCGGCCTCTTTTGACCACACTAAGGGGGAGATATATGAAGTCTTGGGGAGTGCTAGAGTGGAGAAGTTGCCCAGAGCAACCAATCAGCTTCTAACTGTCATTTTACAAAATGTGTTTGAAATAAGACAGTTAAGCGGCATACACACGGGACAATTTTTCTGAATGATATGGACGATAACGATATCGTTCAACGATATATCGTTCATATCGTTCAGTGTGTATGCAGTAAACGACCAACGATGCGTGCTCCCACTGGGCGATAACCATATCTTCTGTCGCCCGTATATACAGGTCAATCTGACAATATCGTGAAAAATGGGATGTGGTTATGAGACCGGCGGCCGCATGGCTGCCGGTCTCAATCCCGACACTGAAATCCCAGCAAGGGATTTAACATAGGCATTGAAATACCGATGCCCATGTTATTCCCGATGCCGGAACGCCAAGAGGACACCAGAATGATTGTCCTCTGCCGGGGGTAAGTACACACGTAGCCGGGGATAGAGGGGTTAGGTTCAGGGACCCCTGGGGGGACTTAGGGTTAGGCACTCCCCCGGGGAAGGTTAGTGTTAGGCTAGGGGAAGGGGGGATTAGGTTTAGGCACTAGGGGGGAGGTTAGGGTTAGCCACTCCCTGGGAGGGTTAGGTTTAGGTGTGGGGAGGGGGGTTAGGTTAAGCACTAACAGGGGGAGGTTAGGGTTAGTCACCCTGAAGGGAGGGTTAGGGAGGAGAGGGTTAGGCTTCATACTTCCCTACTTCGGGATCTTCACCCATATGGCTGCCACCATCAGGATTTGAACCGCCGGGCTGACGTCCGGCGGTCTTTCATGTAGCAGGATGACTTCACTGAAAGAGATCTATCAGTGTGTACACCCAATATCGTTTGTCCTGCATGACAGAAGGGAAGCCGACGGACGGAATCCTGACCGCCGGCTTCCTGACTGTCTAATCCCAGCAAGTGTCTAATGACAGGCATCGAAATCCCGACGCCTGTCATTAGACCTACGCTGGGAGCCCGACACCCGGATTACCGATCGAAGGTAAGCCGAATGCCGGGGGCGGGCAGCTGCGAGGGGGAGGGTTAGGGGCTCCCGGGGGGGACTTAGGGTTAGGCACCCACCAGGGTGGTTAGGGTTAACCTAGGGGAAGTCACCCCCAGGGATAGGTTAGGGTTAGGCACCCCTCCGTGAGACTTAGGGTTAGGCTGCGGCTGAAGGGGCGGTTAGGTTTAGGCACTTAGGGTGGGGTTAGGGTTAGGCACTTGGGGGGGAGGTTAGGGTTAGGTACCCCTAAGGGAGGGTTAGGGTTGGGGGGGGAATTAGGTTAGCATACTTACCTTAATATATGTTTGGGATTCCCACCTCTGTCGCTGTCGGGATTTGAACCATGCGGCCAGCGGTAAATCATACCGATCCCTTACAGAAAGTTCAAGGGAAATCTTTCACCAATACAGTATCTTTCAGCACATTGTCCCGTGTGTATGCACCTTTAGAAGCTGATTGGTTGGTACCCTCTCTCTCTCCACTTTGGGCCTGATTCAGAGGCGCACATTATTTGCGTGCATTCGCTCTCAATCAGGGCGTCCCTTTTTTTAAAAAATTACGGCTTCCAGGACGCTCGCACAGCTGTGGGTGACCACCCACAGCTTGTGCGAGCGGCCTGGCGATGGTTGCGATTATCAAGACCATCGGCATTGCGAGGAGACCCTTGTGGTAGGGTCTCAGCACTCGCAATGCCAAGTGGACTTCCTGCTCTAATAGAGTAGGAAGTCCACTACTGACATCACTCGTGATGTCAGTAGGGCCGCCCACAAATGGCAGGCATTCCTTCGGGAACGCCTCCATTTGTACAGCCAGCTCCCCTCCCCGCCTGAACATTGGCCCACCATCGACCCGCTTGTGAGCGCAATGCGCTCGCGAGCGGGTCTGAATCAGGCCCTTTATCTTTCTCCAAGCTTTAATAAATCTCCTCCACAATCTTTGAAATGAGAGCTAGAAGCTGATTGGTTGCTCCGGGCAACGTCTCCCCTATTGAGTAGCTGTGTTTATGTGCTCAGTTTAACAGAAATCTGTGCTTATAACCTCATTAATAAGCCAGAAATATATCATGTATTTTACATTTATCGGCCCTTGTCTTGAATGCGTCTCGCTTGCAGCCTCTCCCCATCCATCAGACAATATTTATTACCTCGCAGCCGGTAATACAGATCATAGCCATATGAAAGGCATCCTTGTTACCTTAGCAAGGTTCATTTGATAACGTTGTCAAACTCATTGAGTTATAGTTTCAGTTTTCATGACAATCTTACTCCCTGAGGTTTTCTGCAGAACATTTTCCCGTGGTTTCCTCCATCTCTGTAACATTCCACCCAGGGCCAACTGTAAACTAACAATAATTCAATTTTTTTTTATTATTAGTGAAATCTTTGGTATTCTTTTGAAAAAAAAAGTGTTTAACTCTTCAGTTGCCATCCCACAGCTATAAAAGAGAGAAACCATTATGGTTTGTTTCTAGGGCTCCAATTTTCGACATGATGTTGGGAGACCGGCTGTTTGTTCCACTCATTAAAGTTTAGGAACCTTGTTCTCTGATTATGTTCAAGGCCGCGAATACATTGGACGGGCCTGGATACTGGTGGTCAGTGACATGCAGTGAGGTCATTGGCTGGGGAGGCACACATGTATAAAAACACAGTTTGTATATCAAAACTCTGGAGCATACATGCCGACTCTCCCGGAGTTTGCGGGAGGCTCACGATTTTTCGGGTAACCCCCCCACATCCTCGGAAGGGTATGCATTTCTCCTGCATTTCTGCCCGCTTCCTAGTGGGGGAGCATTTCCGCAGCGATCGCGGGTCTCCATGTAGGTGGCGTAATGACGTGACTCTTCATGAATCGTGTCATTTGGCTCTGTCCCCTATTAAAATTCGAGCCAATCGCGGTCAATTACAGCGAGGGGGATGGGCTTAATGATGCAAATCGGAAGGTCCCGCCCTCCGTTGCCACCCTCTTGCTTCTATTTACGGACCTCTCCCGGGAAGAGAAAAAAAAGTAGGCAAGTATACTCTGGAGCATGACAGGAAGTATGATATGGGAGGGAGTATGCCAGGGGAGGCTCTGCCTCCCCTACCTACCCTGACTGCATGTACCTGCTGGTGGTGATGGTATGGGATGCCGGCGCTCGGGATCCTGGCAATTAGAATCACGAAGCTGGCATCCCGACAGGGTTAGGATACCGACACCTGTCAGTCGGTATCCTAACAATCCCCTTCTCCCTACCCCTAACCTTCCATCCCCGGGACCTATACCAAACCTCCCCTCTTAGTGCCTAACCCTAACCCTCCCCCTAGCGCCTAACCCTAACCCTCCACCTAACCCACGATACTTACTTTCGGGATGCTGGTGCCAGGATTTTGACAGGTGTTGGGATTCCGGTGCTGGTATTCTAAGCACTGGCATCCAGAGTGCCAGGATATTGACTGTATCCAGCGATATACATTACTATTGTGCATACGAGGACTGTGATCGTGGCATAGCGTGGGGGAACATGATTATGCCACACTTGCATTCCTGGGCCCCTGTAGAATCCTGGGTAATTTGTATTTGTAACCATTGCCCCCCCTCTCTGCGCTCCGGTTTATGTGCCAAAATCAATGAAGTAGAATTGTAGGTGTCTGGTCCCACTAACACAATCTGTATTTTAGTTAAAGATTTCCATTGGGACTAAAATATACTGTATATTTTTTTGGACTACCCAGGGTAAAACAAGACACTTGTGTACATAATTCACGTGGGGGTTAAGCTGCTAGTAACAAAAATGAATGATTACAAGTTTTAGGGGTCTATTCGCAGGGCCTTAACTAGGGTAGCGCGGCCTGTGCCATGGCACAGGGCACCGCAAAGCAGGGGGCGCTGTTTGGGCCGGTCAATTTTCTGTTGATTATAATTCTCCTTTGTAGCTTCCTCTTATTTTATCCCCAGCATCTTCTGGCTTCTCCTATCTCTTCTCTGGCCCTTCCCCTGGGGCCATGGCCCTTTTTCGGGTGTGTTATATACTGTACCTATTTGAAATATAGGGGGGGCGCCAATGCTCTTTCTGGCACAGGGCACCTAAAAGTCTAGTTACGGCTCTGCATTCGGCAGTGCTAATTTAGTAACCAACTCTCTACGAGTAGCAGTGGCTACTAAAACATTGCTTTGGTAAGGAGACAGCTGATCCGAAGTCCCCACGTCCCCTATCGCTTTTGTAGCAGTGAAACTTAGCACTGCCCAGTTTGACTCGGCAGTGCTAATATTGCATTGGATCCCCCTACCATCACATTACCCAGTCCCAAACTGGTAAGTCCAGGGCTGGAATTCCTCTGAATGTGGGTGTAACCAGTGGGTTAAATAATTAATTTCTACATAGGCATTTAAGTTGTAATACCTATACCCTTGCTAGGCCCCATTGAGGTTTGAAAAGAGATTGTAGTTGCAGTCTAAAAACAGAGTTGTCAGATTCACCTTGAGGTCAAACAAGACATAAATTGAGAGGCCTAGCTTGTACCTGTCATTACTATTAGAGATGTATAATGAGCCATTCATAGCTTACATGGCGTTATCAGCAGACAGTTAGCCACATTCCATTGTAAGATGTGTAGAGATGCTATGCATTATGGGTAACTGATAGTAATGTCCATATTCCACAGACAAAGGAGCTTTAATAGAGTTTATCTCCAGACATTAGGACACGTCATTACTGTATTTCTTTATATGAGTATATGTTAGTGCTTACAGAGCATGTGCAAGAGAGATAAGTACGGTCGATGCTATGCTGTACCAATCAGTGCTTGATACCCAGTATGTAACTAATATGGGCTTAATATCCGGAACGCCAACACCCCATATACTAGGGTATATAAATCAAGAGCTAGACAAAGACTCTTTGGCTTGTGCATGGACCTGAGACTGCAGTATATGGTGCCTGCAATGTAAATTTAACTACCTGGGTGTTGTTGAAACAAGAGCTCCCCAGAAGATGAAGATGAAGTACATCTTATGTTGAAGATGATGAACTACCGGTGTCATCTGAATATCTAGACAAAAGTTGAGTATACTGTATACTTTGTTTGTTTATTGTTTGTTTGTTACTTGTAAATAAAGTGTCAATTTGTACTCACTCAAATGGTCACGTGTGTGTACTATTCATTTCGATCAGAACAAAACCCACCGTTATGCAGTGGTGACCCCCAAAAAATGAAATAGGGTCCCCATGCCGAGCAACTACCAGCCCAGGGCGGTGGGTGTGGGGTTAATGGCAATAGTTAATATTATGTTTTACAGGTGGCCTACAGGTCCCAGCCAAACTGCCACGGCATGTCAACACTTGTGGATCAACAAGTGCCAGCATGCCCAGACATTAAGGGCCGCTGGCACCTGTAGTCTGCCTGTAGAGAAAATATTACAACAAAGACAGAAAAGAGACACAGAATGTTTTAATAATTTATTATTCAGCATCTTCACCTGGTAGGCGGTGGCCTTTAATCTCTTTAGCATGCTGCCACCCCCACAGGACTTCCAGGGTCTTCTACATTCTATCTTCACCTTGTAGCGAAATTTTTTAAATGGGCTACGTGTCACCGTTCTGCTGCCATACAGCCACCCCCCCCCTGCTTTCTTGCAAGAAAGTCACCAACCGTGCACTAGAGGCAGTGGCATATCTATAATGGGTGCAGTGGGGGCCCCGCGCCGTGAAACCTGCACCCATATTATTTTAAACTTACCTGTCCGTGGTCCCACGTCGGGTGTCAGCGCTGCTCAGAACACCAGAAAATGGCTGTCGCGACCATTTTTCCGGTGTTCTGTGCATGCGTAGTAGACTCCGAGTCTACTAATGCTCTGGTGGCTGGCAAGCCACGTCAGATGGCTGCCGGCCACCGGGGAGAGAGGAGGGGCTCCCGCACGGGGAGTGCACACGGGCCCCCTCCTCTCTTTAGACGCCCCTGACTAGAGGATGGGTTAGGCTACAGGAGGGGAGGTTAAGCACTAGGGGGAGGGATAGATGCTAGGATTAGCTATATACTCGCCGACAGAAGCGCCACAGGGTCCGCTGGAAGTAATCATCATTGCTGGACCAGATAAGTCACCACTAGACCACCAGGGACATATTGTCGACACAACATTCCAATCATGTTGACATTTTATCAGTGTTGTTGACATGAAAGTCAATGTGATTAAAGTTGACATGCCAAGCAAGTTGAAATGCTGCGTGTCAATATTACAACCATGTCAACACCTCAATGTCGACATTATGATGGTCAACATGATGTTGACAAAATATACCACACCCGTTCTCATGTGATAGTTTCCTAACAGGCAGACCATCTTCTACTGGCCAGCCCAACATATGAGTGAGCCCGCTCGGCAGACCAAGCTGCTTATCTGTTATACCAGACGTGGACTGCAGGGCGCCTAACTGCAGCACCAGTGGCAAATCAAAAATACCATAGACCATGGTACTTTAACACTAATAAGTCCAAGTTATTGCAATAGATGACAATGACCCCTTTCTAGGCTAATTGAAATTTACAACAAGGCCTTTACCCTAAGTCATCGGTTATGTGGAGGTTTCGGGAGCTAACCACTGAGACTCAGGACCTCATTCAGAGGCGGTCGCACGGGAGCGATAGGTCGCACCCAAAGCGATCGAGAATATGCAAAACGAGCGCTCAGTCGCAACGCACATCGTAAGCGCGGAAACACCCACAACAATGAAAGCACACCTCCTATCTCTACAGTCTAATTCAGAGTCGGTCGCAGGCGGCAACCTACGTCAGCACGATTAACACCTGTTACATTGTTAATTGCCTACAAACATCGGTTGAGGCAGAAACCATTGCCTGCACTCGCAATGCTTAAGTTAGACCCTGGGCTACCCTTAGCTCTGCGAGCAGTAGCTTCGTTATTGCAACGAAATGACGTGTGTAATGATGACTCACTACAGTAATATATGCACGCCCTTAAAACGCCCTTTTTAAGGTCAACCACGCCTGCGTCCGCACCACCACACCCCCGTTCACAAGCACCTTCCCCTGTAACCACCCACAAACGGCAGGAAATGTCAATCACAGCTACGACCTTGTAGTGACTAGCGAGAAAGAGGATTGCGGTCGGAAAGACAGGCTTGCGCATGCGCACTGCCATGTACATGCATGCGCAGTTGAAAAAACATTGCTCGCTACGACCAATCGCTCCGTGCGACCGCCTCTGAATGAGGTCCTAAGACCCTGATTCAGCACTCAATGGGTCTGCTTCAGGGGTGAACGCAGTAGAGCGATTTTTATTTACCACTGCGCACACATGGCTGTTAATTAGTGACGGCGGATGCAGTGAGGATTTATTGCAAAGTGAGTGGCAGGTAGTGACCGTTTGGGGAGGTAATGGGTGGTGGTTACAAAAACGCAGTAGTGCCACCACCGTTTACTGGGCATCTCCTAGCCAAAAAGTGCTTATTCATTTGCAGTTAGTCTGGCCCTGGCGTCTTAGTTGAGACATTCTGAGACACCATAGGCTTGCTCAGAAGTTCCATGGTGCGACCGATGCTCCTATTGTTGCGTTTTTTGCATGTAAACGGCGGATCTGATATGTCGATGGTGGTCGTCGCTGATACAGCAGTTGAGTCATCACCATATTTTCTCAAGTCCGCTGCGAATGGGATTGCAGGGGGACGGGCAATGCCTTCACCTCTGTAAGAGGACCGATATCCTGACATCAGTTAAATCATGGTTGTGAGAGGAGCAGCAGTGGGTTCAGACCCGTAACTAGACTTTTTGGTGCCCTGTGCCAGAGCGAGCATTGGCGCCCCCCCCACACACATTTTTTTAAATAGGGACATAAGATACCGGACCTGAAAAAGGAGCCATGGCCTCAAGGGGAAGGGCCAGGGAAGAGATAGGGGAGGCCAGGAGATGCTGGGGATGAAATAAGAGGAATCTACAAGTGGGAATGATAATAAACAGGAAAAGTGTCAGGCCCAAACAGCGCCCCCTGCCCTGCGGTGCCCTGTGCCATGACACTGGTCGCACTACCCTAGTTACGGCCCTGAGTGAGTTACATGTGTTTTGAAAAAGTTTGGTGATTTAGAGCTCATAAGGAGGACGGGTGAGGGGAGATAGTACCAACCTGTCACAACTTAGCAGATAGCAGACTATGGTGGCATCAGAGCTATACAGTACGTCTGCTGCTACATCACCAGAGGACAATCTTACATATACATAATATAATATATCTCTTGATAGTCTCATTTTACACTGGGTCGATTTGGCCTCGGCTCCCATAACTCAGAAACAAACATCAGAGCTGCCTAGTGACGTGAGCCTTGATTTGGCGTTCAATTTCCTCCGTACTCCTCTTCCTCTGGCGCCAAACAGTAAAAGTGTTACGAAATAATATTTCCACTAAATCCCATTAAACTGAAAACATCTGGAGAATGCTGAAATGAATAAACGTTAGAAGAAAGAGACAAATTCCCAGAGAGAAAAACAGGACACATGGGAGGTCTAACCGCCAGGCCGTTTATCATTCATTACTAGACAGAAATCAATTAATTCGGTGTCACATTGAAAAATATTTGCACAATAAGAATTGCTGTAATTGGATTCAAGGTCCAGCCACGCACTTTATTTCCACATGCTTAGTGCATATGTCAGATGTAATAATCTGAGCCGCGCTTACAGTACTGTACATCAGAAGATGATTTAATGCTTGACGAAAGTCTGCGCCAGCTGAGACCTATCACTTCCCCTAACGTTCAAATGTGGAAAACATATGAGATGTAGATAAAGATGGAAAAACATATATATCTTTTTGTCAGAAGGGCAATAAATCTCCACACCTTGCGCAGGGTGTGCTGCTTTTATTACTGTCCGGCGTGACGAGAACCAGTGGACGTTACGGAGACACAATTTAATCAGTAACCTGTTGCAATGTCTTTGACAAACAAGAGAATTATAGCAGACTTCTCCTACCAATGCATTGTGCAATCTGGTCATTAATCCAACTGACAGATATTGGGGAAATGTATCTGCAATTTGGCCACAGGTGCTTTAGGCCCAATTTCTCAGACCCAGTATATTCTCAGCTGTCACCATTGAGGTGGGACGGACCTGAATTGAGAAAGCGCTGTGGTAAAACATGGCACAGCTCAATATGACATGGGCCCGCCCACATGTTGCATTGCCACGCCCCCTTCTCATGCACAATTTCACTCGCTCCAGGGCTCGCTACAAATGGGGCGGCTGTCGATGTTGATTGACAGCTCGCCCCGTTTTGTAGGCAGGGAGGGGGGGTGGCTGGGCAAACGGAGGCGTTCCCGAAGGAACGCCTGCCGTTTGTGGGTGGCCATACTGACATCACTTCTGATGTCAGTAGTGAGCTTCCTGCTCTATTAGAGCAGGAAGCTCACTGGGGCTTGTGGGAACGAGACCCTACCACAAGGTTCTTGTCGCAAGCCAGATGGTTACGATGGTCGTGACCACCATAACCATCATCTGGCCACTCGCAAAAGCTGTGGGTGGTCACCCACAGTTTAGCGAGCGGCCAGGAGGCCGGGTAATAAAAAAAAAAGTGGCCTCCCTGATTCAGAGCGAGCGCTCGCTTTTTCCGAGCGCCTCTGAATCAGGCCTTCAGTACACGCGGCCATTCTGCGTGACCTTATGGTTATACTAGGTACACATTACACAATGTGTGTACCCGGGCCGACGCACGATGCGATGAATGACATATCGTACAATCGTCTGGTGAACAAACGCACAATATGTCGTCCACAAGCAGCATCCACAAACATGGGGTTGTTTAAATTGACAGATTGAGCAGCATGTGTGCTACCCCAGACCCTGGTTGTCCCTACCCATGCTAGTACCTATGTCAAATATATGTATATACATGTCTATTATATAGTCTTTGTGTCTGTCTGCATGTTAATCTTAAAAGTATTTTCTAGTTCACATATAGTTGACCCCAGCCACCTTCCCCCTTACAGAAGAGAGGAAGATTGGGCAATGGAGAGGTTAGCCAGAAGGCGGTCATATGACATAGAACTGGGTGGAAGCAGGTGGGCGAGGGGGACAGCTAGGTGTGTTACAGGAAGAGAGAGTAGGGGTCTGCACTGACGAAGTGCTGCTGGTGGTGGCCATGTGGGAAGTGAGGAGGGGAAGCTAGACTGTAATATCTACATCAAGGAGCATTACCGCACCAGCATTACTGAGGGCAAGCTAGATTGTAATACCTACATCAGGGAGCATTACCTCACTGCACCAGCATTACAGAGGGGAAGCTAGACTGTAATATCTACATCAGGGAGCATTACCGCACCAGCATTACTGAGGGCAAGCTAGACTGTAATATCTACAACAGGGAGCATTACCTCACCGCACCAGCATTACAGAGGGGAAGCTAGACTGTAATATCTACATCAGGGAGCATTACCGCACCACACCAGCATGACTGAGGGCAAGCTAGATTGTAATAACTACATCAGTGAGCATTACCTCACCGTACCATCATTACTGAGGGCAAGCTAGACTGTAATACCTACATCAGGGAGCATTACCTCACCGCACCAGCATTACTGAGGGCAAGCTAGACTGTAATATCTACATCAGGGAGCATTACCTCACCGCACCAGCATTACTGAGGGAAAGCTAGACTGTAATACCTACATCAGGGAGCATTACCTCACTGCACCAGCATTACTGAGGGCAAGCTAGACTGTAATACCTACATCAGGGAGCATTACCTCACTGCACCAGCATTACTGGGGCCAAGCTAGACTGCAATATCTACATCAGGGAGCATTACCTCACTGCACCAGCATTACTGAGGGCAAGCTAGACTGTAATATCTACATCAGGGAGCATTAGCTCACTGCACCAGCATTACTGAGGGCAAGCTAGACTGTAATATCTACATCAGGGAGCATTACCTCAACGCACCAGCATTACTGGGGGCATCCATTCACTGTTGATGGTCAGAGCCCTGTTAGCCTTACCCAACGTCAGCTGGTAAAGACTGAAACAGATGGTAACTGAGCAGAAAGGCATTACAGACAGTGCACTAAGGACCCTCCAAATGCCAGTAAAGGAGGTATCTGACCTCAAGGTTTTTAGACAAGTTAACATACCCGTAACAGGAATTCAGCCTGTAGCAAAGCAATCATCATTAATGACTCAGGCTCAGCAATTCTCTCTTTACTAACTGAGCCATAGATAGTTATTTATCTCATTTAATTTTAAACCTGAGAGAGATAGGGATCAGTGAATTATATGTGCACCGACGAAAGCATCTTGGCCAATGAGGGTAGACTCAATTAGGGGGAATAAACCTAGTCAGGACTAAAGGACCCCATACATCAGATATTGATTGCAGCAATCGTGCAATTTGCTATCGATTGAAAAAGGGAAAGATTTTTATACACAATCGATTACAAATTGCACGATTGCTGCAATCAATCTCTGATGTATGGGGGCCTAAAAGTACTGAAGTAAAGTGGCGTAGCGTACTGATTTATGTGTATACACTGTTATGCATTGAGATTGGTCAGGGAAAACTGAATTATTTCAAGAAAGTGTAACGAGAGATAAGACTGTAATGTTGCAATGTGTTTATGTTACATGTTACAGTGGAGGAAAAGGAATTTTATTCGGATTGCTGCATTTGTAAAATTCTAACTTTTCAATTCCAATAGCTCCAGATCTGGAGTTCCAGCACAATAAACAGGTTTATTTGTTGTGGGAATGTATTATAAATATATACAGTAAACGCTTGAAGAAGTTGTTGTAACTGTGGTTACACAAACTTTACTGAGGAATCATATTTTAAAATAATCTGAAATTTATTTGGTAACAACAGGAATAATTCTTTGTGTCTGTCTGAAGCAATCCTCCTAACCTCCCTGGTAATTCAAGAGGATAAAAAGAATCTACACAGAATGTAACAATCCATCCGTACTCAGTAAGGTTCAAGAACACCCTAACACACTCAAACATCTTCTAGCGGGGTATTACACATTTATTCTTAATCTGTCAATGCGATGAACGACCCCACAGGAGCACGCATGGTCACTCATAGTGGGTACTCACTGGCCGATGTGGTCGATATGTTGGTCCTATCCGCCTGACAGGGCGACATATCGTCTAATGTGTACCCAGCTCTACTCAGAAGGTTGATTAGCAAAGGATCTGCGACCAACTTTTCAGAGCTTGGCCCTGATAGGTTACTCCATATTTAGATGCCATCAGCCATAGTAGTCTAGAGTAGGGGTGTGCGCCGACCTCCATGTTTTGGTTTGGGATCTGTATCTCCTTCAAGGTTTTGGATCTGGATTTGGTTTTGCAAACCACCCTCAAGTGTTTAAATAAAAAATAGATTAAAAGTTGTAAAAACAGCTAAGATCATGTCATTTATGCAATCCAAAACCCGAAATTTAAAATCCGAATTCCGAACTGCAAAAAAAATCAGAACCGCGACCAGGATTTACCAGAATTCACGAAATTCGTGTGGATTAGGATTTCTGGAGAACCGAACCGAACCACACATCTCTAGTTTTGTGTCCAAATCCTTATTGTACTAATTCTTCACCGGAGTAGGACCTTAAGATCCCTCTATGGCCAGGCATGGGCAGCTGGGTCTATTCCCGGCAGTACAGTGTGACAACGGGAGGATTTTGATAAATCATGATGAAAAATCATTTCCTATCGGCACGTTATCCAGTGATAAAAATATAAGTGAATGTGAATAGTTTCTAATAAATACCAGACTCAAAACTAATATAATAGTGATCAGTTTAATGGCTAAGCAGAATATATTACAATGCAACGTTCCATAGCCCTGAGGCCTCTTGGGCAGGTAAATGAAACTTAGTAGCAGTTTGCGTTTAATTTAGAAAAAAAATTTCTTAACCACAGAATTGTCTCTCGACCCAAATTGTTAACTTGCTCTCTGATAGCCCCAGCACATTTTTGCTAGCAGCATAACATGCTGATAACCAGGGGGTGTCGAGAGCTGCGTCCAGGTACGGGTACAGAGGGGTACGTGACCAAATTCCAAGGAGGGGTGGCCATGCCCTCTAAAAAGAAAAGGGGAACAAAGAGGACGTCAATGGCCGAACAGAGGGGGGGCGCAGGCAGCCACACAAGAGCACTGCAAACAATATTCTCCTTAGCAGCTGAATCGGGCCCGGACTGGGCATCTCCAATGAGCCCACACCCAGGGAATTAGTACCCGCTCCACCCTCCCTCTCAGAATCCCTGGAGATAATAACATACTGCCTGACTGGAAAGGGACAAGCTTAGTAGCAGGGGCAGAACGTGGCATTGTGGTCCACCCCCCTCTCCCGGGACCCCCACGCTGATCAGTAGAGTTCCCCACCCCAAACTTCACTGTGCTGGCATCCACACATGCTCAGAACATCATAGCATGACCAGGACTGCAAGGCCCGACTCTCCACCCTCCAGCGGACCCTGACAAGCAATGCAGGAACTAAAATAACTAAACTAGAATAATATCCCATATTGTCCGAATTTTCCGATTTTGATAAATGATTGCGGTTATAAACAGTTATCGCTGCAATTTAAGCAATAAATATAAGTATAGGTGAAAACATACCCAAATGATGAATCGCTGCTGAAAACGCTCATTGGTAAATAAGCCTGTGCAGGAGGCAATTCATTCCAGTGCTAATATCTTTGCTCATTTATCCCCGCCCCTCAAGGTGAGCGGAGATTGGCTTCCATACTAAACTGTAATTTGGGGGCAGCTGAACATCGCGGTGATATCCGGCAGCCCATTCATTGCACTGATTAGATTTGACCCCCTAAGATTGAAATATAAATTCACAGATACTTTGAAGCAGTAGATTTGCTGAATCTTGTGTAACCTTAATCCAGTCAGCCCAGTGCAACCAGTGCTACAGGTTATTGCATTGGCCTGAGTGATGCAAGGTAGAGAAGCACCACACCTCAAAATCAATGTGTGCTTTTAAGGGATTAGAACACAGGGCCTGATTCAGACCCGTTCGATAGGCAATGTGTTCGCACGTAGCCTGCCAATGTTTGCAATCTGCGCGTGCACATAAAACGCAGTGCGCATGCGCGAACTAGTCCATGCGATCACGAAGCGTTGGCACTTTGCACATAGATGCCTCGCTAGAATGAGTGACAGGACGAGCCGTTTGTGGGTGGTGACGGGGTGGTCGATGGAAATGGGGGTGTGGTGGTGCGAACGTAGGCGTGTCTGTGCGTCTTAACGCCATTTCAGGGGCGTGCATAATTAAGTTGCAGTGTCAGCATACACATCACATGACTGAATTACACACTGCAGCACTCGCAGTGCTTGTGGTAGGGTATGGTCAGCCGGAATCTGTATGGTTTACCGCCGGACCCATGCCCGGCGGTTGGAATCCCGACAGCGGCATCCCGGCAGAGGAGGAAATTCCGATCGTCCAAGGTAAGTATTCTCTAACCTAATTCTACCCCCTAACCCTAACCCTCCCTTAGGGGTGCCTAACCCTATCCTTCCCCCAGTGCCTAATCCTAATCCCCCTCTAAGTGCCTAAACCTAACCCCCCTTTCCGCGCCACCTAAACCTAAGTCCCCCGGGGGGTGCCTAACCCTAAGTACCCCCCGGGGGTACCTAACATTAACCCTCCTTCCCCTAGCCTAAGCCTAACCTCCCGGGGGGTGCCTACCCCTAAGTGCCCCCCGGGAACCCTACACCTAACCCTCCCCCCCGCGGCTATCCGCGCTTGGCATCCCTTCGATCGGTAAAATGACAGGTATCTAGATATAGAAGCCTGTCATTTAACCCTCACCGGGAATAAGCAGTCGGGACGCCGGTTGTCGGGATTAGGTCGCTGGCTTCCCGACTGCATACCGGTCAGCCACAAGTGCTGCGTATGGCTCCGATGTTACTCGATGTTACCACTTCCTGGAGATGACGTGTGTTACTAAGGGAAAGTGGGCATCTTGTGACAGGCTCGTAGGCGTCTAAATACATATTGTGATTGCGCGGCAAGACATAGTGGGCGTGCTAATGTCTTGCCGTGCGATCACAGGAATTGCATACTTTGGCAGCTGACGGCTGCGTGCGAACGGATCTAGCGAGCGGGTCTGAATCAGGCCCACAGATCACCTGGGCTGATGCTGTTAAGTAGCCATGTGTTAGTTTCTTCTGTGCATTATTTAACTGTTAATAGGAGTCTCCATCGTGGGACTTCTGCAATGCTTCCTGCAATGGGGAAACCTACGTATTATCCTGACATTTTCCCTGTTGTAGTCTGCTCTGAAAATCAGGTATTCCTTTATGGGGGACTGATTTTATACAGACTGCTATTTAACATGCCATAAGCTATAGTATCTTGTATTGGGCTGATTGGATAAAGTTTACATTAGTGAGCAAGGAAACAGAAGACTGTTAATTCTGTAAATGGCCGAGTATATTTTATTCATTCTGCACTTGTGTATGAATGATAAATAATGTGGCATTTGGAAATGGAGTAATGCAAATCAATACTGTTGTTTTCTTATCTGACAGATCGTTAATTCAGATGATTTAGTATTGTAATTACTTAAGAGTTTTTGCAAATCTGTTCTGAATCTAAAGTTGTGCACTATCTTGTTTCTCATGGTTACATCGCCCTCTACTGACAGACAACAAAACATTGTGTCTATTCGTAAAGCAGAAATTATCATTAAGAGATGGATGATCAACAAGTGAGTATTTGTCTGCAGCTCCAACTCCTTCTAGGTTTAGAATAGAGATGTGTGGGCTCAGTTTTCTGAAAACCAAGCCCACCCGAACTTCCCCGATCCAAGTGAATCTGAGTGGCGGTTTGGGTGTCCCCGCCTTGCCCGGACTCCAAATCTAGACAAAACACCATCATCGCAGAGTCGGATTCTTGCAGGTTGTGGATTCTATATAAGTCCCTCCCCGCGGTGATTCGGGCGCCATTTCACACTGACTCCAGTTAGGTTGATGTGTCCAGTGGCTGCTGTGCTGGGTCCTTCCTCTCCACCTCCAGTGGCTGCTGTGCTGTGTCCATCTTCTCCACCTCCAGTGGTTGCTGTGCTGTGTCCATCCTCTCCACCTCCAGTGGCTGCTGCTGTGCTGTGTCCATCCTCTCCACCTCCAGTGGTTGCTGTGCTGTGTCCTTCCTCTCCCCCTCCAGTGGCTGCTGCTGTGCTGGGTCCATCCTCTCCACCTCCAGTGGTTGCTGTGCTGTGTCCATCCTCTCCACCTCCAGTGGCTGCTGCTGTGTGTGTCCATCCTCTCCACATCCAGTGGCTGCTGCTGTGTCCTTCCTTTCCACCTCCAGTGGCTGCTGCTGTGCTGTGTCCTTCCTCTCCACCTCCAGTGGTTGCTGTGCTGTGTCCTTCCTCTCCACCTCCAGTGGCTGCTGTGCTGTGTCCTTCCTCTCCACCTACAGTGGCTGCTGCTGTGCCCTTCTTCTCCACCTCCAGTGGGTGCTGCTGTGTCCACTCCAGTCCCTGTTTCCAGTGGCTTCTGCTGTGTCCATCCTCTCCACCTCCAGTAGCTGCTGCTGTGCTGTGTCCACTCCAGTCCCTGTGTCCAGAGGCTGCTGCTATGTCCATCCTCTCCCTGCGTCCAGTGTCTTCTGTGCTGCTGTGTCCAGTCCAGTCCCCATAATGTTAAACACTGTTAATAATAATAATAATAATAATATTGGCCAAGCTAGATTTACAGTACAGGCAGATAGCAATCATTGTTTATTTTATTTACAGTGCAGGAATTATTATAGTAGTCTAACTGTCACACAGTGGTGCTGCACTGTGACTCTGCAGTCCATACCCCACTACGATATAAGCAGTGTGACTCTGCAGTCCATACCCACTACGATATAAGCAGTGTGACTCTGCTGTCCATGCCCCACTATGATATAAGCAGTGTGACTCTGCAGTCCATACCCCACTGCGATATAAGCAATGTGACTCTGTATACCCCACTATGATATAAGCAGTGTGACTCTGCAGTCCATATCCCACTGCGATATAAGCAGTGTGCCTCCGCAGTCCATACCCCACTACGATATAAGCAGTGTGACTCTGCAGTCCATACCACACTGCGATATAAGCAGTGTGACTCTGCAGTCCATACCCCACTGCGATATAAGCAGTGTGACTCTGCAGTCCATACCCCACTGCATTATAAGCAGTGTGACTCTGTATACCCCACTATGATATAAGCAGTGTGACTCTGCAGTCCATATCCCACTGCGATATAAGCAGTGTGCCTCCGCAGTCCATACCCCACTACGATATAAGCAGTGTGACTCTGCAGTCCATACCACACTGCGATATAAGCAGTGTGACCTTGCAGTCCATACCCCACTGCGATATAAGCAGTGTGACTCTGCAGTCCATACCCCACTGCATTATAAGCAGTGTGACTCTGCAGTCTATACCCCACTGCAATATAAGCAGTGTGACTCTGCAGTCCATACCCCACTACGATATAAGCAGTGTGACTCTGCAGTCAATACCCTACTACGATATAAGCAGTGTGACTCTGCAGTCCATACCCCACTATGATATAAGCAGTGTGACTCTGCAGTCCATATCCCACTGCGATATAAGCAGTGTGACTCTGCAGTCCATACCCCACTGCAATATAAGAAGTGACTCTGCAGTCCATACCCCACTGTGATATAAGCAGTGTGACTCTGCAGTCCATACCCCACTGCGATATAAGCAGTGTGACTCTGCAGTCCATACCCCACTATGATATAAGCAGTGTGACTCTGCAGTCCATACCCCACTATGATATAAGCAGTGTGACTCTGCAGTCCATACCCCACTACGATATAAGCAGTGTGACTCTGCAGTCCATACCCCACTGCGATATAAGTTGTCATTTGTGGGAAAAAAGTAAAAAAAAAAAACAATAAATAAATAAATTGTTTATACAACCTGTGTCCACTGACCCCCAATGCGTTTTTGTTCAAGTACATATAAACGCTGTGACACCTGAGCTGTGAATTTAAAAAAGTTGAAAAGAATAATTTATTTTATTGTCCTTTGTACTACATCTGTGCAGTGTCCCCCAGTGTGTTTTGTTTGTGTACATATAAGCGCTGTGACTGCACGCAGTGTTAGCTGAGCAGCGCATTTAAAAAAGTGGAAAAAAATAATTTCTTCTATTATTGTGTGTACTACGTCTGTGTGCTGTACCCCAGTGCATTTTCACGTACATATCATTGACGTGCGGTGAGGACAATGGCTGGGGAGGCACACATGGAGATGGGTCTACATGCTGGGAGCCTGTCTCATCCCCTACTCACTAAACTAAGGTTCAGTGTACATTGATTCTCCTACCTGCATCACTGTGTCTTCTTGTGCTGTTGCTTACTGAGCTCCGATCTCTAAACACCGCCGTGCACTTCCTGGTCACCGGACACATCCAAGGTGTCCATCAGTGCTCAAGGGACGCCCACATACACAGAGGCATGCCTCTACTTGCTCTTTCTGTACAGCTTACTGCCCATGGTGTGACCCCGCCCCCAGCTCTGCAAGCAGTGAAGCAGTGTCTGACTATACAGAAGTGAGGCTGAGCTGTTGCTGCCTCATCTCTCCTCTCTCTGCAGTCCCAGGGAGCTCCACAAAGCTGGTGAGTGTTAACTATAAAAAGAAGATGTTTAGAAGTTAGAAATATCTTCTTTGTATTATTCTAATAATTTTTATATAAAATCTCAGGAGTATGACAGGGGAGGCTTTGCCAGTTAATGGCCTTTTTTTTTTTTCTATTAAAATCAAAATGTTATTGTATGTATTTTCCCTCATACTCAGACTCTCTGGTGCTAATAAATGTACTACAGGGGTGTGTTACCTAATTGGGGGGAGGGGTAGTATGCCACCCTGGCAACAGAAATCATGGGACCCTGTACACCCATTTTTTTAGGGTTCCTCATCTCTGGGTCCCTGGCATGTACAGGTCCCCAAGCCTCATCCCCCTTGTGTCTATCCAGTTCCCCCGCATCTCACCAGTCCTAGCCCCCTTTTGTCTCTCCATTCCATGACCCCTTCTGTCCCTCCAGCCCCCACAGTGTCCCTACAGCCCCCACAGTATCCCTCCAACCCAAACCATTACTTACCTTATTATATGGTGTCTGGCTGCCTACTGTGGCTTCTCTGCTGGGTCTATCAGTGATGCGGTCCGCGTTACACTATGACTTCACATGCACTGCGCTGCCACAAAGAAATTAAACTTTATTGTACCGCCCACTGCTGGTGCAATCAAAGCCGTAACTAGACATTTTGGTGCCCTGTGCCTGATTAAGCACTGGCGTCCCCTCCCCCCTGCACTTTTGAAATACAGAAATTATGCCTAAAAAGGGTTGTGACCTCATCTGAAAGGGTGTAGCCTCTTCACACACCCTCATTCTAATGACTCTGGAGGTGTGCCCAGCACTCCAGGAGATGCTGTGCTGTCCCCAGGCACTATGTAGATGCGGGGAGAGCTTGGGACCAGCCCAGCATCACTTGCGCTGGTGGTACAGACCGTTAAAAAAAGGTACTGTACAGGCCAAAATGGTACAGTTGGAGGGTCTGATGCATGTCTAATGACTCCCACCCATAATTATATAATGGGTCTGCCAATCCCTTATACAGACCCTAATCTTATTACCCCCACTCCTAATGCTTACCCTTGACTTATGACCTCTACCCTTAATGCAGACCATACTCTAATAACCCCCACCCCTAATGCAGACCCCTATCTAATGACCCCCCCTCCCCTAATGCAGACCATAGTATAACCCTCCCACCCATAATGCAGATACTTGTCTAATGATAACCCACCCATAATGCAGAACATAGTCTAATGACTCTACAGTACTAATGCAGTCCCCTGCCTCTTGACTCCCCTCCCCTAATGCATATTGTAGCATTATGACCTCCAACCCCTAATGCAGACCCCTGTCTAATGACACCCAGTTTCCTAATGCAAACCATAGTCTAATGACCCCTACCCCTAATGCAGACCCCTGCATTGGAGTTGGGGTAATTAGAGGTCTGCACATCGCTAATGTGTCTAGTAATGAGCCCAAGCCTGCAGATCTCCAAGGGGTCTATTTATCAAGCAGTGAAAAGTGTGGAGAAGTTGCCCATAGCAACCAATCAGCTCCTATCTATTATTTTATAGACTGTGGGCCTGATTCAGAGCCGCTCACTCTGACAGAGCGCTCGCTCTGAATCAGGGCCGGGCTTTTTCTTTTTGGGAGCGGCTCTTGGTCGCTCACATAGATGTGGGTAACCACCCACAGCTATAGCGAGCAGCCATGATGATGGTCGCGATGGTCAAGACCATCGCGACCATCAGGCTTGCGACGAGACCCTTGTGGTTGGGTCTCGTGGCCGCAAGCCCCAGAGAGATTTAGGCTCTAACAGAGCCGGAATCTCTCCACTGACATCACTCGTGATGTCAGTGGGGCCGCCCTCAAACGGCAGGCGTTCTCCTGGGAACGCCTCCATTAGGGCAGCCACCTCCCCGGCCCGCCCACCACAGGGGGCGAGCTGTAACTCAACATTGACAGCTCGCCCTCTTTGGTGCAAGACCCAGAGTGACGGATTGCCTGTCGCTAGCCAGGTCTCGCGCGTGCGAATGGAGCCGGCTCCGTCGTGCGCATGCGCTGTGGGCCACCATCGACCCGGTTGCGAGCGCTCAGCACTTGCGACTGGGTCTGAATCAGGCCCGTATTTGTTATATGCTACTTCAAAACTGATTGGTTGCTATGGGCAACTTCTCCACTGGTTCACTTCTCCACACTTCTCACTGCTTGATAAATATACCTCTAAGTTCCCTCCATAAGGCACCAGTAACCAGATATGCTGGACACCAGTTACCTACTATAAATGCAGCCTCATTGCATTCTAGCTGGCTTGGCACACATCCTACAGTCCAGATAAGGGCGGCTTCTCGGGTTGCTGTCCTGGGTATGCCAGGGATGAGGATCTGCAGCTGGGGACAAGAGAAGGCAGCAGGTGGGGTGAGGTCCTGCTGCAGCTGCTGAAAAGGAGGGGTGGGAATGGTGTGGGATCCCAGCGGGCACGGAGCCGGATGGGCATCCGCCAGAGTAGACAGAAGGAGCCGACTGAATGCAGCAGTGGGCATCGGCTTGCGATGGTGGGTGAGCATGGTGGGTTCTGTCATCAAGGCACTCCCCCATCCAACTACACAGGTATGTCACATAGACAGTCCCCCTCAACCAAGTACACAGGTAGTCACATAGACAGTGCCCACATCCCAATACACAGATGTCACATAGACAGTGCCCCTCATCCCAGTACACAGGTATGTCACACAGACAGTGCCCCTCATCCCAGTACACAGGTATGTCACACAGACAGTGCCCCTCAGCCCAGTAAACAGGTATGTCACACAGACAGTGCCCCTCATCCCAGTACACAGGTATGTTGTAAAACCCACACTAAGAGTATGTGAGTGTATAGTGAGGGTGGAGCGTAAGGTAATCTTACCTACTACACTTATTCATTCACTACTCTTTCCAGTTTTCCTCAGAAGATTATTTGTTTAACACTTAACACATCTGAGTAGTTGGTGTGAAGAAAGTTTATATTTATTCACAAACTTCTAGCATCAATGTTAACTAAAGCAAGTACAAGACATCAATAGTTGTTCATTACATGTAACACATTTCATAGCAATTGTCACACAAAGAATTACACGAATCCAGGTGTGTATTTTATTGTGCTGGAACCGCCTGACGTCAACGCTGTTCCGCTATGAAGGAAGGATTAAAGCACAAATAAACACATTTATGCTCACAACTGCTATACCTATCCTTTAACCATGAACATTTCCTATGCAGCTGCTCTTGCTATAAGTCTATTTAACCCAATACAGTCTATGAATGGCTGGCCAGCTATACCTGTATGATGGTGCACTTTAGATGACTTGCTTTTACTGAGCATGCCTTTACTGATAGGTGTAAATGGCAGTCACTTAAGCAGACTGATCAAATCCTGTCACTTCCTTTCCTCACTTTTCCAGTTTCTTATTAAGGGAGGTCCTGAGCTATCCAGGCAAAAGTCAAAACTGTTCAACACTTAATACACTGTTATTAATTGTACTCCTGCTGAAGGGCACTGATGTTGCTGGCTAGATATAGGAGTCCTTTTCTAGTGTTCAATAGGTGTTGCTGGTGTGGAGATAGTCTCTGAGGCAGCTTACATAGGCTCTGCTAACACTTGCTGCAATCCCGGTGTTATAACTTGGTGCAGTAACAAACAACTTGCAATGAGATTGTCTCTAGCTGTCACTGCGGAGGTATATAACGACTGACCCTGCTGATGGATTATAGTGCAAGATGATAGGCTTATACTTGTGACTGTACTTAAGCCCTCCTTCTTGAATCAGTAATTGCTCCTAATAATGAGTCTCTGCTCTTAGGCCTAATGAACTCTGGGTTCCACCTATTAATTACTGTGAAGGACAAATAGTTCTGGCAAGGTTTTATGCTGAGCGCTGACTCTAACAGCTGACAAGTTAAAAGAAGGAGGGTTGCTGTCACTGCCCTTGCTCAGCACCTGGTGCTTCCACTGCCTGCCTTAATGCTGGTTAGGGTCTGCTTTATTAGAATTAAAGGCACAGTTTCAGTCTCTGTTTTAACTAAGTGTCCACTTGTGTGCTGGAACTAAGGCAGTATTGCTATAGTGTGAGGTGATTTATTTTGTGTTTACAGACCTCTACTGGCAGCTTTAGTCATGATGGGAGGTATCCTCAGGAGATCACCGCCTCAGACACCTGCCTCCTGCCTCCGGACCAGTCTCCGACACCTGCCGACTCCCACAGCCTGCCTATGACTCACTCGGGCCCGCCTTCCCAGCAGCCTCCGGACCCCTACAGCACACAAGGGGAAGTGCCCGGAACAGCAGACAGCTCTCTCCTTGCCACGGCTCCCGCTCACGGTCTCCGGTGGGCTCCCAAGTTAGTGCGCAGACCCTGCGCTGTCTGGCATTACCTCAGGACTCAGCAACTGTCACTTAGGCAGTCCTCTACTTATAAGCTCCCTCTGGATCATGTGGTACAGGACAGTTACTAGGGGCTGTCAGTTAGAACTAAAGGTAAGCAGGGCTCCCCTCTCAAGTCAATTGAGGAAGTCCTCCCCTCGTGCCCCGCTATTCTTAGTAGTTCAAGGCAGGGGGTAAGTCCACAATCCCAGGGGGGAATTTAGGGCACAGTCTCTAATACACAATAAGACATACACATGCCATTCCTGGACATAAATACCATCAACAGTACAGTCTGATAACACCATAAATACATATACAATATATACAATATATATATATATATATATATATATATATATATACATTTCTTATGAACAGAGATTTTCAACCTTGTGACTCAGATGTGGTACTCCCAGAACCGGGGTACCACAATGTCACACAGACAGTGCCCCCACCCCAGTACACAGGTATGTCACACAGACAGTGCCCCCATCCCAGTACACAGGTGTGTCACACAGACAGTGCCCCCACCCAAGTACACAGGTATTTGGTACCCTGAAAATAGGGGAACCAACCAGTGGGACATAAAAATGCTGTTAATATATTTAGTTTAAATGTCCTTAACCTATGCATGGATATATATGCTGGACTAGTGTAAGGAGAATAGGTTGGAGGACTGTCCCCTTTAATGGGGACAGAGCTTGGTTCTGTCCAGTGGTACACCTGTTAAACTGTGGGGGGACACGAGGGCAGGATGTGACCAAGGGCGAATAATAGGGAGGAAAAATGCCCTGTCTGGACAATGGGGAGTGTGGAGAGACAGCGCGTGAGCAGTAAAGGGCCCATTGAGAGGAGCACGAGGGAGAGAGTTCTGCCTTAAAAGGGACCCGGTACGCACGGCAAGTGCGCAGTTGTTCCCAGGAGTCACGGAGTTAAGTGGCGCGCTGCTGTACGAAGCTTACCTGTGGAAGTCGGGTGGCTCCAGCAAGCGGTCCGGAGTCGAGAAGTGACGCTGGAAGCAGTTCCTGGAGTCAGCGGTCAGCACCTCAGAGATGGTCCGGGTGCAGTGAAGGGACATCGCGTCCGGAAGCGGAAAGCTGTCAGGAGGAGGCGCGGCTGAGGCGGGATGTCGTGACGGACGTCAGAGTGGAGGTGTGGCTGGCTCAGGCAAGTGTAAGCTGCGCTTAACTCTGCAAAAGGGGGAGACAAGATGAGTGACGTTAATTAGACCTGGTGGTAAGAGACTCTGCCACTCAACCCTCACTATAGCACCGATAACCACCTAAAGGTAATTTGAGCCTAGCAGCCACCGGCACCGAATACAGTTATAAATAACTTCCACTCTGCATTACGCCCCATACCGTTACCTGCAGACAGGTGTGGACAGTTAGTTAAGGGTGACAGCCCCTCCACAGGATATAGGGCCTGATTCAGACCCACTCGCGAGCGGCTGTCCGCTCGCAAGTGGGTCGATGTTATGGACTGAGCATGCGCACGACGGAGGGAGCTCCGTCGTGCGCATGCGTCAGACGCGACGAGCGAAGGAAAGTCCTTCGCTCGTTGTGTCCGATCAAAGGGGGCGTGCTGTCAATGTTGATTGACAGCACGCCCCCTTTGGCAGGCGTGCCTCCCTGACGGGGGCATTCCCACGGGAACGCCTCCCGTCAAAAGCCGGCCCACTGACATCACTAGTGATGTCAGTGGGAGTGATTTTGGCTCTGATAGAGCCAAAATCACTCCGGAGCTTGCGGTTGAAAACCTCAACCGCAGGCTCCGGCTCGCAATTTCGATGGTCGCGATGGTCACGACCATCGCGGCCATCACAATGCACGCTCGTATAGCCTGTGGGTGGTGACCCACAGCTATACGAGCGTCCAGGAGGACGCTCCATTTTCATGGAGCCCGGCCCTCATTCAGAGCGTGCGCTCTGCTCAGAGCGTACGGCTCTGAATGAGGGCCATAGAGCCTTTGGTTCAGGGAGTTCTTATCTAAAGGGAACACACTATAAAGAAGATTTGCTATCTACATGCACCCAGTATCTTGGTCACTCTGATTTACTCTAAAAGAAGAGACAAATTAGGAGCCACAGGACTCAGCTGTGTTAATAAATAGGGTCAGTATACCTGGAGAGTTATTCAGAGAAAGTGCCAGCTATAAACTTAACTGTAGTGAAAAACCGCAACAGCAGGATTGATTAAGGAGCCTAGCCCTAGCACCCGATTGGCAACATTAGTAACAGTAGCAAGACAGCTTTGAGTACCTCTACTCTGTGGAGATCATAAAGTAACAAAACTGTTAGCCAGGACTGGTAAAAACAAGGGAGAAACATTTATACCAGGAGGAAGCTTAGCTTGTATGGGTAAACTCTGCAAAATAGATCTTCGTGAGGATAGTTGAGTTGATACTACAGAACAACCCCGGGCAATGCAGTGTACACTTAGGAGGACTTGATATTTTATTAACCTATTAACGGGTAGCTTCTGGCCAGTAAGCGTTGGGATAGTTAGCATATACAAGGATTCATTTATAGACTGTTATCCATTGTTGTTGCTGTTTACTTGGAGTTAATAAAATCCACTGCGTTTTGTCATATTGCATGCAATAATCTTTAAATTTCTAGGGGCAGCGTTAGACTGTTCGTAGCCAGGAGGCTAAGGGCCTGATTCAGAGCCGGACGCTATTTGCGCTCGCTCATTCAGGAAAAGGGCCCGGCTATTTAAATTGAGCGCTCGCTCTTTGCGGTCTGTTGACGCCTCTATGTCTGAGCGAGCAAACGAAACATGCGCTCGCTATTTTGTAAAGACTCCCCCTGGCCGCTCGCATCATACGTCATCTCCGCTATTTATTAGATTAATCGAGTACATCGAAAGGCATCTGAACTGCTCGCAGTGCTTGTGGTTGGATTTTCCAACCGCAATCATGCGAACAGTTCAGGCTAAGAGACAACCAAGTGACGTGGTCAATGACGCTGCTTTGTTAATTATGCACACCCTTAAAACGCCCGTTTTGACCGTTTGGCACGCCTGCGTTCGAATCTCCACTCCCCGTTTTCAAGCACCTTCCCCTGTTACCACCCACAAACGCCTCATCCTGTCACTCAAATTAGCAGGCACTCACAATTTTGCGAACACACATTTTCCGACTGCACTGACTGGTTGGCGCATGCGCATTATGACCCATATGCATGCGCAGATGTGCGAACATCGCTTGGAGCGAATGAGTGGCCGCTTACGAGCGGCTCTGAATCAGGCCCTAAGTTCCTGTATAATAAAAACCTGTGCCATTGTTTCGTTTGGTCTGAGTTGACATTGTAAAAGCAATTGTTATTGTAATTGCCATTTAAAGTGAACTTGTATTTTATGCTTTATGAATGCAGCATAACAAGATATAACCTCTGTTACAATAAAATTCCCATTACTTTTCTCCCAACCCATTTCATACTTGCCTCTTCACCTCTCTGTACAAAGAAAGAATCTACAACACCTTAAAGCATACCCAGTGTGCGGGGGGGTGACAGGTATGTCACACAGACAGTCCCCCTCATCCCAGCACACAGGTATGTCACACAGACAGTCCCCCTCATCCCAGCACACAGGTATGTCACACAGACAGTCCCCTTCATCCCAGCACACAGGTATGTCACACAGACAGTGCCCCTCATCCCAGTACACAGGTATGTCACACAGACAGTCCCCCTCATCCCAGCACACAGGTATGTCACACAGACAGTCCCCTTCATCCCAGCACACAGGTATGTCACACAGACAGTGCCCCTCATCCCAGTACACAGGTATGTCACACAGACAGTCCCCCTCATCCCAGTACACAGGTATGTCACACAGACAGTGCCCCTCATCCCAGCACACAGGTATGTCACACAGACAGTCCCCCTCATCCCAGTACACAGGTATGTCACACAGACAGTGTCCCCATCCCAGTACACAGGTGTGTCACACAGACAGTGCCCCCATCCAAGTACACAGGTATTTGGTACCCTGAAAATAGGGGAACCAACCAGAGGGACATAAAAATGCTGTTAATATATTTAGTTTAAATGTCCTTAACCTATGCATGGATATATATGCTGGACTAGTGTAAGGAGAATAGGTTGGAGGACTGCCCCCTTTAATGGGGACAGAGCTTGGTTCTGTCCAGTGGTACACCTGTTAAACTGTGGGGGGACACGAGGGCAGGATGTGACCAAGGGCGAATAATAGGGAGGAAAAATGCCCTGTCTGGACAATGGGGAGTGTGGAGAGACAGCGCGTGAGCAGTAAAGGGCCCGTTGAGAGGAGCACGAGGGAGAGAGTTCTGCCTTAAAAGGGACCCGGTACGCACGGCAAGTGCGCAGTTGTTCCCAGGAGTGACGGAGTTAAGTGGCGCGCTGCTGTACGAAGCTTACCTGTGGAAGTCGGGTGGCTCCAGCAAGCGGTCCGGAGTCGAGAAGTGACGCTGGAAGCAGTTCCTGGAGTCAGCGGTCAGCACCTCAGAGATGGTCCGGGTGCAGTGAAGGGACATCGCGTCCGGAAGCGGAAAGCTGTCAGGAGGAGGCGCGGCTGAGGCGGGATGTCGTGACGGACGTCAGAGTGGAGGTATGGCTGGCTCAGGCAAGTGTAAGCTGCGCTTAACTCTGCAAAAGGGGGTGACAAGATGAGTGATGTTAATTAGACCTGGTGGTAAGAGACTCTGCCACTCAACCCTCACTATAGCACCGATAACCACCTAAAGGTAATTTGAGCCTAGCAGCCACCGGCACCGAATACAGTTATAAATAACTTCCACTCTGCATTACGCCCCATACCGTTACCTGCAGACAGGTGTGGACAGTTAGTTAAGGGTGACAGCCCCTCCACAGGATATAGGGCCTGATTCAGACCCACTCGCTAGTGGCTGTCCGCTCGCAAGTGGGTCGATGTTATGGACTGAGCATGCGCACGACGGAGGGAGCTCCGTCGTGCGCATGCGTCAGACGCGACGAGCGAAGGAAAGTCCTTCGCTCGTTGTGTCCGATCAAAGGAGGCGTGCTGTCAATGTTGATTGACAGCACGCCCCCTTTGGTGGGCGTGCCGGGGGCGTGCCTCCCTGACGGGGGCGTTCCCACGGGAACGCCTCCCGTCAAAAGCCGGCCCACTGACATCACTAGTGATGTCAGTGGGAGTGATTTTGGCTCTGATAGAGCCAAAATCACTCCAGAGCTTGCGGTTGAAAACCTCAACCGCAGGCTCCGGCTCGCAATTTCGATGGTCGCGATGGTCACGACCATCGCGGCCATCACAATGCACGCTCGTATAGCCTGTGGGTGGTGACCCACAGCTATACGAGCGTCCAGGAGGGCGCTCCATTTTCATGGAGCCCGGCCCTCATTCAGAGCGTGCGCTCTGCTCAGAGCGTACGGCTCTGAATGAGGGCCATAGAGCCTTTGGTTCAGGGAGTTCTTATCTAAAGGGAACACACTATAAAGAAGATTTGCTATCTACATGCACCCAGTATCTTGGTCACTCTGATTTACTCTAAAAGAAGAGACAAATTAGGAGCCACAGGACTCAGCTGTGTTAATAAATAGGGTCAGTATACCTGGAGAGTTATTCAGAGAAAGTGCCAGCTATAAACTTAACTGTAGTGAAAAACCGCAACAGCAGGATTGATTAAGGAGCCTAGCCCTAGCACCCGATTGGCAACATTAGTAACAGTAGCAAGACAGCTTTGAGTACCTCTACTCTGTGGAGATCATAAAGTAACAAAACTGTTAGCCAGGACTGGTAAAAACAAGGGAGAAACATTTATACCAGGAGGAAGCTTAGCTTGTATGGGTAAACTCTGCAAAATAGATCTTCGTGAGGATAGTTGAGTTGATACTACAGAACAACCCCGGGCAATGCAGTGTACACTTAGGAGGACTTGATATTTTATTAACCTATTAACGGGTAGCTTCTGGCCAGTAAGCGTTGGGATAGTTAGCATATACAAGGATTCATTTATAGACTGTTATCCATTGTTGTTGCTGTTTACTTGGAGTTAATAAAATCCACTGCGTTTTGTCATATTGCATGCAATAATCTTTAAATTTCTAGGGGCAGCGTTAGACTGTTCGTAGCCAGGAGGCTAAGGGCCTGATTCAGAGCCGGACGCTATTTGCGCTCGCTCATTCAGGAAAAGGGCCCGGCTATTTAAATTGAGCGCTCGCTCTTTGCGGTCTGTTGACGCCTCTATGTCTGAGCGAGCAAACGAAACATGCGCTCGCTATTTTGTAAAGACTCCCCCTGGCCGCTCGCATCATACGTCATCTCCGCTATTTATTAGATTAATCGAGTACATCGAAAGGCATCTGAACTGCTCGCAGTGCTTGTGGTTGGATTTTCCAACCGCAATCATGCGAACAGTTCAGGCTAAGAGACAACCAAGTGACGTGGTCAATGACGCTGCTTTGTTAATTATGCACACCCTTAAAACGCCCGTTTTGACCGTTTGGCACGCCTGCGTTCGGATCTCCACTCCCCGTTTTCAAGCACCTTCCCCTGTTACTACCCACAAACGCCTCATCCTGTCACTCAAATTAGCAGGCACTCACAATTTTGCGAACACACATTTTCCGACTGCACTGACTGGTTGGCGCATGCGCATTATGACCCATATGCATGCGCAGATGTGCGAACATCGCTTGGAGCGAATGAGTGGCCGCTTACGAGCGGCTCTGAATCAGGCCCTAAGTTCCTGTATAATAAAAACCTGTGCCATTGTTTCGTTTGGTCTGAGTTGACATTGTAAAAGCAATTGTTATTGTAATTGCCATTTAAAGTGAACTTGTATTTTATGCTTTATGAATGCAGCGTAATAAGATATAACCTCTGTTACAATAAAATTCCCATTACTTTTCTCCCAACTCATTTCATACTTGCCTCTTCACCTCTCTGTACAAAGAAAAAATCTACAACACCTTAAAGCATACCCAGTGTGCGGGGGTGTGACAGGTATGTCACACAGACAGTCCCCCTCATCCCAGCACACAGGTATGTCACACAGACAGTCCCCCCTCATCCCAGCACACAGGTATGTCACACAGACAGTCCCCCTCATCCCAGCACACAGGTATGTCACACAGACAGTCCCCCTCATCCCAGCACACAGGTATGTCACACAGACAGTCCCCCTCATCCCAGCACACAGGTATGTCACACAGACAGTCCCCGTCATCCCAGTACACAGGTATGTCACACAGACAGTGCCCCTCATCCCAGCACACAGGTATGTCACACAGACAGTCCCCGTCATCCCAGTACACAGGTATGTCACACAGACAGTGCCCCTCATCCCAGCACACAGGTATGTCACACAGACAGTCCCCCCTCATCCCAGCACACAGGTATGTCACACAGACAGTCCCCCTCATCCCAGCACACAGATATGTCACACAGACAGTCCCCCTCATCCCAGCACACAGGTATATCACACAGACAGTCCCCCTCATCCCAGTACACAGGTATGTCACACAGACAGTGCCCCTCATCCCAGTACACAGGTATGTCACACAGACAGTGCCCCTCATCCCAGTACACAGGTATGTCACACAGACAGTCCCCCTCATCCCAGCACACAGGTATGTCACACAGACAGTCCCCCTCATCCCAGCACACAGGTATGTCATACAGACAGTGCCCCCATCCCAGTACACAGGTATGTCACACAGACAGTGCCCCTCATCCCAGTACACAGGTATGTCATACAGACAGTGCCCCTCATCCCAGTATGCAGGTATGTCACACAGACAGTCCCCCTCATCCCAGTACACAGGTATGTCACACAGACAGTGCCCCTCATCCCAGTACACAGGTATGTCACACAGACAGTCCCCCTCATCCCAGCACACAGGTATGTCACACAGACAGTCCCTCTCATCCCAGCACACAGGTATGTCATACAGACAGTCCCCCTCATCCCAGCACACAGGTATGTCACACAGACAGTCCCCCTCATCCCAGTACACAGGTATGTCACACAGACAGTGCCCCTCATCCCAGTACACAGGTATGTCACACAGACAGTGCCCCTCATCCCAGTACACAGGTATGTCACACAGAGAGTGCCCCCATCCCAGTACACAGGTATGTCACACAGACAGTGCCCCTCATCCCAGTACACAGGTATGTCACACAGAGAGTGCCCCCATCCCAGTACACAGGTATGTCACATAGACAGTGCCCCCATCCCAGTACACAGGTATGTCACACAGACAGTCCCCCTCATCCAGGGGCTGGTTGGCAACTTTTAGCCTGGGGGGCAAATGCATGCAGGCGGCCCTGGCAGAGGAGTAGCGTGTAGCCAGGGTGCCCGAAGAACGTGCGTGCTAAGGCGCCTCCCCCCTCAAGGGTTTCAGGGAGGAAGCGGGTCCATATGGGATTAATGTAAGGTAAAAATAAAGATTAGGGGAAGCCCCCTGTCGTAGTGCCCATATGCAGTGCCCCCGTGTCCCACAGGAGAGAACACCCTTATGCAGGCCTCCAGTAGTGCCCCCAGTAGTGATCCCCCCTATGCAGTGCCCCCAGTAGGAAGCCCCTTATATAGTGCCCCCAATAGTGGTACCCCCTATGCAGTGCCCCTTATATAATGCCCCCAGTAGCAGTCCGCCCCCCATGCAGTGCCCCCAATATTGGTAACCCTTATGCAATGCCCATTAAATAGTGGCCCCAGTTGAAGTCTCCCCCCTATGCAGTACCCCGAGTATTGCCCTTTATATAGAGCCCCCAGTGGTCTCTTGATGCAGTGCCCCCAGTGGTAGTCCCCTCCCCCTATGTAGTGCCCCTAGTAGTAGTACCCTCCCCCCTATGCAGTGCCCCTAGTAGTTGTACCCTCCCCTTGTAGTGCCCCTAGTAGTAGTCCCCCCCATGTAGTGCCCCCAGTAGTAGTAGTACCCCCTTGTAGTGCCCCCCTAGTAGTAGTCCCCCCCCTTGTAGTGCCCCCAGTAGTAGTAGTACCCCCTTGTAGTGCCCCCAGTAGTAGTCCCCCCCTTTGTAGTGCCCCCAGTAGTAGTCCCGCCCCTTGTAGTGCCCCCAGTAGCAGTAGTCACCCCCTTTGTAGTGCCCCCAGTAAAAGCCCCCCTTGTGGTGCCTCCAGTAGTAGTAGTCCCCCCCTTTGTAGTGCCCCCAGTAGTAGTAGTCCCCCCCTTTGTAGTGCCCCCAGTAGTAGTAGTCCCCCCCTTTGTAGTGCCCCCAGTAGTTGCCCCCCCTTGTAGTGCTCCCAGTAGTAGTAGTGCCCCCAGTAGTAGTAGTCCCCCCCACTTGTAGTGCCCCCAGTAGTAATCCACCCTCTGGTAGTGCCCCCATAGTAATCCCCCCCTGGTAGTTCCCCCAGTAGTGCCCCCCCAGTAGAGAGAGACTTAATAAAAATAAAAAAAAACACTTACCTGAAACTCCCGCTCCTGGTCCCGACGCTTCTACCTGCTCCTCCAGCCGCTTTGCATTATGGGAGAGATGTCGTCATGACGACGTCTCTCCCATTACCCACTGTAGGATCCGGAAGATGGCTCCCACAGTGGGAGCAGCAGCAGCCGATGAGAGTCTGACAGACTCTCAGCGGCTGCTGATTACAGCAAACACACAGCTGCCAGCTCCAGCGGCTGTGTGTTTGTGCTGTGCAGCGCTGACCGAACTCTGTCCGGTCAGCGCTACACACGCGGTGCAGTCTGTGTCACAGTGACACAGACTGCCCGTGGCACACAGCCCGCATGATGCTGCGGCCCGGGGGGCACATGGCACCCTGCCCCCCGGCCCAGCCCGCCACTACCCTCAACCCAGTACACAGGTATGTCACACAGACAGTGCCCCCATCCCAGTACACAGGTATGTCACACAGATAGTGCCCCCAACCCAGGACACAGGTATCTCACACAGACAATGCCCCCATTCCAGCACACAGGTATGTCACACAGACAGTGCCCTCATCCCAGTACACAGGTATGTGACACAGACAGTGCCCTCATCCCAGTACACAGGTATGTGACACAGACAGTGCCCCCATCCAACTACACAGGTATGTCACAAGACAGTCCCCCTCATCCCAGTACACAGGTATGTCACACAGACAGAGGGGGTCATTCAGACCCGTTCGCAAGCAAAGGACGCTCGCAAACGGGTCGATGTTCCCCCACTGCGCATGCGCACGACGGAGGGAGCTCCGTCGTGTGCATGCGTGAAACCCGGACTGCGACAGCCAAGCTGTCGCACCGGGTCTCGCACCAAAGGGGGCCTGCTGTTGATGTTGATTGACAGCACGCCCCCTTTGGTGGGCATGCCGGGGGCGTGACTGCCAGACGGAGGCGTTCCCAAGGGAACGCCTACCATCTGGAGCCGGCCGCACTGACATCACTAGTGATGTCAGTGGGAGTGATTTTGGCTCTGATAGAGCCAAAATCACTCCTGGGCTTGTGGCAGCGAGACCCTACCGCAGGATCTCCGTCGCAAGCCCGATGGTCGCGATGGTCAAGGGGACGCTCCATTTTCAGGGAGGAGGGCCCTGATTCAGAGCGAGCGCTCTGGTCAGAGCGTTCAGCTCTGAATCAGGCCCAGTGCCCCCATCCCAGTACACAGGTATGTCACACAGACAATGCCCCCGTCCCAGCACACAGGTATGTCACACAGACAGTCCCCCTCACCCCAGTACACAGGTATGTCACAAAGACAGTGCCCCCATCCCAGTACACAGGTATGTCACACAGACAGTGCCCCGATCCCAGTACACAGGTATGTCACACAGACAGTGCCCCCATCCCAGCACACAGGTATGTCACACAGACAGTCCCCCTCATCCCAGCACACAGATGTCACACAGACAGTGCCCCCATCCCAGTACACAGGTATGTCACACAAACAGTCCCCCTCATCCCAGTACACAGGTATTTCACACCGACAGTGCCCCCCTCCCAGTATACAGGTGAGTCACACAATCCCAGTACACAGGTATGTCACACAGACAGCGCCCCTCATCCCAGTACACAGGTATGTCACACAGACAGTGCCCCTCATCCCAGTACACAGGTTTGTCACACAGACAGTGCCCCCATCCCAGTACACAGGTATGTCACACAGACAATGCCCCCATCCCAATACACAGGTATGTCACACAGACAATCCCCCTCATCCCAGCACACAGGTATGTCACACAGATAGTCCCCATCATCCCAGCACACAGATGTCACACAGACAGTGGCCCCATCCCAGTACACAGGTATGTCACAAAGACAGTGCCCCCATCCCAGTACACAGGTATGTCACACAATCCCAGTACACAGGTATGTCACACAGACAGTGCCCCTCATCCCAGTACACAGGTATGTCACACAGACAGTGCCCCCTACCCAGTACACAGGTATGTCACATAGACAATGCCCCCATCCCAGTTCACAGGTATGTCACACAGACAGTCCACCTCATCCAGTACACAGGTATGTCACACAGACAGTGCCCCCATCCCAGTATACTGGTATGTCACACAGACAGTGCCCCCATCCCAGTACACAGGTATGTCACACAGACAGTGCCCCCATCCCAGTACAAAGGTTTGTCACACAGACAGTCCCCCTCATCCCAGTACGCTGGTATGTCATACAGACAGTGTCCCTCATCCCAGTACACAGGTATGTCACACAGACAGTACCCCTCATCCCAGTACACTGGTATATCACACAGACAGTGCCCCCATCCCAGTACACAGGTATATCACACAGACAGTACCGCCATCCTAGTACACAGGTATGTCACAGACAGTGCCACTCATCACAGTACATAGGTATGTCACACAGACAGTGCCCGCATCCCAGCAAACAGGTATGTCACACAGACAGTCCCCCTCATCACAGCACACAGGTATGTCACACAGACAGTGCCCCTATTCCAGTACACAGGTACATTACACAGACAGTCCCCCTCATCCCAGCACACAGGTATGTCACACAAACAGTCCCACTCATCCCAACACACAGATATGTCACAGATAGTGCCCCCGTCCCAGTACACAGGTATGTCACACAGACAGTACCCCCATCCCAGTACACAGGTATGTCACACAGACAGTGCCCCCATCCCAGTACACAGGTATGTCACACAGACAGTGCCCCTCATCCCAGTACACAGGTATGTCATACAGACAGTGCCCCTCATCCCAGTATGCAGGTATGTCACACAGACAGTCCCCCTCATCCCAGTATGCAGGTATGTCATACAGACAGTGCTCCTCATCCCAGTACACTGGTATATCACACAGACAGTGCCCCCTTCCCAGTACACTGGTATATCACACAGACAGTGCCCCTCATCCCAGTACACAGGTATGTCACACAGACAGTCCCCCTCATCCCAGTACACAGGTATATCACACAGACAGTACCGCCATCCTAGTACACAGGTATGTCACAGACAGTGCCCCACATCCCAGTACATAGGTATGTCACACAGACAGTGCCCCCATCCCAGCAAACAGGTATGTCACACAGACAGTCCCCCTCATCTCAGCACACAGGTATGTGACACAGACAGTGCCCCTATTCCAGTACACAGGTATGTTACACAGACAGTCCCTCTCATCCCAGCACACAGGTGTGTCACACAAACAGTCCCACTCATCCCAGCACACAGATTTGTCACAGACAGTGCCCCCATCCCAGTACACAGGTATGTCACACAGACAGTGCCCCCATCCCAGTAAACAGGTATGTCACACAGACAGTGCCCCCATTCCAGTACACAGGTATGTCACACAGACAGTGCCCCTCTCTCACTACACAGGTATGTCAGACAGTCAGTCCCCCTCATACCAGTACACAGGTATGTGAAACACACAGTGCTCCTCATCCCAGTACACAGGTATATCACACAGACAGTGCCCCCGTCCCAGAACACAGACAGTACCACCATCCCAGTGCACAGGTATGTCACAGACTGTCCTCATCCCACTACACAGGCATGTCACACAGACAGTCCCCCTCATCCCAGCACACAGATGTCAGACAGAAAGTGCCCCCATCCCAGTACACAGGTATGTCACACAGACAGTCCACCTCATCCCAGCACACAGGTATGTCACACAGACAGTCCCCCTCATCCCAGCACACAGATGTCACACAGACAGTGCACCCATCCCAGTACACAGGTATGTCACACAGATAGTGCCCCGATCCCAGTACACAGGTATGTCACAGAGACAGTCCCCCTCATCCCAGCATACAGGTATGTCACACAGACAGTGCCCCAATCCCAGTACACAGGTATATCACACAGACAGTCCCCCTCATCCCATCACACAGGTATGTCACACAGAGAGTGCCCCTATCCCAGTACACAGATATGTCACACAGACAGTCCCCCTCATCCCAGCATACATGTTTGTCACACAAACAGTCCCCCTCATCCTAGCACACAGATATGTCACACAGACAGTGCCCCCCTTCACAGTACAGAGGAATGTCACACAGATAGTACCCCCATCCCTGCACACAGATATGTCACACAGACAGTGCCCCTATCCCAGTACACAAGTATGTCACAAAGACAGTGCCCCCATCCCAGTACACAGGTATGTCACACAGACAGTGCCCCTCTCTCACTACACAGGTATGTCACACAGTCTGTCCCCCTCATACCAGTACACAGGTATGTCACACAGACAGTGACCCTCATCCCAGCACACAGGTATGTCACAGACAGTGCCCCCATCCCATTACACAGGTATGTCACATAGACATTGCCCCATCTCAGTACACAGGTATGTCACATAGACAGTGCCACTCATCCCAGTACACAATACTATGTCACACAGACAGTGCCCTCATCCCAGTACACAGGTATGTTACACAGACAATGCCCTTATCCCAGCACACAGGTATGTCACACAGACAGTGCACCCATCCCAGCACACAGGTATGTCACACAGACAGTGCCCTCATCCCAGTACACAGGTATGTTACACAGACAATGCCCTCATCCCAGTACACAGGTATGTCACACAGACAGTGCCCTCATCCCAGTACACAGGTATGTCACACAGACAGCCCCCCTCATCCCAGCACACTGATGTCACACAGATAGTGCCCCCACCCCAGTACACAGGTATGTCACACAGACAATGCCCCCATCCCAGTACACAGGTATGTGACACAGACAGTGCCCTCATCCCAGTACACAGGTATGTCACACAGACAGTGCCCCCATCCCAGCACACAGGTATGTCACACAGACAGTCCCCCTAGTCCCAGCACACAGATGTCACACAGACAGTGCCCCCATCCCAGTACACAGGTATGTCACACAGACAGTCCCCCTCATCCCAGCACACAGATATGTCACACAGACAGTCCCCCTCATCCCAGCACACAGGTATGTCACACAGACAGTCCCCCTCATCCCAGTACACAGGTATGTCACACAGACAGTGCCCCACATCCCAGTACACAGGTATGACACACAGACAGTGCCCCTCATCCCAGTACACAGGTATGTCACACAGACAGTCCCCCTCATCCCAGCACACAGGTATGTCACACAGACAGTCCCCCTCATCCCAGCACACAGGTATGTCATACAGATAGTCCCCCTCATCCCAGCACACAGGTATGTCACACGGACAGTCCCCCTCATCCCAGTACACAGGTATGTCACACGGACAGTGCCCCTCATCCCAGTACACAGGTATGTCACACAGACAGTGCCCCTCATCCCAGTACACAGGTATGTCACACAGACAGAGCCCCCATCCCAGTACACAGGTATGTCACATAGACAGTGCCCCCATCCCAGTACACAGGTATGTCACACAGACAGTCCCCCTCATCCAGGGGCTGGTTGGCAACTTTTAGCCTGGGGGGCAAATGCATGCAGGCGGCCCTGGCAGAGGAGTAGCGTGTAGCCAGGGTTCCCGAAGAACGTGCGTGCTAAGGCGCCGCCCCCCCCTCAAGTGTTTCAGGGAGGAGGCGGGTTCATATGGGATTAATGTAAGGTAAAAATAAAGATTAGGGGATGCCCCCTGTCGTAGTGCCCATATGCAGTGCCCCCGTGTGCCACAGGAGAGAACACCCTTATGCAGGCCTCCAGTAGTGCCCCCAGTAGTGATCCACCCTATGCAGTGCCCCCAGTAGTAAGCCCCTTATATAGTGCCCCCAATAGTGGTACCCCCTATGCAGTGCCCCTTATATAGTGCCCCCAGTAGCAGTCCGCCCCCCATGCAGTGCCCCCAATAGTGGTAACCCTTATGCAATGCCCATTAAATAGTGGCCCCAGTTGAAGTCTCCCCCCTTTGCAGTACCCCGAGTATTGCCCTTTATATAGAGCCCCCAGTGGTCCCTTGATGCACTGCCCCCAGTGGTAGTCCCCTCCCCCTATGTAGTGCCCCTAGTAGTAGTACCCTCTCCCCTATGCAGTGCCCCTAGTAGTTGTACCCTCCCCTTGTAGTGCCCCTAGTAGTAGTCCCCCCCTTGTAGTGCCCCCAGTAGTAGTAGTACCCCCTTGTAGTGCCCCCCTAGTAGTAGTCCCCCCTTGTAGTGCCCCCAGTAGTAGTACTACCCCCTTGTAGTGCCCCCAGTAGTAGTCCCCCCCTTTGGAGTGCCCCCAGTAGTAGTCCCGCCCCTTGTAGTGCCCCTAGTAGCAGTAGTCACCCCCTTTGTAGTGCCCCCAGTAAAAGCCCCCCTTGTGGTGCCTCCAGTAGTAGTAGTCCCCCCTTTTGTAGTGCCCCCAGTAGTAGTAGTCCCCCCCTTTGTAGTGCCCCCAGTAGTTGCCCCCCCTTGTAGTGCACCCAGTAGTAGTAGTGCCCCCAGTAGTAGTAGTCCCCCCCACTTGTAGTGCCCCCAGTAGTAATCCACCCCCTGGTAGTGCCCCCATAGTAATCCCCCCCTGGTAGTTCCCCCAGTAGTGGCCCCCCAGTAGAGAGAGACTTAATAAAAATAAAAAAAAACACTTACCTGAAACTCCCGCTCCTGGTCCCGACGCTTCTACCTGCTCCTCCACCCGCTTTGCATTATGGGAGAGATGTCATCATGACGACGTCTCTCCCATTACCCACTGTAGGATCCGGAAGATGGCTCCCACAGTGGGAGCAGCAGCAGCCGAGGAGAGTCTAACAGACTCTCAGCGGCTGCTGATTACAGCAAACACACAGCTGCCAGCTCCGGCGGCTGTGTGTTTGTGCTGTGCAGCGCTGACCGGACTCTGTCCGGTCAGCGCTACACACGCGGTGCAGTCTGTGTCACAGTGACACAGACTGCCCGCGGCACACAGCCCGCATGACGCTGCGGCCCGGGGGGCACATAGCATCCTGCCCCCCGGCCCAGCCCGCCACTGCCCTCAACCCAGTACACAGGTATGTCACACAGACAGTGCCCCCATCCCAGTACACAGGTATGTCACACAGATAGTGCCCCCAACCCAGTACACAGGTATGTCACACAGACAATGCCCCCATTCCAGCACACAGGTATGTCACACAGACAGTGCCCTCATCCCAGTACACAGGTATGTGACACAGACAGTGCCCTCATCCCAGTACACAGGTATGTGACACAGACAGTGCCCCGATCCAACTACACAGGTATGTGACACAGACAGTGCCCTCATCCCAGTACACAGGTATGTCACACAGACAGTCCCCCTCATCCCAGTACACAGGTATGTCACACAGACAGAGGGGGTCATTCAGACCCATTCGCAAGCAAAGGACGCTCGCAAACGGGTCGATGTTCCCCCACTGCGCATGCGCACGACGGAGGGAGCTCCGTCGTGTGCATGCGTGAGACCCGGACTGCGACAGCCAAGCTGTCGCTCCGGGACTCGCACCAAAGGGGGCGTGCTGTCGATGTTGATTGACAGCACGCCCCCTTTGGTGGGCATGCCGGGGGCGTGCCTGCCAGACGGAGGCGTTCCCATGGGAACGCCTACCATCTGGAGCCGGCCCCACTGACATCACTAGTGATGTCAGTGGGAGAGATTTTGGCTCTGATAGAGCCAAAATCACTCCAGGGCTTGCGGCAGTGAGACCCTACCGCAGGGTCTCCGTCGCAAGCCCGATGGTAGCGATGGTCAAGGGGACGCTCCATTTTCAGGGAGGAGGGCCCTGATTCAGAGCGAGTGCTCTGGTCAGAGCGTTCAGCTCTGAATCAGGCCCAGTGCCCCCATCCCAGTACACAGGTATGTCACACAGACAATGCCCCCATCCCAGCACACAGGTATGTCACACAGACAGTCCCCCTCACCCCAGTACACAGGTATGTCACAAAGACAGTGCCCCCATCCCAGTACACAGGTATGTCACACAGACAGTGCCCCCATCCCAGTACACAGGTATGTCACACAAACAGTGCCCCCATCCCAGCACACAGGTATGTCACACAGACAGTCCCCCTCATCCCAGCACACAGATGTCAAACAGACAGTGCCCCCATCCCAGTACACAGGTATGTCACACAAACAGTCCCTCTCATCCCAGTACACAGGTATGTCACACCGACAGTGCCCCAATCCCAGTATACAGGTGAGTCACACAATCCCAGTACACAGGTATGTCACACAGACAGCGCCCCACATCCCAGTACACAGGTATGTCCCACAGACAGTGCCCCTCATCCCAGTACACAGGTTTGTCACACAGACAGTGCCCCCATCCCAGTACACAGGTATGTCACACAGACAATGCCCCCATCCCAATACACAGGTATGTCACACAGACAGTCCCCCTCATCCCAGCACACTGGTATGTCACACAGATAGTCCCCATCATCCCAGCACACAGATGTCACACAGACAGTGGCCCCATCCCTGTACACAGGTATGTCACACAGACAGTGCCCCCATCCCAGTACACAGGTATGTCACACAATCCCAATACACAGGTATGTCACACAGACAGTGCCCCTCATCCCAGTACACAGGTATGTCACACAGACAGTGCCCCCTTCCCAGTACACAGGTATGTCACATAGACAATGCCCCCATCCCAATTCACAGGTATGTCACACAGACCGTCCACCTCATCCCAGTACACAGGTATGTCACACAGACAGTGCCCCCATCCCAGTCTACAGGTATGTCACACAGACAGTGCCCCCATCCCAGTACACAGGTATGTCACACAGACAGTGCCCCCATCCCAGTACACAGTTTGTCACACAGACAGTCCCCCTCATCCCAGTACGCAGGTATGTCATACAGACAGTGCCCCTCATCCCAGTACACAGGTATGTCACACAGACAGTACCCCTCATCCCAGTACACTGGTATATCACACAGACAGTGCCCCCATCCCAGTACACAGGTATATCACACAGACAGTACCGCCATCCTAGTACACAGGTATGTCACAGACAGTGCCACTCATCCCAGTACATAGGTATGTCACACAGACAGTGCCCGCATCCCAGCAAACAGGTATGTCACACAGACAGTCCCCCTCATCCCAGCACACAGGTATGTCACACAGACAGTGCCCCAATTCCAGTACACAGGTACATTACACAGACAGTCCCCCTCATCCCAGCACACAGGTATGTCACACAAACACTCCCACTCATCCCAGCTCACAGATATGTCACAGATAGTGCCCCCGTCCCAGTACACAGGTATGTCACACAGACAGTACCCCCATCCCAGTACACAGGTATGTCACACAGACAGTGCCCCCATCCCAGTACACAGGTATGTCACACAGACAGTGCCCCTCATCCCAGTACACAGGTATGTCATACAGACAGTGCCCCTCATCCCAGTATGCAGGTATGTCACACAGACTGTCCCCCTCATCCCAGTATGCAGGTATGTCATACAGACAGTGCCCCTCATCCCAGTACACTGGTATATCACACAGACAGTGCCTCCATCCCAGTACACTGGTATATCACACAGACAGTGCCCCTCATCCCAGTACACAGGTATGTCACACAGACAGTCCCCCTCTTCCCAGTACACAGGTATATCACACAGACAGTACCGCCATCCTAGTACACAGGTATGTCACAGACAGTGCCCCTCATCCCAGTACATAGGTATGTCACACAGACAGTGCCCCCATCCCAGCAAACAGGTATGTCACACAGACAGTCCCCCTCATCCCAGCACACAGGTATGTGACACAGACAGTGCCCCTATTCCAGTACACAGGTATGTTACACAGACAGTCCCTCTCATCCCAGCACACAGGTATGTCACACAAACAGTCCCACTCATCCCAGCACACAGATATGTCACAGACAGTGCCCCCATCCCAGTACACAGGTATGTCACACAGACAGTGCCCCCATCTCAGTAAACAGGTATGTCACACAGACAGTGCCGCCATTCCAGTACACAGGTATGTCACACAGACAGTGCCCCTCTCTCACTACACAGGTATGTCAGACAGTCAGTCCCCCTCATACCAGTAAACAGGTATGTGAAACACACAGTGCTCCTCATCCCAGTACACAGGTATATCACACAGACAGTGCCCCCATCCCAGTACACAGACAGTACCACCATCCCAGTGCACAGGTATGTCACAGACAGTCCTCATCCCACTACACAGGCATTTCACACAGACAGTCCCCCTCATCCCAGCACACAGATGTCAGACAGAAGGTGCCCCCATCCCAGTACCAAGGTATGTCACACAGACAATCCACCTCATCCCAGCACACAGGTATGCAACACAGACAGTCCCCCTCATCCCAGCACACAGATGTCACACAGACGACAGTGCCCCCATCCCAGTACACAGGTATGTCACACAGATAGTGCCCCGATCCCAGTACACAGGTATGTCACAGAGACAGTCCCCCTCATCCCAGCATACAGGCATGTCACACAGAGAGTGCCCCTTTCCCAGTACACAGGTATGTCACACAGACAGTCCCCCTCATCCCAGCACACGTTTGTCACACAAACAGTCCCCCTCATCCCAGCACACAGATATGTCACACAGACAGTGCCCCCATCCCAGTACACTGCTATGTCACACAGACAGTGCCCCCCATCACAGTTCAGAGGAATGTCACACAGACAGTACCCCCATCCCAGCACACAGATATGTCAAAAAGACAGTGCCCCCATCCCAGTACACAGGTATGTCACACAGACAGTGCCCCTCTCTCACTACACAGGTATGTCACACAGTCAGTCCCCCTCATACCAGTACACAGGTATGTCACACAGACAGTGACCCTCATCCCAGCACACAGGTATGTCACAGACAGTGCCCCCATCCCAGGACACAGGTATGTCACATAGACATTGCCCCATCTCAGTACACAGGTAAGTCACATAGACAGTGCCCCTCATCCCAGTACACAATACTATGTCACACAGACAGTGCCCCTTCCCAGTACACAGGTATGTCACACAGACAATGCCACCATCTCAGTATACAGGTATGTCACACAGACAATGCCCCCATCCCAGCACACAGATATGGGACACAGACAGTGCCCTCATCCCAGTACACAGGTATGTCACACAGACAATGCCCCCATCCCAGCACACAGGTATGTCACACAGACAGTGCACCCATCCCAGCACACAGGTATGTCACACAGACAGTGCCCTCATCCCAGTACACAGGTATGTCACACAGACAGTGCCCTCATCCCAGTACACAGGTATGTCACACAGACAGCCCCCCTCATCCCAGCACACTGATGTCACACAGACAGTGCCCCCACCCCAGTACACAGGTATGTCACACAGACAATGCCCCCATCCCAGCACACAGGTATGTGACACAGACAGTGCCCTCATCCCAGTACACAGGTAGGTCACACAGACAGTGCCCCCATCCCAGTACACAGGTATGTCACACAGACAGTCCCCCTCGTCCCAGCACACAGATGTCACACAGACAGTGCCCCCATCCCAGTACACAGGTATGTCACACAGACAGTCTCCCTCATCCCAGTACACAGGTATGTCACACCGACAGTGCTCCCATCCCAGTATACAGGTGAGTCACACAATCCCAGTACACAGGTATGTCACACAGACAGCGCCCCTCATCCCAGTACACAGGTATGTCACACAGACAGTGCCCCTCATCCCAGTACACAGTTATGTCACACAGATAGTGCCCCCATCCCAGTACACAGGTATGTCACACAGACAATGCCCCCATCCCAATACACAGGTATGTCACACAGACAGTCCTCCTCATCCCAGCACACAGGTTTGTCACACAGACAGTCCCCCTCATCCCAGCACACAGGTATGTCACACAGACAGTGCCCCCATCCCAGTACACAGGTATTTCACACAGACAGTGCCCCCATCCCAGTACACAGGTATGTCACACAATCCCAGTACACAGGTATGTCACACAGACAGTGCCCCTCATCCCAGTACACAGGTATGTCACACAGACAGTGCCCCCTTCCCAGTACACAGGTATGTCACATAGACAATGCCCCCATCCCAGTTCACAGGTATGTCACACAGACAGTCCACCTCATCCCAGTACACAGGTATGTCACACAGACAGTGCCCCCATCCCAGTATACAGGTATGTCACACAGACAATGCCCCCTTCCCAGCACACAGGTATGTCACACAGACAGTCCCCCTCACCCCAATACACAGGTATGTCACAAAGACAGTGCCCCCATCCCAGTACACAGGTATGTCACACAGACAGTGCCCCCATCCCAGTACACAGGTATGTCACACAGACAGTGCCCCCATCCCAGTACACAGGTATGTCACACAAACAGTGCCCCCATCCCAGCACACAGGTATGTCACACAGACAGTCCCCCTCATCCCAGCACACAGATGTCACACAGACAGTGCCCCCATCCCAGTACACAGGTATGTCACACAAACAGTCCCTCTCATCCCAGTACACAGGTATGTCACACCGACAGTGCCCCCATCCCAGTATACAGGTGAGTCACACAATCCCAGTACACAGGTATGTCACACAGACAGCGCCCCTCATCCCAGTACACAGGTATGTCACACGGACAGTGCCCCTCATCCCAGTACACAGGTTTGTCACACAGACAGTGCCCCCATCCCAGGACACAGGTATGTCACACAGACAATGCCCCCATCCCAATACACAGGTATGTCACACAGACAGTTCCCCTCATCCCAGCACACTGGTATGTCACACAGATAGTCCCCATCATCCCAGCACACAGATGTCACACAGACAGTGGCCCCATCCCAGTACACAGGTATGTCACACAGACAGTGCCCCCATCCCAGTACACAGGTATGTCACACAATCCCAATACACAGGTATGTCACACAGACAGTGCCCCTCATCCCAGTACACAGGTATGTCACACAGACAGTGCCCCCTTCCCAGTACACAGGTATGTCACATAGACAATGCCCCCTTCCCAGTTCACAGGTATGTCACACAGACAGTCCACCTCATCCCAGTACACAGGTATGTCATACAGACAGTGCCCCTCATCCCAGTACGCAGGTATGTCATACAGACAGTGCCCCTCATCCCAGTACACAGGTATGTCACACAGACAGTACCCCTCATCCCAGAACACTGGTATATCACACAGACAGTGCCCCCATCCCAGTACACAGGTATATCACACAGACAGTACCGCCATCCTAGTACACAGGTATGTCACAGACAGTGCCACTCATCCCAGTACATAGGTATGTCACACAGACAGTGCCCGCATCCCAGCAAACAGGTATGTCACACAGACAGTCCCCCTCATCCCAGCACACAGGTATGTCACACAGACAGTGCCCCTATTCCAGTACACAGGTACATTACACAGACAGTCCCCCTCATCCCAGCACACAGGAATGTCACACAAACAGTCCCACTCATCCCAGCACACAGATATGTCACAGATAGTGCCCCCGTCCCAGTACACAGGTATGTCACACAGACAGTACCCCCATCCCAGTACACAGGTATGTCACACAGACAGTGCCCCCATCCCAGTACACAGGTATGTCACACAGACAGTGCCCCTCATCCCAGTGCACAGGTATGTCATACAGACAGTGCCCCTCATCCCAGTATGCAGGTATGTCACACAGACAGTCCCCCTCATCCCAGTATGCAGGTATGTCATACAGACAGTGCCCCTCATCCCAGTACACTGGTATATCACACAGACAGTGCCCCCATCCCAGTACACTGGTATATCACACAGACAGTGCCCCTCATCCCAGTACACAGGTATGTCACACAGACAGTCCCCCTCTTCCCAGTACACAGGTATATCACACAGACAGTACCGCCATCCTAGTACACAGGTATGTCACAGACAGTGCCCCTCATCCCAGTACATAGGTATGTCACACAGACAGTGCCCCCATCCCAGAAAACAGGTATGTCACACAGACAGTCCCCCTTATCCCAGCACACAGGTATGTGACACAGACAGTGCCCCTATTCCAGAACACAGGTATGTTACACAGACAGTCCCTCTCATCCCAGCACACAGGTATGTCACACAAACAGTCCCACTCATCCCAGCACACAGATATGTTACAGACAGTGCCCCCATCCCAGTACACAGGTATGTCACACAGACAGTGCCCCCATCTCAGTAAACAGGTATGTCACACAGACAGTGCCGCCATTCCAGTACACAGGTATGTCACACAGACAGTGCCCCTCTCTCACTACACAGGTATGTCAGACAGTCAGTCCCCCTCATACCAGTATACAGGTATGTGAAACACACAGTGCTCCTCATCCCAGTACACAGATATATCACACAGACAGTGCCCCCGTCCAAGTACACAGACAGTACCACCATCCCAGTGCACAGTTATGTCACAGACAGTCCTCATCCCACTACACAGGCTTTTCACACAGACAGTCCCCCTCATCCCAGCACACAGATGTCAGACAGAAGGTGCCCCCATCCCAGTACCAAGGTATGTCACACAGACAATCCACCTCATCCCAGCACACAGGTATGCAACACAGACAGTCCCCCTCATCCCAGCACACAGATGTCACACAGACAGTGCCCCCATCCCAGTACACAGGTATGTCACAGAGACAGTCCCCCTCATCCCAGCATACAGGTATGTCACACAGAAAGTGCCCCTATCCCAGTACACAGGTATGTCACACAGACAGTCCCCCTCATCCCAGCACACATGTTTGTCACACAAACAGTCCCCCTCATCCCAGCACACAGATATGTCACACAGACAGTGCCCCCATCCCAGTACACTGCTATGTCACACAGACAGTGCCCCCCATCACAGTTCAGAGGAATGTCACACAGACAGTACCCCCATCCCAGCACACAGATATGTCAAAAAGACAGTGCCCCCATCCCAGTACACAGGTATGTCACAGACAGTGCCCCCATCCCAGAACACAGGTATGTCACATAGACATTGCCCCATCTCAGTACACAGGTATGTCACATAGACAGTGCCCCTCATCCCAGTACACAATACTATGTCACACAGACAGTGCCCCATCCCAGTACACAGGTATGTCACACAGACAATGCCACCATCTCAGTATACAGGTATGTCACACAGACAATGCCCCCATCCCAGCACACAGGTATGTGACACAGACAGTGCCCTCATCCCAGTACACAGGTATGTCACACAGACAATGCCCCCATCCCAGCACACAGGTATGTCACACAGACAGTGCACCCTTCCCAGCACACAGGTATGTCACACAGACAGTGCCCTCATCCCAGTACACAGGTATGTCACACAGACAGTGCCCTCATCCCAGTACACAGGTATGTCACACAGACAGCCCCCCTCATCCCAGCACACTGATGTCACACAGACAGTGCCCCCATCCCAGTACACAGGTATGTCACACAGACAATGCCCCCATCCCAGCACACAGGTATGTGACACAGACAGTGCCCTCATCCCAGTACACAGGTAGGTCACACAGACAGTGCCCCCATCCCAGTACACAGGTAGGTCACACAGACAGTCCCCCTCGTCCCAGCACACAGATGTCAAACAGACAGTGCCCCCATCCCAGTACACAGGTATGTCACACAGACAGTCTCCCTCATCCCAGTACACAGGTATGTCACACAGACAGTGCCCCTCATCCCAGTACACAGGTATGTCACACAGATAGTGCCCCCATCCCAGTACACAGGTATGTCACACAGACAATGCCCCCATCCCAATACACAGGTATGTCACACAGACAGTCCTCCTCATCCCAGCACACAGGTTTGTCACACAGACAGTCCCCCTCATCCCAGCACACAGGTTTGTCACACAGACAGTCCCCCTCATCCCAGCACACAGATGTCACACAGACAGTGCCCCCATCCCAGTACACAGGTATGTCACACAGACAGTGCCCCTCTCTCACTACACAGGTATGTCAGACAGTCAGTCCCCCTCATACCAGTATACAGGTATGTGAAACACACAGTGCTCCTCATCCCAGTACACAGATATATCACACAGACAGTGCCCCCGTCCAAGTACACAGACAGTACCACCATCCCAGTGCACAGTTATTTCACAGACAGTCCTCATCCCACTACACAGGCTTTTCACACAGACAGTCCCCCTCATCCCAGCACACAGATGTCAGACAGAAGGTGCCCCCATCCCAGTACCAAGGTATGTCACACAGACAATCCACCTCATCCCAGCACACAGGTATGCAACACAGACAGTCCCCCCCATCCCAGCACACAGATGTCACACAGACAGTGCCCCCATCCCAGTACACAGGTATGTCACAGAGACAGTCCCCCTCATCCCAGCATACAGGTATGTCACACAGAAAGTGCCCCTATCCCAGTACACAGGTATGTCACACAGACAGTCCCCCTCATCCCAGGACACATGTTTGTCACACAAACAGTCCCCCTCATCCCAGCACACAGATATGTCACACAGACAGTGCCCCCATCCCAGTACACTGCTATGTCACACAGACAGTGCCCCCCATCACAGTTCAGAGGAATGTCACACAGACAGTACCCCCATCCCAGCACACAGATATGTCAAAAAGACAGTGCCCCCATCCCAGTACACAGGTATGTCACAGACAGTGCCCCCATCCCAGAACACAGGTATGTCACATAGACATTGCCCCATCTCAGTACACAGGTATGTCACATAGACAGTGCCCCTCATCCCAGTACACAATACTATGTCACACAGACAGTGCCCCATCCCAGTACACAGGTATGTCACACAGACATTGCCACCATCTCAGTTTACAGGTATGTCACACAGACAATGCCCCCATCCCAGCACACAGGTATGTGACACAGACAGTGCCCTCATCCCAGTACACAGGTATGTCACACAGACAATGCCCCCATCCCAGCACACAGGTATGTCACACAGACAGTGCACCCATCCCAGCACACAGGTATGTCACACAGACAGTGCTCTCATCCCAGTACACAGGTATGTCACACAGACAGTGCCCTCATCCCAGTACACAGGTATGTCACACAGACAGCCCCCCTCATCCCAGCACACTGATGTCACACAGACAGTGCCCCCACCCCAGTACACAGGTATGTCACACAGACAATGCCCCCATCCCAGCACACAGGTATGTGACACAGACAGTGCCCTCATCCCAGTACACAGGTAGGTCACACAGACAGTGCCCCCATCCCAGTACACAGGTAGGTCACACAGACAGTCCCCCTCGTCCCAGCACACAGATGTCAAACAGACAGTGCCCCCATCCCAGTACACAGGTATGTCACACAGACAGTCTCCCTCATCCCAGTACACAGGTATGTCACACAGACAGTGCCCCTCATCCCAGTACACAGGTATGTCACACAGATAGTGCCCCCATCCCAGTACACAGGTATGTCACACAGACAATGCCCCCATCCCAATACACAGATATGTCACACAGACAGTCCTCCTCATCCCAGCACACAGGTTTGTCACACAGACAGTCCCCCTCATCCCAGCACACAGATGTCACACAGACAGTGCCCCCATCCCAGTACACAGGTATTTCACACAGACAGTGCCCCCATCCCAGTACACAGGTATGTCACATAATCCCAGTACACAGGTATGTCACACAGACAGTGCCCCTCATCCCAGTACACAGGTATGTCACACAGCAGTGCCCCCTTCCCAGTACACAGGTATGTCACATAGACAATGCCCCCATCCCAGTTCACAGGTATGTCACACAGACAGTCCACCTCATCCCAGTACACAGGTATGTCACACAGACAGTGCCCCCATCCCAGTATACAGGTATGTCACACAGACAGTGCCCCATCCCAGTACACAGGTATGTCACACAGACAGTGCCCCCATCCCAATACACAGGTTTGTAACACAGACAGTCCCCCTCATCCCAGTACACAGGTATGTCACACTGACAGTGCCCTTCATCCCAGTACACAGGTATGTCACCCAGACAGTACCCCACATCCCAGTATACTGTTATATCACACAGACAGTGCCCCCATCCCAGTACACAGGTATATCACACAGACAGTACCGCCATCCTAGTACACAGATATGTCACAGACAGTGCCCCTCATCCCAGTACATAGGTATGTCACACAGACAGTGCCCCCATCCCAGCAAACAGGTATGTCACACAGACAGTGCCCCTCATCCCAGCACACAGTTATGTCACACAGACAGTGCCCCTATTCCAATACACAGGTATTTCACACAGACAGTGCCCCCATCCCAGTACACAGGTATGTCACACAATCCCAGTACACAGGTATGTCACACAGACAGTGCCCCCTTCCCAGTACACAGGTATGTCACATAGACAATGCCCCCATCCCAGTTCACAGGTATGTCACACAGACAGTCCACCTCATCCCAGTACACAGGTATGTCACACAGACAGTGCCCCATCCCAGTATACAGGTATGTCACACAGACAGTGCCCCCATCCCAGTACACAGGTATGTCACACAGACAGTGCCCAAATCCCAGTACACAGGTTTGTCACACAGACAGTCCCCCTCATCCCAGTACGCAGGTATGTCACACTGACAGTGCCCTTCATCCCAGTACACAGGTATGTCACACAGACAGTACCCCTCATCCCAGTATACTGGTATATCACACAGACAGTGCCCCCATCCCAGTACACAGGTATGTTACACAGACAGTCCCCCTCATCCCAGCACACAGGTATGTCACACAAACAGTCCCACTCATCCCAGCACACAGATATGTCACAGACAGTGCCCCCATTCCCAGTACACAGGTATGTCACACAGACAGTGCCCCCATCCCAGTACACAGGTATGTCACACAGACAGTGCCCCCATCCCAGTACACAGGTATGTCACACAGACAGTGCCCCTCTCTCACTACACAGGTTTGTCTGACAGTCAGTCCCCCTCATACCAGTACACAGGTATGTCATACACACAGTGCTCCTCATCCCAGTACACAGGTATGTCACAGACAGCCCCCCTCATCCCAGTACACAGGTATATCTCACAGACAGTGCCCCCATCCCAGTACACAGGTATGTCACACAGACAATGCCCCCATCCCAGCACACAGGTATGTGACACAGACAGTGCACCCTTCCCAGCACACAGGTATGTCACACAGACAGTGCCCTCATCCCAGTACACAGGTATGTCACACAGACAGTGCCCTCATCCCAGTACACAGGTATGTCACACAGACAGCCCCCCTCATCCCAGCACACTGATGTCACACAGACAGTGCCCCCATCCCAGTACACAGGTATGTCACACAGACAATGCCCCCATCCCAGCACACAGGTATGTGACACAGACAGTGCCCTCATCCCAGTACACAGGTAGGTCACACAGACAGTGCCCCCATCCCAGTACACAGGTAGGTCACACAGACAGTCCCCCTCGTCCCAGCACACAGATGTCAAACAGACAGTGCCCCCATCCCAGTACACAGGTATGTCACACAGACAGTCTCCCTCATCCCAGTACACAGGTATGTCACACAGACAGTGCCCCTCATCCCAGTACACAGGTATGTCACACAGATAGTGCCCCCATCCCAGTACACAGGTATGTCACACAGACAATGCCCCCATCCCAATACACAGGTATGTCACACAGACAGTCCTCCTCATCCCAGCACACAGGTTTGTCACACAGACAGTCCCCCTCATCCCAGCACACAGGTTTGTCACACAGACAGTCCCCCTCATCCCAGCACACAGATGTCACACAGACAGTGCCCCCATCCCAGTACACAGGTATGTCACACAGACAGTGCCCCTCTCTCACTACACAGGTATGTCAGACAGTCAGTCCCCCTCATACCAGTATACAGGTATGTGAAACACACAGTGCTCCTCATCCCAGTACACAGATATATCACACAGACAGTGCCCCCGTCCAAGTACACAGACAGTACCACCATCCCAGTGCACAGTTATTTCACAGACAGTCCTCATCCCACTACACAGGCTTTTCACACAGACAGTCCCCCTCATCCCAGCACACAGATGTCAGACAGAAGGTGCCCCCATCCCAGTACCAAGGTATGTCACACAGACAATCCACCTCATCCCAGCACACAGGTATGCAACACAGACAGTCCCCCTCATCCCAGCACACAGATGTCACACAGACAGTGCCCCCATCCCAGTACACAGGTATGTCACAGAGACAGTCCCCCTCATCCCAGCATACAGGTATGTCACACAGAAAGTGCCCCTATCCCAGTACACAGGTATGTCACACAGACAGTCCCCCTCATCCCAGGACACATGTTTGTCACACAAACAGTCCCCCTCATCCCAGCACACAGATATGTCACACAGACAGTGCCCCCATCCCAGTACACTGCTATGTCACACAGACAGTGCCCCCCACCACAGTTCAGAGGAATGTCACACAGACAGTACCCCCATCCCAGCACACAGATATGTCAAAAAGACAGTGCCCCCATCCCAGTACACAGGTATGTCACAGACAGTGCCCCCATCCCAGAACACAGGTATGTCACATAGACATTGCCCCATCTCAGTACACAGGTATGTCACATAGACAGTGCCCCTCATCCCAGTACACAATACTATGTCACACAGACAGTGCCCCATCCCAGTACACAGGTATGTCACACAGACATTGCCACCATCTCAGTTTACAGGTATGTCACACAGACAATGCCCCCATCCCAGCACACAGGTATGTGACACAGACAGTGCCCTCATCCCAGTACACAGGTATGTCACACAGACAATGCCCCCATCCCAGCACACAGGTATGTCACACAGACAGTGCACCCATCCCAGCACACAGGTATGTCACACAGTGCTCTCATCCCAGTACACAGGTATGTCACACAGACAGTGCCCTCATCCCAGTACACAGGTATGTCACACAGACAGCCCCCCTCATCCCAGCACACTGATGTCACACAGACAGTGCCCCCACCCCAGTACACAGGTATGTCACACAGACAATGCCCCCATCCCAGCACACAGGTATGTGACACAGACAGTGCCCTCATCCCAGTACACAGGTAGGTCACACAGACAGTGCCCCCATCCCAGTACACAGGTAGGTCACACAGACAGTCCCCCTCGTCCCAGCACACAGATGTCAAACAGACAGTGCCCCCATCCCAGTACACAGGTATGTCACACAGACAGTCTCCCTCATCCCAGTACACAGGTATGTCACACAGACAGTGCCCCTCATCCCAGTACACAGGTATGTCACACAGATAGTGCCCCCATCCCAGTACACAGGTATGTCACACAGACAATGCCCCCATCCCAATACACAGATATGTCACACAGACAGTCCTCCTCATCCCAGCACACAGGTTTGTCACACAGACAGTCCCCCTCATCCCAGCAAACAGATGTCACACAGACAGTGCCCCCATCCCAGTACACAGGTATTTCACACAGACAGTGCCCCCATCCCAGTACACAGGTATGTCACATAATCCCAGTACACAGGTATGTCACACAGACAGTGCCCCTCATCCCAGTACACAGGTATGTCACACAGCAGTGCCCCCTTCCCAGTACACAGGTATGTCACATATACAATGCCCCCATCCCAGTTCACAGGTATGTCACACAGACAGTCCACCTCATCCCAGTACACAGGTATGTCACACAGACAGTGCCCCCATCCCAGTATACAGGTATGTCACACAGACAGTGCCCCATCCCAGTACACAGGTATGTCACACAGACAGTGCCCCCATCCCAATACACAGGTTTGTAACACAGACAGTCCCCCTCATCCCAGTACACAGGTATGTCACACTGACAGTGCCCTTCATCCCAGTACACAGGTATGTCACCCAGACAGTACCCCACATCCCAGTATACTGTTATATCACACAGACAGTGCCCCCATCCCAGTACACAGGTATATCACACAGACAGTACCGCCATCCTAGTACACAGATATGTCACAGACAGTGCCCCTCATCCCAGTACATAGGTATGTCACACAGACAGTGCCCCCATCCCAGCAAACAGGTATGTCACACAGACAGTGCCCCTCATCCCAGCACACAGTTATGTCACACAGACAGTGCCCCTATTCCAATACACAGGTATTTCACACAGACAGTGCCCCCATCCCAGTACACAGGTATGTCACACAATCCCAGTACACAGGTATGTCACACAGACAGTGCCCCCTTCCCAGTACACAGGTATGTCACATAGACAATGCCCCCATCCCAGTTCAACTTCACAGGTATGTCACACAGACAGTCCACCTCATCCCAGTACACAGGTATGTCACACAGACAGTGCCCCATCCCAGTATACAGGTATGTCACACAGACAGTGCCCCCATCCCAGTACACAGGTATGTCACACAGACAGTGCCCAAATCCCAGTACACAGGTTTGTCACACAGACAGTCCCCCTCATCCCAGTACGCAGGTATGTCACACTGACAGTGCCCTTCATCCCAGTACACAGGTATGTCACACAGACAGTACCCCTCATCCCAGTATACTGGTATATCACACAGACAGTGCCCCCATCCCAGTACACAGGTATGTTACACAGACAGTCCCCCTCATCCCAGCACACAGGTATGTCACACAAACAGTCCCACTCATCCCAGCACACAGATATGTCACAGACAGTGCCCCCATTCCCAGTACACAGGTATGTCACACAGACAGTGCCCCCATCCCAGTACACAGGTATGTCACACAGACAGTGCCCCCATCCCAGTACACAGGTATGTCACACAGACAGTGCCCCTCTCTCACTACACAGGTTTGTCTGACAGTCAGTCCCCCTCATACCAGTACACAGGTATGTCATACACACAGTGCTCCTCATCCCAGTACACAGGTATGTCACACAGACAGCCCCCCTCATCCCAGTACACAGGTATATCTCACAGACAGTGCCCCCGTCCCAGTACACAGACAGTACCACCATCCCAGTGCACAGGTATGTCACAGACAGTCCTCATCCCACTACACAGACATGTCACACAGACAGTCCCCCTCATCCCAGCACTCAGATGTCAGACAGAAAGTGCCCCCATCCCAGTACACAGGTATGTCACACAGACAGTCCCCCTCATCCCAGCACACAGATGTCACACTGACAGTGCCCCCTTCCCAGTACACAGGTATGTCACACAGACAGTGCCCCAATCCCAGTACACAGGTATGTCACAGAGACAGTCCCCTCATCCCAGTACACAGGTATGTCACACAGACAGTCCCCCTCATCCCAGTATACAGGTATGTCACACAGACAGTGCCCCCATCCCAGTACACAGGTATGTCACACAGACATTGCCCCTCATCCCAGTACACAGGTATGTCACACAGACAGTCCCCCTCATCCCAGTACACAGGTATATCACACAGACAGTACCGCCATCCTAGTACACAGATATGTCACAGACAGTGCCCCTCATCCCAGTACATAGGTATGTCACACAGACAGTGCCCCCATCCCAGCAAACAGGTATGTCACACAGACAGTGCCCCTCATCCCAGCACACAGTTATGTCACACAGACAGTGCCCCTATTCCAGTACACATGTATTTCACACAGACAGTGCCCCCATCCCAGTACACAGGTATGTCACACAATCCCAGTACACAGGTATGTCACACAGACAGTGCCCCCTTCCCAGTACACAGGTATGTCACATAGACAATGCCCCCATCCCAGTTCACAGGTATGTCACACAGACAGTCCACCTCATCCCAGTACACAGGTATGTCACACAGACAGAGCCCCCATCCCAGTATACAGGTATGTCACACAGACAGTGCCCCCATCCCAGTACACAGGTATGTCACACAGACAGTGCCCCTATCCCAGTACACAGGTTTGTCACACAGACAGTCCCCCTCATCCCAGTACGCAGGTATGTCACACTGACAGTGCCCTTCATCCCAGTACACAGGTATGTCACACAGACAGTACCCCTCATCCCAGTATACTGGTATATCACACAGACAGTGCCCCCATCCCAGTACACAGGTATGTTACACAGACAGTCCCCCTCATCCCAGCACACAGGTATGTCACACAAACAGTCCCACTCATCCCAGCACACAGATATGTCACAGACAGTGCCCCCATTCCCAGTACACAGGTATGTCACACAGACAGTGCCCCCATCCCAGTACACAGGTATGTCACACAGACAGTGCCCCCATCCCAGTACACAGGTATGTCACACAGACAGTGCCCCTCTCTCACTACACAGGTTTGTCTGACAGTCAGTCCCCCTCATACCAGTACACAGGTATGTCATACACACAGTGCTCCTCATCCCAGTACACAGGTATGTCACACAGACAGCCCCCCTCATCCCAGTACACAGGTATATCTCACAGACAGTGCCCCCGTCCCAGTACACAGACAGTACCACCATCCCAGTGCACAGGTATGTCACAGACAGTACTCATCCCACTACACAGGCATGTCACATAGACAGTCCCCCTCATCCCAGCACTCAGATGTCAGACAGAAAGTGCCCCCTTCCCAGTACACAGGTATGTCACACAGACAGTGCCCCAATCCCAGTACACAGGTATGTCACAGAGACAGTCCCCTCATTCCAGTACACAGGTATGTCACACAGACAGTCCCCCTCATCCCAGTATACAGGTATGTCACATAGACAGTCCCCTCATCCCAGTACACTGGTATATTACACAGACAGTGCCCCCATCCCAGTACACAGGTATGTCACACAGACAGTCCCCCTCATCCCAGTACGCAAGTATGTCATACAGACAGTGCCCCCATCCCAGTACACAGGTATGTCACACAGATAGTCCTCCTCATCCCAGCACACAGGTAAGTCGCACAGACAATGCCCCCATCCCAGCACACAGGTATGTGACACAGACAGTGCCCTCATCCCAGTACACAGGTATGTCACACAGACAGTCCCCCTCATCCCAGTACACAGGTATGTCATACAGACAGTGCCCCATCCCAGTACACAGGTTTATCACGCAGACAGCCCCCCCCATCCCAGTACACAGGTATGTCACACAGACAGTGCCCCTCATCCCTGTACACAATACTATGTCACACAGACAGTGCCCCCATCCCAGTACATAGGTATGTCACACAGACAATGCCACCATCTCAGTATACAGGTATGTCACACAGACAGTGCCCCTCATCCCAGTACACAATACTATGTCACACAGACAGTGCCCCCATCCCAGTACACAGGTATGTCACACAGACAGTCCCCCTCATCCCAGCACACAGGTATGTCACACAGACTGCCCCCCCCATCTCAGCACACAGGTATGTCACACAGACAGTCCCCTGATCCCAGTACACAATACTATGTCACACAGACAGGCCCGCAACCCAGTACACAGGTATGTCACACAGACAGTCCCCCTCATCCCAACACACAGGTATGTCACACAGATAGTCCTCCTCATCCCAGCACACAGGTATGTCGCACAGATAGTCCTCCTCATCCCAGCACACAGGTATGTCGCACAGACAGTGCCCCCATCCCAGTACACAGGTATGTCACACAGACAGTCCCCTCATCCCAGTACACAGGTATGTCACACAGACAGTCCCCCTCATCCCAGTATACAGGTATGTCACACAGACAGTGCCCCCATCCCAGTACACAGGTATGTCACACAGACATTGCCCCTCATCCCAGTACGCAGGTATATCACACAGACAGTGCCCCTCATCCCAGTACGCAGGTATGTCACACAGACAGTCCCCCTCATCCCAGTACGCAGGTATGTCACACAGACAGTGCCCCTCATCCCAGTACGCAGGTATGTCACACAGACAGTCCCCTCATCCCAGTACACTGGTATATTACACAGACAGTGCCCCCATCCCAGTACACAGGTATGTCACATAGACAGTCCCCCTCATCCCAGTACGCAGGTATGTCATACACACAGTCCCCCTCATCCCAGTACACAGGTATGTCACACAGACAGTACCCCTCATCCCAGTACACTGGTATATCACACAGACAGTGCCCCCATCCCAGTACACTGGTATATCACACAGACAGTACCGCCATCCAAGTACACCGGTATGTCACTGACAGTGCCCCTCATCCCAGTACATAGGTATGTCACACAGACAGTGCCCCCATCCCAGCAAACAGGTATGTCACACAGACAGTCCCCCTCATCCCAGCACACAGGTATGTGACACAGACAGTGCCCCTATTCCAGTACACAGGTATGTTACACAGACAGTCCCCCTCATCCCAGCACACAGGTATGTCACACAAACAGTCCCACTCATCCCAGCACACAGATATGTCACAGACAGTGCCCCCATCCCAGTACACAGGTATGTCACACAGACAGTGCCCCCATCCCTGTACACAGGTATGTCACACAGACAGTGCCCCTCTCTCACTACACAGGTTTGTCAGACAGTCAGTCCCCCTCATACCAGTACACAGGTATGTCACACAGACAGCCCCCCTCATCCCAGTACACAGGTTTATCTCACAGACAGTGCCCCCATCCCAGTACACAGATAGTACCACCATCCCAGTGCACAGGAATGTCACAGACAGTCCTCATCCCACTACACAGGCATGTCACACAGACAGTCCCCCTCATCCCAGCACACAGATGTCAGACAGAAAGTGCCCCCATCCCACTACACAGGTATGTCACACAGACAGTCCACCTCCTCCCAGCACACAGGTATGTCACACAGACAGTCCCCCTCATCCCAGCACACAGATGTCACACAGACAGTGCCCCCATCCCAGTACACAGGTATGTCACACAGACAGTGCCCCGATCCCAGTACACAGGTATGTCACAGAGACAGTCCCCCTCATCCCAGCGTACAGGTATGTCACACAGACAGTGCCCCAATCCCAGTACACAGGTATGTCACACAGACAGTCCCCCTCATCCCATCACACAGGTATGTCAGTCAGACAGTGCCCCTATCCCAGTACACAGGTATGTCACACAAACAGTCCACAGGTATATCTCACAGACAGTGCCCCCATCCCAGTACACAGACAGTACCACCATCCCAGTGCACAGGAATGTCACAGACAGTCCTCATCCCACTACACAGGCATGTCACACAGACAGTCCCCCTCATCCCAGCACACAGATGTCAGACAGAAAGTGCCCCCATCCCAGTACACAGGTATGTCACACAGACAGTCCACCTCCTCCCAGCACACAGGTATGTCACACAGACAGTCCCCCTCATCCCAGCACACAGATGTCACACAGACAGTGCCCCCATCCCAGTACACAGGTATGTCACACAGACAGTGCCCCGATCCCAGTACACAGGTATGTCACAGAGACAGTCCCCCTCATCCCAGCGTACAGGTATGTCACACAGACAGTGCCCCAATCCCAGTACACAGGTATGTCACACAGACAGTCCCCCTCATCCCATCACACAGGTATGTCAGTCAGACAGTGCCCCTATCCCAGTACACAGGTATGTCACACAAACAGTCCCCCTCATCCCAGCACACAGGTTTGTCACACAAACAGTCCCCCTCATCCCAGCACACAGATATGTCACACAGACAGTGCCCCCATCCCAGTACACTGGTATGTCACACAGACAGTGCCCCCCATCACAGTACACAGGTATGTCACACAGACAGTGCCCCTCTCTCACTACACAGGTATGTCACACAGTCAGTCCCCCTCATACCAGTACACAGGTATGTCACACAGACAGTGACCCACATCCCAGCACACAGGTATGTCACATAGTTATTGCCCACATCCCAGTACACAGGTATGTCACACAGACAGTGTCCCTCATCCCAGTACACAATACTATGTCACACAGACAGTGCCCCCATCCCAGTACACAGGTATGTCACACAGACAATGCCACCATCTCAGTAAATAGGTATGTCACACAGACAGTGCCCCTCATCCCAGTACACAATACTATGTCACACAGACAGTGCCCCCATCCCAGTACACAGGTATGTCACACAGACAGTCCCCCTCATCCCAGCACACAGGCAGGGCTGCCATCAGAAATTGTGGGGCCCCAGACTGTCAAAACAGACAGGGCCCCTTACTTTGGGTGGGTGGGGGGACAGTTTGTCAGAGGTGGGTGTTGCTGTGAATGTGGGTGGAGCTACAGTGGAGGTATGGCATCAATGGTGGGTAAACCAGTTTAGAGAAAGGTGTGGGAGTAAGGTGAGGGTGAGAGTGCAGGGTGAAGGGTGCAGGGTGAAGAGTGCAGGGTGAAGAGTGCAGGGTGAGAGTGCAGGGTATGAGTGCAGGGTGAGGGTGCAGGGTGAGAGTACAGGCTGAGGGTACAGGGTGAGGGTGAAGGGTTAGGGTGCAGGGTGAGAGTGCAGGCTGAGGGTGAGGGTGAAGGGTGAGGGTGCAGGGTGAGGGTGCAGGGTGAGGGTGCGAGTGCAGGGTGAGGGTGAAGGGTGAGGGTGCAGGCTGAGGGTGAAGGGTGAGAGTGCAGGCTGAGGGTGAAGGGTGAGGGTGCAGGGTGAGAGTGCAGGCTGAGGGTGAAGGTGCAGGGTGAGAGTGCAGGCTGAGGGTGAAGGTGCAGGGTGCAGGCTGAGGGTGCAGTGTGAGGGTGAAGGGTACAGGGTGAGAGTGCAGGCTGAGGGTGAAGGGTGAGAGTGCAGGGTGAGGGTGAAGGGTACAGGGTGAGAGTGCAGGCTGAGGGTGAGGGTGCAGGGTGAGAGTGCAGGCTGAGGGTGCAGGGTGAAGGGTACAGGGTGAGGGTGAAGGGTGCAGGGTGAGAGTGCAGGCTGAGGGTGAAGGGTGAGAGTGCAGGCTGAGTGTACAGGGTGAGGGTGAAGGGTGCAGGGTGAGAGTGCAGGCTGAGGGTACAGGGTGAGAGTGCAGGCTGAGGGTGAAGGGTGAGGGGTGAGAGTACAGGGTGAAGGGTGCAGGGTGAGAGTGCAGGCTGAGGGTACAGGGTGAAGGGTGAGGGTGCAGGCTGAGAGATTGAGAGCAAAGTGAAGGTGTGACAATGGGAGTCTCGGTACCTGGTATCTGTAGCAGGAATAACTGGATGGGAAGTGGGATCCCCCGCAGCCTCTCCTGCCCGAGAGGGCACTTTCTCTTAACTTCATATGGCATGGGCGTCGGCTGTAGATAGCCTCTTCCCCGCCGCTGCTGCTCCCCCTTCCCTCAGCTGCTCTCTTCCGGCCAGCCTCTCCTCACAGGCAGGTGGTTGCCATGATGCTGCTGCTCCTCGTAGCTGCTTACACTCACCCCAAGTCCCAGACAGAGGGGGCCCGGCCGGCAGCAGAGTGCATAAGGACTAGCGGCATTTCGATTTGGTGCCAGACGCGAGCCAATAAAACTCGCAAACTGGCAGCCAATCAGGAGCCGCCGCTGCGGGCACTCCTGATTGGCTTCCGGTTCACCAGCTAACTCGCTGCTGGCACCAACTTCAAAATACCGCTAGTCCTTATGCACTCTGCTGCCGGCCGGGCCCCCTCTCTGCCGGGGCCCGGGACTATAGTACCGGCAGTCCCCCCCATATGGCGGCCCTGCACACAGGTATGTCACACAGACAGTCCCCCTCATCTCAGCACACAGGTATGTCACACAGACAGTGCCCCCATCCCAGTACACAGGTATGTCACACAGACAGTGCCCCGATCCCAGTACACAATACTTTGTCACACAGACAGGCCCCCATCCCAGTACACAGGTATGTCACACAGACAGTCCCCCTCATCCCAGCACACAGGTATGTCACACAGACAGTGCCCCCATCCCAGCACACAGGTATGTCACACAGATAGTCCTCCTCATCCCAGCACACAGGTATGTCGCACAGACAGTGCCCCCATCCCAGTACACAGGTATGTCACACAGACAGTCCCCTCATCCTAGTACACAGGTATGTCACACAGACAGTCCCCCTCATCCCAGTACACAGGTATGTCACACAGACAGTGCCCCCTTCCCAGTACACAGGTATGTCACACAGACAGTGCCCCCATTCCAGTACACAGGTATGTCACACAGATAGTCCCCCTCATCCCACTACACAGATATGTCACACAGACAGTGCCTCATCTCAGTACACAGGTATGTCACACAGACAGTGCCCCCATCCCAGTACATAGGTATGTCACACAGACAGTTCCCTCATTCTAGTACACAGGTATGTCACACAGACAGTCCCCCTCATCCCAGTACACAGGTATGTCATACAGACAGTGCCACATCCCAGTACACAGGTTTATCACGCAGACAGCCCCCCCATCCCATTACACAGGTATGTCACACAGACAGTGCCCCCATCCCATTACATAGGTATGTCACACAGACAGTCCCCCTCATCCCAGCATACAGGTATGTCACACAGACAGTGCCCCTATCCCAGCACACAGGTGTGTCACACAGACAGTGCCCCCATCCCAGTACACAGGTGTGTCACACAGACAGTCCCCCTCATCCCAGTACACAGGTATGTCACACAGACAGTGCCCCTCATCCCAGTACACAGGTATGTCACACAGACAGTCCCCCTCATCCCAGTACACAGGTATGTCACACAGACAGTGCCCCCATCCCAGTACACAGGTATGTCACACAGACAGTCCACTTCATCCCAGCACACAGGTATGTCACACAGACAGTGCCCTCATCCCACCACATAGGTATGTCACACAGACAGTCCCCTCCCCCCATCTCAGTACACAGGTATGTCCAGTGGCGGAACTAGAGAGTGGTGGGCCCAGGTGCAAGAATATGCCCCGCCCATTCCTGGCACCCCACCATTTTTTCACCCCACCCCCAGTCATTATATCCAGTCTGTCCTGACTCCTGCTGCCCATTTTTGTTTTTTCACCACCTCTTCACACCGCGTTATCCCCCCCGTGTGCTGCTAGCCTTTTTATCACACTTTACAACGCAACCCCCCCCCCCCCCGCCAGGGGCAGATTGGGATGGAAAACCAGCCCGGGAAAATTCTAGAAGCAGCCCTTATGGGGGCAGGTCTGTTGAGGGGGTGGGTCTGTTGAGGAGGGCAGTATACTCCCTCCTTTTTTGCAAGCCACTGAGGGGAGCAGGGTCGGCAAAAGAGGTCTTGGTGAATGATACACCGTCCATCCCTCTGCACTAGGTGCAGGCCAGTTAGTTTGGAAGTCTTTTCTTGCCTATATGGTGGTTTCTCTGCCATGGAGATTTTAAGCCTCACTGAGCAGCGTCTTCAGCTGGTATAAACTATTCATGTAGATCACACTGTCTGGAAGATGCCTATTTACGTAGAAAATATAACCAATGTCATCATCATAACCAGATAATTTATAGTAACAGAAGTTTTTGTGCAGGGCAAAATGTGAATTTCCCTTATTTCAAATAATTTCTGTGTCTCTCCAGGCCCCTGTGTTACTCCAGACCCTCTTACATCTCCCCATCCTCATGCTCCCTGTGGTTCTCCAGGCTCCCTGTGTCTCTCTCCCAGGCTCCATGTCTCTCCATCTCCAGGCCCCCTGGTCTGTCTCCAGGACTCCATATGTCTCTCCAGGCCTCCCTGTGTCTCTACATCCCCAGGCCCACCTGTAGCTCTCAGCCTCATTCTCCCAGCTCCAGTATGTCTCAGCCCCATTTCCCCAGACCTAGTGTGTGTCTCAGCCCCATTCCCTTAGACCCAGTGTGTCTCTCTGCACCATTCCCCCGCTGTGTCATCCTCATTCTCCCCCCTAGGGTGTGTCAGCATTATTCTCCCCTCCAGCATGTTTCCCAGCCCCAGTGTGTCAGCCTCTTTCCCCCCACCCCCAGCGTGTCAGCCTCTTTCTCCCCCCCAGCCCCACTGCGTGCCTCAGCCTTGCCTTCCCCCCCAGTCCCAGAGTGTGTCTCAGCCTTGTCTTCCCGCCCAGTCCCAGAGTGTGTCTCAGCCTTGCCTTCCCCCCCAGCCCCAGTGTGTGTCTCAGCCTTGCCTTCCCCCCCAGCCCCAGTGCATGTCTCAGCCTTGCCCCCCCCAGCCCCAGTGCATGTCTCAGCCTTCCCCCCTGCCCCAGAGTGTGTCTCAGCCTTGCATCCTCCCCATCCCATACCAGCGCAGCCGCCACTTACCTTGGCTGCTTCTTCTCCACGGCTCCTCTCGATCCTCTCCTTCCGGCAGCCCTGCCCCTTGTTATGACATGGCGTGCATGACATCATGCGAGCTGTGTCATAACAAGTGGCCAGGCCGTGGTGGGTGGCTGTTATTTTGGTTGGGCCAGAGTGGCCGAAGCGGGCCTGCTCCGGCTCCAAACATTTAAGTAATGGAGACCGGGTCGGCAGTATTACTATCCATGTGAGCATAGAGCATAGAGGGGGAATATAAACCTGTGGCGAGCAAAGTGAGCCACCGTACACAAAGCATGACGAGCAAATGGAGCCCACGAGGGGACACTTTTGGCCCCCCTGTTCTGTACCTTGCCCCTCCACTTTTGTCATGGGTCTCGTGGTTGTGACGTCAAAGGTCAAGTGCGCAACTTACAATTTTTTGGGGGGGCAATTTATCATTAGGTGGGGTGTCCAAAGGGTTCTGAAAGAAATCCCCACATTTTTAGCTAAAAATAGGGATTTTGCATTTTTTTTGCCTGGTCTGGGATGGAAAAAACTTATCTCCAGTTTTTATTCGCCAGTCGCATTTTCGCCTGTTTTTTGGCGAAAATATCGCCATTTTTTGGCGAAAAACTGAATACGGCCCATGGTCAGCCAGACATCCACACACATGTGCCCCTCTCAGCCAGCATCAGATGGTGAGTTTCTCTTCCCTAAATTAGCCCTCAAAGATCTGTTCACAGGGATTATGTATCCCAGCATACCCTTGGATCTGTGACTCATTAATGTCTGTATACTGTGTTCATGTCTTTGCATCCTGCATGTGTGTATGTCTGCATTGCAGTATCTCATCTGTGCATGTTGTAATTGCATTGCATCATTTATTTTCAATTTTAGCAATTTCCTCTATTGTATAATAAAAACACTATTCTTCAGATTATCACATTATCTTTGTGGGTTTGCTCTTTTAAATTCTTCAGTCTAGCCGCTATACCTCTGGCATTCATTCCACATCACTAAGGGGCATCAATCCTGTACTTTAATGGAAATGGGCATTAAATACAAAATCATTTTGGCTGCACAGGAAATCCATTTCTCCATGTTACCCAACTTTAGGACTGTGCCTCCAGCAGAAGTTTCCAGCATGAAACGCGTAGTGTTCTTTTAGTTGGATCTTATCTACATTTCTGAGTCTGTGGGCTCTAATCTGCCACTTCTATGTGTTCCTACATGACAGAGGGAACACCTGCATTTCATTTAAACCACTTGGGTACTTATTAGATCATTATTATTGTTATTGTTATCCTTTATTTATATGGCGCCACAAGTGCTCCGCAGCGCCTTACAAAGTACATAAACAAATAATTTGACAAGTGACTTACAGTACAAAATAGGACAAGGACATGGATAATATACATTGCTACATTAGTGACCATAACACCTGTATATGCAACAGTGTGTAAGCAACCAAGTGTTAGGTGCCCTGGTGGGGGGTAAGAAGTAGTGAAAGTAAGGAGAAGCACAAGAGGGTAGAGGGCCCTGCTCGTAAGATCTTACATTCTGAAGGAGAGTGTTTTTTGTGTTTAAGGCACAAAATTATTAAAAATATTGTATAAAATTAGGCTTTGTGTATAAGGTGTATATGAAACATAAATGAATTTTGTGTATGTACACAAACTTTGTTTGAGCCACAAAATTATTTAAAATATTGTATAAAATGATACAGTGAGGTACCGAAACAGCGCTCAATCCTGTATGTTTCTGTGTAAATGCAGTTACTTTACATCAATATTTATAATCCACTATAATCCCGTTTTTGCGGTGGCAGCTGTATGTTCTCCAGAAGAATCAGTTGTTGTATGATCCCAGAAGATTATGGAAAACAAAAAGGTGAGAACAAGCGCCTATATAGTGTAGTATTATGTGAAGTATGCAGCACACTCTATTTAGAAAATGGCAAGCGTACCGTAATGACCCAGAACAACAGGCATTTGTATATGAGTCCTTATTCGGGTTTCACCAAGTTAGTCCTCTTATACACCCAAAGGCAGCTGGTTAAATACTCAAAATATAGGATTTAAGGAGAGAGAAAACACTTCTCATAGTGTAGTATATTTAAAAGAGGTTTTAATCCAAAATACGCACAACACACATAAAAATGAAGAATTACATTTGTAAAAATTCAAACAAGCTTATCTGATAGTAGCTGGTCTCAGAGTTTAGGGATACACCCACAGTCCTCAACGCGTTTCGTCCATAATGCAAATTGAGCTGGACTTCTTCAGGAGGATTCACATAGTGGCCTTAAGCATTGTCTTATATACCTTTAAACATAATTGCTAGTGTACAAAACAGGTGTTTCCGGTATTTGCCGCCATTTTGTTAAGTATCGCGCATGCGCGACATTGAATCAGAACTCGCGAGTCTCCGGAAGGTGTGGGACTCCATGCGCGAGTCGCGGCGCCATCTTGTGTTTACCCGTGCATGCTCGGGACTAAGTAACACCTCGTGGGTCTCTAAGACACCACGCGCGATCTGCGGCACCATCTTGTGCTTACCCATGCATGCGTGGTACACACTGCGCCGGAGACATGTTGTTTTAATACAATATGAAAAGTTGTTTTAACATATGTTTCAATAAACGGTGCTGTTAACAAGTTCAGCCCTCATATTACTCGTTTAAAGGCTAATTGTTTATGCATATTCAGCTAGAATGCTTATCCCTTAGTCTAAAAGGCATTGATGCTGCTAATACAATGCTATTCAAAAGGTGTCCCACCTACAGTGGCCATTTTGTTGAAGTACCTCTATAGCTAAAATAGCAGCTGCCCTTTGGTACAGTATTTGGCATAATTCAAAAACATATTCAAACATAATAGCAATAATAAATATATAGCAGCAGCACATTTTTTATAAAACACTAGCAGCAAATAGAATAAAGTTAATATAGACTAAAATGAGGATGTATATAAAGGAGGATACATTAAATGTACAAAACAGATCAGTGCATTAGTATTAAAAATACGTATATATATGCAAACATCATAAAAGTAGGGTTATAAATATAACTAAAATCCAAGAAATGTACAGAATAATAAATAATAAATAATAAAAACAGGATTATAAAAATGGTGCGATCTCATATGTTTCATTAAGACCAAATGGGGCCATTGTATTTAGGGCCTGATTCAGAGCTGAACGCTCTGACCAGAGCGCTCGCTCTGAATCAGGGCCCTCCTCCATGAAAATGGAGCGGCCTCCTGGCTGCTCATATAGCTGTGGGTGACCACCCACAGCATATGCGAGCGGCCAAAAAGATGGTTGCGATGGTCTTGACCATCGCGACCATCGGACTTGCGACGGAGACCCTGCGGTAGGGTCTCCCTGCCACAAGCCCTGGAGTGATTTGGGCTCTATCAGAGCCAAAATCACTCCCACTGACATCACTAGTGATGTCAGTGGGGCCGGCTTCAGACGGTAGGCGTTCCCATGGGAACGCCTCCGTCTGGCAGGCACGCCCACCAAAGGGGGCATGCTGTCAATCAACATTGACAGCACGCCCCCTTTGGTGCGAGACCCGGAGCAATGGAAAGCCCGTCGCTCCCCGGGTCTCGCGCATGCGCACGACGGAGCGCCCTCTGTCGTGCGCATGCGCAGTGGGGAACATTGACCCGCTTGCGAGCGTACTGCCGCTCGCTCGCGGGTCTGAATGACCCCTTTAGAGTGTAAATCCAATACATTTCACGTTGTGACAACTTCTTTTCCCTGTCCCCGCCCCTGTCCCCCCAGTGAGACACATTCTATGGCTTTATACTTCAAACCGGCGGGGTCTGCATTATGATATTTGCAGAAATGTTTAGGGACGGAGTGGTTGTCAACCCTGTTTTTGATTCCTCGTATGTGTTCTTGAATTCTCAGTTTTACATTTCTTTTTGTTTTGCCTACATATTTCAAGTGACATGGGCATTCTATTATATATATGACCCAATTACTCATGCAATTCATCAGACTCTTCATTTTAAAAGAAGATGTATTATCATGATTGGAGAAGTAGCTGTTATTAGTATCCACAAGCTTACAGATATTACAATTATTGCATTTAAAAAAGCCTTTTGTTTGCCTAATCCATTGTAGGGGTTTAGTTTCTAATGGTTTTAAATTGCTGGAAGCAAGACAATTTTTTTAGATTATTGGCTTTCCTGAAAGCCAGTCATGGTTTGTCCGGGAGTGCTTTACCAAGAATTTGATCAGTCTTTAGTACATTCCAGTGTTTATTGAATATTCTTCGTAGCTCTTTCTCTTTCCTGTTATATTGAGTGACAAAGATTGGATTATTTTTGGTTGTAGTCCTAGGTCTGTAGACCAAAAGATCTTCACATTTGATGTTAGTCGCTCTTTCAGTGGCTTGGTTTACGATCTCTTCTGGGTATTCTCTTTCCCGAAACCTGTTAGAATAAATACCCTCTTGTTCTTTAAAAGTTTCCATGGATGTGCAGTTTCTTCGTAGACGACAGAATTGGGAAAATGGTATGTTAGTTTTCCAACTATTTTTGTGTCCGCTTTTAAAATGTACATAACTGTTTGTATCCACTGATTTGATATAGTTGCGACTCTTGATTCCACAGTTATCACTACTTAAAATTAAATCCAGATACTGGGAAGCTGGGAGCGTAAATACATCTATGGAAACCATTCTTTTAAAAAACATATAATTCTGTACGCCAGATACATAGATGATATTTTAATCATCTGGGATGGCACAGAAGCCAATTTTATGTTTTTTATGGAGTATCTTAAACCAAATGAATATAATCTATGTTTTACATATAAATTCAGTGAACATGAAATTGAGTATCTGGATTTAATTTTAAGTAGTGATAACTGTGGAATCAAGAGTCGCAACTATATCAAATCAGTGGATACAAACAGTTATGTACATTTTAAAAGCGGACACAAAAATAGTTGGAAAACTAACATACCATTTTCCCAATTCTGTCGTCTACGAAGAAACTGCACATCCATGGAAACTTTTAAAGAACAAGAGGGTATTTATTCTAACAGGTTTCGGGAAAGAGAATACCCAGAAGAGATCGTAAACCAAGCCACTGAAAGAGCGACTAACATCAAACGTGAAGATCTTTTGGTCTACAGACCTAGGACTACAACCAAAAATAATCCAATCTTTGTCACTCAATATAACAGCAAAGGGAAAGAGATACGAAGAATATTCAATAAACACTGGAATGTACTAAAGACTGATCAAATTCTTGGTAAAGCACTCCCGGACAAACCATGACTGGCTTTCAGGAAAGCCAATAATCTAAAAAATTGTCTTGCTCCCTGCAATTTAAAACCATTAGAAACTAAACCCCTACAATGGATTAGGCAAACAAAAGGCTTTTTTAAATGCAATAATTGTAATATCTGTAAGTTTGTGGATACTAATAACAGCTACTTCTCCAATCATGATAATGTATCTTCTTTTAAAATGAAGAGTCTGATGAATTGCATGAGTAATTGGGTCATATATATAATAGAATGCCCATGTCACTTGAAATATGTAGGCAAAACAAAAAGAAATGTAAAACTGAGAATTCAAGAACACATACGAGAAATCAAAAACAGGGTTGACAACCACTCCGTCCCTAAACATTTCTGCAAATATCATAATGCAGACCCCGCCGGTTTGAAGTATAAAGCCATAGAATGTGTCTCACTGGGGGACAGGGGCGGGGACAGGGAAAAGAAGTTGTCACAACGTGAAATGTATTGGATTTACACTCCAAATACAATGGCCCCATTTGGTCTTAATGAAACATATGAGATCGCACCATTTTTAGAATCCTGTTTTTATTATTTATTATTCTGTACATTTCTTGGATTTTAGTTATATTTATAACCCTACTTTTATGATGTTTGCATATATATACGTATTTTTAATACTAATGCACTGATCTGTTTTGTACATTTAATGTATCCTCCTTTATATACATCCTCATTTTAGTCTATATTAACTTTATTCTATTTGCTGCTAGTGTTTTATAAAAAATGTGCTGCTGCTATATATTTATTATTGCTATTATGTTTGAATATGTTTTTGAATTATGCCAAATACTGTACCAAAGGGCAGCTGCTATTTTAGCTATAGAGGTACTTCAACAAAATGGCCACTGTAGGTGGGACACCTTTTGAATAGCATTGTATTAGCATCAATGCCTTTTAGACTAAGGGATAAGCATTCTAGCTGAATATGCATAAACAATTAGCCTTTAAATGAGTAATATGAGGGCTGAACTTGTTAACAGCACCGTTTATTGAAACATATGTTAAAACAACTTTTCATATTGTATTAAAACAACATGTCTCCGGCGCAGTGTGTACCACGCATGCGTGGGTAAGCACAAGATGGTGCCGCAGATCGCGCGTGGTGTCTTAGAGACCCACGAGGTGTCACTTAGTCCCGAGCATGCACGGGTAAACACAAGATGGCGCCGCGACTCGCGCATGGAGTCCCACACCTTCCGGAGACTCGCGAGTTCTGATTCAATGTCACGCATGCGCGATACTTAACAAAATGGCGGCAAATACCGGAAACACTTGTATTGTACACTAGCAATTATGTTTAAAGGTATATAAGACAATGCTTAAGGCCACTATGTGAATCCTCCTGAAGAAGTCCAGCTCAATTTGTACTAAGGACGAAACGCGTTGAGGACTGTGGGTGTATCCCTAAACTCTGAGACCAGCTACTATCAGATAATCTTGTTTGAATTATTAATAATGTCATTCTCCATTTTTATGTGTGTTGTGTGTATTTTGGATTAAAACCTCTTTTAAATATACTACACTATGAGAAGTGTTTTCTCTCTCCTTAAATCCTATATTTGGAGTATTTAATCAGCTGCTTTTGGGTGTATAAGAGGACTAACTTGGTGAAACCCGAATAAGGACTCATATACAAATGCCTGTTGTTCTGGGTCATTACGGTACGCATGCCATTTTCTAAATAGAGTGTGCTGCATACTTCACATAATACTACACTATATAGGCGCTTGTTCTCACCTTTTTGTTTTCCATATTGTATAAAATGACCTGCAGGCCTTGTGTATATGGTGTATCTAACACGTAAATGCACGCTGTGTTTAGATTTGCAGAGCAATATGCAGGATTTTTACAGGTTTTTTTTTTCACACTCATATATACTGTGTGTATGTGTATATATATATATATATATATATATATATATATATATATTAGGGGTGAGCGGGTTCGGATTTCTGAAATCCGAACCCCCCCGAGCCCCCCCGATCCGAGTCCGATCCGAGTCAGGCTCGACTTTTCCCGCCTGACTCGGATCTGAAATCGAGGCAAAACGTCATCTTCCCGCCTTCCGAGTCTCGCGGGTTTTGGATCCTATATAAGGTACACACGTCGGCGCCATTTTCTCACTCGGCTGTGGACAGTGAAGAGGGAGGGTGGGAGTTAGGGCTGTGTAGTGTAGTGTAGTGTAGTGCTGCTGTTGTCCACTACTTCAAAGTCCATAGGGGCTGGCTGTGTTGTGCTGTGCTGCTGTTGTTAATAGGGGCTGTGTCCACTACTTCAAAGTCCATAGGGGCTGGCTGGACTGTGTTGTGCAGTCAGTTCTCCATAGGGGCTGTGTCCACTCCAAAGTCCTGTGCAGTGTCCCAGTCCTAAAGGAGTGCTGTAGTGTTGTCCAGGGGGTGCTCTGTCCATCAGGGGTGCTCCCCCCAAGTGCTAAAAAAATAATATATTTTCTGTGTTTGTGAATTGTGTGCGCAGTAGCCGCACGTGCATCAACAAAGTAGTGCCAAGCGTGCGCCTGTGTCATAAGTAAAGGGCCGGCTGGCTTGACCGTTAAGGGTGCTGTAACCCCCGAAAGTACACTCCAGTCCAAACCAAAAAAAAAATTATTTTCTGTGTTTGTGAATTGTGTGCGCAGTAGCCGCACGTGCATCAACAAAGTAGTGCCAAGCGTGCGCCTGTGTCATAAGTAAAGGGCCGGCTGGCTTGACCGTTAAAGGGTGCTGTAACCCCCGAAAGTACACTCCAGTCCTAACCAAAAAAAAATTATTTTCTGTGTTTGTGAATTGTGTGCGCAGTAGCCGCACGTGCATCAACAAAGTAGTGCCAAGCGTGCGCCTGTGTCATAAGTAAAGGGCCGGCTGGCTTGACCGTTAAGGGTGCTGTAACCCCCGAAAGTACACTCCAGTCCAAACCAAAAAAAAAATTATTTTCTGTGTTTGTGAATTGTGTGCGCAGTAGCCACACGTGCATCAACAAAGTAGTGCCAAGCGTGCGCCTGTGTCATAAGTAAAGGGCCGGCTGGCTTGACCGTTAAGGGTGCTGTAACCCCCGAAAGTACACTCCAGTCCAAACCAAAAAAAAATTATTTTCTGTGTTTGTGAATTGTGTGCGCAGTAGCCGCACGTGCATCAACAAAGTAGTGCCAAGCGTGCGCCTGTGTCATAAGTAAAGGGCCGGCTGGCTTGACCGTTAAAGGGTGCTGTAACCCCCAAGTACACTCCAGTCCAAACCAAAAAAAAAATTATTTTCTGTGTTTGTGAATTGTGTGCGCAGTAGCCGCACGTGCATCAACAAAGTAGTGCCAAGCGTGCGCCTGTGTCATAAGTAAAGGGCCGGCTGGCTTGACCGTTAAAGGGTGCTGTAACCCCCGAAAGTACACTCCAGGCCAAACCAAAAAAAAATTATTTTCTGTGTTTGTGAATTGTGTGCGCAGTAGCCGCACGTGCATCAACAAAGTAGTGCCAAGAGTGCGCCTGTGTCATAAGTAAAGGGCCGGCTGGCTTGACCGTTAAAGGGTGCTGTAACCCACAAAGTACACTCCAGTCCAAACCAAAAAAAAAATTATTTTCTGTGTTTAGCCGCACGTATATATCAAATCGATATAACATAAATGGAGGACCAAACTTTCTCCGATAAAAATAAAATAGAGAAAGATCAAGAACCACTTCCTCCTAGTGCTGAAGCTGCTGCCACTAGTCATGACATAGACGATAACATGCCATCAACGTCGTCTGCCAAGGCCGATGCCCAATGTCATAGTAGAGGGCACATACAATCCCAAATGGCAAAGTTCAGGAAAATGACCTTGAAAAAGACATTTAAATCAGCTGAAGAGAAACGTAAACTTGCCAATATGCCATTTACGACACGGAGTGGCAAGGAACGGCTAAGGTCGATCCCTAGTATGTTCATGACTAGTGGTTCAGCTTCACATGACGATGGAAGCCCTCCTCCCACTAAAAAAATCAAAAGAGTTAAGCTGGCAAAAGCACAGCGAAGAACTGTGCTTTCTAAGAAGATATCACAAATCCCCAAGGAGAGTCCAAGTGTGGTGGTGGTTGCGATGCCTGACCTTCCCAGCACTGGACGGGAAGAGGTGGCTCTTTCCACCATTTGCACGCCCCCTGCAAGTGCTGAAAGGAGCACCCACAGTCCACTTGCTGATATGCAAATTGAAGATGTCACTGTTGAAGTACAACAGGATGAGGATACTGGTGTAGCTGGCGCTGAGGAGGAAGTTGGCGAGGAGGATTCTGATGGTGATGTGGTTTGTTTAAATCAGGCTCCGGGGGAGACAGTTGTTGTCCGTGGGATGAAAAAGCCCATCACGGTCATGCCTGGGCAGAAGACCAAACATTCCACCTCTTTGGTCTGGCAATATTTCTATCCAAATCCGGACAACAACTGTCTTGCCATATGTACCATATGTAAAGGTGAAATAAGTAGGGGTAGGGACGTCAACCACCTAGGAACATCCTCCCTTATACGGCACCTGCAGCGCGTTCATAAAAAGTTACTGTCAAGTTCAGAAACTTTGGCTAAGACCGTAAGCAGTCCAGGGACACCTAAATCCCGTTGTCCTGTTGTATCCAAGCGCCTGCAAACCACACCGTCAACTCCCTCCTCGTCAATTTCCTCCTTAGTCAGGATCGGAAGTAGTCCTGCAGGCCATGTCACTGGCATGACTGACTCTCCTATCCGGGATTCCTCTGGAGGATCCTGCATTGCTACGCCTACTGCTGCCGCTGCTGCTGTTGCTGCTGCTGGGAGTCGTTCATCATCCCAGAGAGGAAGTAGGAACACCACTACTTTTACTAAACAATTGACCCTCCAACAGTCCTTAGCGAGGAGGATGAAGTACGACAGCAGTCATCCTGAAGCAAAACGTATAACTGAGGCCTTGACTGCTATGTTGGTGTTAGACGTGCGTCCGGTATCCGCCATTAGTGCAGTGGGATTTAGACAATTGATGGAGGTAGTGTGTCCCCGGTTCCAAATCCCGTCTAGATTCCACTTCACTAGGCAGGCGATACCGAGACTGTACAGAAACGTCAGAAAAAGTGTCCTCAGTGTCCTGAAAAATGCCGTTGTACACAATGTCCACTTAACCACGGACATGTGGACAAGTGGAACAGGGCAGACTAAGGACTATATGACTGTGACAGCCCACTGGGTAGATGTATCACCTTACGCAGCAACAGCAGCAGCGTCACCAGTAGCAGCATCTCAGAAACGCCAGCTCGTTACAAGGCAGGCTACGCTGTGTATCACCGGTTTCAGTAAGAGGCACACCGCCGACAACCTCTTAGAGAAACTGAGGGAAATCATCGCCCAGTGGCTTACCCCACTTAGACTCTCCTGGGGATTTGTGATATCTGACAACGCCACCAATATTGTGCGGGCATTACATCTGGGCAAATTCCAGCACGTCCCATGTTTTGCTCACACAATAAACTTGGTGGTGCAGAATTTTCTGAAAAGCGACAGGGGCGTGCAGGAGACGCTTTGGGTGGCCCGACTCTTGAACCTGCCCCGCCATCACCTGAAGCAAGAGGTTGTGACGCGGTGGAACTCAACCCTCTATATGCTTCAGAGGATGGAGGAGCAGCAAAAGGCCATACAAGCCTATACATCCACCTATGACATAGGCAAAGGAGGGGGTATGCACCTGACTCAAGCGCAGTGGAGAATGATTTCCGTGTTGTGCAAGGTTCTCCAGCCCTTCGAACTTGCCACACGTGAAGTCAGTTCAGACACAGCCAGCTTGAGTCAGGTCATTCCCCTCATCAGGCTTTTGCAGAAGCAGCTGGAGAAAGTGAAGGAGGAGCTAAGACGGAGCGATTCCGCTCGGCATGTGGGACTTGTGGATGAAGCCCTTCATTCGCTTTGCCAGGATTCCAGGGTGGTCAATCTGTTGAAATCAGACCACTACATTTTGGCCACCGTGCTTGATCCTAGGTTTAAAGCCTATGTGGTGTCTCTCTTTCCGGCCGACACAAGCCTGCAGAGGTGCAAAGACCTGCTGGTGAACACACTGTCAGCTGAAGCGGAACGTGACACGTCAACGGCTCCTTCTTCATTTTCTCCCGCAACTGGGGCTGCCAGGAAAAAACTTAGGTATCCTAAGCAACCCGCTGGCGGTGATGCAGGGCAGGCAGGACCAAGTTTGGACATCTGGTCCGGACTGAAGGACCTGGCAACAATTTCTGACATGTCTACTGTCACTGCATATGATACTGTCACCATTGACAGAATGGTGGAGGATTACATCGGTGACAGCATCCAAGTAGGCATGTCAGACAGTCCATACCTGTACTGGCAGGAAAAAGAGGCAATTTGGAGGCCCCTGTACAAGCTGGCTCTATTTTACCTGAGTTGCCCCCCCTCCAGTGTGTACTCCGAAAGAGTGTTTTGTGCAGCCGGGAACCTTGTCAGCGAAAGGCGTAGGAGGTTGCTTCCACAGAATGTGGAGAAGATGATGTTCATCAAAATGAATTATCAGCTCTTCCAGGGAGACCAGCCTCCAGAAGGTACAGAGGGACCTGTGGTGGTGGATTCAAGTGGGGACGAGTTAAAACTTTGTGAGGATGAGGATGTACACACTGAAGAGGGTGAGGAATCGGTGGATGAGGAGGATGAGGATGACATCTTGCCTCCGTAGAGCCAGTTTGTGCAGGGACACATTAATTGCCAGCTTGTTTTGTGGGGGCCCAAACGAACCAATCATTTCAGCCACAGTTGTGTGGCAGACCCTGGCGCTGAAATGATTGATTTGTTAAAGTGTGCATGTCCTGTTTATACAACATAAGGGTGGGTGGGAGGGCCCAAGGACAATTCCATCTTGCACTTCTTTTTTTTCTTTGCATTATGTACAGTTTGGGGCCTAGTTTTTCTAACTGCCATCCTGTCTGCCACTGCAGTGTCACTCCTAGATGGGTCACGTGTTTGTGCCGCCCACTCGTGTCGCTTAGCATGGTCATCCAGCTACCTCGGTGCAACCTTTTGGACATGAAAACACTATTGTGAGGTGTGAGGTGTTCAGAATAGACTGGAAATGAGTGGAAATTAAGGTTATTGAGGTTAATAATAGCATAGGAGCAGAGAAACCAACAAATTCTGTGATTTTAGCTGTTTTTATGCTTTTTAAAAAAAAAATACAGATCCAAAACACAAAACCCAGAACCCAAAACACGGAAGGGTGGTTTTGGCAAAACCAATCCAGATCCAAAACACGAAGAAAGATCCAGATCCAAAACCAAAACACAAAACACGAAAAGTGGCCGGTGCACACCCCTAATATATATATACACACACACACATATATATATAGTACATACACACACATACATATGTCACATATATCTTACACACACACACCTACATACTATACACACACACTTACCTTGCAGCAGCTGCAGGTTGTAGACCCGATAAGATGGGACCTTGCAGGCTGGCACCATGCCATTAGACCCCTCCCCCTAGCGACACAATTATGGAATCACATCATATTGGCTCCACCTCCTCCCAATTGATCTGCGAAATGCATTTTGCCACAAAGGGGCAGGGCTTAAGAAGATGAAGCCTGCTCTCCAGTCTGTCAGGAGGGTTTCTGGGTACTCAGAAACCCCCCCTGCATGTGCTTGTGATTTCGGTCCCATTCCCAAGATATCTCATTATGGTATGCAAATATTCCAAAATACGGAATATTCCGATATCCAAAATACCTCTGGTCCAAGCATTTTGTATATGGGAGACTCAAGCAGTATACTATATCATATATTTTCTACTGAGGTTTCAAGGTATTACATCCTTCCTACAGCTCAACTTGGACATTTCGGACAAGGCCATTTTTTTTAAATCCCTTAACCATGTATTTAGCATTCTTACATATGTACTACACTATAAGTGATATTAGAGGCCTATTTATTAAATTATTTCCCCATGAAATTCATGTGAAAATGTCAGTTTGAATGAATAACTCACATTTAGGTACTGGGGGTATTAAACACATGAACCATGGCAGATATCTCCTATGTTAAACTGTTGTAATTCAGGCTGTATATATCGGATTCTATAGCTAGTTAGTTAGGGGTTAGCACTGGCAGCTTCACAACACTGAAGAAGAAATATATCAAAGCATATGAGAAATGCGGTCAAACCTTCATTTTTGGGGGGTTTGACCATATTTCTAGCTTTGCTGCATCCCGACCCATGTCTGGTACCGGTGCCATGACATCACACTGTGTGGGTGGGGCCACTGACCAGGGACCGTTTAAGAGAGGCTCTTGCGGGCCCCGTCCTCTATGGCAGTCTAGTAGAACACTACCCACATGCTGTAGAGTGACAGGCACGTGAGTCACAGCCAATCAGCAGCCGCTACATGTAGAGAAGCCTTTGATTGGCTGGTGGCCCGTGTGAATTTCAGAAAAGTGATAACACATACAACTATACTTGTCCAAGTTGGAACGGGACAGTCGTTTTATTGTTTTGCAAAGACTCACTGGATGCTACATGGAGAAGAGGACCCAATCTATGCCATGACGGAGGTGAGTATAGGATTTTTTTTACAGGTAACCCATTGGAATACTACTGTTGGTAGGTGTGTGCAATAATATTGTACAGTCTATGGTGTGTATGTCTTGTGTTTTTTTTTACAATTTTTTTTACAGAGGGTGTACGGGTGCCGGCCGCCTGCTGGCACTTGTAGTTCCACAAGTCCCAAAGGACAGGCACACTGGCACCTGTAGTTCCATGTTAAAAAACAATAGTGTATATCTATTTTCACCACTATTACCCCCGTACCCACAGCCCAGGGGTGTGGGGAAGAGCCCCGGGCTTCAGTGTAAGCCAGGGGTGCTCGGGAGAGGGGGTCCTTTTTATTGGGCTGGTCCCCACCTCCCCTGAGATATTTGGCTTGGGGTGATAATGCTTTGCTCGGGTAGACCCGGTGAAAGGGTCCCCTGGCTGTGGCATTACACCCCGGATGGATTTGAGCCCAGTGTTGGTTTTAAAAATAGGGGGACCCCTATGCAATCCCCCCCCTATTTTTAAGATCAGGACAGGCTCAGCAATCCACTGCTGGCTCCTAAAATACAGGGTAACCCTACTCATTTTTCCCCCTGTATTTTTAGGAACCAGGACTGGCTGAGCAGCCCGGGGCTGGTTAAGCTTTTTTTTTGGGGGGGGGGGGATCGTTTTTTTTTTTACTTTTAACCCTTTTTTTTACAGTAAAAACACAAGCAGCCTTCACATATATCACTGATACGTACAGGCTGCTTGTTCGGGAGTGTTAGGCTGCGGTCAGACTTTTGCAACTCGGGTGAAAAATCTCGATCTAATAGACCATCAGTAAACTTGATCTCAGCAAAACACGCTTCTTGGCAATTTGAGTGTTCAGAAGCATAAAATCACCTGAGTTTCAGCAATGCAATTTGAGTTTAAAAATGGCAAAACTCGATCAAACACGATTCTTAGTAAATGTGCCCCTAAGTCTGTTACATAATAACGTAGGCAGCTTGCAAAAACTGTCAAAAAGGCCTAAATGTCCAGCAGCTGGACATGTGTAAAATATGACCATAAATGTAAAATACACGCATGTGCAAATTTGGAAACATGCACACTGCAATCTGGAGCCAAGTCTATATAAAATGAACAAATTGGTCTGCAAAACTGAAAGTGTATAGGTAAATGAATAATAGTTTGCACCATGAGACACCACTAGGTGTCACTAGACCCTTCGCAGCAATGTAAAGTTGCACATCCACTAGCAGACATGAAAACGACTGCACGATTACGACATTGTAATCGTGCAGTCATTTGACAGTCTGTGATGAGCCTGCACTGAACGAGCAGTCAATCAGTGCAGGCTCATCAATCATCTGCAAACATGCTCAACCTGACGTTATCATCAGGTTTTCCAGCATGTTTGCACGATGATAGATGTCTAAACGACCAGCGGGCATGCGCATCGCTGGTCGTTTTAGACATTTTTGCAAAAGATTTGCAATCGATTTATGAACGATAATGATCGCTCAACTTAATCATCGAGTGGATGGGTACCTTTAAGGCACACATCCACTAGCAGATCTGAAGACGACTGCACGATTACGACATTGTAATCGTGCAGTCGTTTGTCAGTCTGTGATGAGGCTGCACTGAACAAGCAGTCGTTCAGTGCAGGCTCATCAATCATCTGCAAGCATGCTGAGCCTGACGAGATCGTCAGGTTGTTCAGCATGTTTGCACGATGAAAGATGTCTAAACGATCAGCGGGCATGCGCATCGCTGGTCATTTAAGACATTTTTATGCATGATTTGCAAACGATTTTTAAACGATTTATGAACGATAACGTTATCGTTCAATCCGGCATAGAAATTGTCTACACTTATGCTGGGTACACACTTGTCAACGAACGTTATATCGTGAGTGCATAACATCATTCACAGACATATCGGGCCAACTCTGCAGCAAAGCCTCCCTTAGAATATAAAAATAAAAAAAATATTTGCAGCGCCGTGGAGGGGGCGGAGCTGTGAGCACCTCAGCCAGGGGCATGTCCAGGAGGGGGGAGGGGCACGACCTTGCTCCCTCCCCCTTCCCCCACACACAGAGGAGACTTGTTGGAGGATGCCTGAGTCAGCAGCCTCCCTACACTACTGATTATCCAAATTTAAATGCCCACCCAGCTGTAATGTCAGGCCAGAGACATTGAGCGGCCAATTGCTAAGTGTGTATAGCTTACCAATCGGCTGCTCAGATGGTGGATCGTTCTGCTGACTGATCCATCATCGTAATGTGTTCCCAGCTTTACATCAGAGTTGAGCAACCTGGCACACTTTAAGAGGGCTTCACTTTACTCTTAGGGGTAAATTTACTAAGAATCGAGTCTGGGAGAGTTTACTTTTTCAACTCGATTAGCTTCACTGAAACTCGGGTGATTTGAAGCTCCTGAGACTCGCAAAGTTACAAAGAAGTGAGTTTAGCTGAGAGTGAGCTGGCCGATGGTGAAGCAGGACGAGATTTCTCTCTCTCCCGAGTAGCAGGTTTTGCAGGAGATGACTCACCCATGATTGCAGTGTCTTCTCTCTGCAAAACCCTCCCGAGCAAGCAGCCTGCACATATCAGTGAGATATGTGAAGGTTGCTTGTGCTCTAGCCTGTAAGAAAAAGGGGTTAAAAGTAGAGATGAGCGGTTCGGATTCTGTGGAATCCGAACCGCTCCGAACATTGGGGATCCGAGTCCACCCAAACCCTGTTCGGGTGTTCACCGCCTGACTCGGATCCCCGTTCGGGGCCGAACGGCGGCCGCCTGATGTCGGATTCTCACTAGAGAATCTGACATCAGGGCTCCTATTGTGTAGGGCAGAGCGCTGTGATAGCGCTCTGCCCTACACAGACACAAACACACAGCCGCCAGCGGCAGCTGTGTGTTTGTTACAGCAGCCAATGAGAGTCACACAGAATGTCATTGGCTGCTGCACGGAGGGAGCCGGCTGGAGCTCAAACATGAGCTCTGTCTTCCGGCTCCCTTCTCAGTGTGTGACAGCAGAGCGGACGGCGCGGGAGCGGGGATACAGGTAAGTTTTTATTTGTGCAAGGGACGGGGCACTACTGGGGGGGGTCTGCTACTGGGGGGGTCTGCTACTGGGGGTGCGGGGGGCCATACTACTGGGGGGGTCTGCACTACTGGGGGGGTCTGCTACTGGGGGGGCTATACTACTGGGGGGGCCATACTACTGAGGGGCCTGCTACTGGGGGGGCTATACTACCGGGGAGGAGTCTGCTACTGGGGGGGCCATACTACTGAGGGGCCTGCTACTGGGGGGGCATACTACTGGGGGGGCCATACTACCGGGGGGGGCATTCTACTGGGGGGGCTTACTACTACTGGGGGGGGCCTGCTACTGGGGCAGTCTACTACAGGGGGGCCATATTACAGGGAGGGCCCATACCACAGGGGGGGCTACTACTGGTGGCAGCCTTCTACTGGGGGGGGCCTGCTACTGGGGCAGCCTACTACTGGGGGGGCCATACTACTGGGTGGCATGCTAATGGGGGGCATACTACTGGGGGAGCCTGCTAATGGGGGGCATACTACTGGGGGGGCCTGCTAATGGGGGGCATACTACTGGGTGGCATGCTAATGGGGGGGCATACTACTGGGGGGGCCTGCTAATGGGGGGCATACTACTGGGGGGCATTCTACTGGGGGCACTACATAGTGGACCCTACTACTAAGGGGACTGCATAGGGGGCACCACTGCTGGGGGCATTGTGTAAGGGACACCGCTACTGTTGGCATTGTGTAAAAGGGGCACTACTGTGGGCATTGTGTAAAAGGGGCACTACTGTGTGTCGTAACATAAATAAGAGACACTACTTTATGGTGTAATGTGAATCAGGGGCACTATGTGTGGTGCAATGTGAATAAGATTGTGCACTATGACTCCTAGGGCCGTAGCCCACTATGTAAACAAGTACTGTGATTCTGCTGGCCGTACCCCACTGGGCGGGTGCACTACTTTTCATTTCTGCCACTGCTGTGTGGCAATGTAACATATATGTGCTTTATACTGTGGTGTCTGTGTCGTTGTGCCGCTGCTTTGTAGCTTATAGTAACCAGTCAGCTCACTGCAACCTTTGGCCAATAATGTTGAAAACAATATTATAAGCTGTGATATGGTCTAAATTTGAATGGAAATTAATGTTATTGAGGTTAATAATACTTTAGGAAGAAAAAAAAGACCAATTTATGTGATTTTAGCTTTTTTTGTCAATTTTTGTAAAAAAATCCAAATCCAAATCCAAAGCCAGTCACCGCAGTTTGTCAAATCCAAATCCAAAGCCGGACGACGAATTAGAACCAAATCCAAATCCGGCAAAAATGGTCCAGCGCACATCCCTAGTTAAAAGTAAAAACCAAAAAAATTACATAGCGCCACCCCATCCCTTAACCCGAGGCTTGGTCTGAAGCCCGTCTGAAGCCCGTGGCTCTTCCCCGCACCCCAGGAGCATAGGGTACGGGGGTAATAAAGTGGGGAAATATAAGTAAACTATTGTATTTTACAGCGGGACTACAGGTGCCAGCATGCCTGCCCTTTGGCACTTGTGGAACTACACTATGTGTGATTTGGTAGGTGTATGTAATAAAGTTATACTTGGCATGATGCTTGTGTTTTGTATTTATTTAACTTTTTTTTTTTACAGTGGGGGTACAGGTGCTGGCCGTTTGCTGGCACTTGTAGTTCCACAATTGCCAAAGGGCAGGCATGCTGACACCTGTAGTCCCACTGTAAAATACAATAGTTTACTTATCTTTCCCCACTTTATTACCCCTGTACCCAATGCTCCAGGGGTGCGGGGACGAGCCGCGGGTTTCAGACCAAGCCTGGGGTTAAGGGAGAGGGGGAAGCCCTTTTTTCGGGGGTCCCCACCTCCCTTGAGATCCCTGGCTTGGCCTGACCGGCTTGGGCTGATGAAAGGGTCTCCGGGATGTGGCATTACAGCCTGGCCGTTTTGGGTCTGGTGTTCGTTTTAAATATAGGGGGTACCCTATGCATTTTTTTCCCCCTATATTTAAAATCAGGACTGGCCATGCAGCCTGATGTTGGTTTCTAAATTATGGTGTAACTCTACACATTTTGTTCCCCATTTTAGAAACCAGGACTGGCTGGCAAGTCTGGGGCTGGTTAAGCTTTAGGGGGGGACACTATGTCATTTTTAAAAAAAACCTTAACCTTTTCTTTCCTATTTACAGGCAGAAACATACATGGATCACAGTGATCTGTGCATGTTTCTGCCAAACTCTCAGATCACAGGCAGGTGTATTTATTTCAAGAGTTTTTACAGGAGAGTTTTCCCATCTCATGAGAGTTTAGAAACTCTCTGCTTGGTAAATTCCAGAATCCTATCTTCCCTAGTGAAAAGGTTCTCGAGTTTTGCCGATGGTGAATTGAAGAGCGTTTGCTAACTCTCCAGCATTTTCCCGTAGCAAAGGAGATCTCTCTCCCGAGTTTGACATTAGTAAATTTGAGAGTGGGAAAAAATCACCAAACTCTCCCAAACTCTCAGCTTAGTAAATTTACTCCTTAATCTCAGCAATACATTAAACCAAGTCATTTAATCAAACAAATACACACCAGTATGTAATAACAAGCATTTTAATGTAAGATAAACATATGCTACATGCTATTAAGTACAAAATTGACAGTTCAGTGGGACTTCTTCTCCTAGCTCTAGTGCAGGCCTGGCCAACCTGCGGCTCTCCAGCTGTTGTGAAACTACAAGTCCCAGCATGCCCTGCTACGGTTTTGCTATTAGGAAATGTTAAAACTGTGGCAGGGCATGCTGGGACTTGTAGTTTCACAACAGCTGGAGAGCCACAGGTTGGCCAGGCCTGCTCTAGTGTGTTAGGTGCAGAGAGTGGACAGATGGATGTCGTCACTGATGTTTGGCTGTGCACAGATCTGAGAATTTCCATAGCCAAACAGTTTATTTTCCTACACACCTCTATGGTACGGGTGTGAGGGATAATTGGTGATATTGCTGGAAGCCGGATGATGGTTTTCTGAATGTCCTGACAGTGTAGAAAGATGGTACTTTGTGGGCATCACCAAGAATTGAATTACCCCATAGGTCTTTGCAGCACACTGGTACATAACAGCACCTACCTTAAATTTCCGCACCATGCTGTAATGAATCGCACAGCTCTTTCCCATGGAGGGAGGAAGGGAACGACGGGGTGCAGACCATTCCTTCACCTGTGACCTTAGATGTGCTGATAGGCGTTTGCTCGCCAATGACTAAGACCAAGTTCAGTCTTATTCTCTTCTTTTTTTTACAACAAAACAAAATGGAGGTAGATTGAGAGGTTGGAAAGTGGGAACAAAACAGTCAACTTTTATCATGGATTCGAGAAACAGTCAATTAACCAAATTACATTATATAAACAATACAGAGGTTCAGCCTACGCTATGCAGTCTCCGTCACAAGCCCCCTTCTCTCCGTCCGGTCGGCTGCGCACTGAGTGCTGCGCAGTCAGGACTGCACTTATAGAACCTGGGCACTAGAGTGTGCCCAGAGTCTATAGCGCATGCACAGATCACCGGCACCCATGTTCCCTGTACTGCGCATGCGCAAACTAAGTGAAAATGGCCGTGGCGGCCATTTTCCAGCCGTTTTTACAGATAGAGACACCAGAGCCGACGTGGGACTCCGGAGAGGTCAGTTTTATGGGTGCAGAGTGGGCAGTGCGGGCCCCCCTGGACCCTGGGGCCCATGTGCCCCGCACACCCTGCTCCGTCCAGTCCAACACCGTCTTATAGGAGGGCCGACCCTCGCGCTGGTGAATGAACCATATAGACTCTAGTACTGTGCCGAAGCCTACTGCTTATGTACATATCTCTGGGGAAAAAATTCCTGGCGATTTCTCTTTTGCACATGGACAGTGCACAGACTATATATCCGGGAATATGGTGCTGAAAGAGATTACCAAGTGCCATGTTGTAGGCAGCAAATAGGGTAACTGGCTGAACATGTCCCAGCTGGGGGCAGTTGATACTACCGTGGGTGGACAATACAGCCCTCAATCACATTATTTAGCATTTATCATATGTCGCAGATGGGCACTTCGCTTAATTTTTCCTTTGATTTTACATAAGGGACGAGAGTGCCTGAATTAGTCGATAACTAGACAAATGATCACAGTAAAGCTATATGATATGATAAGTAACACTGCCCACTATAAAACCTTTATAAATAGAGACCTGAGCGTGCTTTGGGACATTAGGGATGGGTCGTTAAAGAAGTGAGTAGGAGGGAGAACTAAGGACTTGAATGTTGGTGATAAGGAATATATAAAACAATGCACTTCTATCCTCCAAGTGTGAGCAGCTTTCCGGCAGGACCAGAATATATGGAGAAGAGGGCCTGTCTGGCCACATTCTCTAAAAACAATACTTGTGGAACAGGATACCAACGTAAATACATGCTAAATTAGTTATCTCTAATACGGACAGAAAATTGCAGTTTATCCTGTATCCGTTCCCAAGTATCGGTCTCAAAGGTCTCTCCGGTGTTGCGTTCCCAAATCAGTTGATATTTTTTCGTAGAGGGGTGTTGCCATGAGCTATGGGGGTCTGTGATAGAATGATAGAAGCTGCAAATTTGGAGATATTGATAATGGCAATAAGGCATGAGTTGATATCTGTTCCTAACTTTGGTAAAAGAGGAAAAGCTCTGGAAAGGGGCTACAGTATTTATTTGAGGCAGATGAGGCCATTTATTATCCAGGAGAGGAATGTGTTTTGGTGCCGACCGGGCAGGAATTCCATATCGAGAAGAGAGGTTGGGGGAGGTTAAAAAAGAGAAGGAGCACATAACTTGGCCCCATATGCTAATGCTGCGGGCAGTCATGGGAAACTTTTTAAAACTGAGGCATCGGCGAGCCAGAGAAATCGGGTTGGGTATGAAATACCGGAAGTCGGGATGCCTTCTGTCAAAATGCGGCATCCCGATGCTCAGTATCCCGACAGGGGTCAGGTAAGTATGCGGAATAGGTATGATTTACCGCCGGATCCATGCCCGGCGGTTAGAATCCCAACAGCGGCATCCTGGGCAGAGGAGGAAAACCCGATCGTCCTAAGGTAAGTACTAACTAACCTAATTCTACCCCTAACCCTAACGCTCCCTTAGGGGTGCCTGACTCTAACTTTCCCCCCCAGTGCCTAACCCCCCTCTAAGTGCCTAAACCTAACCCCCCCCTTCCCTGCCGCCTAAACCTAAGTCCCCCCGGGGGTGCCTAACCCTAACCCTCCCTTCCCCTAGCCTAACCCTAAACTCCCGGGGGAGTGCCTAACCTTAAGTCGCTCCCGGGAACCCTAAACCTAACCCTCCTGCCCGCGGCTATCCGCGATTGGCGTCCCTTCGATCGGGATGCCGGGTGTCGGGCTCTCGGCGTATGTCTAATGACAGGCATCAGCATATCAACGCCTGTCTTTAGACCCTTGCCGGGATATGACAGTCGGGAAGCCGGCTGTCGGGATTAGGTCCGCCGGCCTTCCGACTGCATACCAAGTATACTACCCTCCCAACTTCTCCCCCTAACCCTAACTTCTTTGTGCCTAAACCTAACCCTCCCCACCCCGCACCCTAACCCTCCTTGTTAGTGCCTAAACCTAACCCTCCCTCCTTGGTGCGTAAACCTAACTGTCCCCCCTTAGTGCCTAACCCTCCCCACCCCGCACCCTAACCCTCCTTGTTAGTGCCTAAACCTAACCCTCCCTCCTTGGTGCGTAAACCTAACTGTCCCCCCTTAGTGCCTAACCCTAACCCCCCCAGTGGTGCCTATCCCTTACCCCCCCAGTGGTGCCTAACCCTAACCCCCCCAAAGCCTAACCCTAACCTCCCCCCCCAAAGCCTAACTACCCACCACCACCCCTAGCGGCTAAGACGCCCCAGGTTACCTTCGATTGGGATGCCATCTGTCGGGATTCCGGCATCAGTATGTAGGCTGGCGTAGGGATTTAGCCATCTATGTTTAGTCCTGGGTCGGGATTCTGATGCCGGGATTTAAACACACAGCATCCCGGCCGTCGGTATTATAACTACATCCCACAGAAATCTATAGGAGAGGAGAGATGGAGATAAGTTGAACCAAGTCTGATTCAATCCGTACCCACACTCTAGCGACTGGGTTGGAGTGCCAAAGAACTCCTTGTGTGAGGTGAGCTGCAAGAAAATAAACTTGTAGGTTTGGTACCCCTAGACCTCACTGCTTTGCATGTTTAAAAATAAATCACATTTTTCCCCAACCACAAAAATTGTTTACGATGGAGCAAGTTTATTGTGATACACCATGAAAAGTACAAAGCAGAGAAGAGCCCTGATTTCAGCTAAACATGAATAGACCGCTTAGTCACTTATCTTTTAAATATGGGTGGCATTTCACTCCCTGTGGTTACTGTTGTTTTGTATCATGGGTGCCGCCATCTTGGACTGTATCACATGATCCACTCTGTGTAACCAGCTCCCAGAAACTCTGGTCACATGTTCACCTAGTGCAGGGAGAGCTCTGTTTAAATCAGGAACTGCTGACAGCACTTTGCCGGTACAACATTTCTCTCAGAGGAAGAGATCGGTACCTGCTTTAGATTTGCTTCACAGCATTCTAACTTTTCGATGTTTTTTTAAATAAATGACTAGGAGGAGGTCAGGAGCAGAGGAGTTTGAGGGTTTCGATCGTCTGGATGATCTCTAGAGAAATACACTTGTTCAGAGAGGAGAGTTGGGATGGGGTCCAATTGGTGGTTAGCAGAGAGTTTGAACAGCATCATATAATTTTTTGGAAAGCTCTGTGCTTTACACACTGGGTTATGTATCAATCGGGTTAGAAAAGTCTTAATGGAGTGTATTCTGTTGCGAGTTAGACGAGAGCGTAAATTTGCTGCCAGCATGGAGTCTGCCTTGTCACCTTTATCATAAAGGCTACAACCAGAGCAGGATTTAGCTCCTTTTCTCTATTTTAAGACCCACGTAGTTTCACCTATTCTCCAGTGCTTATTAAATAAAAGCTGTGACCACAAGTGAAGTTTAGTATGGTATAATAAAGCAGGAAATAAGAGCTGAGACTTAGGGCACATAAAGCAAAGAATAACACAGATGGAACCAGGGTCGGACTGGCCCACAGGGGTACAAGGGAAACCCCTGGTGGGCCCCACTGTCTGAGGGCCCACCCCTCCTCTAGGGAACAGGTTACAGACTGTGCTTTTGAATTATACATTATGCATATATTACATTATACTGCACAGGACTATGGTGTATTTCCTACAATGCATTGCTGTTATTAATCTGCTACATTATCATGCATGATCTAGCAGTATTTTATATATATATATTTTTTAAAGGGGCCCAGACTATGCTCTCTCTAATGGTTAGCCAAGCCTCTGTGGAGGCTGGCCACACACCCTCTGAAGTCTGGCCACACCCCTAAGTATGGGCCCCTATCACTGCATTCCCCCGGTGGGCCGTTCATGCCCCAGTCCGACACTGGATGGAACATAAAACTATAATTAGCTGAGAGCAGCGGGTATAGGCTTAGTGGTCCAAATGAGGTCCTAGGGCCATTTATATCTTGTATACATGACATTTTTTTTTCTTTCTTTAATCAACAACTCATATATGGAATTATTGAGTTCTAGCATATTGGTGTCTCTCCCGACCCCACCTCCTACACTTACCCCGACAGCACCATCTTTCGGCTGATCTCTCACCCTGCTGTCCCTTCATATGGTCCCTTTACTCCAGGGGGAGCCGATAGTGCCAAAAGGAACAACGCACATCCCCAAAGTTAGACATTCCAGGTTACTCTGATTCCCCATGCAGAACATTCAATAAAGCCTATGAAGAATTTAGAAATTAATTTGATGTAATCTGGCACTGACCATAGGATCTCTAATTCATCCCAACATGTAAGACCATTCCTCATCAGACAGGGCCCCCAAATCCACCTCCTGCGTAGCACTAAGAGGTAGCAAATCCCGAAAAGATATCAAAGGATTGAGAATAGCATAAAAATTAGAGTCAATTCTGGAGGAACCAACCTTGGTGAGCAAAGTTCTAATAGGTGAAATAACGGAATCGGTATGAGCTGCCGGCGGCTGAATAGCCGGTTCAAATACAGATGCTGGAATGCCAATTGGTGGAGAATCCTGACAGGCGCAGGTAAAGACCCCCAGTGGTGCCTAACCCTAACCCCTCCCGCACCCTAAACCTAACCCTCCGGGGTGGGTACCTAACCCTAACCTACCCCCAGTGGTGCCTAACCCTAACCCCCCCTTCCCACACCCTAAACCTAACCCTCCCGGGGGGTACCTAACCCTAACCTACCCCCAGTGGTGCCTAACCCTAACCCCTCCTTCCCGCACCCTAAACCTAACCCTGCCGGGTGGGGTGCCTAACTCTAACCTTCCAGACAAAGATATAATAAGACCCAGATTAAGGGCCTGATTCACTATGGAATGCAACTGCGAATGCAATAGCGATTACGCATGCAGTTCAACTGCGATAGTATGCTAATCCATTGCGATCGCTATGCCACCGCTGCACTACATAAGGATGCCCACTTTACTTACCACACATCCGTAATGTTTAGCAGGACTGCTAAACCATCAGTACAATCGAGCACCATCGCAGCCTCACGCACACTCTGACCTTATTCAAAAATTGCTAACTTCCACGCACGCTATCAGGCTGCAAGCTGCATAGGGCATCAAAGTGGATAATTTATGCACGCCCCTGCAACGGTGTTCAAACGCACTGGCACGCCTGTGTTCGGCTGATCACCTCCCCATCACAACCCAAAAATGGCACTTCCTGTCTATGGATACCTAATAGTCGCTATTTAGCGCTGCAAGTCGCTAAATTTAAATAATTGCTTTCCAATCCAATTGTGGTTCCAAAGCACAAACAGTAATATTATTCAAGAAAAAGTAAAACACGCTTTGATCTAAACAATTAGCAAAAAAGGCAAGTAAAATACAAGGTACAGCCGATACGTACGGTAGCGCTCTGGTTCCAGTTCTCAGTCATCAATCCTGAAGCCTGTGGTCATCTAAGAAGGGCAAATGACTTCCCTATAGTGTCCAGAGCAGTAGCCTATATACCTTACAGGTCACAGATAGAACAATAGAGAAAAGCTGGCACGATTCCATTGGTCCTTGCTCTTGGTCATTCTGGTCATTGGTTAGTTCATACGGTGTCATCAGGGGTATGTCCTGGTTCTCCAACAGTTGCTTTGTGTAGTTTCCCGCCGAAGAACTGGTTAAACTGGCTACAAACACTACAAACAAAATGTTAACATGCTAACCAATAACTCTCTATAGTTCGTAACTTGCAGACGCATGATGCCGATAGAACCGGAGATCTGCAAATGAACAGGGATTTAATATAATACCAAGCATGACATATCTACTATGTTCTAAACCTTAAATCTTATTTATGTACACATTTCATCATAATTACTTGTTAAAAAGACCTCTAATAACTTATTGTAAATAGGAACCATTATATACATACATATGCGTTCGCATATGTGCATCTGTGCATTGGTGTAGGAAGTGTTCATATGTATGTATGTGAGGACGCACATGGGCGTCTATGTGTACACTTGGGCAGGGCCGGTTCTAGACATTATGGAGCTCAGGGCGAAAATTCCCAGTTGCACACCCCCCCCCCCCAAAAAAAAAGAAATTACTTTTTTGTAGATGGCGTTCCTCTGCTCGCGTGCTTCTGGAAAGGGGGCGTGTCCTTGTGGAACACTCCTAATTCATTACACTGTGGGGCGTGTCCAGCACTTACAAAGGTGCTGGGCTTCCCCAAGCTCTCCCCTCGTGGCGAATAATTGCCATGTGCAGTAATGCACCTTACACAGTATGTCTTACACAGTAATGCCCTTTATAACACATTATGCCACACACAGTAATGCCCTTTATAACACATTATGCCACACGCAGTAATGCCCTTTATAACACATTATGCCACACACAGTAATGCCATTTATAACACATTATGCCACACGCAGTAATGCCATTTATAACACATTATGCCACACGCAGTAATGGTCTTTATAACACATTATGCCATCAGGTCACGTCGCACATGTAAACAAAAGGTGGCAGAGCTCGGGATGGGTCCGGAAGCAGCAGCAGCTGCTGCTAGTTGAAGGCTTCTCCTCCCAAGCCTCGGGCAGCAGCTTCACCGGCGGCTATCTCGATCTGGCTAATGGGTGGTCCGCTGCACACTCTGACCACCCTCTAGTTTCGCCAGTGCAGTGTCTGCGGGAAGCCGGAGCTCAGGAGTGAGCTCCGGCTTTTGTCTGCCGCCGCAGGGAGGGAGCCGGGTGCCCGCTAATAACAAATATCAGTGGGCGTAAAGCAAATGAAGCCTCCCTGCGGCAGCTAGCAGGGGGGGGTCCGGCACTGTTTTTTTTTTTCTTTTTCTTGGTTTTTTTTTTTTCAGGGGTCTCAGTGGCGCCCTCTAGGGGCCGGCGCTCCAGGCGACGGCCCTGTTAGCCCGCCCCTAGAACCGCCACTGCACATGGGGATACACATACGAGTGTCTATGTGTAAGTATATATAAGTCTATGTGTGTGCGTTATGTGAATCAGTATGTGTGTGGTGGGTTCGCAGTTGTGCGCATTGAATTGCGCCGACGCAAAGTAGCGTCCGATTTACTCTTTATCAGACAACAGACGACTAGATCATCAGATAATAATTGCAAACGATCATATCCAATTATCTGACTTCAACGTGTCATTCACTCTGCGATGGGTCTGTGTAGTACCTGCGATCGCAGTCCCGGTCGGAGTGGCCGATTTGCACATGCGCACTGTGATGCATGCTCAGTACGTAACAAGCAGCTGATTGCGTGCGTATTAGCGACTGCGATCCTTACTGGATCAGGCCTTAAGTCTCACATAGTCAAAGGCAACACCAGTGATTCACATGTCCAAGTACTTAAACCTTCATTACAACGGATGGAGAAGGAGTAAGAAAGGGGGAAAATATTAAATTCATTCCAATTTAAGTAGAGGCCGAAAAGGATCTAAAACATTAACAACATGAAGTAAGGCGCGCTAGGAACCATAGGCTACCGACAAAAACATGAGCATGTCAACAGCATACAAAGCAATCTTATAAGTCACTTCCCCAGGGTGATTTCAGGACATGAGCGAGTGAGACACACTGGTTACATGGCAGGGGCAACTATTGCAAGCAACAATGCCCCTCCCCCTCCCCAGCTTGGTACCACTGCCAAGGGGAAGAGGAGCAGAGGTAAATCAATTTGTTCAGACCCTCGCCATTCAGCTAATAAAACCGGACCCTCGTACTCCACTGAGTCAAAAGCCTTTGTGGCATCCAAGAACACCACCACTCTCCTCTCACCAGAGAAAAAAGGCGGCACAGATTAGTAGTGGCCGATTTGCCAGGCAGAAAGCCCGCCTGTCAGGTTGAACGAGCTGAAGAATCACATTATTCATTCTTATTTCCAGGACCTGTGGCAAAATCTTAACATCATTTGTGAGCCAAGAGATGGGATGATAGGAATCTACACACATGGGGCCTATACCAGGTTTAAGGATTACTATAATTGAGGCCATGTGTGTAACTACCATAGGTGCAAGGGGTACAGCTGCTATGGGGCTCGGAGCTAAGAGGGTCCCATCTTCCGTTTCAAAGTTACATGTGTTACATCAGAGATTCCAAAACTCGGTCCTCAAGGTACGCTAACCAGGGGCGTATCTATAATGGGTGCAGGGTGTGTGGGGAACACGGGCCCCTGGGTCCAGAGGGGCCCCGCACCGCACACCCTGCACCCATAATATTACTTACCTCTCCGAAGTCCCACGTCAGCACCGGCGTCCGACGCTGTAAAACGACTGGAAAATGGCTGCGGCGGCCATTTTCCCATCGTTTGCGCATGCGCAGTACAGGGAAAATGGCAGCCGCGGCCATTTTCCCGGTGACCTGTGCATACACTATAGACTTTGGGCACAACCTAGTGCCCAGAGTCTATAGCTCCGGCGCTGGCCGCGCACAGCTCAGTGCGCTGCCGGCTGCCGGGCGGAGAGGAGGGGGCCCGTGTCAGAGACTGCACACGGGTCCCCTCCTCTCTAGAAATGCCCCTGACTCTAACGGTCCAAGTTTTAAGGATATCCATGGTTGAGCACAGATGGTTAAACCAAAAGACTGAGGTACTAATTAAGTCACCTGTGCCCTAGCATGGTTATCCTTAAAACCTGGACCATTAGGGTTCCTTGAGGACCGAGTTTGGGAACCTCTGTGTTATTTATATACATTTTTAACCATAGGGGCCCTCACAAACTTTTTCTGTAGGGCCTTCAAATACCTAGTTACGCCCCTAACTAAGGCCTCCAACAGCGACTGCGCCAATTCCAAGCACCCATTTTAATAACAATCGATGCTGAATTAAAGGCTAACTCCAGTTTCAACTTTATTTTTAGCCAAAATCCCAGTAGTTTACACAAAGAGCAGAATAACGGGATACGTTCAGAATTCCAACAGTAGGGACTCCGGCGCTCAGAATGCTGATGCTGGAATTCCGACAATAATCAGAATAGCGGAAACGGCGCCCCGACCGAAGGTAAGTAGCGGGGTTAGGGTTAGGCACTAGGAGGTGGGTTAGATTTATGGTGCGAGGAGATGGTGGTTAGGTTTAGGCACTGGGAAGGGAGGGTTAGTGATAGGGTTAGAGGTGTGGTTAGAGTTGCTTACCTAAAGCCATAACTGGGTCAGGATGCCGGCGTCAGGATTCTGACCACCGGGATCCCGAGTGCCGGTACCATCCCAGAATAACAGGGACTTCAATGGCAGATGCTCCCGCCATTCGGACACGCTTGGCTGCATTGTGTCTCTGTCTTCTTGTTAATGAGGGAGGAAAGCATCAGTAGATGAACACGCTATAAGCACACGATGAACGCGCCAATCCTGGTTACAGTTGATAAAACAGGGTTTTTTGTCTGAAAAACAATAGTGACGGGATCATACAACCAGAAAGGACATACACTGTGTTTAGGAGCTGATTCAGACCCGCTCGCTATGATGCAAACGCTCGTAGCTGGCCAATAGTTGCTTTCTGCGCATGCGTACGCATCGCAATGTGTGTGCGCGAACCAGTGCAAGAGATCGGGATGCATTCACTCGCTGCGCATAGACAGCCCAGCAGAGTGAGTGAGGCGTGCATAATTAACAGGCAGCGTCATAGTACATGTCACTTGGTGGGATTTCACTCTGAAGTGATCACAGTGGTTGGGTATAGTCAACCTCAAGTGCTGCGATCACATCCGATGGTGCTCGATGTAGCAATGTTTTCATGCACTTCCAGGAGGTGACGTTTCGCAAGTGGGCGTCTTAAGAATGGCTGGTGGGCGTCTGCATACACTAAGTGATCGCACGCCAAGACATAGTGGGCGTGCTAATGCCTTGCCGTGCGATCGGCTGCCTTGCTGGGCGTGCGCTGGATTTGCATAAGCAGGGTGCGAGCGAACGCATCTAGCGAGCGGGTCTGAATGAGCTCCTTAGTCCCTTGCTATAGATGGATATCTACACATGAAATGAGTGAAAAACATAGGACTACACATAAAAACCATGAACAGTGATTTTTTTGAAAGACAAATACTTTTGCTGATAAGATAGAAATAGAAATATATGTGAAATGTACCAAAACTAGGTACTACCACTATAATGCAGTTCACAATACAATACACATTTAAAAAAATTAAAATACAATAAAATACAATACAATATAGTTGCTAATAGAAAACGGTCTTCTGGTATAAAAAAAAAAAGTAATGAGTTCTTATATGTGCTAATAAGCACTACATGTGGATCTCCAATAGCGAAATGAGCATTAAATAGCTTCTAGTGTGGATTTCCAAATGTGCTTTTAGATGTATTTGCACTGCAGGGCCGGATTATAGGGGGGGCGACAGGGCCGGTCGTCCCTGGGCCCCCACACATAGAGGGCCCCCACACAGTGATCCCAAAGAGAACATTACTGGAGGGCAGAACAGCATTCCGCTGCCTGCGCTCCAGTTCACCTCCGTGGCTCAGTTGTTTGGTGCGCTGGTCCCCGCCCCGGTTCTCAGCTGCAGCGGTCAGTGAACATATCGGCAGAGAGGCCACAGCAGCACACACCCCTTCACAGACTCCGCGCTCAGGGATGGCCGCAGATCTTGCCGCTCGGGGCTGATGACAGAAGTGCCTGTAGGCTCTGAAGTGCATTCCCCACTGCTGCTTCTCTACTTCAGTAGTGAAGTGCCGGGCCCGGCGGAGGAAATGGATTCGCCGAACTTATGAAAAAGAGGAGATGGAGATCCTCTGCAGTGCTCCGCCGCCACCCACTAACCCGTAAGTATACAGCACTAACATGTCGGGCAGTGCCTGCCGCAGCTCTCCTGAGTCATGCACACAGACCCTCAGCCAGACTCACCACACTGGGGGCCCCCACAAGTATGTTGCCCTGGGCCCCCACAAACCATAATCCGGCCCTGTTGCACTGCATATAAATATCTCCAGATCATTGTCTGTTTTTAACAAGTAATAGCAGTAGAGATGTGCTATAATAAACTATAATAATGTCAGACGACAATGCCCCAAATTGTGCAAAACGTAAAGAAAAGAGGTGCAAGATGGAACTGTCCCTCCCACCCACTCTTATGTGGGATATTAAAAAGGACATGCACAGTTTAACAAACCAAGTACTTTAGCCACTAGGACTGACACTTTCGTGGTTGAACTCCTTGGTTTGTTTGAGCCCTCACAAAACATTTCTTAGAAGGACTACCTTCAATTAGTGGTGGAGATTGCATGTGCTGGTCCAAACTGCTGGTAGCTGATACTGGACTGCTTGTTATTACTTTACAAATTATTATAATTTTGTTAAACAAATTGCATGAACTCCCTGCAAATGACGTAACAGGGAGGAGGTGCCTAGATGGTTAACGTCCCTTCCTCGGCTAACTTTGGCTTTACAAATGGAACAGATGCCTTCACAACTGTTGTCAGAATTTAGATTAAAATAATTCCACACCCAAGACGTGGCTTTTCTGGCTTTCTTTTTATCATGAGCAAGAACTGCTAAAAATTGTGGCTGATTTACGCAAACCACATCCTCATCATCTACATTAGCGTCAGATAGGACACAAATTTCCCCTCATCCTCCTTTTGCACTTCCTCCACACTATCATCCTCATTTTTTATTATTTCACCATCTAATACTAGCACAGCCGTCATGGTGTCAGTGATCTGCTGTGAACCTGGGTGACAGCTGTTATATTTACTTCCTCTAACAAAGTAATAGTAAATTGTTTTTTAAAATTACTACTAGTAGTAGTCTTCTTGGTCCCTTTCTGGGATGAAGATCCACCCCCAGCAGTAGCAACACGCATAGCACTCAATGATCCTTCTGAGGAATCACGGATAGAGTCAGTCATGCTAATGAAATTGGATGCAGGACTACTTCCGATCACGAATAAGAATGTTGATGATGATGCAGTTGTTGGTGGTGGAGATTGCAAGTGCTTGGATCCGGATAGAAGGAAGCAGCTAGGTGACACTGGACTGAATGTTGTTCGGTTTTTTGTCCCCAAAGTTTTGGGATTTGAAATACCCTTTCCAATTTGATAAATGCGCTGCAACTGATGTAACAAGGAGGAGGTTCCAAGATGGTTAAGGTCCTTACCTCTACTCACTGTTACTTGGCAATGGTTACAAATGGCTTGGCAAAGGTTGTCCGGATTTGGGTGGATTTTTTGGTCCTTTGTCCAGGCATGCCAACAATGGGATTTTTCCCACCATGGGCAACAACTGTTGCCTGATTTACAGTTTTTTCACAAACATCCTCTGCATAAGTATCCTCATCATCATCAACATCCTCATCATCCTTGTTGTTGTTATCACCAAGTACATAAATATCCTCCTCATCCTCCTCATGCAATTCCACAGAAGCATCCTCGATTTCTACATCAGCATGTTGACTTGTGCTGCTCATCGCCACATTTGCAGAGGGCACACAAATGGTGGAAGTACCATCCTCTTTAAGTGCAGTATTAGAAAGGTCAGGCTCGCACATGGCAACCGCGGACACACTTGGACTCTCCTCGGGGATCTGTGACTTTTTGGAGACAATTTTAATTTTTTTTGTACCTCTTCTACAAGCAGAAGGGCTTAAATCATCACAACTAGAACCACCAGTCATAAATAAAGGCAAACGCCAATTTTTTTTACTTTATCAGGGTAAAAGTTGATTTTTTTAGCCTGACTTTTTGGCCTGACTTAAGCCCTGGTACATCGGCCTTCATAGATGAAATTGACTGCCTTGCATCATCATCATGACTACTGCCAGCAGTTCACGTCCGGGGCGCAGAGCACCCCAAAATAATGTCCAGCCCAGGACCCCCCCAGGGCATCACACGAAAAATGGAAAAAGAGTGACAGTGCGCTGCCGGCTGCCGGGCGGAGAGGAGGGGGCCCGTGTCAGAGACTGCACACGGGTCCCCTCCTCTCTAGAAATGCCCCTGACTCTAACGGTCCAAGTTTTAAGGATATCCATGGTTGAGCACAGATGGTTAAACCAAAAGACTGAGGTACTAATTAAGTCACCTGTGCCCTAGCATGGTTATCCTTAAAACCTGGACCATTAGGGTTCCTTGAGGACCGAGTTTGGGAACCTCTGTGTTATTTATATACATTTTTAACCATAGGGGCCCTCACAAACTTTTTCTGTAGGGCCTTCAATACCTAGTTACGCCCCTTACTAAGGCCTCCAACAGCGACTGCGCCAATTCCAAGCACCCATTTTAATAACAATCGATGCTGAATTAAAGGCTAACTCCAGTTTCAACTTTATTTTTAGCCAAAATCCCAGTAGTTTACACAAAGAGCAGAATAACGGGATACGTTCAGAATTCCGACAGTAGGGACTCCGGCGCTCAGAATGCTGATGCTGGAATTCCGACAATAATCAGAATAGCGGAAACGGCGCCCCGACCGAAGGTAAGTAGCGGGGTTAGGGTTAGGCACTAGGAGGTGGGTTAGATTTATGGTGCGAGGAGATGGTGGTTAGGTTTAGGCACTGGGAAGGTAGGGTTAGTGATAGGGTTAGAGGTGTGGTTAGGGTTGCTTACCTAAAGCCATAACCGGGTCAGGATGCCGGCGTCAGGATTCTGACCACCGGGATCCCGAGTGCCGGTACCATCCCAGAATAACAGGGACTTCAATGGCAGATGCTCCCGCCATTCGGACACGCTTGGCTGCATTGTGTCTCTGTCTTCTTGTTAATGAGGGAGGAAAGCATCAGTAGATGAACACGCTATAAGCACACGATGAACGCGCCAATCCTGGTTACAGTTGATAAAACAGGGTTTTTTGTCTGAAAAACAATAGTGACGGGATCATACAACCAGAAAGGACATACACTGTGTTTAGGAGCTGATTCAGACCCGCTCGCTATGATGCAAACGCTCGTAGCTGGCCAATAGTTGCTTTCTGCGCATGCGTACGCATCGCAATGTGTGTGCGCGAACCAGTGCAAGAGATCGGGATGCATTCACTCGCTGCGCATAGACAGCCCAGCAGAGTGAGTGAGGCGTGCATAATTAACAGGCAGCGTCATAGTACATGTCACTTGGTGGGATTTCACTCTGAAGTGATCACAGTGGTTGGGTATAGTCAACCTCAAGTGCTGCGATCACATCCGATGGTGCTCAATGTAGCAATGTTTTCATGCACTTCCAGGAGGTGACGTTTCGCAAGTGGGCGTCTTAAGAATGGCTGGTGGGCGTCTGCATACACTAAGTGATCGCACGCCAAGACATAGTGGGCGTGCTAATGCCTTGCCGTGCGATCGGCTGCCTTGCTGGGCGTGCGCTGGATTTGCATAAGCAGGGTGCGAGCGAACGCATCTAGCGAGCGGGTCTGAATGAGCTCCTTAGTCCCTTGCTATAGATGGATATCTACACATGAAATGAGTGAAAAACATAGGACTACACATAAAAACCATGAACAGTGATTTTTTGGAAAGACAAATACTTTTGCTGATAAGATAGAAATAGAAATATATGTGAAATGTACCAAAACTAGGTACTACCACTATAATGCAGTTCACAATACAATACACATTTAAAAAAATTAAAATACAATAAAATACAATACAATATAGTTGCTAATAGAAAACGGTCTTCTGGTATAAAAAAAAAAAGTAATGAGTTCTTATATGTGCTAATAAGCACTACATGTGGATCTCCAATAGCGAAATGAGCATTAAATAGCTTCTAGTGTGGATTTCCAAATGTGCTTTTAGATGTATTTGCACTGCAGGGCCGGATTATAGGGGGGGCGACAGGGCCGGTCGTCCCTGGGCCCCCACACATAGAGGGCCCCCACACAGTGATCCCAAAGAGAACATTACTGGAGGGCAGAACAGCATTCCGCTGCCTGCGCTCCAGTTCACCTCCGTGGCTCAGTTGTTTGGTGCGCTGGTCCCCGCCCCGGTTCTCAGCTGCAGCGGTCAGTGAACATATCGGCAGAGAGGCCACAGCAGCACAAACCCCTTCACAGACTCCGCGCTCAGGGATGGCCGCAGATCTTGCCGCTCGGGGCTGATGACAGAAGTGCCTGTAGGCTCTGAAGTGCATTTCCCACTGCTGCTTCTCTACTTCAGTAGTGAAGTGCCGGGCCCGGCGGAGGAAATGGATTCGCCGAACTTATGAAAAAGAGGAGATGGAGATCCTCTGCAGTGCTCCGCCGCCACCCACTAACCCGTAAGTATACAGCACTAACATGTCGGGCAGTGCCTGCCGCAGCTCTCCTGAGTCATGCACACAGACCCTCAGCCAGACTCACCACACTGGGGGCCCCCACAAGTATGTTGCCCTGGGCCCCCACAAACCATAATCCGGCCCTGTTGCACTGCATATAAATATCTCCAGATCATTGTCTGTTTTTAACAAGTAATAGCAGTAGAGATGTGCTATAATAAACTATAATAATGTCAGACGACAATGCCCCAAATTGTGCAAAACGTAAAGAAAAGAGGTGCAAGATGGAACTGTCCCTCCCACCCGCTCTTATGTGGGATATTAAAAAGGACATGCACAGTTTAACAAACCAAGTACTTTAGCCACTAGGACTGACACTTTCGTGGTTGAACTCCTTGGTTTGTTTGAGCCCTCACAAAACATTTCTTAGAAGGACTACCTTCAATTAGTGGTGGAGATTGCATGTGCTGGTCCAAACTGCTGGTAGCTGATACTGGACTGCTTGTTATTACTTTACAAATTATTATAATTTTGTTAAACAAATTGCATGAACTCCCTGCAAATGACGTAACAGGGAGGAGGTGCCTAGATGGTTAACGTCCCTTCCTCGGCTAACTTTGGCTTTACAAATGGAACAGATGCCTTCACAACTGTTGTCAGAATTTAGATTAAAATAATTCCACACCCAAGACGTGGCTTTTCTGGCTTTCTTTTTATCATGAGCAAGAACTGCTAAAAATTGTGGCTGATTTACGCAAACCACATCCTCATCATCTACATTAGCGTCAGATAGGACACAAATTTCCCCTCATCCTCCTTTTGCACTTCCTCCACACTATCATCCTCATTTTTTATTATTTCACCATCTAATACTAGCACAGCCGTCATGGCGTCAGTGATCTGCTGTGAACCTGGGTGACAGCTGTTATATTTACTTCCTCTAACAAAGTAATAGTAAATTGTTTTTTAAAATTACTACTAGTAGTAGTCTTCTTGGTCCCTTTCTGGGATGAAGATCCACCCCCAGCAGTAGCAACACGCATAGCACTCAATGATCCTTCTGAGGAATCACGGATAGAGTCAGTCATGCTAATGAAATTGGATGCAGGACTACTTCCGATCACGAATAAGAATGTTGATGATGATGCAGTTGTTGGTGATGGAGATTGCAAGTGCTTGGATCCAGATAGAAGGAAGCAGCTAGGTGACACTGGACTGAATGTTGTTCGGTTTTTTGTCCCCAAAGTTTTGGGATTTGAAATACCCTTTCCAATTTGATAAATGCGCTGCAACTGATGTAACAAGGAGGAGGTTCCAAGATGGTTAAGGTCCTTACCTCTACTCACTGTTACTTGGCAATGGTTACAAATGGCTTGGCAAAGGTTGTCCGGATTTGGGTGGATTTTTTGGTCCTTTGTCCAGGCATGCCAACAATGGGATTTTTCCCACCATGGGCAACAACTGTTGCCTGATTTACAGTTTTTTCACAAACATCCTCTGCATAAGTATCCTCATCATCATCAACATCCTCATCATCCTTGTTGTTGTTATCACCAAGTACATAAATATCCTCCTCATCCTCCTCATGCAATTCCACAGAAGCATCCTCGATTTCTACATCAGCATGTTGACTTGTGCTGCTCATCGCCACATTTGCAGAGGGCACACAAATGGTGGAAGTACCATCCTCTTTAAGTGCAGTATTAGAAAGGTCAGGCTCGCACATGGCAACCACGGACACACTTGGACTCTCCTCGGGGATCTGTGACTTTTTGGAGACAATTTTAATTTTTTTTTGTACCTCTTCTACAAGCAGAAGGGCTTAAATCATCACAACTAGAACCACCAGTCATAAATAAAGGCAAACGCCAATTTTTTTTGCTTTATCAGGGTAAAAGTTGATTTTTTTAGCCTGACTTTTTGGCCTGACTTAAGCCCTGGTACATCGGCCTTCATAGATGAAATTGACTGCCTTGCATCATCATCATGACTACTGCCAGCAGCTGCAAGACTGGTATGTGGATCCTGCTCTCTGGTCATGTGTTTTTTTTTCACACTGGGGGTGAAGAGCACCCCTGAAAGAGGCAGCAGCCCCTTGACAGACAGCAGCACAGCACCCCTGCGCACCTACGTTGATGACAGGTGTGGCTAACATGCACACAGAAATTTTTATTTTTGTTTTTTCACACTGGGGCATACATGCCTAACCTCCCGGTTTTCGCGGGAGGCTCTCGATTTTTCAGGTAACCTCCTGCACTCCCGGAAGAGTGGGCATTTCTCCCCCATTCTGCCCATTTCCTTGTGAAGTGGGCAGAATGGGGAGAATTTGAGCCGCGATCACGGGTCCCCGTGTAGGGGGCGGGGCTTAATGCGATTCTTCATGAATGACGTGACCCATCAGGCTCCACCCCCGTCACAGCCCACCTGCTTGTCCTCCCCAGGCTTCTCCCGGGGAGGACAGGCAAAAGGTAGGCAACTATGCACTGGGGGTGAAGACCACCCCTGAAAAGAGGCAGCAGCCCCTTGACAGACAGTAGCACAGCAACCCTGCTCACCTACGTTGATGACAGATGTGGCTAACACGCACACAGAAAAAATTGTTTTTGTTTTTTTTTCACACTGGGGGTGAAGAGCACCCCTGAAAAGAGGCAGCAGTCCCTTGACAGACAGCAGCACAGCACCCCTGCACACCTTCGTTGATGACAAGTGTGGCTAACACGCACACGGAAATAATTGTTTGTTTGTTTTTCACACTGGGGGTGAAGAGCACCCCTGAAAGAGGCAGCAGCCCCTTGACAGACAGCAGCACAGCACCCCTGCGCATCTATGTTGCTGAAAAAAGAGGGGGGTTTAACCCCCTATTGTTCCTCAGCACACTGAATTATACTAGCAACAATATATGAACACTATATGGTAATAGAATTTCAGAGATATTAGTTGCATGCATTTGCAAATACATGGGATGCTGCTAGGCCTCGTCAAGGCTTCTCTGTCACTAGCAGTCCCTACACTAAACAGTTCACGTCCGGGGCGCAGAGCACCCCAAAATAATGTCCAGCCCAGGACCCCCCCAGGGCATCACACGAAAAATGGAAAAAGAGTGACAGTGCAGTGTAAAGTATAGAAGTGTGCAAGTAATTACTGTTAAGGGGTTAAAATATATGTGAAAAATTACATGAATAATAAACAAACATAAAAAGGTGATGTGAAAAGTAACTATGTGTATTAAGTGGTGATGCCCTCAGGAGGCCCAGCCAGAGCAGCCTCAGGGGCCCTACGCCCAAACGCTCACCCCAAATGTAATGTATGCCAATTAAAGCCTCATAATAAAGGCACATATATTTTTGGCAAATGTAAGGCCTCATGACAAAGGCACATACATAAATGCATCCGAATTGAGAGCCAGCTTACCTGGGAGTCACCCCTGGGAACTCCAACTAGCACTACTAGAACCAGCATGCCCTGCTAATGCTGGCTCATTCATGCATCTCATAACCACAAACAAAAAAATGGCAGCTGCTCAATCAATCTGGTAGTACTTTTTTCAGGTGCATGAAAGGGAGGGGTCATACGAAGTAGAAAAGAGAGGGGGGTTTAACCCCCTATTGTTCCTCAGCACACTGAATTATATGTGAAAAATTACATAAATAATAAACAAACATAAAAAGGTGATGTGAAAAGTAACTGTGTATTAAGTGGTGATGCCCTCAGGAGGCCCAACCAGAGCATATACTGTATTTTAACCCCTTAACACTTAGTATTTGCTTGCACATTTCTATACTTTACACTGCACTGTCACTCTTTTTCCATTTTTTGTGTGATGCCCTGGGGGGGTCCTGGGCTGGACGTTATTTTGGGGTGCTCTGCGCCCCAGACGTGAACCGTTTAGTGTAGGGACTGCTAGTGACAGAGAAGCCTTGACGAGGCCTAGCAGCATCCCATGTATTTGCAAATGCATGCAACTAAAATCTCTGAAATTCTATTACCATATAGTCTTCATATATTGTTGCTAGTATAATTCAGTGTGCTGAGGAACAATAGGGGGTTAAACCCCCCTCTCTTTTCTACTTGGTATGACCCCTCCCTTTCATGCACCTGAAAAAAGTACTACCAGATTGATTGAGCAGCTGCCATTTTTTTGTTTGCATCTACGTTGCTGACAGGTGTGGCTAACACGCACACAGACAAAATTGTTTTTTTTCACACTGGGGATGAAGAGCACCCCTTATGGACAGAGCACCCCCTGGACAAAACAGCAGAACAGTCAGCCCCTATGGACAACAGCCAGCCCCTATGGACTACAGCCAGCCCCTATGGACAGGACAACAGCCAGCCAACCCCTATATATGGACAACAGACAACCAGCCCCTATGGGTGGACAGGACAACCTCAGTCACAACAACAGCCAGCCAGCCCCTATATGGACAACAGCCAGTTCTTAAGCAACACAACTGAGCCAGCCCCTATTCACTCTCCACAACCGAAAATTGGCGGCGATCGCGGGACCTTTATAGTATCCAAAACCTGCGAGAATCCAAAAGCAAGATTATGACGTTTTGCCTCGTTTTCAGATCCAAAGTCAGACAGGAAAACCCAAGTTGACACGGATCTGACTCGGATCCCCTAAGTTCGAGTGGGTTCGGTTCTCGGGGAACCGAACCCGCTCATCTCTAAATAGCAGCAGCAATTTGGGATAATAGTACCTGTATGTATGATGAAGCCTGGTACCTGTGCTGGCGTCCCAGTGGAATCAAGTTTCTCACACAGGCGCACTTACCGTGTTTCCCCGATAATAAGACACTGTCTTATTTTTTTTTTTGTTCAAAAAAACACCATAGAGCTTATTTTCGGGGGTAGGTCTTATATTAATTATCATTGACAGCAGTGCCCCTTATGCAGGTCCCCTTGTAGAAGTGCCCCTTATGCAGGGCACCCCCTTGCAGGCCCCCATGTAGAAGTGCCCCTTATGCAGGCCACCCCCTTGCAGGCCCCCTTGTAGAAGTGCCCCTTATGCAGGGCACCCCCTTGCAGGCCCCCTTGTAGAAGTGCCCCTTATGCAGGCCACCCCTTTGCAGGCCCCCTTGTATAAGTGCCCCTTATGCAGGGCACCCCCTTGCAGGCCCCCTGTCTTATTTTTTTTTTTTGTTCAAAAAAACACCATAGAGCTTATTTTCGGGGTAGGTCTTATATTAATTATCATTGACAGCAGTGCCCCTTATGCAGGTCCCCTTGTAGAAGTGCCCCTTATGCAGGGCACCCCCTTGCAGGCCCCCTTGTAGAAGTGCCCCTTATGCAGGCCACCCCCTTGCAGGCCCCCTTGTAGAAGTGCCCCTTATGCAGGGCACCCCCTTGCAGGCCCCCTTGTAGAAGTGCCCCTTATGCAGGCCACCCCTTTGCAGGCCCCCTTGTAGAAGTGCCCCTTATGCAGGGCACCCCCTTGCAGGCCCCCTTGTAGAAGTGCCCCTTATGCAGGGCACCCCCTTGCAGGCCCCCTTGTAGAAGTGCCCCTTATGCAGGCCACCCCCTTGCAGGCCCCCTTGTAGAAGTGCCCCTTATGCAGGCACCCCCCTTGCAGGCCCCTTGTAGAAGTGACCCTTATGCAGGCCCCCTGTAGCAGTGTCCCTTATTGCAGTGCACTTACCTGACTCGCCGCCGTCCGGGATGTCGCTCTCACTTGCGCGCTGACTGGATCTAACATGATCCAGCAGGCACGGCCGCACAGGATCCTCAGCGCGCGGGTGACGTCATGACATCACCCGCGCACTGCATGACTGGGAACGCTGGTCTCTGCAGCGTTCCCAGCTCAAAATGAGATTCAGGTAGGTCTTATTTTTGGGGTAGGGCTTAATTTGGACCGGGTTACAAAATTAAGGGTAGAGCTTATTTTCGGGGTAGGTCTTATTATCGGGGAAACATGGTAGGAGGTCCCAGGACCTCCCTTGCTATTTCATCTGAATGAAAGTAAGTTCCAGCGGCACAATACTTGGTCCAGTGGCTGATGGAATAATAGGTTACCGGAGTAAATTCCGGGCACGTGGTGCTGCTGCGGATGTGTTTAGCTCTTTGCATCCCGACCTCAATATTTAGTCAAAAGGCTAGTGTAGCAGAAATAGTGCAGCGTAATTCAGAACGAGCAGTGCCACTGAGAATAAGTTCACCTACGTGCGTCTCACGCTCCATTCTCTGGACGCAGCGGCATAAAATCTCCTGATGGTCTCCAGGAAAAACAGGTATCAAACTGCTGGTAGGTTAGAACAGTGGATAATAGCGTCAACGCATATCGTCTCTGAGCCGCAGAAACTTTTTCAAGACTGGATAATGTCACATGGATCTGTACCCGCCATGGGTCATTTCTACACCGTACGGTTCATAGACCCATTCATGCAGTCTTAGACTATATGTCACAAGCGACCACACTGCGTATGCAGGTTGAGGTGGACGCCGGGCGAGCGTTCGCTGAAAATCCTCCATGCCGGGATTGATCTGGATTGGATCCTGCTTCTATTTCCTCCTGGTGTGAACGCTGCTCCAATTCTGGTGATAGCGTTTCACGTGTTTCCGGGTGGCCCAGTCCGCATAACATCTGCCACCTGTCGCTTGTGTCATCTAGGTGGCACGGTGTGTATTCCAGCTCCCAGCCGCTTGTGTCATCTTGGCGGCACACAGTGCTCAGTCCCTAGTGCGCAAACTAGCGTTCAGTGGCTTGTGTCAACCTGGCGGCACAGGTCACAGTTCAGTGTCCAAAGTATGCAACCTAGCGTACCATCGCTTGTGTCAACCTGGCGACATAGGCCACACCTCAGTGTCCAGAGTACGCAACCCAGTGTACCTACGCTTGTTTCAACCTGGCGGCACAAATTTCAAACCAGCGTTTTAAGAACGTCTACTCTGTACCATCACTAGTGTCAACTCAGCAACACTAGGCATCTTCATCACTACCAGCCAAAGTTGCCAGCCCTCAAGGCTGCTACATGACCCAAAGGCCGCATCTTGTTCACGGCCCACAGGGCGCAACCAGCCAAGATTTCCAGCCCTCAAGGCTGCTACACAGCCCACATTCCGCATCTAGCTAACGACCCACAGGCTGCAACCAGTCAAGATATCCAGCCCTCAAGGCTGCTACACGGCCCAAAGGTCGCATCTTGCTCATGGTCCTCAGGCCACAATCAGCCTAAGTCAACTGCTCCTAAGACTGTACTGTGTTACCATCCTGACTAAACCTCCGATTCCTAACATTATCACCGTCCAAATTTTATTGAAGTTTTTGTCATGGATCCTGGGCAAAATTCTGCGCAAATTCTGGCAGGCCAGATTCAGGTGCTCACTCAAAAAGTACAGGAATTTTCCCTCAAAGTTGAAGAGACTTGGGCTGCACCTGCCCGTCCAATTGTCCTTGAGCCCAAATTGAATATGCCTGACCGGTTTACGGGGAACTGCAAGGACTTTGTGAACTTTAGGGAGAGTTATAAACTGTACTTTAAGCTCAGACCTCTGTCCTCAGGTTCCAAGGTCCATCGAATCGGGATTGTGATTTCCCTTCTACAGGGAGACCCTCAAACTTGGGCTTTCGGTCTTCCCTCCACTTCAACTGCTCTTCAGACCATGGATTCCTTTTTCTCTGCCCTAGGGTTACTTTATGATGACCCAGACAAGGCAGCCATGGCGGAGGCTAGCTTTCGGTCTCTTAAACAGGAGAACAGGGCGGCAGAGGATTATTGTACGGAGTTCCGGAACTGGTTGGAATGATCCAGCTCTTCAAAGTAAGTTCTGATGGGGTCTATCGGATAAGATTAAGGACATTTTGGTCCAATATCCCTCCGCAGACACTGGATGACCTAATAAGTCTGACCATCTGCATTGACCAACGTCTCCGGGTTCGCAGGTTGGAAAAGAATCTGCCATCACAGGCTCCTTGATCACCTCTTTGGATGCCTTTGACGGAACAGGAGGAACCTATGTAACTGGGGGCTTTCCGTCTCCCTGCTGAAGAGAGACGGAGGAGATGCACACTGAGTCTGTGCATGTATTGTGGAGGTAAAGGACACATGACCCAACTTTGCCCCATCAAGGCAGGAAAAGGCAAGGTCTAGATGGTAGTGGAGAGTTGCATATAGGCCTTGCATCCAACTCTCCAAAAAATTCAGTCCTTTTCCCCACCATACTCAAGACACCACATGGACAGGTATCTGTTTCTGCCTTCATTGATACTGGAGCCGTGGAAAACTTCATGGATCTGGCATTCTTTGAAACATTGGGACTTACTCCTGAACCTTTGTGTAGTCCACTTGCAGTAGTTGGTTTGGATGGCAGGAATCTTTCCTCAGTTCCCATTTCCTGCCAGACACCATTGATATAATTGACCGTTGGAGCTCTACATCTGGAATAACTTTCCTTTCTCCTCCTCCCAGCTCCCGTTGTGCTGGGTTTGCCATGGCTGAGGAAGCATAACCCAGTAAGCCAATGGCAAACTGGGGAAATTCTGCAATGGGGATCCTCCTGTCTTGTTCATTGTCTGTCACGTCCTGTTTGTCTAGCAGCAGCTGTTCCTTCAGAATCTGCTTTGAACTCTGCTCCTTATCGTAATCTATCAGAAGTGTTCTCTAAAAAGAAAGCCGCTGTTCTACCACCACATTGGCCTTTCGATTGTGCCATCGATCTGATACCAGATGCCAGACTTCCAAAAGGTAGGCTATACTCCTTGTCTGTCCCTGAGAGTAAGGCAATACAGGAGTACATCCAGGACGCTATGGAAAAAGGGTTTATTCTGCCATCCAAGTCCCGGTTGGTGCCGGTTTCTTTTTTGTACAGAAAAAATACGGATCACTCCGACCCTGCATCGATTTTAGAGGATTGATTAAAATCACCATCAAAAATACTTATCCTTTGCCTCTCATCTCAGTCCTGTTTGACCAGTTACGGGAGGCCTCTATCTTTTCTAAGATTTATTTGCTAGGTGCATATAACCTTATGCGTATCCGGAAGGAGACAAATGGAAGACAACTTTCAACACCCACTCGAGGCATTTCAAGTATCTGGTTATGCATTTCAGTCTCTCCAACGTAGCAGCCATCTTTCATGATTTTATTAATGAGGTCTTGAGGGATTTCCTGGGGGTCTTTGCTGTTTTCTATTTGGATGACATTCTCATTTATTCCAAATCCGTGGAACAACATCAACTACACGTGAGACTGGTACTTCAAAGACTCCTGGAGAATAGCTTGTATGCCAAGTTGGAGAAGAGTGAATTCAAAGTGGAAGAGATCTCCTTCTTGGGTTACATAATCTCCTCTCGTGGATTCTCCATGGATTTGAATGAGGTAAAGGCTGTCCTGGATTGGGAACAACCCACATCTCTAAAAGCCATTCAGCAGTTCCTAAGATTTGCAAATTATCAAATCCTTCTCTTAAATCGTCTCCCCCATCATGGACTTGACCAAGAAAGGGGCATGTGAGGATATGGAGTTCTCTCAATCACCCAGACACCGAGCAAATTAAACCAACATGATGGTTTATTTTTCTACAGCACACAGCAACAGATAATATGTATGGACAAGTGGTAAATACAGTGAACAGACAATTCGCAGGTAGCAGTCCAGATTGGGCCAGTCTCAGCAGCGTATAAAGTCCCAGAACAATTCCACAAAGTAGCTAGAGATGCACAGTCCCACAGGAAAAACTATAACCAATCACACAGCAGTGTATAGCATATAAGTCCCCTCAAGCGTTTCCAGGATCCCATACAGTAGAAGCTATCACAGAATACACAGCAGTGAATGGCGTATAGGTCCTTGCAGAATTTCAAAAGTATAAATCCACACAGAACTGGTGATGCGTTCCACTAGCACCTTGGCAGAGCAAGACCTCTTGGCCAAAGTCAGCGACTAACATGAGTAGCTGCCTTTGGTGACCTCTTTTGAAACCTTCAAATTTCCCACGATATTGTGACCACCCAGGGGAGTTGCATTGTTCCCTGATTGGTGTGGGTCTCTTATCTCCTACCTCCCCCAGATATTACTTCCCTGTCGTACACCTGCTGGGTTGGTTCCGTTCAGTCTACCAGATTCAAGTGAGGCACAAAAGCAGGCAAATGGAAGGAGGAGTAAGTCTGGTGCGTCCCCTGCCAAGGTGGGAATTAACTTAGAGGGTCCTTTGTTCTGGGAGGTGTCACCTTGCTCTAGTGGTTATGAATAACACAGACATATGGACCAGACTAAAATCAAGGCTTATCCAGTATTAAAAATTACATTTACTTACAATATTACAGTACATAATATACCCCTGCTACTGCAAAAGTATAAGTCATGTGAATGTTCACACATGCACTAGCAGACGGTTGGGGAACACAAAGGGCTAAAAAGTTCATTACTGCAAGGACTGAGATGCTGCAAATACATTTTTAACACACATCTCATTTCCTCACAGGGCGGATGTTGGTAATTGGCCTCCCAGAGCTGTTCACGCGTTCAACTCTCTCAAGACAGCGTTTGTGTCTGCTTCTGTCCTCTGACATCCTAATCCTGACCTTCCTTTCGTGGTTGAAGTGGACGCTTCTGAGACTGGAGTAAGGGCCATTCTTTCTTAGAAGGATTTGGAAGACAAAGTGCACCCATGCACCTTTTTCTCTTGTAAATTTCAGTCAGCGGAGAGAAATTACGATGTGGGCAACCAAGAGCTTTTGGCCATTAAGTGGACATTTGAGGATTGGCAACACTGGTTAGAGGGGACTAACCATGTTGTTTCTGTGTTGATGGATCACAAAAATCTGGCTTATATCGAGTCTGCCAAGAGACTGAATGCCAGACAAGCATGATGGGCCCTGTTCTTCACCCGTTTCAACTTTACCATCTCCTTTCGGCCTGGGTCTAAGAATGTGAAGACGGATGCCCTTTCACGTAGCTTTTCTGTTGGTCATTGTCCTACTGGTGGAGAAAAAAACATCATTCCGACTTCTTGGATTAATTTGGCCTTGACAAGAACCTTGGTGGATTCTCTTAGGCAGTGCCAGTCTGAAGCTCCTCCGGAGATGCCCTCAGGATTAATATTTGTTCTGGTGATATCCCGTAAGGCAGTCCTTAAGGATTTCCACTCGTCCAAGGCTGTTGGTCATCCAGGTATTTCCAAGACTCTTGAACTTCTTTCCCGCTCTGTCTGGTGGCAGTCCATGTCTCGTGAAGTTGTGGTGTTTGTTTCAGAAACAAGACTCTACGTACCACTCCTTCTGGCCTGTTATGGCCATTACCTACTCCTCTCAAACCATGGGTACATATCGCGATGGACTACGTGGTGGATCTTCCATCATCTTCCCACTGCACGGTCATCTGAACCATTGTTGACCGATTCTCAAAGATGGTACATTTTGTTCCTCTCTGCCAAAAAATTGGCAGTACTATTTGTGCAACATGTTTTTAGATCTCATGGGCTTCCTTTAGACATCGTCTCTGACCGTGGTACCCAATTCGTTACTCGATTTTGGAGGTGCTTTTGTGCTGATCTGGGCATCAATGTCAGCCTGTCATCAGGGTACCGCCAGAAACATTAATCTGCACCAGAGAGCATAAAAGTTAGGACCCAAGTTCATCGGCCCGTTCAGGATTATTTCTCAAGTGAATTCGGTGGCTTTCTGACTGTTGTTACCCCGGACTCTCAAGATCAATAACACTTTCCATTGTTCTCTCCTGAAATCGGTTTTCCTCTCCACCAGATTTTCTCCTAGGCATTCAGTCAGACCTCCACCTGTGCTTGTCCAAGGGTGCCAGAAATTTGTCATGGAAAAGATCTTGGACTGCAGAATTTCTAGACTAGGTCTTCAGTTTCTTGTGTACTGAAAAGGGTATGGACCGGAGGAGCGGTCCTGGATTCCTGAAAGTTCGTTGCATGCTCCTACCCTGAAGAGAAAATTCTTTGTGAACTCTCCTGACAAACCAGGGTCTAGGGGTTTTTTAACCCCTCGTCAAGGTGGTGTACTGTCACAAGCAGCCTCACTGCGTATGCAGGGCGAGGTGAACGTCAGGCGAGCGTTCACTGAAATTCCTCCTACCTCCTGTCCATCATGCAGGGATTGATCTGAATTGGCTCCTGCCTCTATTTTCTGCTGGTGTGAACGCTGCTCCGATGCCGGTGATAGTGTTTCACGTGTTTACGGTTGTGATCAATCTCCTGTTGTTTCCAGTCGAGTTCCAGTTATCCTGTCAGCCTCATTTCTTGCCTGCCATTTGTACCACCGGGGCGGCACGGTCTGCATAACATATGCCACCTGTCTCTTGTGTCATCTTGGCGGCACGGTGTGTATTCCAGCTCCCAGCCGCTTGTGTCGTCCCGGCAGCATACAGTGTACTCGCAGTCCCGAGTGCGCAAACCAGCGTCCAGCGGCTCATGTCAACACGGCAGCATAGGTCACACTTCAGCGTACAAAGTATGCAACCCAGCGTACCATCGTTTGTGTCAACTCGGCGACATAGCCAACTCAACAGCTTCCAAAGTACACAACCCAGCGTACGATCACTTGTGTCAACCCGGCAACATAGGCCGCACTTCAGCATCCTGAGTATGCAACCCAGCGTACTTACTCTTGTGTCAACCCGGCGGCACAAGTTGCAAACCAGCGTCTTAAGTACATCTCCTCTGTACCATCACTAGTGTCAACTCGGCAACACTAGGTATCTTCATCGCTACCAGCCATCAAGGCTGCTACACGGCCCGAAGGCTGCATCTTGTTCACAGCCCACAGGCCACTACCAGCCAAGGCATACCAGCCCTCAAGGCTGCTACACGGCCCACAGGCCGCATCTTGTTCACGGCCCACAGGCCGCTACCAGTCAAGGCATACCAGTCTTCAAAGCTGTTACATGGTCCACAGGCCGCATCTTGCTCACGGCCCACAGGCCGCAACCAGCCAAGGTTTCCAGCCCGCAAGGCTGCTACACAGCCCAAAGGCCGCATCTTGTTCATGGCCCACAGGCCGCAACCAGCCAAGGTTTCCAGCCAGCAAGGCTGCTACACGGCCAACAAGCCGCACCTAGCTCACGACCCACAGGCCGCAACCAGCCAAGGTTTCCAGCCCGCAAGGCTGCTACACAGCCCAAAGGCCGCATCTTGTTCATGGCCCACAGGCCGCAACCAGCCAAGGTTTCCAGCCAGCAAGGCTGCTACACGGCCAACAAGCCGCACCTAGCTCACGACCCACAGGCCGCAACCAGCCAAGGTTTCCAGCCCGCAAGGCTGCTACACAGCCCAGAGGTCACATCTTGCTCACGGACCACAGGCCGCAATCAGCCTAAGTCATCTGAAACATAAAAACAGAGAATTTGACGGCAGATAAGAGCCATCTAGTCTGCCCATTTGTAAACATATTGTTACCTCAACCCTTATCGATCCTTACTTCTTCTGAAGGATATCCTTTTGTCTATCTGCTCCTGTACTGTGTTACCATCCTGACTAAACCTCCGATTCCTAACACTATATTTATATAAGGTGCATTTTATCTGAATATCCAACAGTGTTTTAGCTGCCTCTGTGGCTGAAGTGAGGGAGGAGATTGGCTTTTAGATTCTAAGCTTCTGTTTCTGTCAGTGAGCTCTGTACTAATTACCTGAGCTCTAATTATTGCAAACAAAGTTATTTTGGCTCAGAACTTGTTCAACCTGTATTCTAGTCTATGGGCTTAGGTTATCATTACATACTAGGAATAATTGACTTTCAGGATGTAACAGGATTCTGGGAAACACTTTGAAAGTACATTTATTGCAGCAAAATAGCACTCAGCATTCCATTCCGCTCTACGTGCCTGATCAGAGATGTACGCTAATGCATTCGCAGCTGCTGTACGAAAATATGCCAATGCTGTAGCCGGCTGGAAATGTATTGAGGCGCCCACCGGCGGCTTCACAGAGCAAAGCCAGTGCATACTTATACGCAGCCGCCGTAGCAGATCATTCGATAATCGGCCACCCGAGTCGCCCCATGGTCACGGAGAATGGCCACCTGAACTGAGATGCCGAAACCACTTTATCTGCTTACGGGATCGCAGACGCAGGCTACGACATGCTCTGAAACCGCCGGGATACGACAGCGGCTCCATAGGTGGGGCTGCAGCTCAGTCCAAAATTCAAATAGCACCAACTGCCACCCCAAACGCTGCCAAACATCACTGGCTGGGACTCACTGGCAGTCGGTGTGACTCCCCTATTTGAATTTTGGACTGTACTGCCTCCCCACCTCTGGAGCCACCACTGCACGCCAGTTTTTTCTGCCGCCACCGCCCCCAAAACGGTACCTACCTGAGTGACTGTCAATCACTTTGCGAACAAATACTCACTGAGAGCTGCATCGCAAGTTACCTTAGTGCATGTCAATGCGACCGTGACGCATGCGCATTCAGCCAAAAATCGCTAATTGTGTAAATATCGGAATAGCGTACATCTCTAGATGAGGTCCTATGTACCCTGACAGTTTATGATTTGAGAACTAGTGGGAACATACGAGGCTTGATTCCAAGCCGGACATGGCCGTGTCATATTGGCGGACGCCCGTCTGAGACTTTATGGTAATGCCGCTACAAAGGCCTTCCCTGGTGTACAGCCGTGCGTCTGATTGTGCAAGGACTGAGACGCCCACTGTTAGTGTCTGTAGGTGCTGACATACCGATTAGTGCGTCTGTAAGCGTCACCATCGGTCGCATCACCCTAGGGCAGGTGCAGTTTCTCCATCCATGTATGGTCTCCAATGTGAGTGGATGAGCCTCTATGTACACAAACACGCCAGTGGTACTCCCATAACACGCCCATAAGATGGACCATCTCCTTGTGTGCGCTAAGCCCCCTCCCAGCACTTTTCTAATACATTTCTGATATCTTGTGCCGATCACAGCAGTGCCTTTGTGGTTACGCATGCACTCGGTCAACTACGTGAGCCTCTGCATTGCGTCCACAGAAACAGGCCCGTAGGGCAATTCCTGAGCCAGTCAAATATTATAGGCTCAGGAATGAACCCATTCATTACCACAAATTCTCATAACGTTACCTGTGGGTGGACAAGGGACTGGAATTAAAACCCCTAATTTTAAACAACTTTATATTGAATGACAGGAGTTTTATAGAGCACTCCATAGGTAATTTTCCATTACTATAGGCAACCAAATGCATATGATGGATGGCATACTAATAATAATAAAATGTAAATATTATGAATAAGCTGTTATGTGCAACATGAGACCATATTTGCATGTTAACAAGATTACATTGATAAGAGTGTGGACCGTTGGGCAATCTCTATAATACTGTCACACACACCTCATACACAGAAGCTATTCACAGCATAACAAAAATATTAGAAGTGCTGCCTTTTTGTCATCTGTGCTGGACGTGCTTGGCCGGTTGTATTGCTGCTCATCTTGAATGTCTGTCCTGCCGTTATCAAAGCCTGTACACCAAACCCAAACCTGTTTCCGTGACGTGATCACCGTACACCTCAACACGTTGGCGATGAATTTTAGCTGCTGATGTGCCCTTTAGGCGCAGAAATCTTATCGCACTACGCACCTCAATGTTTGACCACGTTTCCGCTGGGATGTAGTCACCATCCTGGTGTACACAATGTCAGTAGTGATAATTACCGGTAACCCCTTCATATCTTATATGAATAGACCTGATAGACAGACAGACAGACAGATAGATAGACAGACAGACAGACAGACAGATAGATAGATAGATAGATAGATAGATAGATAGATAGATAGATAGATAGATAGATAGATCACAGGTTCTCAAACTCGGTCCTCGGGACCCCAAACAGTGCTGTTTTCCAGGTCTCCTCACAGAATCACAAGTGAAATAATTATCTCCACCTGTGGATCTTTCAAAATGTGTCAGTGAATAATGTATACACCTGTGCTCCTGCTGGGTGACCTGGAAAACGTGACCTGTGTGGGGTCCTGAGGACCGAGTTTGATAACCAAAGAGAGTTTGATAGATAGATAGATAGATAGATAGATAGATAGATAGATAGATAGATAGATAGATATGAGATAGATAGAAATAGAATAGATAGATAGATAGATAGATAGATAGATAGATAGATAGATAGATAGATAGATAGATAGGAGATAGATAGATAGATATGAGATAGATATATAGATATGAGATAGATAGAAATAGGATAGATTTATAATAGATAGATAGATAGATAGATAGATAGATAGATAGATAGATATGAGATAGATAGATAGATAGATAGATAGTTAGATAGATAGACAGACAGATAGATAGATAGATAGATAGATAGATAATTAGATCTGCCAATGGTAGTATAGCTGCCTCAGCCATACTTTTCCTCTGGCTAATACATCAGCAATCAGAAAACAACGATTTAGCGATTCTGCATTTTTTTCCCCCAATTAATGGATTTCCCAATCCACCAAACTGCACCTATACACAGATAGTTTTCAGTGATTTGCAGATCATTTTCAGGAAAGACAGATCTGCCAAACAGGTTCATTAACGGTCGGCAAATCAGCTGATCTTTACCATACACTACCAATCTACAGCCCCGATTGGTCGGTAATATCGAACATGTTGGACCAACTGAGTTACCGATTCCGATCACTTCTTGGTTGGAATCGGCGATTGGTGTACCCCATACATTGCCAATTCCCCCCCCTCCCCCACCATCTGCAAAACGGGGAATTACCCCAATCACAGATGTATGGGGTCTATAGACTGACAATAAAAATGTACACTTAATACCCTGATAAGTATTTGTTAAATAAAAAAAGGCCACATAGTAAAATTATCATGTTAGTAAGTGAAATATTTAAGTTTAAAAATAAATAACACATAGACACCCATGTCCTAGGCTGATCTTGCAAATGTGGAAGGCGTGACACAAAACTGGCACCAAGCTTTTGCAACTCTGTGTTTAATGTGTCGCGGCCAGAGGGTACAGGGTGCGTCTTCCTCCACCAACACACTATACTGGTTTGTGATGAGATCACTTAAACCCTTTGTGTTTCACGTTATTACTGCAACATCGTCTGCTGAAAGTACATTAACTAAGAGCAATGTGACAATGAGTTAATTAATAGCTTCTCTGCAAAGCTTTACCTATAAGCATTGCGCACAGCTAAGGGGAAATGTATCAAGAAATGGAGACCGATAACGTGGAGCAGTTGCCCAAAGCAACCAATCAGTATCAAACTGTCATTTCAAATACTGGGCTAAAATAATGACAGAAGCGGATTGGCTGTGCAACTTCTCCACCATATCTCACTGCGAGCCTTCAGGTATCTCAATCACACACCAATCACAGCCAGGGCCCAGTTTTTTTCTGAACTGCCCCTGGACATGCACATGTAGATGCTGGTCATACAAGGCAGCTCGATCTTAAAACAACGGGATCTGAAAGCCATTTGGCTAAATTGTACAGATCTAATTATTCAGGGTCTCTCCCTAAGGCCCGTAATCAATTTGGAGCAAAAATTCCGAGGCTGGACTTTTCGCCGTCATCGGAGGTTTTACCTACTAAAACTTGCGCGCGTCCCCGCTTATCACCGTTTTTTAGCGTTTTTTGACGCAGTTAGCATCAAGGGGGGTGTAAATAGGGTTTAGGGTGGTTGCCGTTAGTTTACACCCCAAAACCCCAATTCTGCACTTTTTTTCTGCCGGGTATTCAATGGCGAATCATTTCCGCTGGTTAAAAGGCGCAAACTTTTCGCAACGGCAAAAAGTCGGACAAATTGAATACGGGGAAAAGTGGAATCGGGGAAAATGACGTCATTGGCGAAAAAGTTTTGCTGAGAGTGGCTTTTCGCAACCTAATTGAATACGGCCCTAAGTCTCGATCATTCCCAAGGCCGCCAAGGTTTTAATGTATCTGCAACTCAGAAGCATAATCGTTCACATTGGAGGACGTACTCTGATGGAAAGTCTGCACCTGGCATCGGGCTGGTTCGAGTTTCGATGGTGACAGTGGACGTCTCAGTCCTTGAACATGCAGACGCACGGATGTACAACAGGGAAGGGCTTATAGCGGTATTTGCATAAAGTCAGACGCACATACGGACGCAGAGTCTGTCTCAGATTCAGGCACCAGGATCCAGATTTCCACACAGAAAAAATGTGAATACTCTAGAAAGATTGACACACAAGGGAGCCCTAATTATTTATTTATTACCAGTTATTTATATAGCGCACACATATTCCGCAGCGCTTTACAGAGAATATCTTACCATTCACATCTGTCCCTGCCCCAGTGGAGCTTACACTCTATATTTTCTACCACATGCTCACAAACATACACACTATGGTCAATTTTGAGGGGAGCCAATTAACCTACCAGTATATTTTTGGAGTGTGGGAGGAAACCGGAGCACCCGGAGAAAACCCACGCAAGCACAGGGAGAATATACAAACTCCACACAGGTAGGGCCGTGGTGGGAATTGAACCCATGACCTCAGTGCTGTGAGGCAGTAACGCTAACCGTTACACCGTCTGTGTCTATGTCACAGAGCGGCCAGTTTCTGCTTCCAGGTCACTGTCCACCTACTCTGGATCCGTCTGTTTCTCTGCCAAGACCCCAATGTTCTGCGTTATGTTTATGTACAAGAGTTTGGAGAGTGATAACTTATGGCAAATGCCAGGACAGAATTTAATCATTCTACCACATAATCTGGGAATGCCCTCAAGTGAAACATCACAGGGAGGATATACTACACCTTATTCTCTGCAGGTGATGGTTCCCATGAAGTAGTTCCCCTTGCTGAGGTCACAAAAAAAGAGAGAAGAGTTTATGCCAAATATTACGTTATCATGTTACATGCTAGATGTACATCCCAGCTCTGAACTAGTCACCCATCTGTCCTACATGGCTGCGTCACAGAGTGAGTCATAGAGACAGATCCACTCCTGATTATATGAGGAACTTAGCGCCTGATTCAGAGCCGCTCGTAAGCGGCCGCTTGTTCGCTCCGAGCGATGTTCGCACATCTGCGCATGCGTATGGGTTTTAGTACGCATGCGCGAACCAGTCATTGTGGTCGAAAATCGTGTGTTCGCAAAATAGCGAATGCCTGCTTATTTGAGTGACAGGATGAGGCGTTTGTGAGTGGTAACAGGGGAAGGTGCTTGAAAACGGGGAGTGGAGATCCGAACGCAGGCGTGCCAAACGGTCAAAACGGGGATTTTAAGGGTGTGCATAATTAACAAAGCAGCGTCATCGACCATGTCACTTGCTTGTCTTTTAGCCTGAACTGTTCGCATGATTGCGGTAGGAAAATCCAACCACAAGCACTGCGAGCAGTTCAGACGCCTTTCGATGTACTCGATTAATCAAATAAATAGCGGAGATGACGTATGATGCGAGTGGCCAGGGGGCGTTTTTTCCAAAATAGTGAGCGCATATTTCGTTCGCTCGTTCAGACATAGAGGCGTCAACAGACCGCAAAGAGCGAGCGCTTAATTTAAATAGCCAGCCCCTTTTTCTGAACAAGCGAGCGCAAATAGCGTCCGGCTCTGAATCAGGTCCTTAAATCAATCATTTTGGCACCCTATACAGTCAGCCTTTCCAGGCTGTTTCCTTGTCATAACATAGCTTGGATCGGGACCGTTGGGTGTAGAAGAAGATGTGGTTCCAACTGGATCTGTACTGTAACTGCTGAAACTTCTATTAAAGTAAAATAATTGTAAAGTCTGCTCAGCTTACTTGGAGTTCCAAAGTCCAAAAGGTTTATTCGCAGAAAGAAAACAAAGAGTACCGCCTATACAATGCGCATGCGTGGTTGGCACCAACACGAGGCTTCAATTCTGAACGTGCTGACTTCCAAAGGTCACTGCAGTACAATTTAAAGGTTAACATTCAAATAGTCCTTAGGGAATAAAATCATTGGGTACAGGCAGGGATCTGTGTATACTCGACGTTGGATAGGACATGACCTTCTCCTTTGTGTGTGTGGTCGGACCTTCATTAAGCCTGAGGGCCCCGCCGATGACTATCCCATGCTGGATTTCATTTGTTTTACAGTATCATGGGTGAGGGAAAATATATGGTTTCAGGGGCAGCACATTACATTGCTGAACTGCAAATAAATGGATGTAGAACATTACATCATTTATATTACATTTATTTTTACAGCAGAGATGCCGTATTTATCTATAAAACAATACATATCAAATGCTGATTAACATAAGACTAAACATCAATATACAGTTATACAAATGTAATAGAAAATAGGAAATTATGCTTATAATGAAAATAATATTTATAATAACATACAGAAAGTGTTGTATTTATTGAACTTCATTTAGTTTTAATATTTGACTTTGACACTTCAGAAGTTTTAAACTTGGGAGGTCACTTGCCTGAACTTGAGACACCGTTATTATCCTCTTTTGGATTTGTACAAATGAACACATACATCCAGACTGTCAGGACTTTGACTATTTCAGTACATAAAGATAAACTACACTTGCCGAAGTTCCATTGTGGTCGTTGGAAGATCTATCCTGGTTGCTGGCATTCATCACATGCAGTGTTCAGAGAGTTATGGGGGGTATCCACTAAGCGATTTAAACAAGCGATTGCACGATAACGATGTTGTTATCGTGCAATCGCTTGCAAATCGCGCATGCATCGTGCATGCATCTTGGATGTTCTGGACGGAAGCGACCCGCGATGCGTGTGCCCGCGGGTCGCTTCCGACATTGCCCGTACATGCAGGTCAACCTGACGATCTCGTCAGGTTCAGCATGTGCGGGGATGAGGGATGTGCCGGGACTGAACGAGTGAACGTTCAGTCTAGGCACATCACTAGCTATACAAACGACAGCATGATTGCAATGTCGCAATCGGGCTCTCGTTTGTATATCGCTAAGTGGATACCCCCAATTAAAGTGATCATCTGTTTCTTAGGTGTTGTCAGGTTGTTGGATTCCTTGATTGCTTATTATTCCAAACCCGATTCAATTTGGGTCACATGTTCTGAACTTCCTATGGATCACAGACCTCTAGTATAAAGCCTGTTACTAACTATGCCTCATTGTCTGTGCAACGTTACTTTCAGGTCTTCCTTGGACTCCTGCCAGATCCCCGCTGTGCCTGGTGTATGCTGTGGACCTCGCTACATTCCTGCTCGTGTTCTGGTTCAAGTTCTGATACAGGTTATCAGCTGCACTACAGAGCTCAGTATTGCCATTGTTTTTCCTTTATTATCCTGCTCTATTACTGCTATTCCATTCTACGCTACAATATTTGGTTTACTTGTTATTATTGACTCATACGGACATTGGGGTTACTTCTTCTGCAGTTGTCAACTGCACCGTTACAGTCTATCTTTACTGGAGCCCCATTATGCCGCAGGGCTCAACCCTGCTCCGGACCTTCCTCACATCGCAGGTCTCAACCCTGCTCCAGACCTTCCTCACATCGCAGGGCTCAACCCTGCTCCGGACCTTCATCACATCGCAGGGCTCAACCCAGTTCCAGACCCTCATCACGTTTCAGGGCTCAACCCAGTTCCGGACCCTCATCACGTTTCAGGGCTCAACCAAGTTCCGGACCCTCATCACGTTTCAGGGCTCAACCTTGTTCCGGACCCTCATCACATAGCAGGGCTCAACCCAGATCCGGACCCTCATCACGTTTCAGGGCTCAACCCAGTTCCGGACCCTCATCACGTTTCAGGGCTCAACCAAGTTCCGGACCCTCATCACGTTTCAGGACTCAACCCAGTTCCGGACCCTCATCACGTCTCAGGGCTCAACCCAGTTCCGCATCTTCATTACGTCTCAGGGCTTAACCTCGTTCCGGATCTTGTTACATCGAAGGGCTCAACCTTGTTCTGGACCTCCATCACTATACAGGGCTCAACCCTGTTATTGACCTCCATTCTATCTTGAGGCCCTAGCCTCGTGTCGGCCTCGGGGTTTCACCCCACACCAGTTCAGTGTGTACTTCGAACTTTGTTTCTCACAGGGGCATACCCCTGCACCTGTTACTGCATGTCATGAACTGTGTGTTATTAAGATTTAATGTGGAATTTTGCCATACGGTTTTTGTTCTTGAATAAATTCTATTTACTTTTATTTTGTGCTAGTGATATTTCATGAAAAGATCATTCCTAAAACCACCTCAGTTTATATTTCCTAGTAAGCCTGACTCTTCCCAGGAGTCTCAAGTGTCTGTAGCCGTGACACAGACCTTGACCTAATTTGCCAATATGGCTGACTTAGTAAGGCTGGACTCAATACTGTACATCTATAACAGGACTAAAGGTGCATTAGTAGGGATCCAGAGAGGGGAGTATTACCATACCTCCCAAGTCCTGTTTTCCTGGGACTGTCCCGCTGTCCCACCCGCGGGCCGCAGTGTCCAGCGGTGGGGGGGGGGAGTTTGGGAGAGCACAGCAGAGCAGCGGGTGTGCAGGAGGATCTGTTCTCATGTGTACGGACTGTCTGGGGGCTGCCCAACATCTCGGAGAGTGCTGGGCACGCCCCCAAAGTGACGAAAATGAGGGAAGCCACGAGGCTCCGCCTCATTTTCCATATGCTCCACCCCTTTTGTATAAAACATGGCCCCTTTTCGACCTGTCCCTCCTTGAGATGTTGAAATGTTGGGAGTTATGGTATTACTATATGTAGGTGCCCTACATCTTGCCTGTTGTTTCTTCGGCTATAACCGTACAAATAAAGGCTTTAAAAAAAACAAACAAAATGAATTGAGTAACATCTCAGTTTAACACGTACACCAAAATTTATTTCTGTTTCTGGGGGGAGATGTATCAAACCTTTTAAAGTGTGGAGAAATTGTCCTTAACAACCAATCAGCTGCTAGCTATCATAGGTACATTCTATAAAATTGATTGGTTAGAAGGTATGATACATTCCCCCCTGGGTGTCTTCCCATGAAATTCTCCCTGGGTTTTTGGTTTGCCCATCCCAATTCATTGTTTTCCTGTTGGCCCCACAGATTAAACGTTTTCCCTAACTCATATAAAATAAAGTACCCACAACAATCCACCAATAAACCATCAATCTTCGTCAAATCAGCTTTTCTGGCTCCTGACGATATCAGCACCAGCTTTGCCGTGTGCCTGCTGGTAGCCTCCACTAGAGATTGTACATGGCTTCTGTCACCAGCAGGGTTCCCAGGCCCAGTACCATTCAATGGACACCATTTTGATGGGATGAAAATATTTGCATATTCATTTGTGCTATTAGCAAGTTCTTTACATACAGCACAAATTTCCTGGCCCTTTAATAGTACATACATTTCCTGAAGGGCAAGCAAGTTAATGTCTAAGCCAGCTACTTTATGGAGTGGTTTGCATTGAGTTGAAGAGATTCAGTAACCAAGGACATGAGGACTCTTCTGCTAAGAGAAATACTTTTAAAATGGAAATCACATGCTCAGGTGATTGTTCACCATATGCTAATACAGTATGACAGGGGTTCCCAAACATGGTCCTCAAGGCACCCAACAGTTCAGGTTTTACAGATATCCATGGTTGAGCACAGGTGGTTAAATCAAATTGACTGAGGTACTAATTAAGTCACCTGAGGGCAAGCATGGAAAGTCTTAAAACCTGGACCTTAAAGATGGCCACACATCTAAAGATTATCTGTCCAATCAGCCAACTAGTTGATTGGTTGGAATGAAAATCTGGTAACGTATGAAAGCAAATGACAATCAGCAATTTGCTCCCAAACGCTGGAAAATGGACCAAACTGTTGTTTGAGCAAATAGTTTAGATCAAACATTTAACAAACTTGTCTGACGACCTTTTTCATCTGTTTTCTGGCATTTAGGAGCCAGAAAACAGATGATCGTTTACTCCCATACGTTACCAGATTTTCATTCCAACCAATCAACTAGTTGGCTGGTTGGATGTAAGTTGGTCTAGCGTGTGGCCAGCTTTAGGGTGCCTTGAGGACCATGTTTGGCAATCTATCCATCCAGTGGCAGAACTAGAGAGTGGTGGGTCCAGGTGCTAGAATATGCTTTGGGCCCCCCTATGCAGTGCCCCAGTAGTGGTCCCTCTATGCAGTGCCCCTAGTAGCGGCCACACCCTCTATACAGTGCCCCCAGTAGTGGCCCCCCTATGCAGTGCCAGTGTCAAAAAAACACAACTTACTTGAAGCCCCACTCCTGCCAGTGTCTACTCCTCCCGGCCCGCTCTGCACTATGGGAGAGACTTCATGACGTCTCTCCCATCACCCGCTGTGGGGGGAGCTGGAAGACGGAGCTCATGAGTGAGCTCCAGCCAGCTCCCTCCATGGACTCAGCAGCCAATGAGAGTCTGTCTGGCGGTGTGTTTGTTACTGTGTAGTGCGGACCACTCTCACTGCGGTCTACACTACACTTAAATACTGTGAGGCCCGGGGTACACTGGTGGTGGGTGCAGTGGCACAGTTGGATGCAGGCGGCTATGGGCACCTGCACCGCCGCTAGTTCTGCCACTGTATGTATGTATCTCTATCTATCTATCTATCTATCTATCTATCTATCTATCTATCTATCTATCCATACATACACCAGAGATTCCCAAACTCGGTTCTCAAGGCACCCTAACAGTCCTGGGAGTCTATTTACTAAGCCTTGGATGGAGATAAAGTGAACTGAGAAAATGTTCGGCGCTGCGGACCTCTTGTGGCGCCCTATAAATAAAATGTAATAATAATAATGTACAGTATGTGGACACATCCAGGGGCTGGCTGGCAACTTTTAGCCTGGGGGGCAAATGCATGCAGGCGGCCCTGGCAGAGGAGTAGCGTGTAGCCAGGGTGTCCGAAGAATATGCGTGCTACGGCGCCCCCCCCCTCAAGTGTTCCAGGGAGGAGGCGGGTCCATATGGGATTAATGTAAGGCACAAAAATAAAGATTAGGGCAGACCCCTGCCATAGTGCCAATATGTAGTGCAGCCGTGTGCCACAGGAGAGAACACCCTTATGCAGGCCTCCAGTATTGCCCCCAGTAGTAGTCCCCCCCTTGTAGTGCCCCCAGTAGTAGTAGTCCCCCCCTTTGTAGTGCCCCCAGTAGTAGTAGTCCCCCCCTTTGCAGTGCCCCCAGTAGTAGTAGTGCCCCCCTTGTAGTGTCCCCAGTAGTAGTAGTGCCCCCCTTGTAGTGTCCCCAGTAGTAGTAGTCCCCCCCTTCTAGTGTCACCAGTAGTAGTAGTCCCCAGTAGCAGTAATCCCCCACCCCCCTTGTAGTGCCCCCAGTAGTAGTAGTCCCCTTATAGTGCCCCCAGTAGTAGTCCCCAGTAGTAGTCCCCTCCCCCTTGTAGTGCCCCCAGTAGTAGTCCCCCACCCGCCTTGTAGTGTCCCCAGTAATAGTAGTCCCCCACTCCCCTTGTAGTACCCCCAGTAGTAGTAGTAGTCCCCTTATAGTGCCCCCAGTAGTAGTAGTCCCCAGTAGTAATAGACCCCTCCCCCTTGTAGTGCCCCCAGTAGTAGTAGACCCCTCCCCCTTATAGTGCCCCCAGTAGTAGTAGTCCCCCCCTTGTAGTGTCCCGAGTAGTAGTAGTCCTCTTATAGTGTCCCCAGTAGTAGTAGTCCCCAGTAGTAGTAGTCCCCTCCCCCTTGTAGTGCCCCCAGTAGTAGTAGTCCCCCACCCCCCTTGTAGTGCCCCCAGTAGTAGTAGTCCCCTTATAGTGTCCCCAGTAGTAGTAGTCCCCAGTAGTAGTAGTCCCCTCCCCCTTGTAGTAGTCCCCTTATAGTGCCCCCAGTAGTAGTAGTCCCCAGTAGTAGTAGTCCCCTCCCCCTTGTAGTGCCCCCAGTAGTAGTAGTCCCCCACCCCCCTTGTAATGCCCCCAGTAGTAGTAGTCCCCCCCCTTTGTAGTGCCCCCAGTAGTCACACATAATATAAAAAACAAAATAAAAAAAAACACTTACCTGAATCCCCGCTCCCGCCATCTGCTCCTCCGTCTGTCCTCCCGGGCCGGGCCGCTCTGCATTATGGGAGAGACGTCATATGACATCATGACGTCTCTCCCATTGCCCACTGCGGGAGCCGGAAGATAGAGCGGCTCCTGCAGTGGGCGCAGCAGCAGCAGCTAATAAGAGTCTGACAGACTCTCATTGGCTGCTGCTTACAACAAACACACAGTTGCCGGAGCCGGCGGCTGTGTGTTTGTCAGTGTAGTGCTGACCGAACTCCGTCCGGTCAGCGCTACACACGCGGTGCAGTCTGTGTCACAGTGACACAGACTGCACTGGCCCGCGGCCCGCATGACGCTGTGGCCCGGGGGGCACATGGCACCCTACCCCCCGGCCCAGCCCGCCACTGGACACATCAGTAGTTATCATTTATCAAGTACATTCTATAAAGGTATGATACTTTCCCCCACCTAATACAAATAAGATAGGTAGATAGAAAGATTTTTTTTAAACGATTCTAGAATAGAAATTATAATGTTTCCTCCAGGAATTCGATGGACTGAACGATACTCTCCAGGCTCCTTTGGATCCTGTTGACTCCATTGTGGAGCCCCTGGATGCTGCACCGATGTCGTTGCCACCTGGACCGCTGAGACATTGGGTGGGCCCGGGTACTATGGGTGTGGCCACTGGAGGAGGGGTGGGTGCATCTACATCCCATCATGCTGTAGATACCAGGGGGATATGATTATTCCTCCACCGCACTCCAACCCATTCTTTGTCGCCCCGATTGCTGGAAAACTGATGCTGGTACCGCAACTCCCTCCAGAACTGTTGAAGACACAAATACAACATCTTAGTAAATAGAAACTGACAAAATCACAGAGGGGCTGATTCTTGCACCATCGGACGCACTATCAGACGCACCAGCGCTGGTGCAAATTCTCTGTCTGAACACATCGTCCTCTGTCAGCGCTACTGAGTAATACGGCTTGTGCAGGGGTGTATGCATCTTTTTAGGGGTCTCCATCTTTCACAATTACGCAAACACAACCTTGCTGTACTCAGCCTACGTTAGAAGTGACATCCCTTCCCACCCTCACCCTGCCTTCGTAGTTGTAAGCAGGCACAAGTGTCACTTTCCAGTAAATCTGCTTAGGCGTGCGCCCTGTTTTATGGGCATGTGCAGAATCAATTTGCGCATTTTACGCTACAAAAATGACATCAGTCTCCCGAGTGTTTAGTTGGTCAATAGGATGTTAGGGGGAGAGTTAAAGAAGCAGAGCTGAGGTAGCGCTGGACAACAACGAGGGTGCACCGTTGGCAGGAGTACAGGTGAGGGTAAGTCTTAGTGCAGAGGTGGGTTCTCTGAGAGCATTTTCCCATTTGGAGGCTGGGGGAAGAGTCTGACCAAGCATGGTAGGGCGTGGTGGGCAGTCCATAAGTGGGGAACGGGCACAGGAGTAGTCTTGTAGGTGGGAGAGAAGTGCTCATCATAAACCAGGCACGGGTGACAGGTCAGTCCAAGAGGGTGAGTATTTGGAGAAGGTGTTTTTGAAAAGTATGAAGTTGCTGAGGGCACTGTATGCCAGGGAGGGTAACTCGCATTGTAATCTGTAGGATATCGGTGGCCAGTGTAGAGATTAGCAGATTGGTGCTGCAAAGAATTGTAGTACAGTGAGAAACGTAGGGGGTGGAGGGTTTGCTTAACAGATTGTAGTAACGTAGGGAAGGATGTGGTCATGGCATGGACGCTGTAGGAGCAGGTGGATAGGAAATTAACCAGGAGAAAACGGCGTCATGGAGTCCAATGGAGCAAAGGATGTAGTGTCCTGCCCCAGTGGAGCTTACAATCTATATTCCCTACCACATGTACACACATGTACAAAAGTTTTTTTTTTTTGTCAGGAGCCAACTAACTTATCAGTATTTTTTGCAGTGTGGGAGAAAACCGTGATTCCAGGAGGAAACCCACAAAAGCATGCGGAGAATATACAAAACTCCTCAGAGTTAGGGCCGTGGTAGGAATCAAACCCAAGACCTCAGTCCTGTGAGGCAGGATTGCTTAACCATTACACAAACCATACTGCCTATCAGTGTTGAACAACATATATCCCCATATAGCTCTTCATGTTGGTTCCTACACTAACATTCCGCAGTAGAGACAGGGGGGACAAGGACAGAGAGGCAAAAGTAGCAAAGTTGCACTGAAATCAAAATGTTTCTTAACTACAAATATTTTGGAGTCCCATGTACCCTGGCTCCCCGGGCTGCTGCCTGATGAGGTTGTAGCTTGAGCTAGCACTGCAGCAATTGCATGACAACCCCTCCTGATACCTGTAGCACTGCTTGGAGGGGCAAATCAGGGGCAGTTATGGGAAAGTGTGGGATAGTGGGAGTAAGGGGGCATAAGTTGTCCACGGACCATGCCTGCTGGGCTGTGTGGTTTTTTAATGTAAATTTTTTCCCCGATACGCCAAGGAATCGCTGATCATCGACGGACGCCGATCGGCGAATCAGATCACGGATTGGCGGAACAGGGAATCGGGGCCATGCTGGAGAAAAAAGTTAAGTCTGAAACCGGCGTCCATTCACCGCACGCACACACGCCTCATAATGGTGCGGAATTCTGGCGAAAGGCCCACAACACTCCCGAGAAACGGTTCGCTTGCGTGCGTCCACAAAGTAACCCCTCCAATCCAGAGAAACGGTCGTGGTCAAAGCCAATGATCCGTTGTTCTGGCACAGGTCCTTTTTAGGACCAGGGCCCAAAGTATAGTGCCCCAATTTGTATGAAGGTTTGACAAGTACACGAGCAGGTGCATCTGTGTATGTAGTTAGTTATGGTTTCCTATACAAATTGTATAGCTTATTTCTGGGATTCTGCAGCCATACATGACTCCTCCTGAGAAGCCCACTAAGGTGTTACTACTGTGGCCCCTGTGGACATCCGCCTGAGATGCTGCCTTGCGGGTAATACATGTCGTGTTGGTGATCCATGCTGTTTAGGTGCTAGTTACACACAGACAGGGGAGGATTTGCTTACAGTCCCTATTTGTCTTTATTTTATTTGACTGAGTAATTTTGTAACCTGATCACATTTAAATAGCAGCCAGGAGGGGGAGGGCTGCGGTCACTGATGGAGGAGGAGAGATAATAATCGCCCCGCCAGGACCCCCCAGGCCCTTCTAGTTACCTGTAGTCACCTGACCCCTAGCGCGTCCCTCCCAGAGACCCCCAGGCCCCCCCCACCCCCGCACAGGTGAGACGCTGCAGTCCCGGTCTGACCCTCTCCCCGCACTGGAGGGGTGAACAACAGGCAACTAAAAGTTGACAAACTAGTTTTTCAGGAGTGTGAGGCGACGAGCAGGAAGCTATATACCGGGATGGACTGATCTCCCCAGGTGTACACAGCAGCTCTGGGATTTAGGACTGGAATAGGAGCTCCCAAAACTGCATTCAGGGGAAGGAGGCAGCTCCAGGAGAGAGTGGGGGGACACCTGGATCCCGCAGCAATCCCCAGGTGAGTGGACTGGTTCCCTAGGTGGAGGTGACCATTGGGGGCTGTTGACTCTGTGTTTTTTTTTCTGATCATTTGGGGAATTTGTAGGAAGCTCCTGCCCCCACCTCCAAATCCGAGTGTGATGGACAATACCTTAAGGTGGAGATCAGGGCTTAGCATGTAATGTGGGTGCATTGTACAGGTCAGGGTTTCCTGTGTAACGTGACTACATTGTTCAGGTTAGGGTTTCCCGTGTAATGTGGGTACATACAGGTAAGAGCTTCCCGTGTAATGTGTGTACGTTGTACAGGTCAGGACTTGTTATGTAATGTGGGTACATTGTTCAGGTTAGGGTTTCCCATGTAATGTGGGTACATACAGGCCAGGGCTTCCCGTGTAATGTGGGCACACTGTACAGGTCAGGGCTTCCCGTGTAATGTGGGCACACTGTACAGGTCAGGGCTTCCCGTGTAATGTGGGCACACTGTACAGGTCAGGGCTTCCCGTGTAATGTGGGCACACTGTACAGGTCAGGGCTTCCCGTGTAATGTGGGCACACTGTACAGGTCAGGGCTTCCCGTGTAATGTGGGCACACTGTACAGGTCAGGGCTTCCCGTGTAATGTGGGCACACTGTACAGGTCAGGGCTTCCCGTGTAATGTGGGCACACTGTATGGGTCAGAGCTTCCCGTGTAATGTGGGCACACTGTACAGGTCAGGGCTTCCGGTGTAATGTGGGCACACTGTACAGGTCAGGGCTTCCCATGTAATGTGGGCACACTGTACAGGTCAGGGCCTCCCGTGTAATGTGGGCACACTGTACAGGTCAGGGCTTCCCATGTAATGTGGGCACACTGTACAGGTCAGGGCCTCCCGTGTAATGTGGGCACACTGTACAGGCCAGGGTTTCCCGTGTAATGTGGGCACACTGTACAGGTCAGGGCCTCCCATGTAATGTGGGCACACAGCCCTGATCTATACAATATATAATTGTGTAGATCAGGGCTTCTCATTTATACATGTGCAGTGTACTGTATACATCATCTGTTGCTGTTTAATAATATAAGATGATATAACCTGAATGTGAATATACAGCTCCATACTATAAGTTGCGTACATTGTTTAGGTTAGCTTGTACGCCCACGTGTACCTCAGACTGAAGTTCTTTTATTCCTGAAAACTGCAACTTTGCCATTGAAAATAGTCAAAAAATAACAATAATATATATATATATAATATATTGAATATGTGGAATAAATATTTTTGGATGATAGGTGTCATTTTCATGTGATGGCTAGAAGTAAGGCTGGGCACACACTATACAATTATCTGGCTGGTTGGAATGAGAACCTGGTAATATACGGGAGCCAGTGACAATCATCCATTTGCTCACAAACACTGGAAAACAGACAAAAATGGTTGTTCAGAAAAATTGGTTAAAACACGAATTTAACCAATTTGAACATTTTGTTTTTTTTGTCCGTTTTCCAGTGTTTAAGACCATATGATCGACTGTCATTTGCTCCCATACATTACCAGGTTTTCATTCCAACCAGCCAGATTGGACAGAGGGCCGGATTCAGACCCGGTCGCAAGCGCCGAGTGCTCGCAACCGGGTCGATGTTTGCCCACTGGGCATGCAAACGACTGAGCCGGCTCCATCGTGCGCATGCGCGAGACCCAGCTAGCGACAGGTGCTCCGTCGCTCCGGGTCTCGCACCAAAGGGGGCGAGCTGTCGATGGTGAGTGACAGCTCGCCCCGTTTGGTGGTCGGGCCGGGGGGGTAGCCGGCCAAACGGAGGCATTCCCAACGGAACGCTTGCCGTTTGGTGGCGGCCCCACTGACATCACCAGTGATGTCAGTGGGAGAGCTTCCGCCTCTGTTAGAGCCAAAAGCTCTCTAGGGCTTGCGGCCACGAGACCCTACCACAAGGGCCTCATCGCAAGCCCGATGGTCTTGACCATCGCGACCATCATCCTGGTCGCTCGCTTTAGCTGTGGGTGGTCACCCACAGCTATGCGAGCAGCCAGGAGGCCGCACACAAAAAAAAACAAACGCCCTGATTCAGCTCTGAATCAGGGCCAGATATCTGACAGATAATTGTATAGTGAATGCCCAGCATAGTGCTGGCCATACGCGCAACAATTATCTCGGCGATCCGCCCGATAGCCGCGGATCGCCCTGATAATTGTAACTTGTGTGCAGGCGACCGAGGGTTGAATATTGCTGGGTCAGGCATGCGGGATTGTCCAGCATGCCCAGCCGATGCGATATTTATGAGTTCAACTGTCGGCCGCATTGGGCAGTGTATGCCCAGCCACGGCCAACAGACAGAGATTTCCTGTGTTCCTTTCCATGGAAGGAACAGGGAAATGTCTCCTCCCCCCAGGGGCTGAGCGCAGATGTCGGGCTAATACACTGTGAGAAATCTCGCAGTGTATGCCGCGGACATCTGCGGCTGGCATTGTGCCAGATAAAATGTCTGTCGGTCTGACAGACATTTTATCTGGCCGTGTATGCCCAGCTTAAGTAACAAAGTCTGCCCTCAGGCTCCATGTCTCATTAATGTGATACCTGGAGATTAATAACACGGCTAATGGTCCGGTATTGGCGAGGGTTAATGTGAGTGTGTATGTTTTTCTTTTCAAGATGTTTGTGTAGTAGAAATGTTGTTTACACGTTAAATGACCATGTTTACATAAAACAATTAGTGAAAACGAGACTGGAATTAGCCGAAGGGTGGAGTCTGCATTTTAAACGCTAGGTCTGTTCCATATGGCTCTATATGATGAAAGAAGACCTCTCATCCCTTATAACGCAGGAGGTAATAAGCTCTGAAACGCTGCATGTGATTCGGCGATAGCCCTTGCGTTTCCTCCCCACTTTCATTTTAGCAGACGCAGAAATTGTCAATTTTTTTGAATGTGTGGGATAGGACTGACAACACTTAGGGCCAACTTATGCTGGTGAAATAGGAGTTATGATGAGTTATGGATTGGTCAAACCCACATACAGGGGTATTCAATATGAAATGAAACCTTCGCCGTCTATGCGGGTCAAAGTTTTTGCCGCACATCGGAGCTTTTGCCGGCGAAAAAGTATCGGGCTCGCCCCCTATTATACCCGTATTCAATATGAAAACGGCACCCAGCGAATGTGAAATCAGCGAAAACTTCGCTGATTTTTGGGGAAATCACCCTAACACCCCCAAAAAGATGCTCTGACATGGGGGATCACTCTGGATACCCCCGATTAACCCTGCTGAAGGTTTTTGGGGTCTTTAATCGGGCTCAATAGCTGCTATTTTGGGGATTTGGGAAGGTGGTGAAGAATAGTATTTAGAAGTTTGTTTTGCAGAAAATAAGTAGTCCCAGCAAATTTTGGGTACTTGAAAATGGGGGTGAGCATATTTAAAAGTTGCTAAAGTGAAGTTTTAAAAAACATGAAAAATCCACCTGCCGCAAACACCTGCAATGAAAAAAACACCTGGGGCATACTTGGGGACCCCCTAGATTGTAGTTCGCTAGTTTTTAACTTTGTACCCCCCAATTTTTTTTCTCTCCCCCAAAATGAAAGTGCTTTTTTTGGGGTCCTCTGAGGTATTTTTATAAATTTTTTTTTGACCCAGTTTACCTTTGGGGGACTGTCTGAAGGTTGCAGGGTGGTTGCCAAAATGTTGCACCCCAAAACCCCAATTCTGCACTTTTTTTTCGCCACCCATTCCTTGGTGATACTTTTTCGCAGGGTCGAATGCAATATACTTTTCGCACCGGCGAAAAGTTTTCAAATTGAATACGGTGTAAAAGTAAAACCGGCGAAAATGACGTCAACCGAGCGAAAACCTTGCAGAAACGGCGTTTTCACTCCATATTGAATACCCCTAATAGTGAGCAAAAATCCTTCAGATCACCCACAGTAACCGTTTAACATCTCACTATGGGGGAACCGTATTAAACCTTCTGAAGAGTGGAGACTTTGCCCATTGCGACCAATCAGCTTGTAGCTAGCGTTTATGAAGTACATGCAATAAAATGATACGTAGTAGCTGATTGGTTGGTACTTTATTTCTCTCCTAGGCTTGATGCATAGCAGAGCAGCGGGTGCATAGATGCCGCATCTATACAGTAAGGGGACAGCCCAGCATTCCCGGGAGTTTTGGACACATCCCCAGAGTGATGAAAACGGGGGAGTGAAAGAGTGCCAAGCCCCCTTCATGTGAGACCACACCCATTTTTCGGACACTCGTATCTTCCGCAAGGGCAGATTCCCCATTTATAGATTAAGAATGTTGGGAGAAGGGGCGTATCTATAATGGGTGCAGGGTGTGTGGGGCCCACGCCGCACATCCTGCACCCATATATTTTATACTCGCCTCTCCGAAGTTCCGTGTCGGCTGTAGCAGCGCTGCACAAAACCCCTGGTAAATGGCTGCGGCGGACATTTTTCTGCCGTCTTGCGCATGCGCCATTTTTCCGGTGACCTGTGCCTACGCAGTAGGCTCTGAGCACAGACTAGTGCCCAGAGTCTACTACTTCGTTAGTGCGCTGTCAGCCGCCAGGGAGAGAGGAGGGGGCCCCAGACAGGGAATGAACACCGGCCCCCTCCTCTATTAATACACTTAGGTTGGGAGGTATGGAACTAGTAGTGAATTTCCCATTAGGCACATGAGGTAAAGGTGCCACTTACTGGGGGGGAGGGGCACTTGGACACTAGTTTTATTACTGTCATTCTGAAATTTACCAGTAACAACAAAATAATTCCACTGTTGAGTACTGTACGCCATCACTACCTCTGTAAGCTCTCCTATTTCGTATATATACCTATATAATTAAATTATAATTATTATTCTGATATATTAAACTACCAATCGCCAAATTAGTGCTTTTAACCAAACAACAAAAATAATAAAATTTGGGACCGTCCATCGGTTGTGCCGATGACCTCACCCCTGCATGGACCTCCCATGAGAGAAGACCAACCTACCAGAAATAGGTGGTGCTATGGTTTGCTAACTACCTAGTGCGGATTTGTCCAGGGGGGATGGCGGATAATGACGTTATACATGGCAACTGGATACGTTCAGTATCCCAAAACAGGGCATGGCGGCGCTTAGAATACCTGTGAGAATCCCGGCACCAGCATCCCGAAGGTAAGTAGCGGGGTTGGGGGGAGGGTTAAGGTTAGGGTTAGGCACTAGGGGAGGTTAGGTTTAGGCACTGGGGGGAGGTTAGGCTCAGGCTACGGGGTGGGAAGGTTAGGTTAAGGAGAGGGTTAGGATACCTACTGACAGGTGTCGGTATCCTAACCCTGTCAGGATTCCGGCGTCGGGATTTTGACCACATGATCCCTACTCTTTGTGCTTCTCCCAGGCACCTTTACTAAAAAGGTAGCAAGTATGTAGTGCTATAGGGGGCTGATTCACATTTGGAAGCAAATTTAAAAACCAAAAAGCATTTCATAGCTTAAATCTAAATTGCAGTGTAAAAATAAAGCTTCCCAGCATTTGTGGACCGCATGCAAAAGCAGCCAGTATTTACCCTACATGCAAAATATAAATGTAATTTGAATACCTCCCAACAACTGGGGAGTAGGGAAGAGGAACCACCTTGTGTGCACCTGAAGAGGAGCATGGCCTGGCGGTAAGGGCCGTGTACTCGTGGTATGCCCCTGTTCCCATCACCCTAGGGGCGTTCCCAATGTACGCACCTACACTGTTTAGATGCCCCTAACACATCCCAGCACCAATGGTGTCCCCAACTCCCTCGCCAACCCCCTCCCCATGGGACACTGCAATGGAACAGTGACTGAAAAGTGGGAGGATGGGGGGTATGGCGTTTAGCAATTTTGCACCCCTTGTTTTGCAACATAGGCCCTGATTCAGCAATATTCACAACTGCGATCGAGGCTGCGTGTACACACGCAGTCTCGCCGATGACATGCTAATCCATTGTGATCGCTATTCCGCCGCAGCACTACATAAGGACACCCACCTTACCTCACACACATCCGTAATGTTTAGTAAGACTGCAAAACCATCAGTAACATGGAGTACCATCGCAGCCTTATGCACACTTGCACAAGCTCTGACCTTACTCTGCAATACCTAACTTCATCGCACGCAGTTAAATGCCAGACTGCGTAGGGCATCGCAGTGGGTAATTTATGCACGCCACTGCAATGGCGTTCAAACGCACTGGCACGCCTGCGTTTTTTCCAGCCACCCTCCTGTCACCTCCCACAAACGGGACTTCCTGTCAATCACTCTGCGATGGGTCTGCGTAGTGACTACTTCGTGGACTGCAATGCATGCGCAGAACGCAACAATCGGCCGGATGCGTGCGTAATCGCAGTTGCAATTTTTTTCTTGCAGTAAGTCAGTAGAGAACAGCTCAGATGCCATTTAAATTTTTCAAGTAAAAAAGGATGAGGTATGTTACTGTGCGAGTTTAGAAGCTTGAAATGCTTATTGAAGCAAACTTTAAATGGAGCAAAAACCGCAGTGTGTTGCCGTCCTGAGCTGCTGTTGCGTCGAATATTAGCTGTAAAGTAGATAACCAAAATATGTACTCCTCCTGCTGGGACTCCCAAGTTCTACGTTTGGTCTAATGACCCTACACACTACACGATATCTTTAAAGATTTTTCCGTTTCCGACACATCGGAAAAACAACAAATCGTTAAAAATGTGCAGCGTGTGCGCACTACATCGTGTAGAGCGCGGTCCCGTGGGGTCGTCTGCCTCATCGCCTGATCTTATGTGCAGCATGTAAGATCAGGCGATGTGGCTGACTATCCCATGCAGCGCAATGCGGGGGGGCGGCATATATGGTGGTCGGGCACCAGATTGCCCAGTGTGTATGGCCAGCCCGATATGTCGACCTGTTGGCGCTGGGATAGTCAGCGACGTTGCTGGGTACACACATCGTTTAGTGTGTACCCAGCATAAGAAACCTGAACAATCTTTCTATCAGTAGTTGTTTGTACATACCTGTAAATTGTCTTCTTGCCAGTATGATATTTCTAAGATACAACAAATTGCTCCTGTAGTTCTTAGATGTCTTCCCTAAAAGATGGAAAAGTTTTCCCTTACCAGTATGTTACTTCGCTCTACACCAGTATGTCCCTTGTTGTTGGCTATTAATTTTTATAAAACTGGTTCTTCAAGTTGATTGATACTAGCGGACTCAAAGCTCTCACCAAACACCTCTACACTGTATGAGAATGCTGTCATATGTGGAGATCAGATTGCCCTGTATTCCAATGCTCAGGATTGTAAGAGCTTGTATGTTCTTGTGAATGTGTATCTCAAAAATAGCCGTTAAGCGGAGAGTATGTCCAAGTATGTTTCCTCACTGTACTAAGCAAGCTGTGGAGATAGGAGTTGATTTGGTTGGTACTTTAACTGTCATTTCACAGACTGGGGTAAATTTACTAAGATGGGAGTTCTATTAAGAAGTGATGTTGCCCATAGCAACCAATCAGATTCTACTTCTCATTTATCTAGCACCTTCTAGAAGATAATACCTGGAATCTGATTGGTTGCTATGGGCAACATGACTTCTTACTAGAACTCCTGTCTTAGTAAATTTACCCCCAAGGCTTAGTACATCTACCCCTATGCATGGCACACCTCCCAAAATGTATACATACAAAATAGGCCCTGCCCCTGGATTGCCCCAAATGTCCACTTTTGTTGAAGCTCCACCAACTTCTGCAAATCAGAAAGGTCCAGAGATATGGTGCAGAGATACTAAGCTCTAGAAAGTGATACATTGGAAAGTGATAAACTGCCAACTAATCAGCTCTTAACTGTCAAGTTTCAAACACATCAGCCTGTAACATGAGTTAGAGCAGTTTATCACTTTCCAGATCTTAGTACATCTGCCCCATGACCTGCAGTAGATGTTTTTAAGGTCTCCCATTTTATGAGCTGAATCATAACTAAATAGTTACACATACTGACCTCACCCTAAAATATCTGTTGTAATAAAAGTTTTTATACAGGTTGTGCCATTTTTAATCGTGGTTGGAACTCTCTCTAATTTTCATGAAGGGACATCCTGCAGGGTGTGCTTAAATGTGTCTGCTAAGGAGCATTTAGTCTGGTTCAGAGATGGGCGCCTGGCCGATGTTATCGCAAATGGCCGATGTTTTTGCTGCTGCAAATCCGTTTTGATTGACCATTAGCTTGACCACTGATTCACTTGCTCTGTCAACCTGCAACGCAGATGTGTGGGCAAATTGGACATACTTCCAGTCGCCTGGCTCGTGGGCTAAGTTGTTTGATCTTCCCTTGCAAAGTTCCATCCGTAATATGGCCGCCTCCTCTGTGCCAAGGCGAACGGTTGCTTTACAAATATGGAGTCCTCCCAAGCAGATGAAGAGGATCCAGCTCTTGTGCTTCGGGATAATGAAACCATTAATTCCAGCTCCGGTCTGAGAAATATCAGTAGCTCAACAGTATCTATAAATTTGGAATTCATAGATGACTCTTTGGGCCGGATTCAATTAGAGGCGAAAAGTCGTAAAAGTTTCGCCTGTCCGACTTTCCGCCTCCTTCGCCTGTTTCAGAGGCGAAAACTTTATGCGCTCGTCTCAATTCCTAAACAGGCGAAAATGGAAAGCGGCGAATGCAGAACAGGCGGAAAGTACTGTCAGAAGTGGGGAAATCAGTCTGTACCCCCCAAAAAGATGCACTAACATAGGGGCTCAATGAAGATGTGTACTAATGGCCCTAATAAAAGTAAGAAGTTTAAATTGCTTCTTGGAAAAGTGGTAAAGAATGGCATAAAGCTGTATTTTTTGTTGTAATTGAGTAGTCCAGTCAAATTTGGGGTATTTAAAAATGGGTGCAAGCATATTTTTATGTCTCTAAAGTGAACTTTTTAAAAATGTGAAAAACCACCCTCATACATGCACCTGCAATCCCAAAAAAAACTTGGCCCCTCGTTACAGCACCCCAAGAAGTCTGTTTCGCTAGTTTTTATATTGTCCCCCCACTTTTTACTTTTTCTCCCCCAAAACGAAAGTACTTTTTGGGGTGTTCTGAGGTAATTTTTTTTATTTTTTGGTTAATTTGTTCTTTGGGGGGCTGTTCCAAGGGTTCTGAGTTGTTTCCCCACGTTTGCACCCCAAAACAACGATTTTGCACTTTTTTTTTTTTCACTTGCTATTCATAGGAGATACTTTTCCGCCTATTACAATGCATTGATTTTCCGCTTAGGCGAAATCGTCCTGGAATTGAATATGGAGATACTTTGAAAACAGGCAGAAAGTCTGAATCCGCGAAAACTTATCTCCAAACGGCACTTTTCGCCTCTGATTGAATCCGGCCCATAGTGTTATTTTCTGTGAGTAAGTTAATTACAGTACGTGAAATCAGTCTCCATATGATGCTGTTTAAGTAGGTTAGGCGTACCAACAACATGGAAGACCAATCTAATAAGTCTAAACTAGCTATGCATATTATATGCACAATACGATCAGCAGCCTAGATGCATCTATATTGTTCAACACGTGTGTTAGATGTTCAGGTTTAGTATTTACAGCTGCCTGCAAACATTTCTGCTAGCCTCATTTGGCTAGCAGGGTGCGTAGAATGGCACCCTGCAGCCAGAATCTATGCAGCAGTGCCGTCTGGAGCGCCCTTAGGACACTTCAGAGGGTCAGCGCGTTGCCCTTGCAGCTCCCCGGAGCATCCTCGAGATGCTCCAGGCATTAATGTAATTACCGTCGATTGTGGCCCTGCCCCCATGTGATGTCATGGAGGGGGCGTAGCCTGCACCGGGCCCCCGAATAATGTTCTATATATATATCAAAATGGCCCTCCACAGAAAGTTTCCCCACCCCTGATTTAGATCCTTAAAGTATGAAATCAAAAAGTTCACAGCACAAATCCTCTCCATTCGCCTTGGTCAGCTACATGTTTAAAAGTGACCTGTTGCCTGTGCACAGCGGAGGCAGATATAGGGGTCTCTTTACTAAGCAGTGTTAGAAGACAGAGTGAAAAGTGATAAGGTGCCAGCCAATCAGCTACCAACTGTCATCTCACAGGCTAAGTTTGAAAAATGACAGTTGGGAGCTGATTGGCTGGCACCTTATCACTTTTCACTCTGTCTCCTAACACTGCTTAGTAAATAGACCCCTTAATCTTGGTTGAACCAGTACGCAGCCTATCGTATAACTAGGACCTCGCTGGGGACACTAGACGGCAATGGAAATCATATAAAAGCAGAAATAAACGGGAATGTAACCAATTGTCCTACAGAATATTCATTATATTATTTCCTATATTACCATCTGGGCAGCTGCAATGTTCTTATTGGTAATTTCCTTTTTGTAACTTTTTAAAAAGTAGAAAAAAAAAAAATGTCTGTGATCCCTTACAGAGTCTACATATTTGTCCTGACATCACCGGGGATTGTTCTGCCCAATTAAAATAATCTGATTTTAATTTGAGCCTGGCTGAAAAGTACGTGGGATATAAGGAGGGGCGTAGTAATTGCATTAGTTGACCTGCCCGCAAAACCAACAGATCAGGCGGGTCATTACCCATTGATGAGTTGTTTTTTTTTGTGCAAAATATGAGGATTAACTATCCAAAAAAAAGTAAGTTGTGTAAGCTTTTCTTAATAGAGTAGAAGGCGGCAATTTTTTTTTAAGGGCAACTCTCAGAAATCAGCTGTGCTCCTAGCAGTGCCGTGTATGACATACTATACTTCCGTATTAGCACACCATTGTTTTATACAGTAATTTGGTATTGCAGCACAATCTGATCCTGACTTGTTCTGCAGGTTGCACCCAGCTCACATCTTGCCTCACTAATTCTTTTCTTATCGCCTGCGCCCAGTTTTTTTCTCTTTTTCTTCTGTTCTGCATAACTATGCAGAGGTTATAACTCAGGACGTGACCCAACATGTGCCAGCCAGCGATAGCACATAGCAGGGATGCTATACTTGTACCTACTGGCTGCTGTGTCATAGGCCTGGCAGAAGACGGAAAAAAAAAAAGGAACCTGGAATTTTGGTTGAAAAGTTTGTGTGATTCGCTCATTACGTGTACCAAGATCTGTACTACCGCAGAGGCGGCATCCTTGTCTACTTTCTGGCCCTCGCTTCTGGGAGAACTCAGAGAGGACCCATTTGCATCGTCTGGCCCTGGGCTTTGCTGAGCCATAACGCAGAAGGTATCCACACACAGCCAGAAGCAAAGGCTGATGTTGCGAATCTTCTCGGCCCCCCACTGCCCACTTCACAAGGAGGAGTGGGATCTGGGAGGAGTTTCCAAAGTTTGGGAACCTCCAGGAGAGTAGTCAAGTGTGAGCAGTAGTCATTTCGTGAGCTGAAGCGGTTCTCATTGGAATCCAAGCTTTACCACTCGCCAGGATGCGGGGACAGACCCCATTGATATTAGCAGTTTAGCAGACCCCATTGATATTAGCAGTTCCTGGTGAATTTTCAGGGTGACTACAGAATGTAGGGAAGATGTATCGAGCCTCTAAGAGAGAGAAAGTGGAGAAATTGCCCAAAGCAACCAATCTGCTTCTAACTGTCATTTCATAGACTGTGCTAGATACATGACAGAAGCTGATTGGTTGCTAATGGGCATTTTTTCCACTTTATCTCCAAGGCTTGGTAGATCTACCCCTATGTACAAACCAACCCATGTGGGCCTCCACCGTGGAACAGTATCTAAGAGAAAACTTTATATCTGTCTTGGGATGGGAATAACAGGGAATAATATATGAAAAATATTATGTTTATTGAATTAAAGGTATATGAATTTTTTGTTTTATTATTATTATTTTATGTTTTTTAAAAGCGTATTTATTTTTTTGAAAAGTGGAATAAGGAGCCCAAGTACAGGCTTCCAGCATCACTGCATCTGAGTCCACCAGCAAAGCCGATGCATAAAGACTTTTCTTACCACGGCCAGCCAGTTCCGTCAGGCAGCTGAGTATCCCTTGAAGGGATAATCTATATAATAAACAAGAAAGCCTGCCTGACTGTCTGTCTTTATGTCCTTTATGCACTGCAGAGTTTTGGACCTAGCTCTACCAAATTTGGCTGGATGGTGTAGTTTCACCAGGATTAGGTTTTTGCCTAGGTTTGAACTTCGTCAGGGTCACACACTGTCCCACAATCCTTAAAAATGGGGACATTCTTAAATTACACAGGTTCTGGGGCTGGCTCCAGATGAAATTGGCAGTCTGCCAATAACCTGTGAGAAAGCTACAAAAGTATCCTTTTAACCTGAGCAAATTTGATGACTCATGCAAGTTCATATTAAATCTGTGTTTGCATGGAGTGTGGATTGAAAGATCTACAGTAAAAAGTTAGACGATGTCTCTAGATAGACACCAGATGTTAGTTAGACAGTCAATAGGTGGACAGGGACAAAAGGTCAGCATACTAAATGTCGACATGTAAGAAGGTTGACATGTACAAATTGTCGACATGGTCAAAAGTCGACACACACAACAAATTTTCCACCATGTTTTTTTTTTTCCTAACCCTAATCTTCACCCTAACCCTCCCCTTGGTCCCTAACCCTCCCTCCTGGTGCCTAACCCTAACCGTCGGGATAGGTGCCTGACCCAAACTGTCTCTTCTAGTCCCTAACCATTTGGTAAGTGCCTAACCGTTGGGGTAAGTGCCTAACCCTAAACTTAACCCTAAAAAAAATTAAAATAAATAATGTCGACCATTTTTGTGTCCTACCATTTTCATGTTGACTTTTTGACCATGTTGACCGTTTGTACCTGTCGACCTTCTTACATGTCGACCTGTAGTGTGTCGCCATTTTGTTCCTGTTGACCTATTGACTGTTTAATATCTGGTGTCTATCTAGACCACAGGTTCTCAAACTCTGTCCTCGGGACCCCAAACAGTGCATGTTTTCCAGGTCTTCTCACAGATACACAAGTGAAGTAGTTGGCTCCACCTGTGGATCTTTTAAAATGTGTCAGTGAGTAATGAATACACCTGAGCACCTGCTGGGTGACATGGAAAACGTGACCTGTGTGGGGTCCTGGGGACCGAGTTTGGGAACCACTGATCTAGACATTGTCTACATTTTTACTGTAGATCTTTAGACCGGATCCTGTTTGCATGCAGGGGCATAACTAGAACTTTGTGGGCCACATAGCAAGATCTTAAAAGGGCCCCCCGCAGAGGTAAAAAAACCCATACATTTTCCCCCATACAGAGCCCATTCATGTTATGCCACACAGAACCCATTCAGGTTATGCCATACAGTAATACCCCTTATACACATTATGCCATGCATACATTATGCCACACATTAATGCCCCTCACATATTATACCACACAGTAATTCCCTTTACATATTATTCCACAATAGTAGTGCCCCTTACACATTATGCCCTCGCTTCCCCTGTGTGCCATCAGCAGCCAACAGATGTGGATTTGGGGCCGAGCTGCCAGCACCGACCCCAAATCCACACCTACAGGAACTGACAGACATGCACAGACCACTCTGGCGCAATTTTAATATGGCGCCAGTCACAAGCCATTCCAAGCTTGCGGACCGGCAACCAAGCCGGAGCCGCCACTGCTGATGGCCCTGCCTGGACTAGCCCACCTTATGTACGTGACTGGGTGCAGAGCGCCGTGCCACAGAGGCAACTCGGGGAACCGCACTCCTTGCATTCACGGTAGTTACGCCCTTGTTTGCTTGCATGTTAGCAAACAGGGAATCAGTATGATTCCAGTGGCGTAACTACTGCCCCCGCAGCGGCTTGGAGGCGCCGGGTGGCGTGGGGGCGCCAAGGGCAGTATCTTCGCCACTACAACTGTGAACGCTGGCCTCTGAAGTGATCGGAGGCCTCCGATCACTTCAGAGGCCATCGTTCCCAGTAATGTAGTGCGTGGGTGACGTCATGACGTCACCTGCGTGCTGAGGAACCTGAGCAGCCGCGTCTGCTGGATCAATTTAGATCCAGTCAGTGTGGCAGCTGGAGAGACAGCCCGGATGATAGCCGCGTGGAGTCCTGTAAGTATGGTGGGGGAGGTTTGGGGGGGCAGGACTACAGGAGAGGCCACAACTACAGGGGGCACTACTTGAAGGGTCACAACTGCAGGGGGCACTACTTGAAGGGGCACAACTGCAGGGGGCACTACTTGAAGGGGCACAACTGCAGGGGGCACTACTTGAAGGGGCACAACTGCAGGGGGCACAACTGCAGGGGGCACAACTGCAGGGGACGCTACTTGAAGGAGCACAACTGCAGGGGACACTACTTGAAGGAGCACAACTGCAGGGGGCACAACTACAGGGGCACACTGCATATGGGCACTACTACAGGGGGCCCTGCATAATGGGCACTACTTTAATGGGCACAACTACATGGGGGCATTGCATATGGGGCACAACTACAGGGGGCACTGTATAAGGGGCACTAACTTGATACACGCAGTTTACAAGTTATAAACTATGTTCCCAATTATCTGGATCTACACGGACATAGAAACTGTGCAACCTGTCATGAGCTGAGGTGACAGACTGGCAGGAGCAGAGAGGAGGGTTGGTGAAGTCGATCTGTCAGGGTGGGATGCAATGGGCATTACTGTTTGGCATAATGTGTATGTGGCATTACAGTGTGCACAATGTGCTATTAGGGGCATTACTGTGTGGCATAATGTGTTGTATGTGGCATTACGGTGTGGCATAATGTGAAATAGGGGCATTACGGCGTGGAATAATTTGTTATAATACTGTATGTCATGTGTTGTACAGTCAGGTGCATAAATATTGGGTCATTGACAGAATTTTCATATTTTGGCCTCTATTCACCACCACAATGGCTTTGAAATGAAATAAACAAGATGTGCTTTAACTGCAGACTTTCAGATTTAATTTGAGGGTAATTACATCCAAATCAGGTGAACGGTGTAGGAATTACAACGGTTTCTATATGTGCCTCCCACTTTTTAAGGGGCCAAAAGTAATGGGACAAACTAAACAATCCTAAATCTAACTTTCACTTTTTAATACTTTGTTGCAAATCCTTTGCAGGCAATTACAGCCTGAAGTCTGGAACGCATAGACATCACCAGACGCTGGGTTTCATTCCTGGTGATGCTCTGCCAGGCCTCTACTGCAAATGTCTTCAGTTCCTGCTTGTTCTTGGGGCATTTTCTCTTCAGTTTATTCTTCATCAAGTGAAATGCATGCTCAATCGGATTCAGGTCAGGGGATTGACTTGGCCATTGCATAACATTCCACTTTTTAGCCTTAAAAAACTCTTTGGTTGCTTTTGCAGTATGCTTCGGGTCATTGTCCTTCTGCACTGTGAAGTGCAGTCCAATGCGTTCTGAAGCATTTGACTGAATATGAGCATATAATATTGCCCGAAACACTTCAGAATTCATTCTGCTGCTTTTGTCAGCAGTCACATCATCAATAAATACAAGGGAACCAGTTCCATTGGCAGCCATACATGCCCACGCCATGACACTACCACCACCATGCTTCACTGATGAGGTGGTATGTTTTGGATCTTGAGAAGTTCCTTTCCTTCTCCATACTCTTCTCTTCCCATCACTCTGGTGCAAGTTGATCTTTGTCTCATCTGTCCATAGGATGTTGTTCCAGAACTGTATTGGCTTTTTTAGATGCTGTTTGGCAAACTCTAATCTGGTGTTCCTGTTTTTGAGGCTCACCAATGGTTTACATCTTATTGTGAACCCTCTATATTCACTCTTGTGAAGTCTTCTCTTGATTGTTGACTTTGACACATATACACCTACCTCCTGGAGAGTGTTCTTGATTTGGCCAACTGTTGTGAAGGGGTTTTTCTTCACCAGGGAAATAATTCTTCTGTCATCCACCACAGTTGTTTCCATTGGTCTTCCGGGTCTTTTGGTGTTGCTGAGCTCTCCGGTGCGTTCTTTCTTTTTAAGAATGTTCCAAACAGTTGATTTGGCCATACCTAATGTTTTTGCTATCTCTCTGATGGGTTTGTTTTGATTTTTCAGCCTAATGATGGCTTGCTTCACTGATAGTGACAGCTCTTTGGATCTCCTATTGAGAGTCGACAGCAACTGAATCCAAATGCAAATGTCACACCTAGAATCAACTCCAGACCTTTTACCTGCTTAATTGATAATGAAATAATGAGGGAATAGCCCACACCTGTCCATGAAATAGCTGTTGAGTTGATAGTCCCATTACTTTTGGCCCCTTAAAAAGTGGGAGGCACATATAGAAACCGTTGTCATTCCTACACCGTTCACCTGATTTGGATGTAATTACCCTCAAATTAAATCTGAAAGTCTGCAGTTAAAGCACATCTTGTTTTTTTCCTTTCAAAGCCATTGTGGTGGTGAATAGAGGCCAAAATATGAGAATTCTGTCAATGTCCCAATATTTATACTCCTGACTGTATGTGGCATGTGTAAAGGGCATTGCTGTGTGGCATAATGTTGTAAGGGGTATTATGGTGAGGCATACTGTGTTTATAAGTGGTGTTACTTATACCCCTTTTCCACCTAAATTCCGGGTCTGACCCGGAGTTGGAACAAAGTTCCTATCCGGATCAGACCCGGAATTTTGCCGGCGCCAACTCGTGATATTCCCGAGTCAGCGCCGCTCACACCGCAGTCGGGTCTGCATAGAACCGGCTTTTGCGGAGTGAAAGTGGTCGCTTGGAGATGACGTCATCTCCAAGCGCCACTGAAGCCGGACCAATCGGCCGGCTAGCAGCGCACTCCAGGTCATCGTAACCCGGAGTGCGCTGTTCTCACAGCAGGGTTTCATGGGCTACGCCCGTGTTAAACCCTGCTGGTTACCTGGGTTGGATTGCCGGGTCACTCGACCCGGCGATCCAACTCTCTCCCCTTTTACACCAGGGAGCTACCCGGGTGAACCCTTCAAAAACCCAGGTTTTAGCTCCGGTGTAAAAGGGGTATAAGTGTGTCATAATGTGTAAGGCACATTACTGGATCATCTAACCACACACCTTAAACGTCATCTTTGGGTGTGTTTGATTTTTTTTTTTTTTTTTTTTCTGGGTGCCTGAAACTTTTTTGGCATGGGGGAGCAAAATTTATAGATATGCCACTTATGATTTAACGCCGGCCGCATAAACCTAACTACCCCCTTCCCCGCAGCCTAACCCGGGATTTTGACGCTGGTCATTAGACACTTGCATGGATTAGACAGTCTTGATGCTGACGGTCGGCGTTTAGACCGTCGTCATACCGACTGCATCCCGCAAACAGTGGGGTCCTTTTCAGGATGAATGGAAAGAGATTATAGTTGAGGATAATGTAAACAAATAAAGGCTGCAGGTGTACTTCAGGGTCCAGTCTTCAACCCGGGCAATGTCGGGTATCCCATCTAGTAGTAAATAGACCCATGAATGAGAGATCCCATAGAACTCCATTATGTTGTATTGAGCTAGGTTGTAGTGTAGTTACAGTGCTCTGCTCCCTCCCTGGTTAGTAGTGTAGCTACAGATAGTGCTCTGCTCCCTCCCTGGTTAATAGTGTAGCTACAGTGCTCTGCTCCCTCCCTGGTTAGTAGTGTAGCTACAGATAGTGCTCTGCTCCCTCCCTGGTTAGTAGTGTAGCTACAGATAGTGCTCTGCTCCCTCCCTGGTAGTAGTGTAGCTACAGATAGTGCTCTGCTCCCTCCCTGGTTAGTAGTGCAGCTACAGTACTCTGCTCCCTCCCTGGTTAGTAGTGTAGTTACAGTGCTCTGCTCCCTCCCTGGTTAGTAGTGTAGTTACAGTGCTCTGCTACCTCCCTGGTTAGTAGTGCAGCTACAGTGCTCTGCTCCCTCCCTGGGTGAGTAGTGCAGCTACAGTGCTCTGCTCCCTCCCTGGTTAGTAGTGTAGTTACAGTGCTCTGCTCCCTCCCTGGTTAGTAATGCAGCTACAGTGCTCTGCTCCCTCCCTGGTTAGTAGTGCAGCTACAGTGCTCTGCTCCCTCCCTGGTTGGTAGTGCAGCTACAGTGCTCTGCTCCCTCCCTGGTTAGTAGTGTAATTACCGTGCTCTGCTCCCTCCCTGGTTAGTAGTGTAGCTACAGACAGTGCTCTGCTCCCTCCCTGAATAGTAGTGCACCTTGAATGTAACACTTTACAATACATGATACAGTAATTTGTTGCATGTGACTTTGGGCTGTTTTATACTTTATGTAAAACATATGATTATTAGATGTTTAGTGTGAGGGCATAAGCCGATGTACACGAATAGAGAAGTACAGCAGTTGTTCTATTTTGCATAGTCGAATGTGTAGTATCGCATGACTTGTTTGCCTAATGCCTTTCTTGGTGTGATGGACAAATCTACTAGAATTGCATCGAGTACACAAATCTGTACTATGACCTGTATGGACCAATACACAAGGCTGGTCATAGGGGAACATATAGCCGGGGCACATCTGGCCAGCGCTACCAGATTTTCTAACCCCTTGACACTCATGGTTGACTTTCACACATCCTGATTCAGAGATGGATGCAGTAGCTCAGTAGCCTCAGTGGTCTTTGGACGCAACTACTGTCCTAAAATATGGTAAGGCTGCAAGAGGCGTCTGAAGGTTAAAGACTCCTGCCGGCATCGCAGATCCAAGTGCTGCGTCCAAACGAGCAGCATCAGATCAATATCGTGACCTTAGGTCTTCTGAGTAAACGGAAGCTTACTCAGACTGGCCGCCTTCTGCCACAGACCCTGGCCTTTTCACTCCCAGAAAACTGGGGTGACGCACCCGTGTGCAGGAACACAGACTGGAGACACCCTCTTCCTTCCTCCAATTGTCGTGCTGTAGCTAGGGGGCGCTGCATGCTGAAATGCAGACCCACAAAAAATAGTGTGTATATATATATATATATATCTCCCATTGGGTTTACATACATCTCTGAATCAAGCCCCAAGTCCTTAATTATGTGAGTCTGAAGGACCAATCAAATTGGGGTCACTGTTTCTGGCTCCCATCAAACCTCTCCACATGCCCCTCAGACCTTCCCACATGCCATCGGACCACCCGATTTGCCTTTCACATGCTCATCAGTCATCCTCATGTACCTAATATACCTGTCTGTTCTCCTCACATGCTCTCAGACCTCCCCATGTACTCTTTACATTTATCTTACATGCCCAACAAACTTCTTCCACATTACTATTAGACCTTCCAGTAAATCCTTTCACACCTTCCTGAAAGGCCTCTCCCCTTACCATTATCGCTGGGGCTTGTGGTGCACTCTCCTGCACTTCCTATCAATGAGTCCTGTGACCTGGCTATGTGGTGCAGGGACTGATCTGCTCCTGCCAACAGTGCCTGGTGGAGATGGCATCCTGTGGGACTTGGGGAGGGGGGAGATTGATCAAATCTTGGAAAGCAATAACATACTAACTAGTTAGCTTCTGTTATTTTTCTAGCACAGCCCTGTAAAGTGACAGAATCTTTTGCAACTTGCATGGCAGGCCCACGTCTGCAGGGTCTTCAGGGTTGAGAAGATTGCAGTTTACAGCCAGTGTAAAGACCATACTTGCCAACTTTTGGGTTTCCTCTCCAGGAGATGCTGACGACCACTTTGGGGGCCAGACTCTCATGTCATCGGACGTGATTTGCGTAATTTTACCCCCGCCCCTCCATAAACACTCGTCTGCCGGACTACCCGAAAAATCACGCACCTTCTCTTCTCCCGCACCTTCCTGGAAAGTAGGGAAGCATGGTAAAGACAGAGGAGGATAAGGAAGTGGGGACCAACCAGATCCTACCTGAGGGGAATACTTCCTAATGCAATGCAGGGAATTCCACTTTGAATTGAGATCTTCATTCTAGCACACTGTGTCTTTGTGGGATCGTCCTAATCTCATAACTCAGTCCTGCAATGGGGTGGGGCCAGGGTCGTATCAAGAGAGGAGGGGGCCTGTGCTCACTCCCTGGCTGCCGTCAGCGAACTTTCAACAGACTAGTGCCCGGAGTCTACTGTGCATGTGCAGGTCACCGGTAAAATGGCGTGGCAGCCATTTTCCCGGTGACTTCCTACTGCGCATGTTCAGGTCACCGGGAAAATTTCAGCGGTGGCCATTTTCTAGGTGTTTTTCTGTAGCCCTACTCCTTGGGACTTCGGAGAGGTAAGTATGAAAAAAAAAAAAGTATTGGTACAGGCTGTGCGGTGTGGGCCTCATGTGCACTGCACCCATAATAAATACGCCCCCGGGTGGGGCCTAGTGGCGCCAATACTCTAGCCCCGCCTCCACAGCTGTCACCTGCATCCTTTTAAAGTAGGCAAATATGGACCATATAACTGTGGAGCTTTAATGAGCCGGCGAGACAGAGACCACCACCTATTGGTGAACTGATGAGTCTCCCTTTTCAGGCCAATTGCTTTGCAGTTAATTTCGGGTCTGGATTCCTGTAAGCCTCTGTGCCCCATAACAAAGGCACCTGCTACAGCTACTCCCGTGGCTCAGCCAGTTCAATTGCAGATTTGTTTTTCTCTTGTTCTCTATTACAGATCAAACACCTGTGTCAGCCATTGTGTTACTGTTTGAATAGGCAAATAAGTGGTGGGATATTCCATTTGAAGCAAAAACACTAGTTTCTTGTTTTATTCTTTAGTAAAAAAAAAAAAAAAAACATAAAAATAATAAACAACACCTTAGGGGTACTTAGTGCTGATAATGGTTATTTTATTTGAAGGAAAGGGGAGAGTCAGGACATGGTTTAAGGACGTAGAGCAGGAAGTGTTCTGTAAGGCTAGATATGTACAACTATGGCCAAAAGTCTTGAGAATGACACAAGTATTGGTTTTCACAAAGTCTGCTGCTTCAGTTTTTATGATGGCAGTTTGCATATACTCTAGAATGTCATGAAGAGTGATCAGATGAATTGCAATTAATTGCAAAGTCCCTCAACTTAATCCCAAAAACATTTCCACTGCATTTCAGCTCTGCCACAAAATGACCAGCTGACATCATGTCAGTGATTCTTTAGTTAACACAGATGAGAATGTTGACAAGGACAAGGCTTAAGATCATGCTGATTGATTTAGAATAACAAACTGGAAGCTTTAAAAGGACGGTGGAGCTTGAAATCATTGTTCTTCCTCTGTTAACTATGGTTACCTGAATGGAAACACGTGCAGTCATCATTGATATGCACAAAAAGGGCATCACAGGCAAGGATATTGCTGCTAGTAAGATTGCACCTAAATCAACCATTTATCTGATCATCAAGAACTTCAAGGAGAGAGGTTCAATAGTTGTGAAGAAGGCTTCAGGATGCCCAAGAACGTCCAGCAAGCGCCAGGACCATCTCCTAAAGTTGATTCAGCTGCTGGATCGGGGCACCACCAGTGCAGAGCTTTCTCAGGAATGGCAGCAAGCAAGTGTGAGTGCATCCTCACGCACAGTGAGGTGAAGACTTTTGGAGGATGGCCTGGTGTCAAGAAGGGCAGCAAAGAAGCCACTTCTCTCCAGGAAAAACATCAGGGACCGACTGATATTCTGGAAAAGGTACAGGGATTTGACTGCTGAGGACTGGGGTAAAGTTATTTTCTCTGATGAATTCCCTTTCAGATTGTTTGGGGCATCTGGAAAAACGCTTGTCTGGAGAAGGTAAGGTGAGCGCTACAATCAGTCCTGTGTCATGCCAACAGTAAAGCATCCAGACCATTCATGTGTGGGGTTGTTTCTCAGCCAAGGGAGTGGGCTCAATCAAAATTTTGCCCAAGAACACAGCCATGAATAAATAATAATAATAATTTTATTTATATAGCGCTTTTCTCCTAAAGGACTCAAAGTGCTTTACATTTGCCTTTACAGTACAAAACACAAAATAAGCTTAAACAAGGGACATTAGTGAAATGCTTGGGTGAAGAGGTGAGTCTTGAGTCTATTTTTGAAGGATTCTAGAGTGGAGGCCTCTCGAACTGTGCGGGGAAGTGAGTTCCATAAGGTTGGAGCCCCAAAACTGAAAGAATGGTACCAAAACATCCTCCAAGATCAACTTCTCCCAACCATCCAAGAACAGTTTGATGACGAACAATGTCTTCAGCATGATGGAGCACCCTGCTATAAAGGCAAAAGTGATAACTAAGTGGCTCGGGGAACAAAACATCGACATTTTGGGTCCATGACCAGGAAACTCCCCAGACCTTAATCCCATTGAGAACTTGCGGTCAATCCTCAAGAGGCGGATGGACAAACAAAAACCCACCAATTCTGACAAACTGCAAGCATTGATTAGGCAAGAATGGGCGGTCATCAGTCAGTATGTAGCCTAGAAGTTGATTGACAGCATGCCAGGGCGAATTGCAGAGGTCTTAAAAAGAAGGATCAACACTACAAATATTGACTCTTTGCATAAATGTAATGTAATTGTCACTAAAAGCCTTTGACACTTATGAAATGCCTGTAATGTTACTTCAGTATACCATAGTAACATCTGACAAACACTGAAGCCGCAAACTTTGTGAAAACCAATACTTCTCAAAACTTTTGGCCATGGCTGTAGGCAGATGGAGATGATGATCTGAAGGGTGACGTTGCTGAGTGGAATGGTTTAAACGAGAAGAACATTGATGGTAATACAGTGAATGTGTAAAACTGGCGTCTGCAATAGCACAAGCATAATTACTCATGGCCACTTGTATAATGGTGGTTCCAGTAAAGCTTTGCAGAGGGGAGAGGCGCTCCTGATTTTGCCTGAGGTACTATAGAAATAACAATGTGAAAATAATGTTTGGTGAATGAATGGTCTTTATGAATGGCTGAGCAATGGTCTCTTGTGTTAATTAAATTACTTATTTTATGGGAAGAGTGTTTAATTCTTCCCCCACTACACCTTTAATTATGGCACCACAGCCCGGAGGTCATGAGTTCACTTTCTGACCTATGAATCATATGTGTGGAGTTTGTATGTTCTCCCCGTCTCTGCGTGGGTTTCCTGCCACAATGCAAAACCACATTGGTGGGTTAATATGCTTCTAACAGGATAAACCCTAGTGCGCATGTGCGTCCATGTGATAGGGAATTTAGATGGTGAGCTCTACTGCGGCAGGGGCCCATGTGAATGACCAAATATTCTCTGTAAACCGCTGCATAATATGTGCGCGTTATATAATTAGATGCTAAAAAATACATATGTATTAAAACGAAAACCTTGTCTAACGAAGGGCAGAAACAGTGCTATAAAACAAATTCTGACCTGATGGTTCTGTCTGGAAGTGCCGGTGTACTGTGGTCTGTTTATAGGTGTACAGGATGATAAAATATTAACTCGGTCTCTCGCTGCCTGTGTGAATGTTTTATTAGATCTGTGTAGCGACGTGTTACCCTCTGGGTTCTCCTGTGCTCATCAATAATTTAGCCGCAGTGGTTGTGTGCTGGATTCCTAAATTATTTACGTTTGGTTCAAAACCGTTTAATTCCCCTAAACGTCCTGACTGTAGCATTTCCCATAGAGTTTTGGACACGAGTGGGAATTATTAGTAATGTTATGGGGAGAGGGGACAGCTGTCTGTAAAGTCCAAGGATCTGTCCCTGAATGTCCCTAATGCTCAATGAAATCCCTCATTTTCTGCATGTTAGGTGCGATTCTATCCACCATGTCTTTCTTTTCATGGCGCTATAGGTTGATATTTATTGAGTAGGAGTATTTAAATTTGCTAATATGCGTTTTATAATATAATTAAATGAACATGACCTGCTGGGGATTATAGTGCACCCAGGGCCGTAACTAGGGTAGTGCAACCAGTGCCCTGGCACAGGGCACCACAGTACCGGGGGGCGCTGTTTGGGCCTGTCAGTTTCCTATTTATTATCATTCTCACTTATAGCTTCCTCTTATTTTATCCCCAACATCTCCTGGCCTCCCCTATCTTTTCCCTGGCCCTCCGCCAAGGAGGCCATGGCCCTTTTTCAGGTGCTTTATACGCCTATTTCAAAATTATTGGGGGGGGCACGAATGCTCTTTCTGGCACAGGGCTCCAAAAAGTCTAGTTACGGCTCTGAGTGCACCTCCTAGGTCTGTGGAGGCGGGATTGGGTATAACGTGTTGGTTTTGTCAACATGAGGAATCTTTGCCACTAAAGGGTCTATTTATGAAACTGAGAAAAGCCTTTTCTCTGTTCTTTCCACCTGGAGATGGCCGTACGCTAATGGAGCACATCCACTATGTGATATTAATGAGCGTTTGCACGATTACGACATTGTAATCGCGCAATCGTCATTAATCGTGCACTACAATGTCGGAAACGACCAGCGATGCGCTCTCCTGCTGGTCGTTTCCAACATCAATCATCGCCCGAACATGCCGGTCAATCTGCCGATAACGACAGATTGACCATGTTCGGGGATGAGGGAGGGTGCCTACACTGAACGACTAATCGTTCAGTTAAGGCACTGCAGGGGATGGGGAACGACTGTATGATTACGATGTTGTAAAAGTCGCCTAGTGGATGTGCGACTTTAGCCCTGCGATGGCTTTGATTCATCACTGCTGGTAACACACTAAGCATCTCACCGTGACCTTTTACCGGCGCAAATCTGTGTTGCGGTAAGCGATGATGTTTACATTTGTAATTAGTGCAATTTGTTAATAAAAAGACCTCCTAAATCTAACTGTCCTTTGAAGATATTGATAATTACTACGAGGAAAATAACTTTGTTGCACAGGTTGTATTCACAGGTTACATTTTAGGCCAAAGCTTTTTCCCAGAGACCTGCTGTAGTCGGTGGCCTTGAGCCAGATCGACTTGGGGTATTTTAATCAGATGGGAAGAGCCTTTTGCCTACGAAAAAAACCACGTGGGGGTTATTTATGGCAGACCTGCAGGACTTACCGTGGCAATATAGAGTGGTCTATTTACTAAGCAGTGTTAGGAGACAGAGTGAAAAGTGATAAGGTGCCAGCCAATCAGCTCCCAACTGTCATTTTTCAAACACAGCATGTGAGATGGTAGTTAGGAGCTGATTGGCTGGCACCTTATCACTTTTCACCCTGTCTCCTAACACTCTTAGAGTGGAATTCAATATGAAACGTAAACTTCGCTGTCGAAGTTTACGTTTCATATCGGAGCTTTTACCTGGGATAAAGTATTGGGCGCGCGCCCGCTTATCCCCGTATTCAATATGAAACTAACGAAAACGGGAGCCTGCGAAGTGGGATTTGCGGAAAGTTACAAAATTTTCCTTAAAAAAATTGTAGGACCCCCCTAAAGTTGTAAAAACATGGGGGATCACTATGGGTACCCCCATTTTAGCCTGTAAATGAAAGTCTGGGATTTAAATAGCCGCAGCAGGTGTTTTTTCCCGACATTGAAGAAGTGATGCAGAAGAGCACTTAGGTTATTTATTTTGTTTTTTTAAGTGGTCCCATCAAATTTGGGGTATATGAAAATGGGTACTAGCATATTTTGATGTCTCTAAAGTAAGTTTTTAAAAATTCTGCATTTGTGCACCTGCCGCTATAAATCTATTCTAGAAAACACCTGCCGCATACTTGCAGAACAGTCCTGAACCTATTTCCCTATTTTTAAACAATTTTTTCCCATTTTTTTTTTTTCACCCCATTTTTTCAATTAATTTTTTGGGGTGTCCCTATTTTTTTTTTTTTTTTTAAAAACAACTTTTTTTGACACAGTTCTTTTTTAAATGTCATTCCCAGGGGTGCAGGCTATTTTTTTTTTTTAAGCCTGCACCCCTAAACCCCAATTCTGCACTTTTTTTCGACACCTATTCAATGGTGAAAAGTTATCCCCGTTTTTTATCAGACTTTTCGAACCTGCGAAAAGTCTTTGAAATTGAATGCGGTGTAAAACTAAAACCTGCGATAATAACGTCATAGGTGCGATATTAACGCAAAAAACTGAGTTTTCTCTCCCATCTTGAATACCCCTGTTAGTAAATAGACCCCAGAATGTTGTACCGCCATTATTTACTATTATATTTATCAGTGAAAAGCCTTCCTTGGCCTTTTTCTCTGGCAGTCTAATGCTGATGGTGAAAGTTTCGAGTAATATGTGCACGTGCGACTACGGTTCCCTCATGCGCTCGCTTAGTTAACCTGTTTGAGATACAGCAAAGCCTCTCCGCCCTCTGTTTCCCACCGCCATGTATAAAAGACGCCATCTTGAGATGGCATAAACTAAACTTCTTGAAGCTTCACAAATTGACTACATTTGCCATACCAATAAAGCAGAGGTCCTCAAACACTGAACTCGGGACCCCAACAGGTGCACAGGTGTATTCATTATGCACTGACACATTTTAAAAGTTCCACTGCTGGAGCTAATTATTTCACTTACGATTCTGTGAGGAGACTTGGAAAACATGCACTGTTTGGGGTCCTGAGGACCGAGTTTGAGAACCTGTGATCTGTCTGTCTGTCTGTCTGTCTATCAGGTCTATTCATGTAAGATATGAAGGGGTTACCGGTAATTGTCTTTGGCTTTCAGTTTGGCTCATCACCGCTTCCTGGCTTAGTAAAGCAATAAGTAAACTCTTGCTGCTTCAGGCATATCGCTGGGAAAGCGGAGTGATGATAGCATTTTATTTTATTCATTATTTTTTTTTTTTTTTTTCACATTTGCCTACAATAAGGGATGTTGTAGCAAAATATATGTATATTTCTAATCTCAATGATAGGATTCATACTAAACAGGTTCCTTGGACCAGGTTTAGCTTTGCTCCTAGTTGTCAGTATAAAGCTGCTTCTCTCGCAGTTCTGCCAATTCAAGGGCCTGAAACCCTTTTTTTCGTCTTTTTTTAGTTTTTATTTTACTACTCGAATGACGATCGATATTTGCTGTGAAACTCAGTATAATAACCTATTATTTCCTTATGAACGTTGCCATTGTACTTACTCTGAACTCATTTCAGCTCACTCTTTGCACTGTTGTTGCGAGATGCATGATTTGCGGGATAATTGGATGGATTTGTCTAAAAATAGAGGGGATTATCCAAATTAGTGCGGCAGTCAGGTGTGCATGTCTTAGGAAGGAAGGTAAAGAATATCGTAAGGGGCTGCCCGCTGGCAGGAGAAAATCCTTCTCTTCTACCTATATAGCTGAAGTAGGGATGGCCATCCGAGGGGTCCATCGGTGGTTACCATCGATGGCACAAAAACCATAGATGGTTTGAACCCCTCGATGGCCACCGCTGCGGTGGGGAATGGCTGGCTGCTTGCCAATCAGACAGGGGTGGGGCTTAGCCGCCACCTGGGGGGCCGGGTTAAGCTCCATCCTGAATAACATAAGTCTTCCTACTCTTCCATCGATGGCAAAGTATTGGCTCTCTGACATTGATGGTAATAGTATTAGACATCGGCCATAAACCATCGATGGTCAACGGCCATCCCTAACCAGAAGTCTGTTTACTGCATGGTGATAACAGCATAAACAGCCCATTGTACTGATGGTTTGCACACAACTCAGATGGTGGCCGGCACATGCGCAGGATTTGTAATCCCCCCCCCAAGGACATTTTCACAGAAACTAGGAGCGCCTCGGCCCAGTTTTCTGGGTGTGCCGAGGCCAGTGGCTGCAGCTTCACCGGACCCGGCAGCATGAAGTTCACAGCCATCCTGAGTAACACTCAGATGGCCGATGTTCATGCAAGTGATGCGATGCTGTGTCCTCACACGCAGCGGCGGATCACAGAAGCCGGCAGGAGGAGTCTATTTACACAAGGCTCCTCACTCTACGCAGCTGCAATGCGATTAGCGCACAACTCTGAATGAGGCCTATTGATATCCCTATGTAGAACAAGCCAATAGCACACACAAGGAATTCTTACTGAATGTTGGGTGGACCATGGGCGCTAGAAAATCGTGCCTGCTGCGCACCTGCTATGTCCAACATTGATGAAGTGATTTTGCCTGTTCAGGCAGCAGTGTGGTCATTGCTGCCGCACAGTGAATAGCGAAAAGTACAGCATATTTTGGGGAAATCAGTCTGTACCCCATAAAAAGCCTCACTGACCCTGGGAATCAAGATAAGTGTATTAATAGCCCTAATAAAAAGTATTTAGTGACTTTATATTGAGTCAAAGGGCTGCTATATGCATGTTTGATTAAGTGTGGAAAAATGATATAAAGCAATGTTTTTTTTGAGAAAAATAAGTACTGTAGTTAAATTTGGGGTACATGTCAATGGGTACTAGTATATTTTGGGGTCTCTAAAGTGAAGATTTTTTTTAAAAATCTAAATACACCTGCTGCAGCATCCTTCAATCCTAAAAGCACCTGTCTCAGCCTTATAGCCCCCCAAAATATTTTTAGGGTGTGTTTAAGGTTTATTTTTTATTTATTTTGCTTTACTAGTCATTGCGGGGGGGGTGGTGTTCTCTTAAACAATCGAATCCCCTCCTATGTATGAAGAGGTCATATATTATTGGTTGGTGTAGACTAGCAGGGTAGTCAACCCTGGTCCTCGAGAGCTAACAGCAGTGCATGTTTTCCAGGTCTCCTCACAGATTTACAGGTGTAATAATTAGCTTCACCTGTGGATCTTTTCAAATGTGTTAGGGAGTAATGAATACACCTGTGCACCAGCTAGGTGGTCTGGAAAATGCGAACTGTTGGTAGCACTTGGGGACCGAGGTTGGCTACCCCTGGTGTAGAGCTTGAATAATGGATTTAAATATACCTCTTCTACAATAAAACATTACTGCATGGCATCATAACTGGTAAATTATGACTTTATATTAGATCATCCTAAACTCATGTAACTAGGGCAAGTACTGGTAAAAATAAATAAATTTAAAAGTGATATTAACTATATAAATAAATAATTACAGCCAGGCACTACACAGTGATAGAGGTGTAAGGTTACTATATATTATATACATTTTTGTCAGGAAACAAGTACATCAAGGAGTAACATGAAAGTTTGCATTGAAAAAGAAAATTGGTCAAAATAATATGCGTTTATAGTAGTTTCGGGATATTTGTTTTACATTAACAATGTTGGCACCAAAGTTATGACGAAATGGTTAGAATATTGACATAATTTTTTTTTTCCTTTCAATCTGTCGCCAACGATCATGGAAATAATGAAATTCTGTCCGTGTCAATCTCATCAATGTCGACCTTCTGTTGTCGACACTGTGAATCTTCAAATTGTGAACAGTGACCTCCTGACTGTATATCCATTCAGGTTAATGTTTGTAAACTGTTACAGAGAAATCAACCTTTCAGTGATCACAAGAGAAGACCAGACCTACGTATACAGTTACAAGGCACAGTTGTGGTTGGGAAGCCGTCGTATAGGAGCTCATGCAGTCTAAAGCTGGCCACACACTAGACCAACTTACATCCAACCAGCCAACTAGTTGATTGGTTGGAATGAAAATCTGGTAATGTATGAAAGCAAATGACAATCAGCAATTTGCCCCCAAACGCTGGAAAATTGACAAAAACTGTTGTTTGAACAAATTATTTAGATCAAACATTTAATAAAATTGTCTGACGACCATTTTCATCTGTTCTCTGGCATTTAGGAGCAAATTGCTGATCATCAGTTACTCCCATACGTTACCAGATTTTCATTCCACCTAATCAACTAGTTGGATGGCTGGATGAAAGTTGGTCTAGTTTGTGGCCAGCATAAGGCCACTTACATGGGAAACGGACCCAGGCAATGCAGGTCTGCATCCAGGTATAGCGGGGTCTGAAGCACCAGACTAATAAGTGTCATTAACAATTTAAACCTGCTATATTGTATAGTAACAGCATCACATCACCTCTGCCTCGTCTATAAATAATCCTTTTTCTTTATCAAAAAAAGGAGAAGCGCTGCACTTAATTGCAGGCTATCCTGGGACCCCAGCCCCAAAGCCGGTTCCATGCCCGCATATCTCCTGAATGATTGCACTTTATAGTAGCTGCCCACTCTCCTGCAATTTCTGTGAGACTCCGGATTTTGAGGGAGTCCTCTCGCCCCCTGAGACAGTAGTAAGCATCGCTCCCCGCATCCCGCTGCTTCTCCGGTAAAATGGCTGGTGGGCACAGTGCTGTGGATCACGAAAAAACATGGCTGGGTAAGGCCATGACTGAGATTCATAGCACCCCAAAGGAGATGACAGTATGCGGGTTCCCTTTTCTGGCTATGTAGCTGCGGAGATGTATATATGTGTTGGAACATGTAAGTGTTGCTTGCTTTGGCCTCTTTGCAGCTTTCCCGCTGTTCATCTCGGTGGGTAGAGACTGATCTTACGTTCTTACTTTTCCTTTTGTGAATAGACTGATTAGACGTGGACACGCACACAGTGCCTCATACTGCGTTGGATGCAGCGTCCTTGTCAAATGCAGTGGAGCGGGGGGGGGTTCGTCCACATTCCGTACGCCTTCCTCAGTTATGTGCGCTAACCCGATGCGCACATGTCCTATTGTTAGAGGACTGTGAATGTACATCCTTCCATCTGCGAGTCTGCTCTCTCTGCTTCCCATCCACAGCCTGATTAACTAACAGGTTTATGAGCGGGGGACGTTCCTGGGCAGCGTTCCCAGAAATGGGGGGGGGGGTCTCGTCTCTCCTGGCCTTCGCAAGCTGCCAGGACGCGGTCAGGTTGTCGTAAGCTTCAGCTACCACAATCTGGTCAAAGGGGTGATCCCAGCCTTGGGTCACGCAGATGCAGCAAGGAGGTGTCTGTTACCTATAGACGCTTCATGCTGCATTTGCATTTTAGATGGACGGAATTGCGCAGCAGCTTGTGTGCGGCTCTGCAGTTCCGGCCATCTCTGAATCGGGCCCAGAATCACAGTTGCGATTGAGGTACATGGGGGACACGCGGTCTCAGAAAATGTTCTGAAAATATATTGGGTGTTTCTGAGCGTAGACACGGAGTGGATAGGGTTGGGTATGAAAGCCGGGATGCCAGTTGTCAAAACAGTATCCCGACCAGGGCTCCGCGAGCATGCTAACCCTCCCCCCTTCTCCCCCTAACCCTCTGTTCCTGTATTACTATTTATTTTAGGGTTCTTTATCACTGTAACAAGCACAGATTGCTAATCCTGTCTTTTTTAGCCTATTTGAGAAGTAGGGCACCTATTTTAGGGATGGCCATCGACTGGCGTGCCATTATTGGTCTCCATTATTGGTGCCATCAAGTGTTTGATATCGATGGCAGTAAACCATTGACTGGAAACCATTGATGGCTTAAACAATCGATTAGCATCCCCGCTGACTGTCACAGGAATGCAGCATACCATTCTGGGAAGTGGGCGGTGTCTAAGCAATACAAAAGGGTGTTGGACTAAGCGCCGCTGACCGGGAAAAAAATAAAAAATCATTGATCCTGATTAAGAAATGGACGCTGTTAAGATACAGCAGTGATGCTAAGATATGGTAACACAGCAGGGAAGGCGTCTGATGACAAAAGACTCCTCCTTCCAGCATCGCAGATCTGAGTGCTACTTCCAAAGACGCAGTATCTGATTACCATCGGTCATGACGGCTTCAGCATACTCTGAATAGGCAACGGTACTGCTCAGCCCAGGGCCAGGAAATCTGCGTTGGAAGACGCAGTTCCAGGCCACAGCATGCCCGCAATATGGGGGCGACACACTCTAGTTTTAGAAAACGCTGCCCACCGCTGCCGCCAGAGCGTGCCCATCATGGGGCAATCACGCAGGACACATTCTGCACAATGCCTGGACCAGTCATGCGCAGTCCCTCCGCCATCAGAGATGTCTGCAAATCATCTGTCGGTGTGTCTAGTAAATCTGTAGTCCCGGTCCTGATATCTGCTCACCTATACAATGTATAGGGGTGGCCATTAGAAGAGCGTCATCGAAAGAGTACGTTTGTGCCGCCAACCGTTGCATACCTAATGATGGAATACAACCATCGCTGGTTTGAACCATTGATGTTACAGTCGCGCACATGAGACACCTGGTTCGCTCACGTGTCGAGGAGCCACTGCGGCTGAGTCAGCGTTTCTCCTCGTGGTGTATTTCGAAACGATGCAACTGATGATGGCAACCATCCTATCGACTCGCAAAGCCATTACTATCTGGCTGAAGACACCGATGTCCATCCCTAGTACCAAGTTATTTGCATTGTGCTTTGTTAATGAGGTCTGTTTATCCTCCCCTGAAGCAGGTGGTCAGTATGACTGAGATTAAAGGTTGCAACGTGATCCGTGCAGATTTCTAACCGGTCCTGTTTTGATATCTGTATTGTGATAGTTGGATCTCAGTTGGATTTCTTTAGGAGTGGAAACGTCATTGGCGATCTGACATCTCTCCTGAAAATGTTTTTATTTTTTTTCCGCTCCTCCCTTTTTGCCATAGAAAATGACTTTGAATGCTGGGAGTCTCAGCCCTTTGTATGCGGCCTATTATGGCGCGGCTCTTGTTTTGGCAGAGTGTCCGAAAGCCTTATTATTATTTCATTCTGCACTGATAACCTTCTCAAAGTGTTTCTAGATTGCCAGTTTGAAGGGACATGTACAATAGATTATGAGGCTCTGAAGTTAATATTTAATCTGCTAAATTATTTACATAAGACTCCAGCCTTTTCATCTTATGAATAGTCGTCTTCAACAATGGCCGAGGAACAGGCGAGTGCCCATTGTTCTGCCTAAACCAAGTTTGTTTTGTTTTTGTTTCAGCATACAAAAAAGGCTATAAAGCGAAGCATTTTAGTCTCATATTTGTGTGTTACCTTTTTAAAGCCTATTTCCATTAATTACTACAGTTGTTAGGGGGACTGTTCTATTTTCCATTACCGCAAGAAAATTATTTTCCGGAGCTAGGTTTTTTTTTTGTTACATAATAATAATAAAAAATTTTTAAAAAATTACCTAAACTTTGTATCAGGTGCGCCACTATACCTGGAGCATCGTATTGAGCTCCTAGGTGCAGATTCTGGAAAAAATGATATATACATTTGAAAACAATAAAAAAAGTGTATACAGTCAGGTGCATAAATATTGGGACATTGACAGAATTTTCATATTTTGGCCTCTATTCACCACCACAATGGCTTTGAAATGAAACAAACAAGATGTGCTTTAACTGCAGACTTTCAGATTTCATTTGAGGGTAATTATATACAAATCAGGGGAACGGTGTAGGAATTACAACGGTTTCTATATGTGCCTCCCACTTTTTAAGGGGTCCAAAAGTAATGGGACAAACTAAACAATCCTAAATCTAACTTTCACTTTTTAATACTTTGTTGCAAATCCTTTGCAGGCAATTACAGCCTGAAGTCTGGAACGCATACACATCACCAGACGCTGGGTTTCATCCCTGGTGATGCTCTGCCAGGTCTCTACTGCAAATGTCTTCAGTTCCTGCTTGTTCTTGGGGCATTTTCCCTTCAGTTTTGTCTTCTTCAAGTGAAATGCATGCTCAATCGGATTCAGGTCAGGGGATTGACTTGGCCATTGCATAACATTCCACTTTTTAGCCTTAAAAAAACTCTTTGGTTGCTTCAGGTCATTGTCCATCTGCACTGTGAAGCGCCGTCCAATGAGTTCTGAAGCAGAACTGTAATGGCTTTTTTAGATGTTGTTTGGCAAACTCTAATCTGGTCTTCCTGTTTTTGTGGCTCAGCAATGGTTTACATCTTGTGGTGAACCCTCTATATTCACTCTTGTGAAGTCTTCTCTTGATTGTTGACTTTGACACATATACACCTACCTCCTGGAGAGTGTTCTTGATTTGGCCAACTGTTGTGAAGGGATTTTTCTTCACCAGGGAAATAATTCTTCTGTCATCCACCACAGTTGTTTTCCGTGGTCTTCCGGGTCTTTTGGTGTTGCTGAGCTCTCCGGTGCGTTCTTTCTTTTTGAGAATGTTCGAAACAGTTGATTTGGCCACACTTAGGCCCTCATTCAGAGGCGGTCGGAGGATGCAAGCTGTCGCTCAGAAACTGGGCGGCCGCTTGCATCTTGACCGCCCGCCTGTTTCGGTCGTTAGGCTGTGGGTTAACACCCACAGCTCTAATGACCGCTAGGGTGATGGTCGCGATGGTCATTGACCATCGTGACCATCGGGGCTTACGACGAGACCCTAGGGTAGGGTCTCACTTGTTGTAAGCCCCGGAGAGCTTCTGGCTCTGTAAGAGCCGGAAGCTCTCCACTGACATCACTAGTGATGTCAGTGGGGCCTCCCCCAAATGGCAGGCGTTCCCATGGGAACGCCTCAGTTTGGGCTGCCACCCCCCCGGCCCGCCTTCCAAACGGGCTGAGCTGACAATCAACATCGACAGCTCGCCCTTTTTGGAAAGAGACCCGCTACGACCGGCGCTGTTGGTCGTAGCGGGTCTCACGCTTGCGCACGAAGGAGCCGGCTCCCTCATGCGCACTAGACAAACATCGAGGCGGCCGTGCAGTTGTAGACCTGTACGGCCCCCTCTGAATAAAGCCCTTAATGTTTTTGCTATCTCTCTGATGGGTTTGTTTTGATTTTTCAGCCTAATGATGGCTTGCTTCTCTGATAGTGACAGCTCTTTGGATCTCATATTGAGAGTTGATAGCAACTGATTCCAAATGCAAATGTCACACCTAGAATCAACTCCAGACCTTTTACCTGCTTAATTGATAATGAAATTACGAGGGAATAACCCACACCTGTCCATGAAATAGCTTTTGAGTTGATAGTCCCATTACTTTTGGCCCTTTAAAAAGTGGGAGGCACATATAGAAACCGTTATAATTCCTACACCGTTCACCTGATTTGGATGTAATTACCCTCAAATTAAATCTGAAAGTCTGCAGTTAAAGTACATCTTGTTTGTTTCATTTCAAAGCCATTGTGGTGGTGAATAGAGGCCAAAATATGAAAATTTTGTCAATGTCGCAATATTTATGCGCCTGACTATATATTTTTGAAATAATATTTTACTTAGGCACTGCAAAAAGAACAGAATATAAAAATGCAATTAAAGAAAACAAAGAATAAAAAAATACCAATAACATAATCCCACAAATGGTCGGCGACTGATGTCCAGTAATCTATAGATGAAAACAAAAGTGTGATAAATAGTATATTCACATTGAATCAAATGGAGAAAAGTGCTCCAATCTACTTTAATAAACAAGAAACATTTTTTATTTGAATATTAAACATTTTTATACAGTATGTACAGCATCTGTTATGGCTATCCATGCAATATCGGCGTAGCATAGGAGGCCAGGTACCATTGCTGCTCTTGCTGTTAAATATGTTTTGCATTCGAGCACCCGTGATGTCTGAGGGCTTGGATAAATAAGGATATAAAAGTGGGAGGTGAATGCTCCACAACCACCAATCAGCTCATTTTAGGCATGACCCAGGTCAGATAACCCGGGTTGCACCGTTTACACTGCACCATTACCCATGTCCATCCTGGGTCCAACCCTGGTAGCTACCTCGGTTGGATTGCCGGGTCACTTGACCCAGGTTATTTTTCAGGGACCCTTTTACACTGGGCTGCAACCTGGGTAAACCCAGCAAAAACCCAGGTTTTTGCTCTGGTGTAAAAGGGGTATAAGCTGGTTTATTAGTTGACAGGAAATAAAGCATATTTGCCTTTTCTTCCACACTCTGGGAAACTGAACCAACCTCCCGTATCCCACCAACTTCCCCAATTAAGGGCCGTATTCAATTGCCAGCGCAAGTCAGAATCTGAGAAAAAGTATTGCTGTATTCAATTGCAGACACTCTTCGCGTACATGAAAATGCAATGGAATAGGCAAAAAAGATTTGCCTATGAATAGGTGTTGGGAAAAAAAAAGTGAAAAAATCGCTATTTTGGGGTGCAAAGGTGGGGTAACCACTCAGCACCCTTGGGACAGCCCTCCAAAGGATAACTGTGTAAAAAAAAAACATGAACCCACCTAAAAATGACATAGAAAAGGGGGCGAAAAAAGTGCAAAGTGGGGGTACAAACTTAAAAACTAGCAAAATAGACTTTAGGGGGGTCTGCAAGTGGGGGGGTGGTGTTTATTTGATTGTAGGTGCTTGCTGAAGGTGCGTTTTTGGTGGCACTTAAAACTTCACTTTAGCAATTTTAACCATGCTTGCACCCATTTTCAAGTACCCCAAATTTGATAGGACTACTAATTTTCTCCAAAAAAACCTACTTAATGCTATTCTTCACCACTTGTGCAAAGACACTATATAGAGGCAATTGAAAGCACTTAAGTACCCCAAATAGTTCCAGGGGGGCTAATCGGGGACATCTATAGTGATCCCCAATGTTAGTGCATTTTTGGGGGGTGTCAGGCTGATCTCCCCATTTCTAACAGGACTTTTCGCCTGTTTGAGTTACGCCGGGACGCGTCTTCGAGTCCTATGGAATTGAATATGGCGAATAGTGGGGTACGCACGATAGGTTTCCACGGCTACAACACTCGAAGTCGGCGAAAAGTGCGGCATGCGAAAAAGTATTGCGGGTGCAAAGCTAATTGAATACGGCCCTAAGTAGGCTCTCTGTAGGCTCAATTAAGCTTTTTCGTGGTAAATTGCATCATCGTGGCCGTGCCAGTATGCGGATAAATATTGTAAAATACAGATTGTCCATGCTCATTTAACGTTGATACACCATGCAGCGCAATATGCCTGGTGTGGGCGAGCTGCCAGGTCCAGCGAGACTCTGCTATCAACGGACGTCTAAAATGTGACGCGACTAGGACGCACCAGGAGATATGAGTCGCTTGTATATCTATGTGCCCTTGAGCCGCTACACGAAACTTGACTTGGAGAATAAATGCGATCGCTGCTTCCTAGCACTTTGCGTGCTGATTGAGAGTCTCATTCGCACACAGACAAGTATCAAATTAATCAGCGCAGTTTCCTGGTGCGTCCTAGTCGCATCGCATTGTGACTTAGACACATTTTGGAGAAAAGACGCAAAAAAGACGCTCGGCGCTATCAGAGTCTCATGGGACCAGGCTGGGAAAGGGGCTGTTTGGTACGACTGCAGCAAAGATGAATGTGGACCTATCTGTACTTCAGTGCTACATCTGCTATATATTTATATTAATCACTGCATGGCAAATTGGCTACAACAATTCTTATTAAACAACATTTTAGAATACAAATGCGTGGAATTAAGCGTACAGCATACCATGTATCTTGTACGGGTGGTGTTTAGCATTTGGACAGCCAGCTGTTTTTTTCTTACACATTATTTTATGTTCATCTAAAAAAATAAAGGCCCCCATACATCAGAGATTGATTGCAGAATTGCCACAATCGATTGAAAAAGGGGAAGATTTTTATACACAATCGATTGGAACCTAATCGGCGGACCTAATCCTGACAGCCGGCTTCCCAACTGTCATATCCTGGCAAGGGTCTAAAGACAGGAGTCGATATGCCGACGCCTGTCATTAGACATACGCCGTTAGCCCAACGCCCGGCATCCCGATCGAAGGGGCACCGATAGCCGCCGGGGGGAGGCTTAAGGGTTCCTGGGGGGTCTTAGGGTTAGGCACCCCGGGGGGAGGTTAGGGTTAGGCTAGGGGAAGGGGAGGCTAGGGTTAGGCACCCCCGGGGGGACTTAGGTTTAGGCAGCGGGGAAGGATGGGTTAGGTTTAGGCACTTAGAGGGGGGATTAGGGTTAGGCACCCCTAAGGGAGGGTTAGGGGGTAGAATAGGTTAGCTAATACTTACCTGAGGACGATCGGGATTTCCACTGCTGCTGGGATGCTGGTGTTGGGATTCCAACCACCGATTCCGGACCAAGCATGGCGCTGTAATTAAAGCACCTGCACAAAATGTTGATGCAGTATCAGCAGTAGGTTGATCAGGTCAGTCTTTAGGGAAGAGCTCATCATCCACTCTTGAACTAACCTAATATAGGCAACTCTGAGGAAGAACTAAGAGGGATTTGCTATGATTATTGGGGAGTCCTACGAGCCGAGTGATTTGGCCATGTACTAGTCTACTTTTCTTAACGACTTCAATTTTAGTAAAAATTATCACTAACATCTGCTCTCCCTCCATCCTGTTTTAGAATTTTACCGTCACCATGGATACAGATTACGACACCACATTTGAGGAGGACTCACAGATGCCAAACGACGACGAGGTTCCCTACAGTGACGACGAAACAGATGATGAGCTGGACACTCCCGTATCTCTCGAGCCGGAACAAAACAAAATCAATAAAAAAGCAGAACAAATTCGGGAGCAGGTCCCTAAAGGTAAAAATGCATCACGGGAAATGATAGACCAGTTTAAGCTTCTTAAATATGTCTATTGAGACTTTTTAAGAATATTAATACAGAACCTTATAAAATATACCATAGATATAATGTATACATTACATCTCCCTTTTTTGACCCTCTCCAGAGAATGTTTAAAATGATTGCATCCATCTGTCCATTCTATTATTTCCATTCTAAGACTGCATTATCCCAACAAATATTTTTGATAATTCTGCGTCTCCATGAAATTATGTCGCCACAGTCACCCGTTACATGTATGGGGCTAAATGGAAAAATTCCTATCGTGCACAAGAAGTCTTGTTTCAACATTTCTTTTTGCCGTATGATCTGCTTCCATGTCTTAGTTCTAGTTGGGTGATCAGAAATATAAATGAAAAAGGCACCAAGGTGAAGTAGTAAACCTAAAATACACACTGCGAGTTTAACTACTAGCTGTCATTGGCCGGGATTTTTTTTTTTTTTTGGCTCCTCCTTCCCTTTTACCTGTAATCAAGTCTCTCACCCTTCCCACCCATATTCATTTATGTTATATACAGTCAATTGTACCTCGTGTATTGTGCAAATGGAAATTAGATCCAATATGTCCTCCAAGAGGGCATTGTGATTGGCAGCAAGGACTGTCTGATGGCGGGATGACCTGCAAATGGGATGATGGTCCAGTCAGGTAACCTTGTAAGAAACAACTTGCTTGAGGAGTCAAGTGAGGTAAACATAATTGTCCTCAAAGATTTCAGATGTGTTCCAAAAATTCGCAGTGCACTGTTTGTCCAATAAAGCCAGCCCTTATACATTTCATTAGTCTCATGGCAACTTCATCAGATAAAATATAAATTTCTCATATAGTAGTTATAACAGTCCCTGGATACTATTGTGGCATGGTACAGAATTTATTTTTGTTTTTAGAAGGTGGTTTTTTTTGTTTGTTTAAATAGGTTTTAAAAGCAGCCTAATGTGCCTCACACTTTTCTGTATTTTTCCTCATGGCATTTAGGTTGGCAGCTGCACGCCGTGCTGCTAATTCCAAAAGTCCATGTGGATGACAGATTATTGTTTTGTTTTTTTCCAAAGAGAAATATTGTATAGATTAATTAGAAATTGCAAACAATATGCAATCTCTATAGTGCCAGAGAAAAGAATTTCTCTTTCGTCTGGGCTGGGGGACACTGGACCATGGGTTGTAGGTGGGAAGGCGTGGATGTGGCACTAACACTGAAATCTATAACTCCTCCCCTCTGCAACCCCTGACGTCAGTGTAAGTTTAGTGCCTGTGGAGAGGGGCACGTTGTTTCTGGGCTTATAGCAGCACACGGCTGGAGTGTAAAGCGGCGGGGAGAGCAGCATCTAAAAGGGGGGATGGCGCTAAGCGCTTCCCCCCCCATTCCACACACTCCGGTCTCTGAAGAGGCCATCTGGGCCCGGGGATAGCACGCTGCTGTTACCTGGTAGAGGTGCAGGTCAGCATGGTCCCGCCATCTTGCCGGGTTTGTCGGCGGCTCCTGTGGGGCGAGCGCCGACTACAGACCGACCGCAGGTGAGACCTACAGCAACACCACACTGGACAAGCTGATCTTGGAAGCTATGCAGTGTTGGGCCTGATTAGTGCTTGGATGGAAAACCACCTGGGATACCAGGTGCTGTAGGTAAATGCCGGTCAGTCCAAGTGCTTTCCCCACTGAGGGGAGTAACACTAAGGAGCAGTGAGGTTCGCTTCAGTAAGACGGGGGAGGAGCCATGGCTGCTCTCCAGTGGCAAAATGCAGGCTCCCAAGAAGTCTGATCACCACTTTTTAAAGGACAGAAGCCTGAACAGCAAGGAGGGAGGACAGAGCAAGCTCCTTTCCCTCTGCAGCGTACAGCTAAGTAGGTTTCAGTATTACTGTAATCTGTTCTTGTGCCTGCTTGGAGTGTTTGCATATTCATTGCCACTTGTTATATATATTTTTTTTATGTTTGGTGGGCTGACTGCTGCGGCAGGACAGCTCAGGAAGGGGGGTGCTCTAATGACTGACAAAAAGTCCACAAAGGGCCAGAACCCCAGCATGGCTATATTTTTTACATGTGCCCAGTGTCAGGCTAAATTGCCGTGTGGATAACTGGATGCAGGGGCTTTGTGTATGGACTGTCAGCTGGGGCCCACGTGTGCGCAGCCAGCTGGGGGAGCCACTCCGCTTACGGAGGAGCCGGCATGGGCTCAGGCTATGAGCCGTTCACTCTCTGACCTGGTGACGTTGCTCCGCCGTAGAGAGGAATTAGCCCAAGCAGCGCCAGCGCCTGTTTTGCCCTCACCGCCTGCTGTTGCAGGGGGTGGTTACCAGCAGGGGATGGCTGGCAACTTTTAGCCTGGGGGGCAAATGCATGCAGACGGCCCTGGCAGAGGAGTAGCGTGTAGCCAGGGTGCCTGAAGAACGTGCGTGCTACGGTGATCCCCCACCCCCCCCTCAAGTGTTCCAGGGAGGAGACTGGTCCATATGGGATTAATGTAAAGTAAAAATAAAGATTAGGGGCAGCCCCGTCGTGGTGCCCATATGCAGTGCCCTCCTGTGCCCCAGGAGAGGACCCCCTTATGCAGGCCTCCAGTAGTGATCCCCCCTGTGCAGTGCCCCTTGTTCCCCCAGTAGTGGTACCCCTATGCAGTGCCCCTTATGCAGTGCCCCCAGTAACAGTCCACCCCCCATGCTGTGCCCCCAATAGTGGTAACCCTTATGCAGTGCCCCTTAAATAGTGGCCCCAGTTGTAGTCTCCCCCCTATGCAGTACCCCCACTATTGCCCTTTTTATAGAGCCCCCAGCAGTGGTCCCTCGATGCAGTGCCCCCAGTGGTAGTCCCCTCCCCCCTATGTAGTGGCCCTAGTAGTAGTCCCCTCCCCCCTATGCAGTGCCCCTAGTAGTTGACCCCTCCCCTTGTAGTGCCCCTAGTAGTAGTAGTCCCCCCTTTGAAGTGCCCCCAGTAGTGGTCTCCACCTTGCAGTGCCGCCAGTAGTGACCACACCCTTGTAGTGCCCCCCCCTTGTAGTGTCCCCAGTAGTGGTCTCCCTCTTGTAGTGCCCCCAGTAGTAGTCCCTCCCTCTTATATTGCCCCCAGTAGTAGTAGTCTCCCCCCCCCCCCTTGTATTGCCCACAGTAGTAGTAGTTCCCCCCCCCTTTGTAGTGCCCTCAGTAGCGGTCTCCCCCTTGTAGTGCCCGCCCCTCCCCCAGTAGACACACGTGATTAAAAAAAAAAAAAAAAAGACATCATGACGCCTCTCCCATTGCCCACTGCGGGAGCCGGAAGATGGAGCGGCTCCTGCAGTGGGCGCAGCAGCAGCTAATGAGAGTCTGACAGACTCTCATTGGCTGCTGATCAAAACAAACGCACAGCTGCCAGTGCCGTCCGGTCAGCGCTACACACGTGGTGCAGTCTGTGTTACAATGACACAGACTGCCTGCTGCCCGCAGCCTGCATGATGCTGCGGCCCGGGGGGCACATGGCACCCTGCCCCCCGGCCCAGCCTGCCACTGGTTACCAGGGTCCTGATCCTCCTTGGATCCATACCATGGAGCGGTAGGGGTCAAGAAAGTATCGTCCTTTATGGAACGCTTCTTTGAGGAGTCTAAACTACGCATAAACGTCCTCCTCCATCCAGTGTCTTGTTGGAGTCAGATCCCGAGGGGGAGGAAGAAGAAGAAGAGGGGGAGCTCCAAGAGGAGGTTCTGCCTGACGAGGAAGGTTCAGACTCTGCATCAAGTCAGGGTGTAGAGGACCTTATTATGGCAGTACGACAGTCTTTGGACTGTCTGGACCTTGACGCCTCAGCTAGGACGGAAGGGCCGTTTAAGCGGAGGCATAAGAGCAGGCCTGGCCAACCTGTGGCTCTCCAGCTGTTGTGAAACTACAGGTCCCAGCATGTCCTGCTACAGTTTTGCTATTGGGGAATGCTAAAACTGTTGCAGGGCATGCTGGGACTTGTAGTTTCACAACAGCTGGAGAGCCACAGTTTGGCCAGGCCTGCATAAGAGAGTCATTTGTTTCCTAGTGTCTCAGAATCTTTCAGATCTGGTAGAGGAAGCCTGGAAGACCCCAGATAAAATGTATGCTACTCCTCGTAAATGTGCAGCTCTTTATCCCTTTCCACAGGAGCAGGTCGCTAAGTGGGAGCTGCCTCCAAGAGTGGATGCGGCTGTGGCTCGTTTAGCAAAGCACACGGCTCTGCCGGTCCAAGGGGTGGCCTCCTTTAAGGATCCGCTGGATAAAAAATTGGAGGGATGCCTTAGGAGTATTTTTATGGGCGCCGGAGTGGTTATTCGCCCATTATTGGCATCTGCATGGGTCTCTCGAAAAATGGAGAAGTGAGGTGACAAATTAGTGGCAGGCCTTGCCGGTGACTCGTCCAGAGAGGGCTTACTGGTACTGGTGGAACAGATACGGGCGGGTGCAGACTATGTGTGTGAGGCCGCACAAGATGGAGCGCAGATTTCCCCTAGAGTCTCAGCCGTGGCTCGCAGAATGCGCTTTAGAGTGTCTGCCTTTTTGTGGAGGCATCCTGTTCGGTTCTGAGCTTGATATGATTATATCTGAGGCGACGGGTGGAAAGAGCACTTCACTGCCTGTGGTGCCTCAGAAGCTAAAGGGCTCACGTTTCCGAGTCTTCCATTCTTCTTTTCGAGGAAGGGGAACGATTAGAGGCCAGGGGACCCGTGGACACTCTATTCCCAGTAGGGGTTCTGCCCCCCCGGGGTAGATTCTCCGGCACATTCAGGCACCCGGGTGCTAAGGCATCTGAGAAGCAGAGTACCTGACAGGATCTCAGGGAAGGTAGGGGGCCGTCTCCTTCTTTTCCGAGACAGGTGGGTAGCTTCGTGAGTAGATGCCTGGGTAAGGGGCATTGTCTCCCGAGGTTATGTGATCGACCTAAGGGGGCAGCCGCCACAACATTTCTTCGCTACAGCATTACCCAGGGTGCCGGAGAAGAGACTGGCCTTAAACCAGGCTATCATTTACCTCTGTGCAGAAGGGGTTATAGTTCCTGTTCCATAGTCTCAACAGGAACAGGGGTTTTACTCCAACTTGTTCCTAGTCCAGAAAGCCAACGGATCAGTTTCGCATGGAGTTGCTTCAATCAGTGATCCAGGGTATGTCGGCAAACAAGTTCCTGGCGTCTATCGACATCAGAGATGCATATATCCACATAACCGATTTGGACGGGGCATCAGTCTCTACTCAGGTTCGCAGTCGGAAGAGCCCATTACCAGTTCCAGGCTCTGCCATTCGGTTTGGCTACAGCTCAGCGGGTCTTCACAAAGATCATGTCAGCAATGGCAAACTTACTGCATCCCGATGGAATAACGGTGATTCCCTATTTGGACAATTTGATAGTGAAAGGCGGATTCCGCTGCTCAACTTCAGCTCCACCTGGATCACACGGTGCAGGTGTTACAGCATCATGGGTGGATACTGAATCTCGAGAAGAGTCATACCAACGTCTGACGTTTTTGGGGGTGATCTTTGATACAGCACTGGAAAGGGTTTTCTTGCCCGAGCCCAAAGCTGGGCCCTTCAGGACTTGGGGCCTGATTCAGAGCCGGACGCTCTGACCAGAGCGCTCGCTCTGAATCAGGGCCCTCCTCCATTAAAATGGAGCGTCCTCCTGGACACTCGTATAGCTGTGGGTGACCACCCACAGCATATACGAGCGTCCAAAAAGATGGTCGCGATGGTCTTGACCATCGCGACCATCGGACTTGCGACGGAAACCCTGCGGTAGGGTTTCCTAGCCACAAGCCCTGGAGTGATTTTGGCTCTATCAGAGCCAAAATCACTCCCACTGACATCACTAGTGATGTCAGTGGGGCCGGCTTCAGACGGTAGGCGTTCCCATGGGAACGCCTCCGTCTGGCAGACACGCCCCCGGCACGCCCACCAGAGGGGGCGTGCTGTCAGTCACCATCGACAGCACGCCCCCTTTGGTGCGAGACCCGGAGCGACAGCTTGGCTGTCGCAGTCCGGGTCTCGAGCATGCGCACGACGGAGCTCCCTCCATCGTGCGCATGCGCAGTGGGGAACATCGACCCACTTGCGAGCATACTGCCGCTTGCGAGTGGGTCTGAATGACCCCCTTAGTCAGAAAAGTGCTGTCTGCCCCTCGGCCATCCGTTTGGTTGGGCATGAGGTTACTAGACATGATTGTTTCTACCTTCGAGACCATCCAGTACGGCCGCCTCCAGTCACTGATTCTCCAGTGGGAGATTCTCCAGAATTGGACGTGCTGCTCAGACGACCTTTCTTCTCAGTTGCTGGTTCTGTCAGACAGCACTCGTCAGTCACTTCGCTGGTGGCTGATTACCGATCACCTTCTTCAGGGTCGGTCCCTGGTGACTCCCAACTGGATTATTGTCACCACAGACGCAAGTCTCAGAGGTTGGGGAGCGGTGACGGAGAACCTCTGTCTCCAGGGGACCTGGTCGTCATCAGAGATAGGTTTCCCAATAAATATGCTGGAGCTCCGGGCCATTTATCCGGGCCATCCAGTGAGGATCCAATCGGACAACGCCACCGCAGTGGCATATCTAAACCAACAGGATGGAACCAAAAGCGCACTTGCCATGGCAAAGGCAAGTCTCTTTCTCTCTTGGGTGGAGACGTTCCTCCCGGCAATTTCAACAGTCTTCATACCGGGGATGGAGAATTGGGAGGCAGACTACCTCAGCTGGACTACGTTCCTGCCAGGGGAGTGGTCTCTCCACTCGGAGGCTTTCCAGCAGCTGGTCCAGAGATGGGGGCTGCCAGAGGTGGACTTGATGGCCACAATTTCAAGGTCCCTTGATTTTGTGCAAGGTCCAGAGATCCTTTGGAATGTGCAGTAGATGCCATGACCGTTCCCTGGAACTTCCATCTGGCCTACATTTTTCCTCCAATTTCCATGTTACCAAGAGTAGTCCGTTGAGTGAGGGAGCAGCTGGTTTGTCATCCTAGTGTCACCAAACTGGCCACGCCGGTCGTGGTTCGTCACGGTTCTCAGGCTAGCCGCAGGGCCTGGTTGGAGTCTGCCTCTGCATCCAGATCTTCTGCTACAGGGGCCATTCTGTCACGAGGGCCTACCTCAGTTGGCTTTAATGGCCTGGTTGTTGAGACCAGGCTCTTGAAGGCCAGGGGTTTTTCCCCTTCAGTCATCAGGACCATGCTTCGGGTGCGGAAGCAGGTTTCCGCGCAGAACTACCACAGAGTTTGGAAAACCTATATTGTGTGGTGTGAGCAGCGGGGAGTACATACTGCCCAGTTCCGCCTGCCAAGGTTTTTAGCAGTTCTGCAGGGCGGTCTGGAGGCCGGCTTACCGCTTCAATCTTTGAAGGTACAGATTTCAGCTCTTTCCATTTACTTTCAGCAGTGTCTGGCTCCCCTCCAAGAAGTGCAAACTTTTTTTTACAGGGGGTCTTGCGAATACAGCCTCTGGTTCAACCACCAGTAGCGCCATGGGATTTGCCCCTGGTTCTGTCGGCTCTTAAGCAGACTCCGTTTGAACCTTTTGGAATCCATGGACCTTCGGTTCGTAATGTGGAAAGTGTTTTTTCTGATGGCCATTGCCTCGGCTCGGCGGGTCTCTGAGTTTGGGGGCCTTGTCCTGCAAACCACCTTTTCTTGTTTTCCATGACGATAGGGCTGTGCTCAGGACGGTTCCTTCTTTTCAACCGAAAGTGGTTTCATCTTTCCACTTAAACCAGGAGATTGTTTTTCCTGTTTTCTCATCTTCAGAGTCCTCACGGGACCAGGATGATCTATCACTGTTGGATGTTGTCCGGGCCCTAAGCATTTGTTTAGACAGAACTTTGATCTTATGTAAGTCGGACTCTCTATTGGTTCTCTACAACGCCCACATGGGGCTGGCCAGCCACAAAGCAGACCATTGCAAAATGCCTCCGCTCAGTGATTTCAAGGGCTTACTCAGACACGGAGTGCCCGGCACCAGCTAGGGTATTGGCTCATTCCACTAGGGCCGTGGCGGCCTCCTGAGCAGCGCGTCACGTGGCCTCGGCTGAACAGGTTTGTCTCGCAGCTACCTGGTTCTCTGTCCACACGTTTGTGCGGTTCTACAGGTTTCATGTTTTTGCCTCCGGGGACGCCCATTTTGAGTGTACAGCTCTCCGGTCGGGCAATCTGAGCGTTCCCTCCCATGGGGAGGCTTTTCAACATCCAATGGTCCAGTGTCCCCCAGCCCAGATGAAAGAGAAGATAGGATTTTTGGGTACTTACCGTTGAATCCTTTTCTTTGAGTCGGCTGGGGGACACTGCGTTCCCTCCCTCACGGTCAGCGGTATTGAGTATGAGTTATGATTTTGGGTCATATTGACCGTCAATTTCATTTTTATTTTTCGGAGTGACAGTGTCACTGAGTATTGCTCCTTCTTACCAGGCACTTTTGACGTTTTACTGATGTCAGGGGTTGCTGAAGGGAGGAGTCATAGATTTCAGTGTTAGTGCCAAATCCACGCCTTCCCACCTACAACCCATGGTTCAGTGTCCCCCAGCCTGACTCGGAGAAAAGAATTCAATGGTAAGTACCCAAAAATCCTATTAATGGTAAATTATCATTAGAATTGTGTATAAGTTTTAGATATTTATATTGAATCGTAGAACTGATAAAGCCGCCATCTTTTTTTTTTTTTTTTTTTTTTTTCTTTCCTGTAGAGTATGTTTTAGAGTTGTATTACCTCTAACTAGATAATAGCCATCTACAAATTGGAAGGGGTTATTTTTAAATATTTCTCTTGTGCTTAACCCTGTTAGTCAAATATGCATTTGCTTAAACTGACAGACAACTCGCAATGATAAAACAAAGCTTTCCCACTTTGCTAGCGGTAATGCACTTGTGTCTGTGTTGACCCGGCTTTGCTGGCTCGCAGGCCACAGGTCCACAGACCCCGACTTGGCCTCTGCCACAAAGACGTTGACATCACGTATTCACTCAGAGATGCTCAAACTGGGGTGATTGTGGAAGTGTCTCGCCAAGTCAAAAACATGTGGAAAAATTCTCACTTTTGGAATTGTTTAAAAAGAAACTAGAAAGTTGAGCATTTTTTATTATGTTCTGTAGACGATTGTGCGCCAAATTCCAAACCAGCATCTCTATGTTCAGTACACAGAGGGCTACTGAATGACCTTTAATACTGACAAGATACCTCATAATTGTACTGGTTTTTGATGCATGTCCTGGGAGGTCTAAAACTTAGAGCAGTGCGCGGGGCGGCTACAGAAAATTGGCATTGTGTTTTGGGTGTATTGGGAAAGTGGTTTTCGTGTGCAGTTGTTCGGCTTGTTTTGTCCCAGCGTACAGGGGCACCTGCCAAGTTGGTGTGACCATGAACTTTTCAGTGGCATGCTGCTCTGCACTGGGCATAATATGACCTTCCTTCCCCAAGTACCAGGGCCTGAACTTTTTTTTTTTTTTTTTTTATGGCGGCCCAGCCGTTGTTTGGCTGGATAAATGTTGTGTGTCTATGCTACAGTATTCACAACCATTAACATTCGTTATTTAGTACACTATGCTGTATGCAAATTACAAGTGGCATAACCATTCATTTCCTGCAAGTTTTTTCTTTTCCTATGATTACGTTCCAATAACCCTGTATATTTCACATCACATCATGACTGTGTTCCTTAATGCAATTACAGTATAATGTTTCTACTTCAGGGTCCATAGGGTATCCACAGGATACTTTGGGGTATAGGTGTGACGTCAGTCATCGGGCACCATAGAGTTAAGCTTTCAGCCTCCCAGGATGCACTAGGGTCCCCCTCCTATACCCCGCCCCCGAGCCAAGGCACCTCAGTTTAGTTTGGTGCCCGGCCGGAGTCGGGTGCACCTGTTGGAGTGGGGGCTAGAAGAGCCCCTGAAGCTTTTCTTCATGCAGCTGTGGCTGCACATCTGGATGAACAGCATGGACAGTCAGTCCTGACGTCCATGCTGTCTTCCCTACACCCCCGCCGGTACCAGAACGCCGGTACCGATCCGGGGATGCTGGTGAGCATCTGGGGTCACAGCTAGCGGTGACCCCAGATGTTCCGGACCATGGCCGGATTCAAGGGGGACAGCAGGTAAGCAGCGGGGTCCCGCGGTGGGTCCCCGCTGTCACATGGTCCAGAGTCCCCAGGCAGGGGGCTCCCTGGGGACTGGCTGCAGCGTGGAGCCAGGTATTGAACCTGCACTTCCACTACCCCCTGGGACAGAGGACCGCAGCAGAGCAGTAGCGCTGCGGCGTCCCGGGGGTTAAATGCATGCCAGGGGAGCGCGCCTTCCCTGTCTCACAGCCGGCGACTCCCCCGCTGCACACAGCCCTCTCTGCACACTGCCGACTGGTCCTGTAGCAGCGCTCCTCCCCCAGGCCAGCCTCCTCTCTGCTCCTCGGCGGCCATATTTCCAACGCATGGTGAACGCTGCTGGAAGTGCTGGACGGAAGCATCGTGGTCTGGGTCCCCCCGCATACCTCTCCTCCGCTGTGGTCAGGTCTGTGTATGCAGCGCTGTGTCCTACCAGACCATGTGTCTGCGTAGTTGAGTGATCGGCGCTGGTTAGTGCAGGAATTGATTTTCTTTGCATTGTATGTGACTGTACTAGCGCTGCTGCCTGTAACTTTTCTTCTAACTGTCAGCGTTATTACTGTCCCTGTCCTTTCTGCTAAGCCCTTGCGGTGCGGTGCTGCAGGGTGGTCTCTCGCCTATTTAATATATAATTGGTGAGAGGGGTCACATATTTGGTACCATCATGTCTGAAAGTGATTTTTCTCTCCGACTACAGTGTGCTACGTGTAAAGTACCGTTAGCGGAGGGGGAGGGTAGCGCGGAGGGCCTCTGCCGGCAGTGTTTGTCTTTGGCGCGGCCTATTACGGTTACAGCACCGGTACAGGAGCCGCCCTGGGCTTGTTTCGCTCAGGCGCTTACAACCTTAGTGGGCCAGTTAGCTCCGCAGCCCACGTTTACGCCAATGGGTTTGTCCCAGCAGTCAGTGGTGTCGTCACCCATGCAGGGTTTCCCACGACAATTGGTGGTACCCCACAGTCTCCCTATTTCCCCGCTCCCGGTTTCTCAGGAGCCAGCGTGAGTTAACTCCCTGACGAGTTCTGTACAGCACTTGTCGGATGTGTTGCAAGGGGAGTCTGTGATGCGGCCACATAAACGTCCGGTGGCGTCTCTGTCGGCTCCTTATGAGGATGACGAGGGGACGTCTGATGATGGGGAGATTCTGGATCCTTACGATCAGGAACCTCTCCATACTAAGGACGCTGATGCTAAGTCCAAAGTATATATTCCTGGACTTATTCGGGCGGTCCGCACAGCCTTGGTGATTGAGGACGAAGTTCCCCCAGTGGCTAAATCCAAGTATGCCTTTTTTAAAGATGTGAAGGGCGATGCCACAGTCTTTCCTCTTTCGGGTCAGTTAGTGGACCATTTAGAGGAGGCGTGGAAACAGCCTGGCAAAAGATACCAGCCGCAGAGGCGCCTGGCAGTGGCTTATCCGTTCGCGGATAATCATTTTGCAAAGTGGGAATCCCCTCCACAGGTGGATTCTCACGTGACCCGTCTTGTCCGTAGTGCCACATTGCCGATGCCATCCATGTCCTCCCTTAAGGATGCTACGGACCGCAAGGTGGAGATCTGCCTGAAGTCCGCTTATTCCCTTGCGGGGGGGGGGCAGCACGGCCGGCTATGGCCATTTGCTGGGTTGCCAGAGCGATGGAGCGCTGGGCGGATTCATTAGAGGCGTCTTTTGATTCCGACTGTCCGGCCGAACAGGTGGAGTTGATTGGTAATCTCCGTGATTCGGCCACTTATATCAACGAGGCGGCCTTAGACATTAGTACTCTGGTGTCTAGAATTTCTTCAGCAACGGTGGCTGCTCGTCGCACCTTGTGGCTGCGATCCTGGAAGGCGGACGCAGATTCCAAAAAGGGTTTGGAGGCGTTGCCATTTACCGGAGAAGTTCTCTTCGGTCCGGATCTGGACAAGATTGTGGCCACGCTGGCGGCAGCCAAATCGGCTTGTCTCCCGTCGGCCGCTGCTCCTTCTGGTTCTGGACCATCGTCCTTTCGGTCTTATAGGGCCCAGGGCAGGCCCAAACCACAGTCTTTTCCTCGACAGGCTGGCCCTAAGAAATCGGCCAAGCCCCGGAAGCAGGCATGGAGTACCAGACATCCGGCCCCTAAGCCAGATGACAAGCCTGCGGCCTGACAGTCCGGGCCTCCCTTTGGGGGATCCCAAAGTGGGAGGCCGCCTGCTGCAGTTCGCCCAGTGTTGGTCGGTCACTACGACAGACACTTGGGTTCTCGAGGTGGTCTCCCATGGGTACGCCCTCTCTTTCCGGCACAGACCCCCGGCTCGATTCTTCACCACGGGTCTACCATCAGACCGGAACAAGGCTACGGAGCTGCAGAAGGTATTGCACACTATGGCCCTCATTCAGAGCCGTACGCTCTGAGCAGAGCGCACGCTCTGAATGAGGGCCGGCCTCCATGAAAATGGAGCGTCCTCCTGGACGCTCGTATAGCTGTGGGTCGTGACCATCGCGACCATCGAAACTGCGAGCCGGAGCCTGCGGTTGAGGTTTTCAACCGCAAGCTCCGGAGTGATTTTGGCTCTATCAGAGCCAAAATCACTCCCACTGACATCACTAGTGATGTCAGTGGGCCGGCTTCTGACGGGAGGCGTTCCTGTGGGAACGCCCCCGTCAGGGTGGCACGCCTACCAAAGGGGGCGTGCTGTCAATCAACATCGACAGCACGCCCCCTTTCATCAGACACAACGAGCGAAGGACTTTCCTTCGCTCGTCGCGTCTGGCGCATGCGCACGACGGAGCTCCCTCCGTCGTGCGCATGCTCAGTCCAGAACATCGACCCACTTGCGAGCGGACAGCCGCTCGCGAGTGGGTCTGAATCAGGCCCTATGCTCCAGGCTGGAGTTATAGTGCCTGTTCCATTCTCCCAGAGAGGCCAGGGTTTCTATTCAAATCTTTTTTTGGTACAGAAACCCAATGGGTCGTATCGTCCGATTCTCAACCTCAAGGCTCTCAACAAGTCTTTGCGGGTACCGAAGTTTCGGATGGAGACCCTACGGTCCATCATTCTGGCGCTGGAACCTGGGGACTACATGGTGTCATTGGACATACAGGACGCTTACCTGCATGTCCCTATTCTTTTGCGGCATCAACAGTTCCTCAGGTTTGCAATCCGCAGCGACCACTTCCAGTTTCGGGCGTTACCTTTTGGCCTGGCGACAGCACCACGTGTGTTCACCAAGGTGATGGCGGTCATGGCGGCTTCTCTGCGGCTGCAGGGAGTCCGCATGTTGCCGTACTTGGACAACCTTTTATTGGTGGCAGGATCTCCAGAGCTCCTTCTACGCCACTTGGACCTGACCATTGCGCTACTGCAACGGCACGGCTGGCTAATCAACTGGCAGAAGTCCACTCTAATGCCGTCTCGGCAGATTCTGCACCTCGGAGCCTTATTGGACTCGGCACAGCAAAGGATCTTCGTGAAGGGGGAAAAGATCTCTGCTTTACAGTCGAGGGTGCGCAGTTGTCTGCACAGCCGCCAGGTGTCTCTACACTCGGCGATGAGGTTACTGGGCTCCATGGTGTCGGTGTTCGACATGGTGGAATATGCCCAGTTTCTCTCCAGACCTCTGCAGCACCTGATTCTGTCCAAGTGGAACGGGCTGCCTCAGTCTCTGAAGTCCCAGACGATTGTGCTCACCCCGGAGGTTCGCTTGTCCCTTGCCTGGTGGTTACAGACGACCCATCTCAGCAAGGGACGTCCGTTCTGGGTTCCAAATTGGGTCCTGTTGACAACGGACGCCAGTCTTCGGGGCAGGGGAGCAGTTTCGGGTCCACACTTGTTCCAGGGCAGGTGGACGCCGACAGAAGCGGAGCTTCCAATAAATATCTTGGAACTCCGTGCGGTCTTCAATGCTCTCCAGCAGGCACATCGGGTTCTCCAGGGTACAGGTCCAGTCGGACAACGCTACCACCGTGGCCTACATAAACAGGCAAGGAGGAACCCGAAGTCGGGCGGCTCTCGTGGAGGTCTCTCGGGTTCCTGGTATGGGCGGAGCGCAATCTTCCGGTCATATCAGCGGTCTTCATCCCGGGAGTGCTAAATTGGGAGGCGGACTTTCTAAGTCGCCAGGACGTTCATCCGGGGGAATGGTCCCTGCATCCGGACGTTTTTCAACTGCTGGTGGACAGATGGGGTCTTCCAGAGATCGACCTCATGGCGTCCCGGCACAACAAGTAGTTGCCGGTGTACGGGTCTCGCACAAGAGACGAAGGGGCGTCTCTGGTGGATGTTCTGTCCGTCCGGTGGACGTTCCGGTCCGCATACCTCTTTCCTCCGGTCTCCCTTCTTCCACGGGTAATCTGGAAATTCAAACAGGAAGGAGGGACGCTCCTGTTGGTAGCTCCCGCGTGGCCCTGGCGGCACTGGTTCTCAGAACTTCAGGATCTGTCCGTGGACAGTCCTCTGCGGTTGCCACTACGACCTGACCTTCTGTCACAGGGTCCTTGTCTTCACCCGGACCTGACTCGGCTGTCTTTGACGGCGTGGCTGTTGAAACAGCCATGCTGAGGTCCAGGGGGTTTTCCAGCTCTGTGGTGCGTACCATGTTATGAGCTCGGAAGCAGTCTTCCGCGAGGATATACCATCGCGTGTGGCATACGTTCTTCCAGTGGTGTCGACCGAGAGGTTATGCACCGCGGGAATTTAGTCTGTCTCGGATACTCGCCTTCCTACAAGCGGGACTAGATCATGGGCTTCACCTTGCTTCTTCGAAGGTACAGGTTTCGGCCCTGTCTGTCTGGTTTCACCGTAGGATTGCTACAATCCCGGATGTGCGCACCTTTATGCAAGGTGTTCTCCGCATTCAGCCGCCCTTTGTTCCACCTGTGGCGCCTTGGGATTTGACTGTGGTCCTGAGGGCTCTCCAGGGACCGCCGTTTGAACCACTGGGCTCAGTGGATCTTAAATGGCTAACAGCTAAGACTGTTTTCCTTCTGGCTATTGCTTCGGCCAGACGTGTTTCTGATTTAGGGGCTCTTTCTTGTAAACCCCCTTTCTTGGTTTTTCATGGGAACAGGGCAGTGCTCCGCACTCGGCCCGAGTTTCTTCCCAAAGTTGTTTCCCAGTTTCATGTTAACGAGGAAATCGTTGTTCCGGCCTTTAACTCACCTGGTCTTTCAGTGGGTGAGGCCTCTTAGGATGTCGTGCGGGCCTTAAGGACTTATGTTGACCGCACTTCTTCGTTTAGGAAGTCGGACGCCTTGTTTGTCCTCTATGGCTTCCGTAAAAAGGGTTGGCCTGCTTCAAAGCAAACTTTGGCGGCCTGGATCCGTATGGCTATTTCTGAAGCTTATCTTCATGAAGGCCTGCCGGTTCCTCCTTCTGTGAAGGCTCATTCTACTAGGTCTGTGGGTCCTTCGTGGGCAGCTCGACGTGGTGCCTCTGCAGTCCAGATCTGCAAGGCTGCTACGTGGTCCTCTGTCCATACCTTCGTGAGGTATTACAGGTTTGACACCTTCGCCTCTCAGGATGCTTCCTTCGGGCGGCGGATTCTCCTTTCTGCACAGGAGCGTCCCCACCCTTAAAGGATACTGCTTTGGGACATCCCCAAGGTATCCTGTGGATACCCTATGGACCCTGAAGTAGAAAATATGAGAAATGGTAAGAACTTACCCTTGTTATCTCTATTTCTACGAAGTCCATAGGGTTCCACAGGACTCCCGCCCTGTCGCACCTGTGCTGCAGATGGGCTTTGCTCTGGTCACCGGTTTTTCCGTCTCCCTCTGGTGAGAATGTGATTCTTGTGTGTGTCCAGATCTTTTTTTCTCTCTCTTCCTTCTCCTCCTCCGGCCTATGGCTTGGTAACTAACTGAGGTGCCTTGGCTCGGGGGCGGGGTATAGGAGGGGGACCCTAGTGCATCCTGGGAGGCTGAAAGCTTAACTCTATGGTGCCCGATGACTGACGTCACACCTATACCCCAAGGTATCCTGTGGAACCCTATGGACTTCGTAGAAATAGAGATAACAAGGGTAAGTTCTTACCATATTTCATATTTTTACTTTGTCAAGACGTGTCGGTGCCTAGTAGAGAGAGTACTTTTCTTAGCATCCCGAATTGTTGGCCAAATCCTGATAAATGTATCATGTGACTTTGCCTTTTGCTAATTTACAGTGTCCCATTGTTTAGTTAAAAGATACAAGGGCTTACATGTGCCAGCCTTTATCTCTAAACTGTACGATGACAGCTTGACAAAACCGACAGGCCCGTCTGAATAATTCACACAAATGCCTTCAGACTGGCTGATCGCATTTAGCTGCTGTTTTAAATAAGATTAGCTGGAACTATTTCTTGAGATCCAAATATGTGCAATCAGTGTGGCAATACATTATTTCCTTTGAAAACTAACTGTATGCAAATCTGTGTATCTGATTCCAAAAATAACCAATAGTCACAGACGATAGAGCCGCAGTAAAGGTGGGAAACTCTAAGGGGTATATTTCCTAAAGTGAGAGTTTTTAGAAGCGGAGATGTTGCCCATAGCTCAGATTCTACTTAACATTTAACTAGCACCTTCTAGAAGATAATGGCTAGAATCTGATTGGTTGCTATGGGCAACTCTCCATTTCTAAAAACTCTCACTTTAGAACATAGGCCCTGATTCAGAACCGGACGCTCTGACCAGAGCGCTCGCTCTGAATCAGGGCCCACCTCCTTAACTATGGAGCGTCCTCCTGGACGCTCGTATAGCTGTGGGTCACCACCCACAGCCTATACGAGCGTGCAGGATGATGGTCGCGATGGTCTTGACCATCGCGACCATCGCCAGTGCGAGCCGAAGCCTGCGGTTGAGTTTCTCAACCACAAGGCCAGGAGTGATTTTGGCTCTATCAGAGCCAAAATCACTCCCACTGACATCACTAGTGATGTCAGTTGGGCCGGCTTCAGACGGTAGGCGTTCCCTTGGGAACGCCTCCGTCTCACAGGCACGCCCCCGGCACGCCCACCAAAGGGGGCGTGCTGTCAATCAACATCGACAGCACGCCCCCTTTGATCAGACACAACGAGCGAAGGAAAGTCCTTCGCTCGTCGCGTCTCGCGCATGCGCACGACGGAGCTCCCTCCGTCGTGCGCATGCGCAGTGCACACCATCGACCCACTTGCGAGCGGACACCGCTCGCGAGTGGGTCTGAATCAGGCCCATATACTGCGAAGTATGGAATATATTTGACTTTTTTACTTTCAAATCTGACATTTGCATATTAGTTGTACACACCAATTGATGTGTATTTAAGTAGACCTTATCTGTACTTAGATTAGTATAGAGATGTGTCCATCTTATGCTGGGCATACACTGCCAGATAAAATGCCTGTCAGACCGACAGACATTTTATCTGGCAGCCTGTCACCCAATAGATATAGCGGGCATGCACAGTGTATTGGCCCCGATATCTGCGCTCTGGCCCCGGGGAGGAGACATTTCCCCGTTTCTTCTATGGCAAAAGAACAGGGGAAATGTCGGTCTGTCGGCCGCGGCTGGGCATACACTGCCCGATGCTGCCGACATTGAACATAAAAAATATCGGATGGCATATTGGACAATCCCACATGCCCGACCGATGTTTTTTTGTTTTTTTTTTTAGCCTCGGTCGCCCGCACACACAGTGCAATTATCGGCAGGATCTGCTGATATCGGGCAGATCGCCCCGATAATTGTATAGTGTATGTCCGCCATTAGTCGCAATGTGATGCGACACGGACACACCAAGAGACTGTGGCCCTCATTCAGAGCCGTACGCTCTGAGCAGAGCGCACGCTCTGAATGAGGGCCGGCCTCCATGAAAATGGAGCGTCCTTCTGGACGCTCGTATAGCTGTGGGTCACCACCCACAGGCTATACGAGCGTGCATTTTGATGGCCGCGATGGTCGAGACCATCGCGACCATCGAAATTGCGAGCCGGAGCCTGCGGTTGAGGTTTTCAACCGCAAGCTCCGGAGTGATTTTGGCTCTATCAGAGCCAAAATCACTCCCACTGACATCACTAGTGATGTCAGTGGGCCGGCTTTTGACGGGAGGCGTCCCCGTGGGAACGCCCCCGTCAGGGAGGCACGCCTACCAAAGGGGGCGTGCAGTCAATCAACATTGACAGCACGCCCCCTTTGATCGGACACAACGAGCGAAGAACTTTCCTTCGCTCGTCGCGTCTGGCGCATGCGCACGACGGAGCTCCCTCCGTCGTGCGCATGCTCAGTCCAGAACATCGACCCACTTGCGAGCGGACAGCCGCTCGCGAGTGGGTCTGAATCAGGCCCTGTGTGCGGATTCATTTGATATGTGACACTTGTATATCTGTGTGCCACGGAAACTGTAAACGGAACTCGAGTCTCGGTGAGGGAAAAAGCAGCGGCCGCTGTATTGTAGTACTTTGCATGCTGATGAGATATACAAGTGTCACGCATTCATATTAATCGGCACAGTCTCCTGGTGCGTCCTAGCCACAATGCGACTTAGATACATTTTCGGTGTGTACCTAGCTTTAGGTGCTTTTCTGCTCATCTCATACGTTGCTTATGCCGGGCACACACTTGGCGATATATATCGCTTGTTCTATCGATGAGTGGTGTATCGTGAGTCCATCGGCAGAAATATGTACACCAGAAACGTCTGAAGGAAGCTGTTCAGACATATCGAGTCAATCCTGCAGCACAGTTGATTTATCCGAAAGATATATCTGTGCATCCAGCTGCGTGTACGACACTGACATCTCAACTCGGCGGGCGTTTTAATTTGCCCGCTCAGTTGAGATGTCAGTCCAGACACATCGAGTGCCTGATTGATAAGTGTGTATATCTTAACAATCTGTCTGCTGACTGAACCATCGTCAAAGTGTGTACCCGCCACTCTTAAACAGAAGTTAAGATGGGTCACCAGTGACTTATACCCCTTTCAGACATACAGCAAAAACCTGGGTTTTTGGTCGTGAACGTGCATCAACCCGGGTTTTTGCTATGTGTGAACAGAAATGACCCAGGTCGAAGTCCCGGGTCTATGACCCTGCTTTATACCAGGGTTTTTCCCTGGTGCAACCCAGGTAGCCTTTAGTGTGAATGCATCCAACCCAGGTTTTTAGACCTGGGTTTTTAGAAAACTTTCTCATTGGCTGTTCCATGCACCTGCTGATGACATCAACTGCAGTCACCCAGACCACATGACTGGGGAGCAAACAAATTTAAGTGTGTATTATTTTTTGCTTAACTTTTTTATGTGAAAATTTTGTCTTTGTATAGACCGCACCTTTCTAGAGGCCATATTCATAATATTCTTATATTGTAATGTAAACATTTATTGATTTTCAATTAAAAAAAATTGGAAATAAACAAACTTTGTGGTATTTACTCTAAACATGCTAATTTTTATATTATGTCATTACTGTGAACAAAACAAAATATGTATCCCCTTTAAATCCACACCAAATTCCAGGGCAGACCCATGTTTAGTGTGAACGTATCCAACCCTGGAATTTCCCGGGTCTCAGGTGTAGTGTGAAAGGGGGTCTCAAGCAAAAACCTGGGTTTTTGCTGAGGTGAAAAACCCGGGTCTGAGCAGGGAAATTCCTGGGTTGTATGTCTGAAAGTGGTATAACTGTATGTTATACCTCTTTCCCACCAAAAACCCAGGTCCGACCTGGGTTTTTGGACATGGTTCCAACCCTGGTCAGACCCATTTACACTGCACCTTTGATCTGGGTTACTCCCAGGTCAGCCCTATTCACACTGAACTCAGGTCTGCCCTGCTAAACCTGTGAGGTCATAAAAAGTGGGAGGTGACTGCTCTACTACCACCAATCCGCTCATTTTAGGCATGATGCAGGTCAGATAACCCGGGTTGCGCCGTTTACACTGCACCATTACCTGGGTCCATCCTGGTAGCTACCTGGGTTGGATTGCAGGGTCACTTGACCCAGGTTATTTTTCAAGGACCCTTTTTTTTCTTTTTTTTTTTCTTTTTTTTTTTACCAGACTATTGTGATGTTTCACAAACCTAGTTGCAATTAAGTGTCCAGGTAATTCTTAATAAAATGATAATTGATCATCAATTAATTTGTATGCTTTGCTCTTTGCTTTCAGTACAGTAAGTTTTTTTTATTTTTATTAATTTTTTTTTAGTTTTCACAACATAGAAAATAAGTAAAATTCTTTACAGAACAAGATCAGTTGTACTGTGCCATTAGCCTTGCATACCAAGTTACCAACTAACAAAGGCTGATGTAGAGCTAGTATGTCTAAATTTTAATAAGTTAATATTAGTGTCAGAGTATGTGGTTACCTGCAAGAAAATGGTTAAATCTTTGTTACTTTTAGCTGCAGGGTGTGTCAGAGCCTCCAGTGATTCATTGTATGGTGTGATTACTGGGAGACTGTGATGAGTGTCGATGTGTAATGTTACTGGGAGACTGTGATGAGTGTCGATGTGTAGGAACAGATACTGGTCTAGAAGTCCGTAAATAAGCAACGTGCAGGGTCTCTGTCAGACGACATAGGGACTCGTATTAAGCCAGGGAGAGGTGGGGGACAGGAGGTAGACATCTCTGTATCTCTCTGTTAACCAGGAGAGGTATAGTAAGCCTGCCTAGAAGCTGCTTTACAGTTTCGTAAAGTTTAAGCTCCTGTTCCGGCTGTCAGGCTTCCTCTGCACTGTGCTAACACCTCAGTGGGAGTATCCTCCTGGGTACATTGTCGAATATTAGTTGCATCACACTTAAGACTGACACAGACTTTGTCAATTATCATTGTCCCTTGTCGGCTTCACCCAATGTATTTATTTTGTTTTATATATGACCTTGCGGTTCCTTACTTATTTATCGTTTTAATGACTGTAAACAATCGTCCAGGTAGTGGTCAAATGGGGGGGGGGTCCCTCCTCTTCTGCAACCCCACTATTTGTTATTTCTTCTGAAATTATGCTTGGTCAGGTGGCGAGGTGCTATTTACATGCCAATTGGTTTAGGTAACTTGCCCGTTTTAGTGTATAAAATTCTTATTTTCCTTTACATGGGTTACAGGAGTTTCGGGGTTTATTAGTCATTATTTAGTGATGTTCTTGAGCCCCCCTCCCCCCTCTTTTGGGAGGATGTTTCCATTGCTTTATAATTGTGTCTGTAACTGTGTGTGTGGGGGGGGAACGGGGGCGCACAGTGATGGGAATGGTGGGACGGATGTTACACTTGACTGAAGCTTTCCTTTAAATCCAGCATACAGAAGGGCAGTACTACTACTATACACTTAGGGGTCTATCCTATTTAGTGCGATGGGTGCCAGTTGGCGTTAAAATGCCGGCAACGGATCGGCACCTCACACCCTCCTGCGGCCCGCTCGGAGCCAGGATTCGCTCAATTTTGCTCGGAGCCATATGGGGCTGCTAGCAAAATTCAGCAAATCCAGGCTGCCGTAAATGCGGCCATTGCCGCGATGACTCGCACCATCATCGCGGCTCAGAATTGACCCCTTAGTGCATAAAACAACATGTATATTAAAGATAAGAGACTTTTTCAAAATCAAAAAAAACTGGATGAGCATAAAGAACCTCAAGTGGCTGTCAGTAACTCAGCTTGTCCTAAACTTCTGTTTATATCATACAGGGCACGAGGAATTGATAGACTATGGGGAGGATTTATTAAATATTGGTGAGAGAGAAACTGGAGAAGTAGCCCAAAGCGACCAATCAGCTTCTAAATGTCATTTTACAGCCTGTGTTGGATAAATGACAGCTAGAAGCTGATTGGTTGCTTTGGCCAACTTCTCCACTCTCTCTCTCTCCAAGGCTCGATGAATCTCTCCCTGTATCTTATGACAACGGTTGAATGTAGGATTCCTGTCTTCTTTTCAGAATGTAACTGGCAAGTGAAAGCAAACGATCGGAACTTCTACGACCAACCAGAATTCCAGAAAAAGTCATTTCTTTGCTTAAAGAAAAACAAATACGCGGTATGTATTTATTATGCTAGGTATATAGTTCTGATTTTTCAAAATACCTATTTTTATTTACAGTACTTCAATATTGGGGGCCTATTTGTTATTCATTTCCATATTATGGCGTTCTATATTATTTAACTCGTCACTTTGCCTTGACAGTTGCAATGTATCTTAATAAATAGATTTATTTATTTTTACACTTTTTTTTTTTTTTTCTTCATCCTTTTTTCTAAGCTTTCCTTATTTTGTTATTGTTGTCATTATTTAGCCATGGTAGACTTCTAGGGCCAAATGTAATAGGGTGAGAGTTTAAGAGAATGTCAGAGAAAACGGTCACATTTTTAAACTCAGCCAATGTAATAAAGTCACAGAACAGGCAAACTTGCAGGTTTTTCAGACTCAAAAAAACGCTCAAGATTTTGGGGTCTATTTATCAAGCAGTGAGAAGTGTGGAGAAGTGAACCAGTGGAGAAGTTGCCCATAGCAACCAAACCGCTTTTAAAGTAGCATTTATCAAGTACAGTCTATAAAATAATAGGTAGGAGCTGATTGGTTGCTATGGGCAACTTCTCCACTGGTCCACCTCTCCACACTTTTCACTGCTTGATAAATAGACCCCTTAAACTCTCATCCAGGTGTTACCTGCGTTGTACTGTGCCGCATGTGGCTTAGGGCTACCTGTTGCCCATCATCACTGTTCGAGACTCTACTAGATAAATCATAGCTTGCATCTCATTGGTTGCTATGGGCAACACTTCCATTTTTTTTCTTTGGAGAATTTTATCTACCCCCGAAACACGTAACATAAGCTTACTTTTTCCTCCATACTTAACTACAGTATAACTCCAATACAAACCTGCTCTTTCACCAGGGCAATGCCATCAAGACTTACAAGTATAACCCGCTCACCTTCCTGCCACTGAACCTGTTTGAACAATTTAAAAGAGCCGCCAATGCTTACTTCCTGGTCCTCCTCATCCTACAGGTAAGGACAGGACCTTCAGGTCCTGGTGGTGGTGGTGATTTGCATGCATGATGACCTGGGTTTAGGAATGCAGAGTGCGTGGAACTTCCCACTTAATAAAGTGTCGTCATCAGGACCTATGAATAATACAGGAAGGGGAATGATGCATATTCTCCGCACATGACACGCTCCAAGATTAATTTCCCTCTTCACCATTGTATGGCAGCTCTTACAATGGGATGGGCCGGTGTAAAACAATAGGGAGGATAGATATCTAGAAGACTAAGTCCTCTTTGTTGGTTATGAACAATATAGTATTATTGGTTACACGCCTGTGTTCTTGTCTTGCGCGATTGCATGACCGTTACTAATGTAGAAAATAATAAGTAAAAAATAATAGAGTATTTCGAGCACCCATTGTATCCTGATCTCAGATGGAAATGATACATTGGCTACACAATCGGTGGTGTTTTCGGCTACACAGGGATCACCTTCGTATTTGTTATGTGTATTCCTCTGTTATTTACAGATCTTGTTCCAATGCATCCAGTTCAATTAACTACTGGTATTGATGGTGTTCTGCTTGTCAACTGCACATAAGAAGCCAAAATAGCGTCAGTTTATCATACGGCCTAGCCGTGTCCAGGGGCCGGTGTAGGACGCGCTCAACGTCTAGGAGTGTGGGCACTATTATAGGACCAGACCGTGGTTTTTCTCCTGCCTTCCGTTACCATTTGTCAGATGCTGATTAACACTATTCATCTGTGACAACACGCAGAGTATACTGTATATACTATTCAGAGTTGTACACTATTTCCTCTGTGTACGCAGCTGCGATGCGAAAATAGGCAAATGTCGCAGATGCCAGGAGATGTATCAAGACGCGCTACGGCAGCTTTGCAAATCAAAACATCTGCGTACAAAGACGCTGCATCGGTCTCAGATCATTCAGTTATCGGAGTCCTGAGTAAGCCTATGGTCCTGCAGAATGGCCGAGGTAACGGAGATGCCAGAGCCATATTTTTTACGTACGGGATCGCAGACACAGGATGTGATCCGCCCCCAAAACAATTGCGACGTACCTGCATTCTCTGCTGACACTTCCCATTCCCTGCCTGTCAATCGCACTGCGTGAAAATAGTCGCTGCGAGCAACTACGTAATGGTCCTTGACGCATGCGCAGATTGCATATTCTCTCTAAACTGCGAAAATATCGGCACCGGGTACAGCTCTGAATCAACCCCATAGTTAAGTCTACAAGCTCGCACCAGACACCACAGTGCTGACAAGTAGCCAGATAAAGGCAAATCCATTTTAGAAGATATTAAAGTTTTTTTTTTTAAGTTTTACCGTTTTGTAAACCCAATGTAGAACGCTACGTTTATCATGCCTCAAATGTTTCTGGGCGGCCATATTAGATGGTGCTCTGCCAAACTAGGGTTCTGGGTCTAGTTGGTTCTTGATCTAAAGGATCCTTAACTCTTCCCTGTCGTTCATGAAACCAATGCATAACCTGTATTCTCCTCCATAACTTACCCGCTTTGTTAACTGTATGGCATCAGATTAAGCCCTGGCTTTCTTCATTTTTGTTTTATTGCAGACTATTCCTCAGATATCCACGGTCTCTTGGTCGACCACTCTGATACCCCTGTTGCTTGTTTTGGGCATCACCGCCATCAAAGACCTTGTGGATGATATTGTAAGTAATGTGCTGAATACACACTAGGGTGGGCAAGGAGCTTCTCATTTAAAATCCCTGTATCAATGATGAGGTTTTCATAGTTTTTAAATGGAAGAACCATAACACCGATGTCCCCTGGAAGTTGTTTAGGCCACTAATTCTGCTGCATAATTTATTTTAGATGCTGCATAGGCTAAATCCAGTTATTGGAACAGATTTTCTTTTGTCATGATTAATATAAGTGATTAAAGGGCATATTTATTAAACATTTGTGGGCAGCCCCATAAATGAAGAATTATTTCTCTTTCATCCACTAGTGGACACTGGAGGTGCTTACGCTGGGGTATAGAGGCGTGGATAACTGGAGCTGGCACTTTAAAATAATCTACAAGTGTGAAGCTCCTCCCCCTCTATGCCCCATCAGCCCTCAGTTTAGAAAATGTGCCTCATGGAGCTGGTCACATTATGCTGTGCTCCAGCAACACATTTATTTTATTTATTTAAGAGCATCTTTTACAGTCCAGTTGGGTACCCTTCGCCACCTGTCTAAAAGGTGGGGTCCGGGTACCTGGCGCCCTGGTGTTTTAGCAAACACCAGGAAGGAGTGCACAGGGCTCATTACAAGAGCTTCTGACAGCTCCTTTCCGCCATAGCTAAGCCTTCACACAAGAAGAGAAGACTGTGCAGACCTGCAGAGAGACTACAGGGGACACGCAGTGAGTAACAAGATGCGCATCCCCCGGCTCCTGCCCCTGCTGCCCGGCGCTGGCACAGCATGCTGCGCTGTGTGTGTGCATAGCACAGTTAAACAGCGCTACACCTGTGCGCTGTGTAAGGGAAGCCCGCTGTCTGCGCTGTGTAAGGGAAGCTGTGTGTACACAGCGCTACACGCGGCTCCCTGCTTCTTCCCTCTCCCCGCTGAAGCATGGAGGGGAGGGGGGGATGGGCCACATAGCAGCCATAATGGAGCCCTTAGGGCATGAAGAGGGGGCGGAGCCTAATCAGCGCGGGCTCTCTCTCCACTATACGCGGCAAGCGGCTGTAGTAACAGCGTGGCTGCCGTTTGTTAACTGTTAAATGCCTGCGTCTCTCCCTTATACAGGAAGAGTGCAGCAGAACCGTAGGCTGGATTCTCTTGCTCCCCATTCCTGGCTACAAGTTAAGCACAGAAGGCTCCGGTACAGAGGCTGTGCATAATACACTGGGGGTGCAGGGAATCTGATCTGTGGGAAGGGAGTGGGGTGTATCTCCTCCCCTGTGTCCCAAGCCAGCCTTCTGTTTTTCTTTACTTCTGTGTATACTCTGTCCCTCTGTGTGTGGTGACTGTGTGTATCCATGTCAAACAGAACAAAGGCGTCTCAAAAGATGTTTGTCTGTTCTAGGTGTAACAATAAACTATCCAAGCCGCATGCTACTGGGTCCACATTATGTGATGCTTGTATAGCAATTGATCCACCTGTGGCTATTATTGCCTCACCTGCGCCTACATGGGCCGCTGACATGGTAGGAGTAATGACAGAGTTAGCTTAGGCACGTAAGTCTCAGCCTCCATGGGTTGCTGGGCTAACCAAGTCTCTTGACACCCTGGTACAGGTTATGGGTACAGCTGTGTCCGCACCCTCCACTTCCTTACAAGGACCGACACAAAAGCGTCCTTTATCGACTGTTCTCCAGCCAGAAGAGTCTGACAAGGAATTACTCGCTATGGAGGAAGGGGAATTGGAGGAAGCATTACAGGACGAGACCCCTCTAGAGTTAGAGTCCACCTCTCCTGGGGTGGAATCTCTAATTTTGGCGGTCAGAAAAATCCTTAAATTACCTGAGGATGTTATAGTGGCCTGGAAACAACCGGATAAACTGTTCCAAATTCCGCGCCGGTTTCCTTCTTGCTACCCTTTTCCATCATCCATGATGGAGAAGTGGGAAACACCCCCTCCAGTAGATGCGTCCGTCTCCCGTCTAAGAAAACAGCACTCCCAGTACCGGGAGCTACAGTTCTAAAAGATCCTTCGGATCGTAAATTGGAGACAACGCTAAGATCTATTTATACCTCAGCGGGTGCTCAGCTTAGGCCCACCCTTGTTACTGCTTGGGTTAACAAGGCGGTGGTTTGCTGGGCTGACCAGTTGATTACAGGTTTGGACTCTGGTACTTCCAGAGCAGAGTTACACCTACTAGCAGAACACATCCGTGAGTCTGCAGTTTTCCTGGGAGAAGCGTCAAAAGATATTAGTCAGATTAGTGCTCGCATATCTGCTTCTGCTATTTCGGGCCGCAGAGCCCTCTGCTTGCGCGTGCCTGGCATGCGGACGCAGAATCCAAGCGTGCGGTGGAGGGTTTACCATTCAATGGCGACATGCTGTTTGGCCCGGAATTAGACAAATGGATATCCCAGGCCACGGGGGGTCTTCCTTCCTCCCGTCAACTGCATCGGCTCCCAGAAGAGCTTACGCTGGACCTTCGTTTCATTCCTTTCGTGCGCCACATTCCTTTCGTGGGAGAGCCAGAGGGGCTCCCTCCCAAGCAAGAGGCGACAGAGGTAGAGGCCGCCCACACACGTTGCACGTAGACAGGAGCCTAAGCCAGCTGAGAAACAGGTGGCATGACGTTCTTCCGTCCCACCTGGGACCACCTACAGTGGGAGCCCGCCTGCAAAGATTTCAACAAGTTTGGAACCAGGCATCTCCAGGACCGTGGATCCGCAGACTAATTTCCCTGGGGTACCGAATAGACTTTGAGGTCCCCCCTCCACCTCGGTTCTTCACTACAAGTCTGCCAATACCTGCAGACAAGGCCAGGGTTCTACGGGAGGCTATCCAGTTTCTAGTACTATCATCTGTGCTAGTTCCGGTTCCAGAACATCAACGAGGTATGGGGTTTTACTCTAACCTGTTTGTAGTACCTAAACCGGATGGATCGGTCAGGCCCATCTTGAACCTCAAGTCATTGAACCTGTATCTGAAGATGTATCGGTTCCAAATGGAGTCTCTGCAGTCAGTTATTGCGGGCTTGGAACCAGGAGAGTTCCTATTATCCCTGGATATCACGGATGCCTATCTCCACGTTCCCATCTGGGAACCACATTCCAACACGGTTGGATAATAAACTTCAAGAAATCAAATCTCAATCCATCCCAGAAGCTCCTGTTTCTGGGCATAATCTTAGATACGGCATCACAGAGGATCTTCCTTCCAATAGACAAAGCCCGGGATATCCGGTGGTTGGTTCAGCTGCTCCTCAGACCAAAGAAGGTGTTCCTCCTTCTTTGTCTGCGTCTCCTGGGGAAGATGGTAGCGGCCTTCGAGGCACTACAGTTCGGGTGATTCCACTCCAGGGTGTTTCAGCTGGACCTACTAACACAGTGGTCAGGGTCTCATCTGCTTCTACATCGACAGATCTGTCTGAGCCCAGCTACCAGAGTGACCCTTCTCTGGTGGACACAATCCAACAATCTTTTAGCGGGCCGGAGATTCAGAGTGCGGGACTTGGTCATAGTAACAACGGATGCCAGCCTTCGAGGATGGGGAGCAGTAGTCCTCGATTATCACTTTCAGGGTCGATGGTCCCCTCTAGAACAAAAGTGGCCCATAAATGTGTTGGACTTTTCGGTGTCCCGGTTTCTGCTTTTTTTTTCCGACTGGTCTGGATTTTGGCCTTCGTCTTGGAACCTTAAAGATGCAGGTTTCTGCCCTTTCCATTTTCTTTCAACGGAAATTGGCCCTCATTCCTGAGGTGCAGACGTTTCTTCAGGGAGTCTTGCGTTTGCAGCCTCCTTTTGTACCTCCGATAGCTCCCTGGGACTTGAACTTGGTGCTTCTGTTTGTTCAGTCGTCCATGTTTGAACCTTTTGGAAGAGGTTGATATTAAGTACTTATCTTGGAAGACGGTCCTCCTCCTGGCTCTAGCATCGGCTTGTAGAGTTTCAGAATTTAGTGCTCTGTCCTATAAGCCACCTTACCTTGTGTGTCATGCTGATAGGGCGGAACTACGGACGGTAGCCGCCTTCCTTCCCAAGGTAGTGTCGGCTTTTCATATTAATCAGCCTATTGTACCATCTTTGGTGGAGGACTCTGGTGGTTCTTCTACCTTGGATGTGGTTGAAGCTCTCCGCATCTATGTTGACAGGACTGCTTCCCTCCGTAAGTCTGAGTCGCTTTATGTCCTCTATGATACGGTTCGGAGGGGTTGGCCAGCGTCTAAGCAGACTTTGGCACGTTGGATTCGGCTGACCATTCGTCAGGCTTATGTTGATGCCGACCGCCGGCCTCCTTCGTCCATTTCGGCTCATCCCACACGTTCTGTGGGTGCGTCATGGGCGGCCGGTAGGGGAGCCTCCATGTCACAATTGTGCCGTGCGGCAACTTGGTTTTCAGTTCCACGTTTGTAAAGTTTTACAAATTTGATACGTTCGCTGTTTCGGCATACCGTTTTGCCCGCCTAGTTCTGCAGGTGCCGCAGAGCGCTCCCGCCTGTGGGGAAAACTTTGGGACGTCCCCAGCGTAAGCACCTCCAGTGTACCCTAGTGGATGAAAGAGAAAATGGGATTTTGGTACCTACCGGTAAATCCTTTTCCGATTCCACAGGGGACACTGGACGCCCACCTCTGCGATTTTCGCCTGCCTGTTCGGTTTGTTCCGTATGTTGTATGTTTTGATTGTGTGTTCTTCTCTCCCTTTTACTCCGCTTGTTCTCCATCTCCTCTCGGTCTTCATTTTCTAAACTGAGGGCTGATGGGGCATAGAGGGGGAGGAGCTTCACACTTCTAGATTATTTTAAAGTGCCAGCTCCAGTTATCCACGCCTCTATACCCCAGCGTAAGCACCTCCAGTGTCCCCTCTGGAATCAGAGAAAAGGATTTACCGGTAGGTACCAAATCCCATTTTTCGCTGCATACAGTATTGTGGCAAAAAGGATTCTTTTATCGGAGGAATGTCCCATTCTTGTGCACCGAGACTAGGGCATACGTGATAATTTCCGGGTTTGAAACCAGGATGGGAATCTGCATGCGCGCGGCTATCCAAAATATCGCGATTAGTATCGCGAACAGCTCTAGCCCACTGGAGATGAGAATAAATGCCTGCTTCGGAATAAAGGGTACAAGACAACGACTGGGGAGGTGTCTGTAGTTGGTGTTTAATCCCATACTTTCCTCTATTCTTGAATGAATACGCTGCCACGACTAATATTGAACGTTTTTAGAGTTCTTCCCTACACTCCTGTGTGCACAATGACTGAGGCTGCCCTGGAGAAGTATTAAATGGACTCTTACAGTTCTGGACAAATATTCCATGGACAAAAGCAAATCTGATTTATGACCACAATCTGGTTTGAATAGTAAATAGACCTGAAAGTTTCCTGTGTACTGCTAAATCTCCCAAATGAGAAAAGGGGAATATTGTGTAAGCAAAGCTCTGTAGAATGTCGGAGTTTTACTTCTATAGCTAGCGAAGTCTGCCACGGTTGATGAAAGAGACCCCGACAAACATTCCCCATGCAAAGTTTAATTTCTGCTTTAGGCCAGTTTTGAAATTTGGGCTCATGTCAAAGATTTGCTGCTGGCAAATTAGTTCAGGGATCGTTTTACGCGCCAATGAGCAGTGGCCTGTGAGAACCGCGCAGGACCGGCACTTTAAGTTAACATAAAGTTAGTTAAATTAACTTAACGATTGAGAATGTTTCATGTGCTCTTTATAATTGATGCGAGTAATGAGCAACACGCACTCACCCATTATACACCTGTATGTGGGTGGCCAGACTCTTGACAGTCCTGCAGTTTGGTCACTGGGTTGACCACCCAAATTGGTGGCATGCGAGTGGTTATGTACATAGTTCCAAGTGGGATTATCATATTTTCTTTACAAGGCGCCTCATTTTCCTTAGTGTCAGACAATCCTCTGATAGATATGATGCCCGAGAATATAATAGACTATTTTAATATAAATAATGTCTCTCTCTTTATTTTCAAAGGCCCGTCACCAAATGGATAACGAGATTAACAACCGACCATCGGAGGTTATAGAGGATGGAAGGTACGCAGTAAGTGGGAGTGTTTAGCGCTGTAACGCTTTGTCCGTTTGTTCTCGGAATAATCCATTGCGTTGATGGATTATTCTCTTCTCTATATTCTCTCTATATTCTCTCTATTATTCTCTTCTCTTATTCGCTTCTCTATAGAACTGCTAATAAATGGATAACGTTTGAGTGTTTTAACAAGGACATAATTGCTGCCTCCATTTAGGTTTAAGAAAACAAAGTGGCAAAACATTTGTGTCGGGGACGTTATACGAATCAACAAGAACGAGTTCATTCCGGTCAGTGTTTATTGCACACGTTCTGAATGGCAGACTAGCATGTCGTTTTAGAGAGTTTCAAGAGAATCGCGTGCCAGGGCCATAACTAGGGTGGTGAGACCTATGCCATGGCAGGGGGCGCCTGTCAGTTTTCCTGTTCATTATCATTCTCACTTGTAGCTTCCTCTTCTTTTATCCCCAGCATCTCCTGGCCTCCCCCATCTCTTCCCTGGCCCTTCCCCATGAGGCCATGGCCCTTTTTCAGGTGCTCTATCTTATGTCCCTATTTAAAAAAAATGGTTGGAGGGCGCCAATGCTGTCTCTAGCACAGGGCACCAAAAAGTCTAGTTACGGCTCTGTCACCTTTTAGGGACCACTAAAACTAGAATACAGGTTTCCTTGCTAAAAAAAAAAAAGTGGAAGCTGAACCTGACATCCACTAGTTTATGTTCATAGATTGACTGCCTGGCCCCAGTACCAGCTCCATTTACAATCGCGGCACACTGTATGGTACTTCATCCTGCCAGTCAGTGGTTGGGTGGAAGGAATAGATTATATGTCATTGTGATGGGCAGAGGGTCCACTGCCCGCTGTTGGCTTGTGTCTGTCTATCGGGCATGGCTGAAATTGATTTGACTTCATTTTGAGTGGATCATGCCCAGGCACGCTGGTATATTTGTGGGGCAAAGAGGTACCAATAACATGGTGATATAGTCGCCTTTGATGCTAGGGGTGAGATTCGGAAACCTAAGCGCATAAACCTGAGCTGATACTAAAGATCCAATAGGGCTAAAATGCAGACAGCGCCGGAGTTAATCCATATAGTAATAGAATCTATAGAAAGGGTGAGACGGGGATAGGTCTGTGTGTCTGTCTCATTCTCATTGCGTCCATGCATCTGCTCTATACCTGGCGCAAAGAAAAGCCACCTGATATAGGTAGAATCACATGTACGCAGAACTCTGCATAGCTGCAATTCTATCGTCGCACCCTCATTTAAATATAACCTGCTTGAGAACGATCCGTTACGACACTATTTACAGCCCTTCAGTCGCCAGTGGATTTTTGTGTTTAGTTTGCGTTTACCCAGAGTTGCATATGATTAGTTCTGAATCGGTATGATTTACCGCCGGACCCATGCCCGGCGGTTGGAATCCTGACAGCGGCATCCCGGCAGAGGAGGAAATCCCGATCGTCCTAAAGTAAGTATTGTCTAACCTAATTCTACCCCCCCTAACCCTAGGGGTGCCTAACCCTAACCTTCCCCCAGTGCCTAACCATAATCCCACCCCCTAAGTACCTAAACCTAACCCCCCTTCCCCACCGCCTAAACCTAAGTCCCCTGGGGGGTGCCTAACCATAACCTCCCGGGGGGGGGGGAGGGGGGTAGGTAAGTCGTCGTCGTCCCCCCCCCCCCCCCCCCCGGGAGCCCCTAAAGCGGCTGTCCACGCTCGGCGTCACTTTGATCGGGATGCTCATGTGCAGAGCAAAAGCAGGCAAGATGCGCTCTGCTAGTGGGCTTGTGTTGAAGTCTGCATCAGTCTTTGGGTCCCTTTTTAATACTGAAGCTACTTGTAATTTTATTTTATTTTTTTAGTATTGGTTTGGGCTTCGGAAATACATAGAGTAGGCCCTATATAAAACCGAAGGCTGGCTCTGGTGGTAATTTAGTCCCTTACATGTTTACCCAATTGTGGTGTCCATGATCTAATTGGATCTCCTCATTCCTGCTCTCAGGTCAGCTTACTGACTACCTGTTAATTGGTTTACTGAAAAATACAAGCTGATACTGGAAGTGGGGATATGTGTAAAGGCCTGTGCTTGTCTGTGCTCTTAGCCACTGAGCCACCACGGAAAAAAAAGTTGCTATAACGTACATTGTTTTGTCATTTCACAGGCGGACGTGCTGCTATTATCCAGCTCTGAGCCGAACAGCTTGTGCTATGTTGAAACAGCTGAACTTGATGGGTACGATTCTGTTATTTGCTAATGATATAGTAACGGGACCCTCCTAAATTATCCCTGACCTCACTCCGTATAGATTTACCCCACCACAGTGAAATGTGTGATGCAAAGAAATCTGATTGTCGTCAAATAGGTATACTGTAATCGTATTAGTGTGTGTGTGTGTGTGTGTGTGTGTGTATATATGTGTGTGTGTGCTTGTTAGTTGCCATAGTGTTACAGTATGACGTACACTTTTACTGGCTACATTGTCCGGGTTTCAGGAATATTTGAGTTTAAAAAAAATATAACTAAATACAGTAATTATATCCTATATTTATTTTTAGAGAAACAAACTTGAAGTTCAAGATGTCTCTGGAAGCGACAGACAAGCTCCTGCAGGAGGAGGAGGCGCTGGCTGACTTTGATGGTGAGTGCGCTTTCCTTCCTGACTGCCCTAGTAATGGGTGATGGGGTCCGGTTACCTTCCTGACTGTCCTAGTAATGGGTGATGGGGTCCGCTTTCCTTCCTGACTGCCCTAGTAATGGGTGATGGGGTCCGGTTACCTTCCTGACTGTCCTAGTAATGGGTGATGGGGTCCGGTTACCTTCCTGACTGTCATAGCAATGGGTGATGGTGAGTGCGCTTTCCTTCCTGACTGTCCTAGTAATGGGTGATGGGGAGTCCGGTTACCTTCCTGACTGCCCTGGTGATGGGGGGTCCGCTTTCCTTCCTGACTGTCATAGTAATGGGTGATGGGGAGTCCGCTTTCCTTCCTGACTGTCATAGCAATGGGTGGTGGGGAGTCCGGTTACCTTCCTGACTGCCCTAGTAATAGGTGATGCGGAATCCGGTATTTGAGTGATGCGGAGTCCGGTTTTGTTCCTGACTGCCCTAGTAATAGGTGATGGGGAGTCCGGTTTTCTTCCTGACTGCCCTAGTAATGGGTGATGGGGGGTCCGCTTTCCTTCCTGACTGTCATAGTGATGGGGAGTCCGCTTTCCTTCCTGACTGTCATAGCAATGGGTGATGGGGAGTCCGGTTACCTTCCTGACTGCCCTAGTAATAGGTGATGGTGAGTGCGCTTTCCTTCCTGACTGTCCTAGTAATGGGTGATGGGGAGTCCGCTTTCCTTCCTGACTGTCATAGTAATGGGTGATGGGGAGTCCGGTTTCCTTCCTGACTGTCCTAGTAATGGGTGATGGGGAGTCCGCTTTCCTTCCTGACTGTCATAGTAATGGGTGATGGGGAGTCCGCTTTCCTTCCTGACTGTCATAGCAATGGGTGGTGGGGAGTCCGGTTACCTTCCTGACTGCCCTAGTAATAGGTGATGGGGAATCCGGTATTTGAGTGATGCGGAGTCCGGTTTTGTTCCTGACTGCCCTAATAATAGGTGATGGGGAGTCCGCTTTCCTTCCTGACTGTCATAGTAATGGGTGATGGGGAGTCCGGTTTCCGTCCTGACTGTCATAGTAATGGGTGATGGGGAGTCCGGTTACCTTCCTGACTGCCCTAGTAATGGGTGATGGGGAGTCCGGTTTCCTTCCTGACTGTCTTATTAATGGTTGATGCGGAGTCCGGTTACCTTCCTGACTGCCCTAGTAATGGGTGGTGGGGAGTCCGGTTACCTTCCTGACTGCCCTAGTAATGGGTGGTGGGGAGTCCGGTTACCGTCCTGACTGCCCTAGTAATGGGTGGTGGGGAGTCCGGTTACCGTCCTGACTGTCCTAGTAATGGTTGATGCGGAGTCCGGTTACCTTCCTGACTGTCCTAGTAATGGGCGGTGGGGAGTCCGGTTACCTTCCTGACTGCCCTAGTAATAGGTGATGGGGAATCCGGTATTTGAGTGATGCGGAGTCCGGTTTTGTTCCTGACTGCCATAGTAATAGGTGATGGGGAGTCCGGTTTTCTTCCTGACTGCCCTAGTAATGGGTGATGGGGAGTCCGGTTTCCTTCCTGACTGTCCTAGTAATGGGTGATGGGGAGTCCGGTTTCCTTCCTTACTGTCCTAGTTATGGGTGAGGGGCTTTTCCACATTCTGTTTCTAAATGACCCTGGGAACAAGCCTAACTCATTGACCACTAAGCAGCGTGGTGACAAACAAAACAAGGCCAAAAACTTAAACGTAAGTTATGTGGTGATCAGCTTGCTGTGTGTGTTATCACCTGGAAATATAGGAGCCAATAATAATTTTTTTTTTTAATGATTTGAGGAACCCAGTACCCGTTCCCCTATGCCTCTTCCCCCATATGACTGAAGAATGGCACGCACAACCCGTGACAGCTGTCCCCTCTGCAAGAAAAGCCACCAGCCGGGCATAACCCGTGTTTCTGCAGATTGAGTTGTATTTGGAAATTTAGATGCTAATAATGTTTATTGGCTCAGAATCCTACAAGTTTCATAAAACTAATCAATAAATTGGTATTAACAAAAAGATACTGACATTGGCTTACTGCAGCTTGATGTAATCACTTGGAGAATCACGCCAGGCTCTGTGGGTCTCATTCAGACCCGGTCGCAAGCACTGATGTGGTCGCAACCGGGTCGATAGTTTGCCCCGCGCACACTGCGCACACGCAGCGGCCGCACTGCGCGTGCGCAAGCCCCTGAAGGGAGAGAGAAACTCTGTGGGTGGGAACCCACAGCTTAACTAACGACCAGGAGGCCGCACTTCAAAAATGAAGCGGCTGCTCTCATTCAGAGAGAGCGATCGCTTCTTGCGACCGAATGAGGGCCTGTCTCCGACTACCTGTTATTGTTCCAGGAGAGCAGGATAGTTCTATTCTCTGTAAACTGGCTAGTGCCATCTAGTGGCTGAATTGATCCCAGCACCCTGTTCTCTCACCTTCAGTGCCATATCCAAGCCTGGAGAAAGTTCAAAGTGAGTGTGTGGGTCCCACTCATTGTACACGGCCTGTACTCCCTTATTCTGAGCTTTTTGAGTTCTGAAAAGAAATAAAATATCTTAATTAACTGCACCTAATGGCAAAAAATATTATATTGAAAAAATTTAGTTATTCTGCCTGTGCTAGCGTGGGTTTCCTCCCACACTCCAATACTGGTAGGTCAATTGGCTCCCAACAAAAATTAACCCTAGTGTATGTGTGTTTACATACGATAAGGAATTTAAGGGTCTATTTACGAGCTGTGTTAGAAGTGAAAAGTGATAAGGTACCAGCCAATCAGCTCCTAACTGCCATCTCACAGGCTGTGTTTGAAAAATGACAGTTGGGAGCTGATTGGCTGGTACCTTATCACTTTTCACTCTTCCCTTCCCTTCTCCTAACACTGGTTAGTAAATAGACCCCAAAGATTGTAAGCTCCACAGGGGCTGATTTGAAATGGCAAATATTCTCTGTAAAGCGCTGCGTAATATGTGTGCGCTATATAAATAGCTGGTGATAATAATATTAAAAATAACTGTCGCAACAGGTTTTGATTCCATGCTCCACATCTTGTAATGCTCGTGTTTGTTGCTTTTGCCCAGGGCTAGTTATATGCGAAGAGCCTAATAATCGCCTGGATAAGTTTGTGGGGACCCTAAGCTGGCGAGGGATGAGCTACCCGCTGGACGCAGATAAAATATTACTTCGGGGCTGTACCATCCGTAATACACTCTACTGCCACGGCCTTGTCTTATTCGCAGGTAAATAATTTGTTGAAACTGGTATATACTTATTGTATATACACGTTATTTTCTAACTTTGCCAAAGGGTATCTTGTATGACATTTTTTAATATAAAATTTTATAGTAATCCATTTTATTTTCTTTATTTTAGGTTCTGACACAAAAATCATGAGAAACAGTGGCAAAACCAGGCTAAAAAGAACAAAAATTGATTATCTGATGAATTACATGGTCTATACGGTAAGGGGAAAAAAAAAAAAGATAATAATAATCAAACTATAAACTTTTATTTGTTATATTTGTTGCATAAACATTAATCATGAAATATTTTTGCTTTGCTGCATTAATAAAACATCTGCAGAGAGGATTTAGAAGCAGAGTGAGTGACAGGTATGGACCATTTGTGGGCGGTAACAGAGGGGTGGTTAGAAAAAGGTGGGCGTGTTGCAACAGTTTTATAGGCGTGTCTGGTTCAGCGACTGCGTCTTTGCACGGTTTCACTGGTGCCAGCGTCTTCGTTCCGTCACCCATTCTGAGTAGGGGTAGGGTTACTCAGGAGGCTGATGATCGCCTGATCTGCTAACGATTGCTGCTTTGTAAGCAGATGCTGCAACTTTTTATGCAGCCGATTGGGTTTGCAAAGCCGCCTGCGGGCGTCTCAATACGTATATCAGCAGCTGCAACATTTACATATTAACTCACAGTATCAGACCTTACAGACAGTATGTACTTTATTCTATACTATGTGTTTTGCTTACATCTGCAAGACTTCATGACGCACGCACGCGCTCGCTCTGAATCAGGGCCCTCCTACCTAAACATGGAGCGGCCTCCTGGCCGCTCGCATAGCTGTGGGTGACCACCCACAGCATATGCGAGCGGCCAAAAAGATGGTCGTGATGGTCAAGACCATCGCGACCTTCGGGCTTGCGACGAGACCCTGCGGTAGGGTACACCTGCGTCTGGCAGCCACGCCCCCGACACGCCCACCAAAGGGGGCGTGCTGTCAATCACCATCGACAGCACACCCCCTTTGGTGCGAGACCCTTAACGACTGCTACCCCGTCATTCGGGTCTCGCGCATGCGCACGACGGAGCTCCCTCTGTCGTGCGCTTGCGCACTAGGGCACCATCGACCCGCTTGCGAGCGGGTCTGAATCAGGCCCACAGTACACTGTATCACATTCCGTGAGCCATTAGAGATGAGCTTATCTTTAACATGTTTCTTATGATAAAGAACAGTTATTTTCGCTTTCAGCGCACATTTCTTCCATAACGTTTGGAGGCTGCCGTAATTTGCATTATACGTCTAGCGCCTGAGAAATAGGTGCCGTTACGGAAAGGAGCCAGCTGAATTTGTTTAGGGACTGTTGGATACTTATCTAGTTCAAATCTATTTAATTCTACATTTTTTTTTTTTTCCCCCTCTAGATTTTCATTCTCCTGATTCTGGCGTCGGCTGGACTTGCTATTGGCCAAACTTTCTGGGAAGCCAAATTAGGCCAAGCTAACGTGTCCTGGTATCTCAATGATGGGAACAACTACCCGCCTTCTTACCGAGGCTTTTTGGCCTTTTGGGGATATATTATTGTTCTCAATACCATGGTGCCTATTTCTCTCTACGTCAGGTGACATAAATAGCCTTTCATTCAAATGTTACACAATGCTAAAAATAATATATGGGATAATGGCTCCCCTGCAGTCCATTACATGCATGTTGGAAATCACGAGAGTTCCATGAATATTTTAAAGGTCGAGTAATTGTATAAAGGTCACGGACACCTGAACGCACACATGCGGACCAGTATTAATTCCTTTTTATTAGCGATTTACTTGCGTAGTGTTTTGGACATGATTCAGATTGAGCATCTTAATTGCATGGTGATGGCAAAACGGCAAGATGGTCAGACGTCTATTATTAATAGCTGTAGCTATAACCAGGGGCATAACTGGTAATTTATTGGCCTCATGGTAAAATATTTAAAGGGTCCACAATTTTCTTAGGAGGGGATTCCCTCACTACCCCTCCTGGCTGCCCACCATGCTCCCACTCTGTGCATTTTGCACTAAGAGTTTTCTTAAACTCTAAAGTGGGGCTATTTATCAAAGTTTGGAGAGAGATAAATTGTGAGAGAGAAAGTAAAAACCAGGCAGCTTAAAACTTAAACACTTCACAGGCTATATTTGGAAAAAATACGATTTTTACTCACCTTAAAATCTCTACCCTGGAGTCCCCTCTGGGGGATGTCATTACCTCTGGGCACTAACTAAGACTGGCTCCCACCCACTATATAACCCCTCCCCTTCCACTAGAACCTCAGTCTAAGGCCCGTATTAAATTTGAAGCGTTAAGTTACCGCCGATGACGTCATTATCGCCTGCTTTGGTTTTACCCCGTATTCAATTTGAAGGACTTTCCACCTAGGCGGAAAGTCAATGCAATGTAATAGGCGGTAAAGTATCGCCTATGAATAGGAGGTGGAAAAAAGTGCAGAATTGGGGTTTTGGGGTGCAACATTTTGGGAACCCCCCTTGCAGCCTTCAGACAGTCCCACAAAGGTAATCTGTGTCACAAAAATGTAAAAAAAACCTTAAGGACACCCCAAAAATGTACTTGAAAAAGGGGGCAAAAAAAAAAATATTGGGGTACACAGGTGTTTGCGGCAGGTGGATTTTTCACGATTTTTTCAAGTTCACTTTTTCAACTTTAAAATATGCTGACCCCCATTTTCAAGTACCCCAAATTTGCTGGCATAAGTTATTTTCTGTAAAATATACTCCTAAATACTATTCTGCACCACGCATAGAAAAAGCTATTTAGCAGCTATTGAGCCCATTTAAAAACACCAAATACCTTCAGCAAGCCAAATCGGGGGGTACCATAGTGAACCCCCATGTCAGAGCATCATTTGGGGGGGGTGACAGGCTGATTTCCCCAAAAATTACAGTACTTTCCGCTTGTTACAGTATCGCCGTGTGCCGTACTTTGAAATTGAATATGGGTAAAGCGGGCACGCGCGCGATACTTTAACGCCTACAAAACAGGCGAAGTCGGCGTTAAGTCTGGTCCGCGTTAATGCGGCTCGACTCAAATTGAATACAGCTCTATGTTTAACAAAGCCGAAGAAGGAGCCACGGAAGAACTGAGAAACCAGAAACCCAACAGGTAACTACTATGAAGGGAGAGATCCCGGCCTCCCCCAGATGGACTCCAAGGTTTTTACGGTGAGTAAAAATTGTATTTCCTATTTCATCCATCTGGGGGATGCCATTACCTCTGGGATCTACCAACGCAAGACCATTTAAGGGGGTGAGCGTCTGAACCGGCCGCTCAAAGAATTTTTCGCCCAAAAACTGGCGTCTCCCTCGCTCCAAAAGTGTGGAAGCGGTAGAATTTTGTAATGGTGTGTACGGACGACCAGGTAGCTGCTCAACCGAGGCACCATGCCGCACAGCCCAATAAGCCCCAGCAGCACGTCGAGTGGGCCCGAATTGAAGCCGGGACCGTCACATTTGAAGGCAAATTATGCCTGCTGTATGGTGGAAGTGACCCATCTAGCGATGGATCCTTTCGAGGTTGGCCAGCCTCCTTTTTGGTGCATTAATCAATACCGACAAAGAATCTGTACACCTCCAAAGACGCAGTGCGAACATAAAAATACAAAAAGTTTAAACCTAACGAAAAAACTAGGACCTAGCTAGTGCCTTACTCCAAGGCACTAAAAACAAGACTGTTCTAGTGGAAGTGGAGGGGTTATATAGGGGGTGGGAGCCAGTCTTAATTAGATTATTAATCACTATACATAACCCAGAGGTAATGGCATCCCCCAGATGGATGACAAAGGAATGACAGGAGCTGATTGTTTGGTACTTTCTTTGACCATTTATCTCTCGCCAAGCTTTGATAAATACCCCCCTAATTCTGGGCACACCCTGTCAGATATATTAGTGCATTGTGCTGTGTGTACGAGCGGTCAGCCAACCACCCGTACACTTGCTGCAGAGACCCACAGACAAATATATCTTTAGATGGCAGTGACAGTTGTTCAGTGTGTATGAACAGCCATCATCTGCAGATATCTTTCGGGTGTGTACCCAGCTTAAGGACCCTAAATTTGAATGCCTAGAATGACAGCTTGTGTGCATGGCACTCTGGTGCAGTATTGGTGATCACAAAACAGGAGCTCTCTACTGACCACGGATGTTCCAATGTCCTACTACAGGTCGCAGTAGAGGAGGCAGATGGGAGCAGGGCCCTAGAGGAGCGTTAGACCCTTTATCTTTAATAAATGTATCCCATAACCTATATGGTTCATATTCACTCTGCACTTTTTGGGGGACTGTATCTGTGACTGATTTGGGACTAGCTATGTCTTTCATTATGACGCACGCCGCCATTCAGTCATCATTAGACGATACCACCAATCATTTGTATTATGATATGGAGGAAATATTATGGCTAGGAGAAAACAAATAATGGAACTGTACTTTATGATGATGTGTTTTTTGTTGATAAATATCAGGCGACCGTTGAGTAAGTTTTTTCATTGTACTGTTTGTGGTGTTTGCTCACAGTGTGGAAGTGATTCGATTGGGTCAGAGTTACTTCATCAACTGGGATCTGCAAATGTTCCATTCCGAGAAGGACACGCCGGCCAAGGCCAGAACTACCACACTGAACGAGCAGCTGGGACAAATCCAGTACATCTTCTCCGACAAGACTGGGACCCTGACACAGAATATCATGACCTTCAAAAAGTGCACCATCAATGCGGAGACCTACGGTGAGTTATTGGGGTGCCTAGGGGTTCAGTCTGCACCCAGCTGCTAAAAAGCAGAATCTCCTCAAGGACCTCAATAAATAAAGATCACTTCAGATACCCAATATCTAACAGCTAAGTAAAAACAGAACATGTCTCGGACAGTGACCCTCTAACGAAACTGGTCTTATTCAATTGTGTAAACCTACAGAAGAAAAAAAGGGTACTGATAATGGGGGATGTAGTCAGGAAGCCGGGTTTGGGGTCTAGCTCACCTCAGTCGGGATAATCATGTGACGGGCTTCCGGCGTCAGTATATTATCTGCCGATCCGGCGATAATTCATACCGATTCCGATAATAGTACTAAGTTACAATCACCGTTTATTTATTTGTACCAAAACATCTACAAGATAGTAAGTAATTCTAAATAAAAAAAATAAAAAAGTAATCTGTTTCCTACATCTTTGTACGAGTTATTATTTTTGCAACATGACTTTTGTGTGTGTGCTTGTGTAAATTTAGTGAATAAATGAACAAGGATTGTATGGTGCCAGTGATGGTAGTGCAATGCACTGCAGCCGGGCTTTACAGATGTTGTGGATGTAAGCTCACTCCCTTTATAGCAAGGCGGTTGCCGTCTATGTTTTTAGGTGGTAGATCAGTATGAAAGAACTGTAAGTCACAGATTGGGTCACTGACAGAGGCATAATTTATGGGGGGGGTAATATAGAAATTGTGTAAACCCCAAACCAAGTGCTATATCTCATTTTAACAAGCTATTAAAACACGTACAACAATAAGTTAGTAAAGCGTTTCTGATTTGAGAAGATGACACTATATGAAGACTTAGTGGTCTATGGGCCGGATTCAGACCCGCTCGCGAGCGCTGAGCGCTCGCAAGCGGGCCGTTGTTGGCCCAGTGCGCATGCGCACGACGGAGGCGGCTCCGTCGTGCACATGCGCGAGACCCGGATAGCGACGGGCAAGCCGTCGCTCCAGGTCTCGCTACAAAGGGGGCGTGCTGTCGATATTGAGTGACAGCACGCCCCCTTTGGTGGGCGGGCCGGGGGCATGTCTGCCCAGACAGAGGCGTTCCCATGAGAACGCCTACCATCTGGGGCCGGCCCCACTGACATCACAAGTGATGTCAGTGGGTGGACTTCTTGCTCTGTAAGAGCATGAAGTCCACTGGGACTTGCGGCAACGAGACCCTACCACAAGGGTCTCATCGCAAGTCCGATGGTCGCGATGGTCTTGACCCGAAAGATGGTGAGCTATGCCTGGGCAGGGCAAAGCCAGAGGAAACTCTGGTGGAGGTCCGCAGCGGTCCTGACGTGCAAATCGGTCGTCCGACCTGGTTATAGGGGCGAAAGACTAATCGAACCATCTAGTAGCTGGTTCCCTCCGAAGTTTCCCTCATCCTGGCCGCTCGCACTAGCTGTGGGTGGTCACCCACAGCTATGCGAGTGGCCAGGAGGCTGCTCTAAAAAAACAATAGGCGGGCACTGATTCAGAGCGAGCGCTCTGAAAGAACATCCGGCTCTGAATCAGGCCCTATGTACTAAGCCTTAGGAGACCGGTAATTTGCCAACCAATCAGCTACTAACTGTCATTTTTCAAACACCGCCTGTAAAGTGACAGGAGCTGATTGTTTAGTACTTTATCCGCATTCCCGGGTCTAAATACTGTAGCCTATGTTTCTGTAGACAGCTATCAGGATATGAAACAAAAATTATCTGAGTCGTCTGGTTGAAAGTCATGTGGAACGCGTTTCATCCAGTGGCGCATCACCTAGGGGAACACGGATTATTCCATACAGATACTGTTCTGTTATTGAAGGGCTGCAAGCGGAATCTTGGCAGATGAATCGTTAGTGTGCCAGTTTAATCTTCACTTTGATGTTACACTGACCGCATATCCACACCTTAAAATGTCACACTTTCCTTATCCGAAAACATGCATCGTTCTAAATTCCGTGTATGAAATGACTTTTTGTGTTTTAGGCAAGACAAAAAAATAAGAACATTTTGCAAACCACCTTTTTCTCAGCGGGTGGGTATAAATTAAAAATTGTTGGGGATCCATTTTACGCCTCTAAATATTAACACACATTCATTTTTAGGTGAAGAAAGAGAAGTCGCTGGACACAAGTCTAATTACAGTGAGGTATGTTATCCTGAACATCCGACTACTATCAAATACAACTATTTACATTCACTGCAAGTGCAGTTAACAGTTCTCAGCCTATTTATTAAAAGTATAGTAATTGCTTTCTTATCGCGTTAAATATGATCACCGTGATTAATTAATATTTAGTCACCGAGCGATACTTGGTTGCCCCAGCAATAGATGTCCGGAGTGATAGCCGTTAGTGATCACTCTGGAAGACCCCAATCGGCTTTCCTGAGCCGGTGTGGGTGCCAGGGCTTTTTCGCCATCTGATAATTTGGCCCCTAATTTGCACAAGTAGGACCTTTTTAAGCTGGGTTGCTTCGTGCCTATGTCATGGACTCTCTCTTCTTCACCTGCAGCAAGTGGATTTTGGCTGGAATCCTTTAGCGGATACGAAGTTTACATTTACCGACCACTATCTGATTGACCAAATCCAATCGGGGAAAGATCCCGACGTCCGTCTGTTTTTCAAGATACTAGCTTTGTGCCATACGGTGATGGTGGAGAAGACTGACAGTGAGTTTCTGCGCTTCATGGCGTTCAGTTAATGGGATTCAAAGTTCACAATAAAATTCATACTAAACCCAGTTTTAGGAAATATTTTTAAAATGCCATAATTTGTATTACAAGTGAAACTAAAATTGAACTTGCTTCCAGATGGTGAGATCATCTACCAAGCGGCATCGCCGGATGAAGGTGCCCTGGTAACAGCTGCCAGGAACTTCGGCTTTGTGTTTTTAACGAGAACCCAAAGCACGATCACTATTAGTGAGCTGGAAAAAGAGGTCACTTATGAGGTCCTTGCTCTTCTTGATTTTAACAGTGACCGAAAACGTATGTCTGTAATTGGTGAGTTGTTTTTGCTGCTTACATTTTTATTATATGTAATGATGTATAGCCGGCACTCTGTTGCAGCGATATTATACTTTCGGTGTCCTCCAATTACCTTGTCCAGATAGGGAACAAGGCAAAATGATTCAGTGTAGCGGGTGGCACTCAGACTGACTTCAATAAATGACAATGGGGTCCCGAAATAGAAATCAACATTTCAGAACTTTAGAATCCTGACGAAAGAACAAATGAAAGTTCTGAAACGTTGATTTATATTTTCTATTTCGTGACATTGTCATTTATTATCTGAGTGCCGCCCGCTACACTGGAAAAAAATAAAAAATATATATATGTGTGTATGAATATATATATATATATATATATATATATATATATATGTGTGTGTGTGTGTATGAATAAATATATATATATGTATATAATATATATTATAATAATGTTCATAAACTCTGCCATTGTTTTGGCCCACAACAAAGGAGATTACAATAGATTATGTTGCATTGCTTACACTTGTGGAACACCAAAAACAGGTGTGCAACTCTGCTCTTCTTTATTATATTTTATTTTATTAACTGATTTATATGTGCAAAAAAGATCAACAAAGTAAATTGAATATTATGTTGCTATATCTATATAATTCTTACCATGGCCAGATAGACTTCAACTTTCAAACTTCTTTCACCAACCGGAGGCTTTGAAGACCAGTTTATGCCCTGAATTGGTGGTTAGAACCGAACATTAAGTTAAATATCTGTTTACATTTCAGTATGACTCAATTTGTTTCAATTACTAGATATATATTTGTTTTAAAACCAGTGTTTGTTTTTAATAAAAGCCGTAAGCATAACAAGGAAATATCAGTTTAACCGATAACCAAATGACAACTCTGCTATCCATCAATATTAGGACCATTCATACATAAACAAGGGTGTGGTATAAGAGACAGACAGTAATTAGTTAGACACCAGATGTTACAGTTAATAGACTAGGATAAAAGTTTGACACAGACAAAAGTCAGACACACTAAAGTTAGACATGTAAAAAGTTTGACAGGTAAAAAAGGTAGACGGTCAAAAGTTCGATACGAAAATGGTCGACAATTTTTTTTAAATTTTTTTTTTAGCTCTAATCTTCACCCTAACCCTCCCCTTGGTTCATAACCCTAACCCTCCCTCCTAGTGCCTAACCGTCTGGGTAAGTGCTTAACCCTAACCATGCAGTAAGTGCCTAACCCTAATCCTAACCCTAATCTTAAAGAGAAAAAAATGTCGACAATTTTTGTTTTCGTTTTTTAGCCCTAATCTTTACCCTAACCCTCCCTCCTGGTGCCTAACCCTAACCCTTCAGTAAGTGCCTAACACTAAACCTAATACTAAAAAAAAGTGTTGACCATTTTTGTGTTGATAATTTTCATGTCGAACTTTTGACCCTGTCGACCTTTTGTACCTGTCGAACTTTTTACATGTCTAACTTTAGTGTGTCTGACTTTTGTCTGTGTCGAACTTTTATCCTTGTCTAAGTATTAACTGTCTAACATCTGGGGTCTATCTAGACATTGTCTAACTAATTACTGTCTATCTATAGTCCGGAACACCATAATCATATGGAAAAAAAAAATCACTTCTGTAATAACAAGTTGGATAAATTAAATACTTCTACATCACTGAGTCCGTTTTAAAAAGACTTATTTAAAAACAGATAAATTTAGATTATATATAAAATTTCCCAGAAGGACACTCTGATAAATATTGCATAGAGCGACCAAAACGGGATAAAAAAAATGGCTACAATAAAAGATCTCTCTCAAAAAAAAAAGCAAAAATGAAGAAGATGAAAATCGTAGCGAGTCCACAAACAAGTCCTAACTAGGTCAGAGGAGACATGCAAATCCACTTCCAAAGTTATATATCCTCTGTAAGTCATCATGTGGTTTAAATCCCGACTTTTGGAATGCCAACGCTCAGGATGCCGGCGCTGGAATCCCAACACAGGCATCCTGGCTGCCGGCATCCCGACGGTAAATAGTGGGGTTAGGAGGAGGTATCCTAACCCTGTCGGGATTCTGACTGCCGGGATCCCGAGTGCCCATCTCGTACCCAACCCCATTAAACCAGAGGTTCCCAAACTCTGCCTTTAATAATCCAGGTTTTCAGGATATCTATGCTTGAACCCAGGTGGTTAAATCAAATTGACTGAGGTACTAATTAAGTCACCTGTGCTCAAGCATGGTTATCCTTAAAAAGTGGACAGTCTTGGCGAAGTTTGGGAAACTCTGCATTAAACCCTGTGCACGGTTATTAAACCGCCACGTCCTGGATGGCGTCTCACAAGGGTGATGTACAGCTGCCCGGCCCTCTGCTACATTTAGATGAATTAGAAATGAGGACTTTCTAATACAATCCCATAAGCTGATGAGAATGGCCAGTGCCTCCTTTTTCTCATGTGTGGAGAGGACCGTAACTCACCACCAACATAGATGTGACGTCCATGCGAGTAACAGCGTTTATAGCTCCTTGTGCACCTCTCTGGCCAGTAGGACAAACAGTCGCTTCAACAAACCAATCATTGTAGTAAATGTTCAGCCAGGGGCAGAGGTTTCCTAAGTGCAATGTGTGGTGTACAGCGATGCTTAAAGACCCAGCCTATGTATGACGCGTTTCGTACTATAGCTTTATGGGCAGCGTGATTATAATAGCGTAGTATGCAGAACTTGCTTCTGAAATGGGAAGTTGGTTTTCCTCAGGTTGTTACCGTGTTTCAGATAATTATTGTGGTGTGTTAAAATATTTTTGGTGCAACTTCTGGTGCGTATTGACTGTGATACTAATGACTATTTCTCACTCAGTAAGAGAACCCAGTGGCAACATCAAATTGTACTGTAAAGGAGCCGATACCGTTATATATGAACGTTTACATCCAGAAAACCCCATCAAAGAAGAGACTCAGGAGGCGTTGGATGTGAGTTTACGTGTTCTTATGTTCGCAGTTTCAAAAGTTAAATCTAAAACTCGGCTTGAGTTGAGAATAAGTTTGACCATAAGAAGGTGTCAAATGGTAATCTACATAATAATCAAGGGAGACGGGTCCCATCTCCCATCATTCACAGTGTGAGTGGGGGCACATGCCCCAGGAGGGTCTTCAGATGTGTCCTTATACACTATTGCGGCATCACGCCACATGACCAGTCGCAAACAAATATACAAGTGTTGGATGTTAAATGAATCCGTGCATTCTCGTGAGGTGGTTTGTTGCATCGGATTGCGGCTAAAACTGAGATGCATTTTAGGGGGAAAAAAAACACTACACTGCATGGCTTGGCTCATTCGCATCCGTCGTTTCGCGTCGCATGGCGTATTGAGGCTAGGGGGTAAATTTACTAAGATGGGAGTTCTATTAAGAAGTGATGTTGCCCAGAGCAACCAATCAGATTCTACTTCTCATGTATCTAGCACCTTCTAGAAGATAATACCTGGAATCTGGCTGGTTGCTATGGGCAACATCACTTCTTAATAGAATTCCCATCTTAGTAAATTTACCCCTAGGTGTGTAAGGACGCATCTGTACCTCAATGGCACCCACCACAGCAACAGAGGAGAGGAGAAGCCCAGGCTAAGTATAGAAGGTATTTGTTTAATACTTTCAAAAATTATCTCCTCACGAGCCTTAAGGTCCTCTAATGGCTAATTCAAATCAATCCAGTGCTACCTGAATTACCACCTTTGCTTCAACTTTGAAACCCAGCATGGCATGCTATCTTTTCCACCAAAACTGACCGCCTACTTTGGGAATTAAGCCATGCAACCAATATGGTACGTGGTCAGATATTTCCCCTCTTTAAAAGATTTTTGAATTTCACTATAAAAACTTTTTTATAAATTAACCATCAATCTTACAATGGAACTCAAGTTCTCAGTGATTTTATGAAGTTTGATGGTAATGGTGTCATATTTTTACAGTCTTTTCTTGTATCACTGTTCAGTTTTGGCTACAGTCTATTATATATTTATCCTATCAGGTGTTTGCCAATGAGACCCTGAGGACCCTCTGTCTCTGCTACAAGGACATCAGTCAGGAGGAGTACGAGCAGTGGAACAAGAAGTACACGGCGGCCAGCCTGTCCATGGCCGACCGTGACGAGGCTCTGGATAAAGTATATGAAGAGATTGAGACCAACCTGTTGGTAAGTACTCGTAGCCATGACTTAATGATCGTCTGCTATGTTGTGGTCGGTGTACCTGTGTCCTATATGCTTACCCATTATGAATGTTCCTTAACAGCTGTTGGGAGCCACGGCTATTGAAGACAAATTGCAGGACGGTGTGCCATACACAATCTCTAAACTAGCCAAAGCAGACATAAAGATTTGGGTACTTACAGGTGATAAAAAAGGTAAGTGCACTGCGCATACAGAAACACCCTTCATCCATGTGGTTTTGACCAACGCGATATAAAGTAATAGTAATAATAGCACATATAATAATAACACAAGCCTGAAGAAAATAATTACTTTCCATACCTACCGCGTAGTGGTCTTAGAATGCATAGGAAACATAGAAATTTATTTGTGCGACAACATTCCGATCGCCCAGTGGAAGTACTTATATAGTCTGCTGCGCATTTTAGCTATGCAGCAAGTTCAGGGCAAATTTTAAATTTTGTAAATAATAAAACTGTAATCTCACATTTGTTTCAGAAACTGCAGAAAATATTGGTTTTGCCTGTGAGCTTCTAACAGACGAAACAAACATTTACTATGGAGAAGACATTAAGTAAGTGACCGCAATAAGATAAGTGAAAGTTACACTATTCAGGTTTTTGGAGGGGCTTGGGGGTTTTTCACCTGGGAAGCCTGTGATGTGAAGTTGCCCCATTAAAAACGTTTTCGACGCTACACAAAATCCATTATTCTGAACGATACTGAGTTAGGAGCAAAGCAAAAAAAAAAAAAAAAAAATGCAGTACACATATGTTGAACATTGTACACATATTGAACATTGAACACATATGTTGCAATGTAAGGCGTGTACATGAATGTATTATGTTTGCATGCAGGGTAAATACTGGCTGCTTTTGCATGTAGCCCCACAAATACAGGGCAGCTCTAGTTTTACGCTGCAATTTAGATCTGAGTTTGAGCACGCCCCTCCTATATCTAAGGGGTATATTTAAGTGCAGGTTTTTAGACGTGGATATGTTTCCGATAGTAACCAAGCAGATTCTAGCTAGATCTTCTAGGAGGTGGGTAGATAAATGTTAAGTAGAGTCTGATTAGTTGCTATGGGCAACACCTCCACTTCAAAAAACCCGCATTTTAGTAAATGTACCCCCTAAATCTCTCTGCACATCTTACATCTGCCCCACCTGCAGTGCAACATGGTTTTACCAAGGTTTAAAGTAACTTACTCTGTTTTGCTCCCAACTCTGAATAAGCCCCACAGTGTTCAGTGTCTGTACAATTTCACACCAAGTGTCATTTGAGCAAACTGAACAATACTAGGGAATCTATTAATAAGTAAAAACATAAAAAGAAATGTACAAAGCTCCCATTTGTCTAATTTCTTAGTAAGAATTGTGTACTCTTAAGATATAAAGTGCTATAGCTTTATGTTTTTATATATTCACAAGACTCCTCAGTGACTCTCATTATACATATCTGTACATGTCTAATCTGTTTTTCTTTTCCCCAGTGCCCTACTGCAGACACGGATGGAAAATCAGAGAAACCAAACGGCCGGCAGTTCTGGATCTTCTCGGGCCATGCCGGAACCCTACTTCCAGGTTGACCAAAAGCGTTCTTTGATCATAACTGGATCCTGGCTGGTATGTGAACTATTTTCTCTTAAAAGAAAAATTTAGAATAGACGGGCTGACATCACCACGGCACAAACTGTCTCGTGTTCTAAAAAGTTGAACAAAGTGCCTAATGCCTCAGTTATGTTAGGGGGTCTGTGTACTAAGCCTTCGGGAGAGATAAAGTACCAACCAATCGGCTTCTAACTGTCATTTTTCAAACACAGCCGATTGCATCTTTCCCCCCCCCCCCCCCCCCCCCAAGTGAGGTAACTTCTTGCTATGACTTTTGCACAGTAATACATTTTTTTGTATGTTTTAAACTGTTTAAATTACATAAATAACATCCTTGCTTAAAGTCCAGTTTGCACATAATATTTGCCGAATATTTTTGCATTCACCCTTTTTCATTGAAGATCTACAATGGGAATGAGTTTTGATTTATATGACTCTTTAATGTACTATTAATTTATTCTTGGCGACCTGAACATAACAGGAATTGCATTTAGGAAGCAAAGTTCAACATTGTGTTAGAATAGTTGTTTATTTTTAAATTGACCAAACAAGTTTTGCCAGAGGAGGCTGCCCACCCTATGTAGCACGTACAGCCGTTGGTCAAGAGTACAGAAGTTGAACTGGCTCACACGGGAAGTTACACAGCATGAACCTATCCATGGGCAGTGGTATGAAAAGTCAAAATTCAAAATGTCGACAGGCTCTAAACGTCAACACCAGGATGTTGACATTCCGTTTTTCTGCATATTTTACCCTAACCCTATAAATAACACACAAATGTACGCTCAATATTTTTTGTCGACATTCTGTCGATCATCCATAGATGAGAATAAAACAGTCTCTGTATTCAGCAGAACTTTGGTCAACCTTCGTATAGCCATCTGACCATTTGTTTTCTTTTAAATCCTGATGATCTTTTATTAAATATGTTGCCGATGATCTTTACCAAACAGAATGAAATCCTTCTGGAAAAGAAGAAAAAGAAGAAGAAACGTCTAAAGCTGAAATTCCCGAAGACGGCAGAAGAGAAGGAGCAGGACCTGCTGGAGAAGAGGAAAGCTTACGCCATAAAGGAACAGCGGCAGAAGAACTTTGTAGACCTGGCGTGCGAGTGCAGTTCCGTCATCTGCTGTAGAGTGACCCCGAAACAGAAGGCCATGGTTGTTGACTTGGTGAAGAAATACAAGAAGGCCATCACCTTAGCTATCGGAGATGGTGCCAATGATGTCAACATGATAAAGAGTAAGTTGGGAATAGAAGTGGAGTGGATTGTCCATGTTTGGGGACAGTTGATGTTCTCCGAGCTTGTAGGGCTTTCTCCCTTCCGGCAAAACAATAGGCTTGGAGAATGATCTCTGTGGTGCAGACAATAGTACCATTTACATCTGTAAATTCTGACTAATTTGAAATAGTTTATGGCTGGCAAAGTTAATTGTACAGCAGTATTAAAGGGTATAGATCCGTTAAGTTTACCATAGAGACAATTGTCAGAAGATAATATAGACTGATGTTCTACAGATGTTTTCCCTACGAATGTTATTCCGGGTTAGCTGCACATGACACATCTCTTTTCTTCCTTGCAGCTGCCCATATAGGTGTTGGTATAAGTGGACAGGAAGGGATGCAAGCGGTCATGTCCAGCGACTACTCCTTTGCCCAGTTCAGGTTTCTCCAAAGACTCATTCTGGTCCATGGCCGCTGGTCGTACATCCGCATGTGCAAGTTTCTAGGCTTTTTCTTCTACAAAAACTTTGCGTTTACGTTAGTTCACTTCTGGTACTCGTTCTTCAACGGCTTTTCAGCCCAGGTAAGCACAGTGCTGTACTGTTGACAGGTTATGTCACTTCTACCTATCATCATTTTATAGAATGTACTTGATAAATGCTATTTCAAAGCTGATTGGTTGTATAGGCAACTTCTCCACTCTCAAAAAGGCTCCCTATTAGAATTGCTGCTATAATGTTACTGAGTGGGAGAGGGGTAAAGTACCCACCATACATGGTCATGGTATCATCCGGGAGTGGTAGACAATTGAGTTGGCTGATGACCACATTAGGCCAGTGAACATTAATGGGATCCCTTAGGATCTAGCCGTTCATCATGAGCAACCATACAGTATATGGATCTGTCTAATTTTGCCACTTGTTTATGTGGCCATATAAATTTGCTGAGGCGGATGTTGTGTATGGGCATTTATGAGGCTGACTAAATAATGTTCTAATGCTAAAAAAAAATGATTCTATAATAAACATAAAACTTGATTATGGAACACATTTTATTTGCATGATCCCATTTTTCTACTGCGCAGGGGTGTATCAGCGCCCGAGGGGGCCCATGTACAGAGACTGGCCCTCTTCTCTGTGCAGCGAGGAGCCCCCCAAGCTCGCCACAAGGGCCGAAGAGAGCTGTGACGGGGCGTGGCCTAATCGCATCACGATGCCTCCTTAGAAAAAATGAATATTTTTTTCAGCGCCACTGCGCGCTGGGGAGGGGGGCGCTGTGTGCCCCTCAGCCCGGCGCACAGCTAATGGAGGGCGCGACCAGCGTGATCGCTCCCTCATAGGCATAGGAGACTGCTCCGGCGGCTGCTTTAGCAGCCACGCGCAGTCTCCCTGTGCAGCCCAGCACACAGCAGCGTGTGCTGGGCTGCTGTGATGTAAGAGGGAGGGGGAGCGGTGCCGGACCCGGCCCCCGCTGGGCCCCTGCAGCAAGCCCGGGTATTTTGTACCCGCTACTCCCACCCTGACCTCGGCGCCCCCCCCTCTCGGCGCCCCTGCTCGCCACCTTATCTTGTGCCAGCAAGCTGGTCCCTCCTCCTTGGCAGCGCTATGTTCCCAGTGATATTCAGGAAGATGGCACATGTGCATAAGAGCGCAAAGGCTCGCTTTCACTGCACGACGCCATCTTCCCGAATATCACTGGGAAGATGACGTCGCGGAAAAGGAGGCACCAGCTTGCCGGCACAATGTAAGTATACCGTGGTGCAAGGACCTACTGGACCGCATACCCTGCACCAGTTATAAATTCGCCTATGCTACTGCGTTATTCTGCTCCTCCTTTTGTTTTACTATATATTGTGTATATCTTAATTAAAGTACCAACAGTGAATAATAAAATGACCACAGACTAAGGACCTTGTATTTAAAAGAATGTGAGATATTTGTTATTGGAAAAATAATATATAAATGTAAGTTTGAATCCTTTTAACTGAGCTAACTGGCTTGCTTCAAGTTACTGATTATGATATGAGGAACTTTAGTCACTTAAGATTTATAATTATTCCTGATAATAGACATTCGGTGGTGTAGTGTAATTAATGGCAGCTGATTCATGATGAAACAAGCATTTAAGAGTCTCTATTAATAAAATGGGTGGCAGCGAGGTGCTCATCGGCGTATTGCTGTAGAACGTGTACTGTTATTGTTGGATCCGTTGCGGTTTTGGCAAACTACATAATCCTTACAAGATTTACAAAAAAAAAAAAAAAAAAAAATTGAATACCTGCGGCAAGGTTTAGTCGTACATTGCAAAAAAATAATTTTTGAAAGTTCATTAAGAACAAAGTAGAACATTGTAGCAAGCCATCCTACAATGTATTTTATGTTTATGGAGTAAATTATAAAAGCTACATTTTTGATTTTGAAAAACTTGTTTCTCTAGAATGGTCTCGTTGGTTTTGCCCTTAAGTAGGCCATTAAAATGCCACCGTTGACCCCACCCCAGTGGAAGCAGGTATTTTTGTGCTGAAACAACAACGCAGCCTATCCATACACTGGAAACCAGTAAAGTCACTAAGGCACTTTGAAAATTGGGCTAACCCACAGTGTTCAAGCACACATACACATAAGAGAAGCCCCCAATGACATCATGTTGAGCCCTCCATAGTGATTTTTTTTTTTTTTAATGATTCATGACTATAGTAATTGTCATAAAGTTCATTAATTCTTAGATTGAAAGTGTCTTTTTTAACAATTTATTTTTTGTGTCTTGTCCTTTTTGAATTTCAGACCGTGTATGAAGACTGGTTCATTGCACTATACAACGTCCTGTACACCAGTCTTCCTGTCCTGCTCGTTGGTTTGTTGGATCAGGTACGTCGCACATGCGTGATCGCTAGTAATGAGCGCGTGTATATAAACAGCAGGAGAACACAATAACTTATTACAATATTCAGTACTTTGTGATGGCTCAATAATATAAACTGTATTCTAAATTGTAATCATTAAGTAATGCAAAATAGCACAAAAGCAGTGTCACTTATAGCGCAGACACTAAGACTTATCTTACTTAAATAACACAAATGTCTGACACGGTGTAAATTATAGCAAATTTGTTTTTCATTATACAAACTTACTATTGCAGTAGAACATGCATTGTGATTTACTAAACCCACTGTAATGATATTTAAGCATCCTATATGATATGTAGTAATTATGCTGACATGCAGACTTTCCACATGTATAAAATGTAGACAGTCCATTTTAGGGTTAGGCTGCGGTTGGAATTAGGGTTATGACAACAGTCAGCTGAAGACAGTATGTCGACAAGGCGACAGTCACCATGCAGAAAGTTGACATAAGATCCATATCGACATGGTCTGAATGCCAACATTCAGAGCATGTCGCTATTCTTTACCACACCATCCTATAAGTCTGGTTTTACATTGCTGTTAATGCATTCACATTTACGGATTTATATTTGCTAATACTGGTTATATTTCCCTAGCAAACTAAGGGCCTCTTCTATCAACGAGTTTTATCACTCACGGATGTACTAAGCTCTGGAAAGTGATAAATTGGAGAGTGATAAACCACCAGCCACTCAGCTCCTAACTGTCATTTTTCAAACACAGCTTGTAACATGACAGTTAGGAACTGAGTGGCTGGTAGTTTATCACTCTCTAATTTATCCCTTTCCAGAGCTTAGTACATCTGCCCCAAAGAGTGATAAAACTTGTTGCGTATGATAAATTGTGTCCCAGACAATCGGCTCCCAACTGTCACTTTTCAAACAGATGACAGTTGGGAGCTGATTGGCTGGAGCACCATTTATCATACGCAACGAGTTTGATCACTCGTGAGTGATTAAAACTTGTTGATAAATGAAGCCTTAAATTTGGCAAACATTCTTGCTTATAGTATTTATCCCAGATGTGATGGAATTTTGCCTTCACACTTTGCAGCTTGTTACATTTTACAAGAGTCCCCGCAATATATTGGGGCAGATGTATTAAGCTTTGGAAAGTGATAAAGTGGAGAGTGATAAACGACCAGCCAATCAGCCCTTAACTGTCATTTTTCAAACACAGCCTGTAACATGACAGTTAGGAGCTGATTGGTTGGTCGTTTATCACTCTTCACTTTATCACTTCCCAGAGCTGAATACATCTGCCCCATTGAGTCTTCCAGTTAAAGAAGTTTATCTTTCTGATCTAAAACTGTAGCTGAGCTGCTGACTCCTCTCCGTTCCAGGATGTCAGTGACAAGCTGAGTCTGCGGTTTCCGCGCTTGTACATTCCCGGGCAAAAAGATCTACTGTTCAACTACAAGAAATTTTTCCTGAGCTTGTTTCACGGCATAGTGACGTCACTAGTGGTTTTCTTCATACCCTACGGAGCGTTCTTATTAACAATGGGGCAGGATGGAGAGGCCCCTTCCGATTACCAGTCTTTCGCAGTCACAACGGCCACCGCGCTCATAATAACGGTCAATTTCCAGGTAAGAGGAGCCGCATTAAAGAGATTCAAACCCTATTTCTTTTACTTCGTGTTTGTTAAGAGATGAATTTATAAAAAGGTTCTTGTTTGAAGACTTTACTTCGTTTATATGATGGGGCTAGTAGATCTCCATGCAGAGCTTACCTTTCAGTAGGGTTGCCCTATTTGCAGTCTCTTCCCCATAATCCTTCATTTTTCTCCCAGAAACCTTGGTCAGTTGCACAGAAGTTTGATAACTCTCTCACGATTAAATAGTTTTGCAGTGTGGCTTATTAAAGGCAGGAGCTGTGGAACAGGATTTGGGCAGAGCTGCAGAGAGATCGGACGGTCCCGCTGATGGGTGGACGTGCCCTTCGCAGAAGCTAGAAACTATACCTATATTATAGCTCTACACACATAAAGATCTAGAAGAAATACAGGGAGAGATGAGGCAGCAAGAGCTCAGGTAGCCAGACACTGCCTAGAGCTGGGGGCTGGGCTACGAAGCAGCCAATAAAACAGAGAAAAAGAGCTAATTGAGGCATGCCTCACTGTGGAGGGGCATGCCTTGAGCTCTGATGGACACTACTGACGATCAGGTGACCAGTCCAGGAAAGGTTTAGGTCTAAAATTAAGTGGGCTCGTCCAGGAAGTACTCAGACAACGGAGCTCAGCAGCAGCACTGAGGAGGGAAGGAAATAAATTAGCAGGAAACACAATGAGGGACTGGCACCTTCTGTGTAAGGGGTGGGAGACCTCTCCTAGGGGGAGATCTGGTTGTGTTTGTGGGGGATATCTTTTGTGCTAGGGGGGGATCTTCTGTGCTAGTGGGAGATGTGTGAGGTGGGATCTGTGACACGGGGAAATCTGTGCTATATATGTGTGGGTAAATCTGTCTCTAATACTTGCCAGTGCCTCCCCAGCCATTGACCTCATCATACGTCCCTGAGATCTACACGTTTGTTTTTTTTTTTTTGTAAATGCTTCCCTTCTAATTAGGGCAAGTGATATTGTGACATCACAGCACCTCTCCAGGCTTCCCACATGTTAAACACAGGAACCGTTCCTTTGCCCCTGCACCCTGGGCGATGGCACTGGTCGCATCACCCTTGGTTCAGCCCAACTTGTTTGTGGAGCGCCTCTATAATTCCATATTACGATTTCTGGAGAAGAGCTTTCTCATTTTGTGTTCTGTTTTTAGGTTTCAGTATTTTCTTTTCTTTGTACTCACCAAAATTTGATTTAATTGTTGACAGATTGGGCTGGATACATCGTACTGGACGTTCGTGAATGCGTTCTCGGTTTTCGGAAGCATTGCCATCTACTTTGGGATAATGTTTGACCTCCACAGTGCTGGGATTCATGTTCTATTCCCTTCCAAGTTTATATTCACCGGTAAATATCCCCTCTTGTGCCAGACACTTGGTTACATGTACAGTATTCTCTTTACAGTTCTATCCCTGCATCATACAAACTTCCCAAAGGATTACTGTACCGGCATAAAGGGTGTGTGGCCTCCCATGGAATGGGCATGGTCTGAGTGATAAAGATTTGGAGTGCGACTATGGGGGAGATGTATCATCGGCGAAAATGCGGTAAAACCCCCGAAAATGCAGTTTTGGGGGGTTTTACCGCATTCCCCGTATGTATTAAGCAGCGCATTCGGCTGCTTCGCGTTGCTAGGTAACGCCACCTTCAGTTGCCGTTACCCAATTGAAGCCTATGGGCTTCTTAGCGCGACACTCGGATCCCTCCCATGATATTGCCGTTAATACATCTCTCCCTTAAACAGTTTTTATATTCTAATCTGGAATGCTGGCAAGCATGGATGAGCCTGCTGTTGTATATTATCAGTGATTGTGGTATGTTACTCTTGTTTTCACATTGTAGGTGCCGCTCCAAACGCTCTAAGGCAGCCCTACCTCTGGCTCACCATAATCCTAACGGTCGCTATTTGTTTGCTGCCTGTAGTTGCACTAAGGTTCTTGAGCAAGATGATGCAGCCTTCAGAGAGTGATAAAGTAAGTGCCCAATATTTTGAAACAATGGTCATGGACAAACGTTAGCCAACCAAATCGCCAGAATGGTCACAGCAGTAGGAGATTGATGTCCCGATTTTGTAGGTGGCAGTGACCTTTTGCACTCATGCGACTATGGGGCGAGCGCATGAAATGGTGATGAGCACCAAAAACTTAATTTTCACTAATAAGAGGCAAATTTTTCTTCTAGTCAGATGTATCAAAGCGATCGACGTGAAGAAATCTGGGATTTCCCCAATGGTGGCCGGCGTATTGTAAGAATTCGCCACTTCCATAGCCCTCTTTAGCCTATGTAGCCCTGATGAAGAGCTTGCGCTTTACAGGCACGATCCTGATGCGATACAGAGGGTGATTTTTACTCACCACATTCTGGCGCTAATTATTCATTCTTCGCAACGAGAAGCGATGAAGCAGGAGTTCGTTTATCACAGAAAAAAAGTCAGTGAAGACCGGGCTGCATGTAATGGGGGCGACTGGGGGTTGTATAGTGTAAGGAGCAGTGTCCCCCAGCAGCACAGAGTATATCAGGAGATGAGCAATATGTTAGCGAGGACAGGGCTGCATGCACGACCGGACTAGCGTTCTGGTAAATGCCTGCTCTTTTGAAACTTAAAAGTCCCATCAGATCAGCCTGTCTGTAGATCACACAAGAGATGAAGAACCACAGGTTGCCTTAACCCATTACATCTTCTTTAGATTAATAATTTTTTTAACAGGAATTTGGTGTAATGTTAGACAGCATCAGGGGAAGGTGTCCGTAACATTAGTCTACGAGGGTGCTTTAGGACATTGCTATGGGGGTCCAGTGTTTCGGTAATTACGTCCCTGTGTGGTTAGTAATGTCTTTGAGACTTTGGGCCTCATTCAGAGATGTACGCCAATCACACTGCCGTTGCACACTTGTGCGCAGCGGTTGTGTGTAATATGCTAATGCCGGAGGAGGCGTCTTGTGTAAATAGACTCCTCTAGCCGGCTTCTCTGATTCGCTGCTACTTCCGAAGATCTAGCATTGGTTCACCCGTTTGAATGTGTCATCTGTGTAACCTTCGGGGGTTTGGGTGAAGCTGTCCCGTGAGACTATGCTAGCGTCTGGCGTCTGTTTAGAATATTTTTTTTTTTAGCTGAAAATACATCTAAGGAGCAATGTGATGCTACTAGGACGCGCCAGCAGACTGCGCTGATTCATATGATATGCGACACTTGTATATCTGTGTGCACCTGGGTCTGTATATGAACCATAACGGAACTTGGAATGAAAAAAGCTGCGGCCGCTACATTGTAGCACTTTGTATACAGATTCAGGGGCTCAGTCGCACCCAACTGATATACAGGTGTCACATTATCAAATGTGACACCTGTATATCACAGTAGTGAGTCAGCACAGGGTCTGATTCACTACGGATCGCAACTCTGCTTCTACGCACGCAGCGCAGTTGCTAATATCAGCGGTGATATGTAGATGTTTGCATTCACATTGCGATCGCAGCCAGACAGAAGGACGCCCACTTCCCCTAACTCACATCCGTATACTAGGGCAACATAGCGAAACCATCGGTAACATCGAGTAACATTGGACCCATATGCACACTCGCACAAGCCCTGACCCTACTCAGAAATTGTTAACATCCACGCAGTGGATAATTTATGCGCGCCCTTAGCAACGGCATGCCTAAGTTCGCCCTCCCCTTTCCCCGTCACCACCCACAAACGGCATTTCCTGTCAATCACTCTGCTCTGGGGCTGCGTAACCTCTGCAATCACAGTTCCCATCGCAATTGCTAGTTCGCACACTGCGATGCATGAGAGAATGCAACAATTGGCCCATTGCGTGCGTATTAGCAACTGCGTTTCTAGCCGAATCAGGCCCACAGTCCCCTGGTGCATTTTAGTCGCACTGCACATTTTAGTCACCCTGCTTTGCGACTTAGACGCATTTTCGCCAAAGAAAAATGCGTAAGAGACGCCCGGCGCTAGCACCGTCTCACGGGATCTGACGCACCTAGAGGGGCTTTTTGGCGCAACTGCAGTAAAGATGTGTAAGGACACATCTGTATTACTCATGACCAGTGATGCCAAATATAACCAGTCTTCTCTTCTCTTAAGATTCTAAAGAACCTGAAGAAATTCAAATCGGAAGAAGCTCAGTGGAAGCCGCGGGCCAGCACAATGCGACGTGGTGCGTCCAAGAGACGCTCGGCCTATGCCTTCTCCCACCAGCGAGGGTATGCTGACCTCATCTCCACTGGACGCAATATTGCTAAGAAACGGGCTCCGCTGGACGCTGTACTGGGCCCCAATGCAGCAGAAATTATCCAATCCGCAGCAAACGACTGATTTGCGGTCATTTTCGTTGTTGTTTTTTTTTAACTCAAAGTCTTGCACATGGAAGTTGTGTATAGAGATATATATATTTTTTTTAAATCATTTCCCTCTCAGGATTGTTTTTATACATATGTAAATGTAATCTGGAGATTTACAAACACCCTTTGTGAAGACAGCTTATAGGGGGCTAATTTATTTTTTCAGTATCCATTGTTCTACTATGATGTTTGCAGACTTTTTGATTTTTTGGGGGGGTTGTTAGAGAGAACCAATCGCAGAGCTGTGGAAATACAAGTTTTACCCGATAATGAAGACTTGATCTTTAGAAGAAGAGACATTAAGCGATTAGTGGCTGTCAGACTTATTTATACAGTTTAGACCTCATTTACTCATGGTCAAGTATCTTAAACAAAATTATGTTCTGGATATTTTTTTTTTCTTTTTTCTTATCGAAGATGCTTTTTATTTGGAGCACAGCGACCTGTGAAACTGTTGTTTACGTTTTAGCCTTTGCATTATTTAATGTTGTTAATAAACTGTAGTAAAGGTTTACTTTTGTCTTTCCTTAATAAATGGTCTGCTTTACAGTAGGATTCACATTGGGTGGAAATGTACGCTTGTAGTCTTGGTGGAGGGAGCGATATGTGATGGCTTTTTTTTTTTATTTGATCAATGGAATGTAGCAGCTATATTTTTATATAGTTTCCCAAGCACAGGGTGGCCATAATTAAACTTCCCCAATTCAGACCCGTCTTTAGCTTGGTCAAACAAACAAATTGTTACCAGATTGGTAGGGAGACCGATTAGTACATAGGGAGCAGAATTCTGCGGGGGGAGGGGAATGAGTGCTAAAAGTCGCCGATAGGCGGAATATGGTGGTGTACAATGGGAAGAGCGTGGACATGGGCAGACAAATGTTTTATTGATGTGTTATCATTAGTGTAACATAATACAGGTAATTGTTCATTACAATTTAGTCTTGTCATTCGTTTGTCCATTTACATGCTGTTTTCACATTGTACAGCGCCATATTTCTATGCATTACCGAATGGATGCTTAAAGGGCTACCACCCTCTTTCTCTGTCCGCCGCACGAGTGGTGTATTATAAAAACTCTCACACTATGGGCCGTATTTAATTAGGGGTGAAAAGTCGCGGTCGGCGAAAAGCGATTGCATGGCGAAGTTATCGTCGCATTTGCCAGTTTTAATGCGATCTGTTTTGGGTACTTTCTCAATGCGCGCTCCTGCTTTTTGTCCTATCCAATTGCGTTGCATACAAAAACTGTGCATGTCGATACTAGCGAAAAGTACAGCACAATTTGGAGAAATCAGTCTGTGCCCCATAAAAATTATATTGTGTATTAATAGCCCTAATAAAAGTTGTTTTGGGTTCTTAAATTGAGTCAAATGGCTGTTATATGGATATTTCCATAAGTGTGGAAAAATGATGTAAAGCAATTTCTTTTGGAAAAAATAATTGTAGTTAAATTGGGAGCACATTAAATGGGTACTAGTAAAACATGAAATGTTATTATTAGGAGCAATTAAGCAAATTAGTCATAGTGAAAACTTTTAACCGGTTTCTGCCTTTGCCGATTTTGCACATGCAAACACAATTGAAAAGTGTGACACGCACATATGCGCGAAAACTTTGAACTGGCGAATGCAACTTTTCACACCTAATTGAATACAGCCCTATATGTGGTTTTGTATTTCTTGCATGTACTGTGCATTGAGTGGATAAGACAGCGGTTCCCAAACTGTGCGCCGTGGCACCCTGGGGTGCCTCGTGACACTTGCAGGGGTGCCTCAGGATGGTGGTCCAGCAACAAATTAAATTATTTATGGTCAATGTAATGTAAATATATAAGCAAACAGAAGCGCAAACCTGTCCCCCACCACATAACTGACCCTAAGGATGACAGGTCAGCGCAATTTACTTCACTTTACTAAAAAAAAAAATTGGAATTTCTCAATAACAAACTTAAACGTAGAGGTGCCATGAAAACCATTCTGATACTCTAGGGCACCGTGATACAAGAACGTTAGTGAACCACTGGGATAAGACATCAATGCAGAGAAGAGGTACATAGCGCCAAATAGAGCCATTAATCTATTTTTCCTTTCTGCCTGTAGTCCTCCTCGGCAGGGGTTGCCAGCTTCTGCAAAGACCTATGAGACCTCTGACCTGAGACAGTGTTAACCTCAGTTGGGCATTGGCAAGTCTTCAGGGTGGAAGCCTCCGGCGTATGGGAAGACTCATCTTACGCCATCGCACGTTCTTTGCAGACATTTCCCATTGTAATAAGCTTTATTTTTATGGTTGCCATTAATAGTTTATATATGTCCTCCTTGGAGACGACAGTATAAGAAGCTATGATCTAAAACCACAGAACAGGTGTCGCAGCAAGTTCTTCATAAGGGGGCTGGGCGTCTGCAGGCTTGGTCATTCATCATGTTTTCAAAATGGTTTAACTTTCAGTTTTTAGAGCAGAGGTTCCCAAATTCCACCATTACAGTCCAGGTTTCAAGGCTATCCATGCTTGAGCACAGGTGACTTAATTAGTACCTTAGTCAGTTTGATTTACCCGCATGGACTCAAGCATGAATATTCTTAAAACCTGGACTGTAATGGCGGAGTTTGGGAACCTCTGCTCTAAGGAACTCCTCTAAAAACGGAATGTTAAACACATGCTGAATGACCAAGCCTGCAGATCCCCAGCCCCTTATGAAGAACTTGCTGTGACGCCTGTTCTGTGGTTTTAGATCATAGCTTCTGTGATCAGGTCGGGATAGGGGTCCCTCTCCTGGGGTAGATGGACTCCCTCTTTCACACACACAGCAGCCGGGAAACAATACACCAGTCTGGGGTTCTCGTGCAAGTTGGTCAGAGCCAGTCTTTAATGTGCCAAACATGTAAACATAAATAAAACATAAACTTAAGTCCTAGCCCGTCTGGGTACTCAATACACAGTAGATTCATCTATATAATAATGGCAGGGCCTATTGCCCTCACCATCAACAAAACACGTGCATAGTACTTACAGGAGTATATAACCAAGTGTCTCTGAACAGGCTAGTCGGCCTGCTCACCCAGGTGTGAGACGCTCAGTCCTAACTAGACCCAGCATATATTAGCCACTTCCAGGTGAAAGCCATGATGAGCCTGCTACCAAGCTGAAAGGCCCAATACCTGGAGTGGCCTGTGGATGGAGCCCTCCCTCACCTCACATCCACACTCCCAGGACCCATTTTGGCTTTTCACAGAAGCCGACATTACTAGTCTGCTTTCCTAACAGACTTCTCCTGGGGGTTTTAATAGACATAAAACAGGAATCTGGGACAAATATAGAAGCCATTCCACACTTCTCCAGTGCTTCTATCACACTTCTTATACTGTCGTCTACAAGGAGGACATATATAAACTATTAATAGCATCCATAAAAATATATCTTATAGCAATGGGAAATGTCTGCGAAAACTTGCGATGGCGTAGGACGAGTCATCCCATATGCCGGAGGCTTCATCTCTGTAGACTTGCCGATGCCCAACTAACGTGTAACACGGTCTCAGGTCAGAGGTCTCATAGGTCTTTGCAGACGCTGGCAATAGAAACATATGTTTACTATCGTTTCTACTGTTGCCATACCATCTAGCGCTATCATGATATCCGCTCCCCACTTTTCAGAATACACACGGTTCTATCCACATTGGTTTACCATGGGTAACTGCACTGTTACTGAAGCTGTGAAGGCGACAGTGAGCTGTAAAGTAAATCAAACGCCATACCGGCGTAATCACCCGAAAAGGCTGGGAGACTCATAGGTTTTGGGGAGCGCACCAGAGAGAGTAGGCCAGCGGATCCTCACATCACCATGGTCCCGTCCTCTGCTGCACAGTGATGCAGCATTGTACCGCATGGGGTACATTTCGCTGGGGGCACAGGCTGGGCTGATCCTATTGGAACTCCTAGTAGCACAGTTTCGTAGAGTGCCAACAAAGGAAGGGCACACTACATAGTGCACTCCATCCATATCAATTGCACGGCCCCGTCGAATCAAATGCAGCGCTGCTTAACGAGCTGAATGCAGTGAGACTGGAGACGGAACTTGCTGAACTAGCATTTATGGCGGAAAAGACTGAAAATATATACATATATATAATACTCCAGAGACAGCGGCACTCTGGTAAGTAATTGCACATTAACACAGTTTATAGTCACCAACGTTTCGGAGCCCAATTTTATTGCTCCTTCATCAGCGTATAAAATAACATAAGTGTACTTATATTTATCACCTCCACACATCAGGTGAAATTGTGGCGCCCAATCATGACATCACCGTGCTCCCGTTGCCGGGGTAACCACAACAATACAAACATACAGCACCTAAACGTAAGCGTACTGGATTAGAGAATATTTAAATAAGACAATGGCCCTCATTCAGAGCCGTACGCTCTGAATGAGGGCCGCCCTCCATAAAAATGGAGCGTCCTCCTGGACACGTATAGTTGTGGGTCACCACCCACAGCCTATACGAGCGTGCAGTTTGATGGCTACGATGGTCGTGACCATCGCGACCATCGAAACTGCGAACCGGAGCCTGCGGTTGAGGTTTTCAACCGCAAGGCCCGGAGTGATTTTGGCTCTATCAGAGCCAAAATCACTCCCACTGACATCACTAGTGATGTCAGTGGGCCGGCTTCTGACGGGAGGCGTTCCCTTGGAAACGCCCCCGTCAGGGAGGCACGCCCCCGGCACGCCCACCAAAGGGGGCGTGCTGTCAATCAACATCGACAGAACGCCCCCTTTGATCAGACACAATGAGCGAAGGACTTTCCTTCGCTCGTCGCGTCTGGCGCATGCGCACGACGGAGCTCCCTCCGTCGTGCGCATGCTCAGTGCAGACCATCGACCCACTTGTGAGCGGACAGCCGCTTGCGAGTGGGTCTGAATCGGGGCCTATGTCTCAACTTCAATTTACTTATACCAAAGCACTACATAGCACAAATAGAGACCAGCATATTCAATCAATAAAGCACCACATTATAAATAGCATAATATACATACAGATGATATTTAGCAGATTACATATACCTAAAATCGAATGTAAAAAAGATGTCCTCATTATTCTATCAATAGTGTAAAGCCACAGTATGTATACATAAATCCCCTATATATAAACCGTATATATCAACAAGCATTATCCAAAACAGTGGAGACATAAGGTCTCATTTAACCCTCGAGGTGCCAAGGTATTTAGCCTATAGATCCAGCGTGCTTCACACTGGAGGAGTTTTAAAGATCTATCACTCCCTCTGTTAGATTTAGGGATATGATCAATTATAATATATTTAATCGCCGAAATATTATGACCCGCTTGTACAAAATGGCGTGTGATCGGTTGATCACTGTTCCCACTACTGAGCGCGGCCCTAATGGCGGACCTATGAAGGGCCATGCGTTCTCTGAGTCTTCTGTCGGTTTTAACGATGTAAGCCAATCCACAAGGACAACTCATTAAGTACACTATGAATCTTGTAGTTCACGTTACTGTGTCTGATTTCATACCTTTGGCAAAAGCATAGTGATCCGCCCTGTGGATAAGGGTGGCGCTATAGTCATTCGGGATCTCTCCGCTTATGAACAGGAAATTGATAGACAGTTATCTGATATGTCTATTTATAAACTATTGGAGAATGATCCTACTACTGTATGTACAAAAAACATTTACGTGAGAGAATTACTTTAGCGGTTGATGCTGGTGAAATCTCTTAAGGATTTGGGTGATGTGTTAATTCCTGAATTTCCCATCACTCCACTGATGTATACGTGACCTACGATGCATAAATGCTTGAACAACCCGCTGGTCGTCCGATTATATCGGCCAGGGGGCCGTTCCAACCTACATCAGTGTATCTTGATGCAGTGCTTCAACCATGTATTAGGCAACACCCTTTGTTTTTTGACACAACATAATTTTTACATTTGATTGGTGACTTGTGTAATATCCCAGAGAACAGCTTGTTGTGCAGTATTGATATCAATAGTCTTTATAATATTATTCCTAATGCTGAGGGATTGGAGGCTGTTAGAAGGTTGGTGATGGGGAAAGATGCTTACAAAGGACCTAACATTGATCTAGTTTGTGACCTTTTGGAAACTATTTTGACCCGTCATTTTTTTCGTTTTGACAGCAAGCTATAGCTACAGCTCGTTGGTTGTGTGATTGGGTCCAATGTGGCCCCATCATACGCCAACGCGTATATGATTATGGTAGAGCAGGACATTTTCTTTCGGGACCCCTATGTATCTGGCAGGAGTCTATTCTATGCCAGGTACATAGATGATGTCTTTTTGATTTGAACTGGGACTAGTGAACAGTTCACTACATTTATTGACAGACATAATTATTCTGTCAGTCCTGTTAAATTTACATCATGCTTTGATAAAAGCACTTAGATTTTTGGATGTGCAGGTCACACTGGAGAATGGTAAGCTCCATACTTCTGTATACAGTAAGTCTACTGACCGTAATACTATATTACACTGTAATAGCTTTCACCCAATATATACCTTGGCACCTCAAGGGTTAAATGAGTCTCCACTGTTTTGGATAATGCTTGTTGATATATACGGTTTATATATATTTGGGATTTATGTATACATACTGTGGCTTTACACTATTGATAGTAGGAATGTGCGCCGGACCATTTTTGCCGGATTTGGTTCTAATTAGAGATGAGCGGTTCGGATGCTGAGGAATCCGAACCGCTCCGAACTGGTGGAATCCGAGTCCACCCGAACACAAGTTCGGGTGTTCCCGCATGACTCGGATTCTACCTCGAGGCCGAACGTCACCCGGCCGGCGTCGGATTCTTGCGAGACCCGGGTGACGTTTGGCCTCTATTAAAGGCGCGGCGCCCGTCAGTCGGCGGCATTTCGCTTTACTGAGGAGGCTGGGCGGTCACGGACCGTAGTTAGTGTTAGTGTAGTGACAGTGTTAAGTAGAGAAAGTGAGACTAGGGAGAGTAGGCAGTGTTCTTCTTGCCGCTGGCTGTGACTTAAGCCCACTGTGAGTGCTCCGTGACTGGGCATAACAAGCCCACTGAGTGTATAGTGTATACAAGCTCCGTGAAAGGGCATAGCCCACTGTGTGTATTATACGAGCTCTGTGAAAGGGAATAGGCCCACTGTGTGTATTATACGAGCTCTGTGAAAGGGAATAGGCCCACTGTGTGTATTATACAGCCTCCGTGACAGCGCATAGCCCACTGTGTGTATACAAGCTCCGTGACCTTACTGGGCGTCTGTGCCGCTGCTCTGACGCTTGGTAACCAGTCAGCTCACTGCAACCTTTGGCCAATAATGGTGAAAACTATAATTTAAGCTGTGAGGTGGTCTAAATTGATTGTAAATGACTGGAAATGAATGTTATTGAGGTTAATAACACTCTAGGAAGAAAAAAAAGCCCAATTTATGTGATTTTAGCTTTTTTTGCCAATTTTTGAAAAAAATCCAAATCCAAAGCCAGTCACCGCAATTTGGCAAATCCAAAGCCGGACGATGAATTAGAACCAAATCCAAATGCTGCAAAAATGGTCCGCCGCACATCCCTAGTTCTAATCCCTAGCGACACAGACACCACAGTATAAAGCACATCTATGACACATTGCCACACAGCAGTGGCAGAAATGAAAAGTAGTGCACCCACCCAGTGGGGTACGGCCAGCAGAGTCATAGTACTTGTTTACATAGTGGGCTACGGCCCAAGGAGTCACAGTGCACAATCTTATTCACATTAAACCGCACATAGTGCCCCTGATTCACATTACACCATAAAATAGTATCTCTTATTTATGTTACGACACACAGTAGTGCCTCTTTTACACAATGCCCACAGTAGTGACCCTTTTACACAATGCCCACAGTAGTGACCCTTTTACACAATGCCCACAGTAGTGACCCTTATACACAAAGCCCTCAGTAGTAATGCCCCTTATACAATGCCCACAGTAGTAGTGCCACTTATACAATGCCCCCAGCAGTGGTGTCCCTTACACAATGGCCCCAGTAGTGGTGCCCCTATGCAGTACCCCCAGTAGTAGTATGTCCCCCAGTAGCAGTGCCCCCATTAGCAGGCCCCCAGTAGTAGTAGTGCCCCCCCCCTTAGCAGGCCCCCAGTAGTAGTAGTGCCCCCCCCCTTAGCAGGCCTCCAGTAGTAGTATGCTCCCCCTTAGCAGGCCCCCTGTAGTAGTAGTGCCCCCCCTTAGCAGGCCCCCTGTAGTATGCCCCCCCTTAGCAGACCCCCAGTAGTATGCCCCCCCTTAGCAGGCCCCCAGTAGTAGTATGCCCCCCCTTAGCAGGCCCCCAGTAGTAGTATGCTCCCCTTAGCAGGAACATATGGAGGTGTCTGATGGCATACAAAGAACATGTGTAGGGGGGTCTGATGGCATACAAAGAACATGTGTAGGGAGGTCTGATGGCATACAAGGAACATGTGGAGGGGGGGTCTGATGGCATACAAGGAACATGTGGAGGTGTCTGATGGCATACAAAGGGCATGTGGAGGAATCCAATTGCATTTTTATTAAATGTAACAACATATTTTCAAAACTATGACCTAGTTTTTCACCATGGGGTGCCAAAATCTGTATTTGTATACCAAAATAATTAGGGTTGGCACAGCCCTGGACCCCAGAAACAAAAAGTGACAAATATGTCCAATGCTAATGTAATGTCAGTGGTAATCTGGTTTTAAGGTGTCTTGCAGTCTTTTTTTTTTTGTCATATATTTACCACTAGAGGACACCATGGTTGAGAAAACAGAATATATGTAAGCCTCATTGACTGTAAATGGATTGCTATAACTAAACATGAGCAAAATGTTTGCAAAAGCCATATCATAGAGGAGTGAGAGTGACAGTCTACTGATGTTCAAGTTCCACTCCTCCCTCACTATCCCGTTTGAACAGTTGCCATAGAGAAACAGGCAGAATTCCCAACAAATCCACAGCGCTAGACAGTTTGGGCTGGTTTACACTATAATAAGGACTAAGCAAGCATGGCATTGTAGAGGATATACACACACTCCACTAGAGGGAGCTGTTACTCAAATGTTAAAGATGAAGACTTTTTTTGCAATTATACCATAGAGATCAGTGAACCCAGGGATATAAAGTTTCCTTAGGAACGGTCACACTTATGATAGATGTATATAGGTTTATAATATGACTGAGGAGTGTAATAAATGTGCTGATCATCTATATTTAAATTATTTACAATTACTAATACTGGGCATACATTTATCTGTCAGACATCTGTCCAATCTGGCTGGTTGGAATGAAAGCCTGGTAAAGTATGGGGAGCAAATGACTTTTGACCAAGTGGTCCCGAACACAGGGAAACTGACCAAAACGATTGTTCAATTTGGATAAATTTGTTTGATTTAACCAAAATTGTCTGAACGACCATTTCTGTCTGTTTTTCCAGTGTTTGGGACCATATGGTCGATTGTCATTTGCTCCCATACACTATCAGATTTTCACTCCAACCAGCCAGATTGGACATATGTCTGGCAGATAATTGTGTAGTGTATGCCCAGCGAGAAGTAAAGCAGATCCATTCTAAATAAAACAGATAATTTACCTCGTTGATACTCATATCTCAGTTTAATGGTTCCCCATGTGTTGCCTAATTGAAGTCTAGTAGACATTGGAGAATTGAGCCATGACTGGAGCACACAAGGTCTACATGGCTATCAATGTACTCTTCTGATTAAAGTCAAACTCGTCAAGGAACAAAATGAAATAAATTACTGCTATGACAATCAGCTACAGTATATATAGTTACCAACAGTCTGTACATACAGCAGAGACTCGGGGAGCAGTAGCTTTGTGATGGATTATTAACCGATATGCTTTTGGAGCTTCTCTGGAGCAGCACTTGGAGTGGTGACTATATATATATATATCCGTGTCCATGTATTTCTCCATCACGCTTCAGTGTCTAACAATGGCTATTGGTGCATACACACGGTCAGATTTTTCTTCAGATCTGATCGATAACGATTTAAAAAATCGTTCATATTTGAAGGAAAATCTGACATGCATGAACGATGAACGATGCGCGTTCCCGATGGTCAGATAACGATATCTGATGTGATTGCAGTCAGACTTGGACGATTCCATTCATTTTAAAGCAGTCAAAAATCGTTAAAATCGTTCAAATCTTTGGTAAAATCGTTCAAATCATTCATCTGACAAATCTGACCGTGTGTATGCACCATAAGACCTCTATTTTCTTAAACTGCTTTATACTGTCTTATTAATGTTCATATGTCATTCCAGAAAAATAACCAAAATAATGCTAATGCTTGTTCTTACTCTTTTCTGTATGTTAAGTATGTGCCCACCCGATGACATAACTGTTTTGGTAGTAGCCATTTTTATCTGTTGACACGCAATTAAGGGTAAATAATTTGTTCAGATTTTCTATCCAAATGTTTTAGTTATTTCTTTTTTAAGTGTACTATGATTGCAGATGTCTGGTCAATCTACCTACACCCCTAATAGAGATGGTGGGAAAAGGAAGATACAATCTAAGTATAGATGGTTAGTTAAATGTGATCAGCTGATTACAAAATGCTGGATACTGGCCAATGAAATGCTTACCAGACGTCAGCCAATATGAATCCGTATTCAGCACAGACTGTGTAATGGTTAGTGTTACTGCCTCACAGCAATAAGGTCATGGGTTCAATTCCCACCATGGCCCTAGCTGTGTGGAGTTTGTATATTCTCCCTGTGCTTGCGTGGGTTTCCTCCGGGTACTCCGGTTTCCTCCCACACTCCAAAAATATACTGGTAGGTTAATTGGTTCCCAACAAAATTACCCCTATTGTGTGTATGTGTGTGCGCATGTGATAGGGAACATAGATTGTAAGCTCCACTGGGGCAGGGACTGATGTGAATGTCCAAATACTCTCTCTGTAAAGCGCTGCAGAATATGTGCGCGCTATATAAATAACTGGTAATAAATTTAAAAAAAAATCCGTAGACAGAGAGATTATTTGCAAGGTTTAAAGATGGTGATGGTGCAAACATTAGAGGAAGTAAAGAACTTCTTCTGTAAAACTTAAGGGCCTATTTATTAATGTACTAATTGCGATCAACCACATTATTTAGTATCAAGGCTATATGACATATGGATGCTAGCGCAGATATTTATATTATAGGTCCCTTAGAATATAACCAATCAGCCTGCACAAGGAGAAAAGAGCGTTCTTTCATCACCTGTAGAGGATACAGATGTGTATTCAAAAGGGGAATTCTAATAAGATGATTCTAAAGCAGAGGAGTAACTGTAGTGGGTTCAAGGGGTGCTGCTGTACATAGGGCCTGAGGGTTTACAAATCTTGTATTTGCCCAACAAAAGGCAAAAGATAGGTAAAAGAATATGGAAACCCCAGCAGTGAATAAGCCTCACTCATCCCAACAACGCCCACAGTGAAATCAATACCATACGCACTTTAAAATCAACAACCTCCCCCAGCTTCCACACCCCCCCCCCCCCCCTTGAACCCCAGGCAATCAGCCCAATCATAAAATAAATAGTATTCACATTTACAGGGCTACATTAGCAATGGGGTAGATGGAGCTACACCTACAGGACTCAACATAAAAATAGGCCCATCATCAGCATGATGATGACTAGCTGCTCACACAGTCAATTATAAGTATTAAAATAGTTTTTTTGTTTTTTTTTGTAGTTTACTCACAAAATTATAATTTTTTTTTCTATTTTTATGTATTTAGGGAAACAGTGGGGCTGATAGTGTGTGGGGGGGGGTGTATATACCCACATGGCTCTGGCCACACCCACACATCATTGGTCACACCCACACAGCACTGGTCACAGCTCCTCCCCTTCTCAGTATAGCATACCTCCCAACATTTGTTGGGAGGGAGTCGGGACCTGCGCGCCTGTGGCGCTTGCGTCCGTAAGGGGGTGTGGCCTAATCATAAAGGGGGCGTGGTCTGATGACACCCCCCGTTTACATCACTAACGGGGCGTGGACAGCATCTACGAGATGCTGGGCAGCCCCAGGGCTTCCCCCCCGTACTCTGAATAGATGCTGTGCGCATGCGCACAGCGTCTATTCTAGCTCTGCATAAACGCTGCTCTGCATGGCAGAGCAGCATGTATGCTTCCCCCAACTTCTCCCCCACCGCGGGACACTGCGGCCCGCGGGCAGGACAGCGGGACAGTCCCAGAAAAACGGGACTGTCCCGCTAAATGCGGGACAGTTGGGAGGTATGGTATAGGCTCTTTAAAATTTTCAGTCCCAGACCCCTCTAGTTCTTTATCTGGCCCTCAAAATAGTGGCTTTTCTACCAAAGATGAGTGACATCACAAAAGCTGTTTATGATGCAACAAGTCACATAGTCCGTATACTGAGGTAAAAAATTGTCCCCTGCATGCATTTTATCATATCTATCTATCTATCTATCTATCTATCTATCTATCTATCTATCTTTATTTTCCTATATAACATTTAGGTTAAAGTACACATATCTTACATTGTGAGATGTCATATCAGCAGATACAGTTGATAACTGACAGCTCTTTACAAAATGGTGACCTTTCTAGCAAAGCTAAGTGACATCACAAAGGCTGTTTATGATGCAACGAGTCACATGGTCAGTATACTGAGGTGAAAAATTACCTCCTGTATGCATTTTGCCTTTGGTATATATCTATTTATAATCTATATATGTATCATTTAGATTAGAATAAGCTTACACTATAAGGTCAGTAGACATATTAACAGATATAGTTGATAACTGATAGTTCTATTGCAAATCATGTGATCAGCCTATTACGGTTATAAATCACACCTGACCTGCAGATCGATCGATCTATTGATCTTTCTTTTCATATATAACATTTAGGTTAAAGTAAACATACCTTACACTGTGATATGTCATATCAGCAGATAAAGTTGATAAATGACAGTTCTTTACAAAATGGTGACCTTTCTACCAAAGCTCAGTGACATCACAAAGGCCGTTTAAGATGTAGCAAGTCACATGGTCAGTATACTGAGGTGAAAAGTCATCTCCTGTATGCATTTTGCCATTGCTATCTATCTATTCATAATCTATATATGTATCATTTAGGTTAAAATAAGCTTATAGTACAAGGTCAGTAGACATATTAACAGATACAGTTGACAACTGTCAGTTCTATAGCAAGTCACATGATCAGTCTATTTAAATTAGAATTCACATCCTGTCAGCAATTCACAATTTATATCTGTCTATTTATCTATCATTATTTTCAAATATAAAATTTAGGTTAAAATAAACATACCTTACACTGTGAGATGTCATATCAGCAGATAAAGTTGAAAAATGACAGTTCTTTACAAAATGGTGACCTTTCTACCAAAGCTCAGTGACATCACAAAGGCTGTTTATGATGTAACAAGTCACATGATCAGTATACTGGAGGTGAAAAAATCCCCTTCTGCATGCATTTGCCATGGCTTTCTATCTACTTATAATCTATCAATCTATTTATCATTTAGGATAAAGTAAGCACACCTTACATTGTGACATGTAATATCAGCAGATACAGTTGATAACTGACCGTTCTCTATTGAATGGTCAGGGCCAGGGGTGTAACTAGAACCTTGTGGACCCTATGGCAAACTTTTGAAGGGGCCCCCTAAAGTTTCTAGAGAGACACCTCTCAGCAGTGCTCCCCTTAGTGGGCATACATAGTGCTACCCAGGGGGGTTGCTTACTGCCGCCCATCATTTTTAATACAAGCATTAAACCAGACCTACTTGAAAGTGAACCTAATTAGTTGAACATATAGCTTATTATACCCCAAGGGATAGAGGGGTCTATTTATCAAGCAGTGAAAAGTGTGGAGAGGTTGCCCATAGCAACCAATCAGCTTTGAAGTAGCATTTATCAAGTACAGTCTATAAAATAATAGGAGCTGATTGGTTGCTATGGGCAACTTCTCCACTGGTCCACTTCTCCACACTTCTCACTGCTTGATAAAGAGACCCCTGACTAACTCAACGTCCCCCTTCCAGCATTTACTGACTCCCTCCCAAGTCCAAACACACGCTGACCCCTTTATACACCTTCCGACCCACTCCCAGCTCTCACCGACCCCCTCCCAGCACACACACACCCCTTCCCAGCATGCAATGACCAACGACCTCCTCCCAGAACTCACAAAGCCCCCCACACTGCACATACTGACCCCTTTCCAGCCCTCACTAACTCCTTCACAGAACCCACTGACCCACTCTCAGAATGCACAGACGTATACACGGGCTGACCTCCCCAAGAAGCTGACAGCGGGACTACACTGCCGGAGCCACGGCCGCAGCTTGGATACAAGTGCCGGCAATTGGAGGCTTATATTGCGGGACCGTGACAGTGAGCAGCGGAGGCATTACATGTACATCAGTAGTAAGCTCAAGAGCTTACAATCGCATTATCTGCTCACTGTCCCGGTCCCCGGCGAGTGGTTTATTGCTGTTCTGTGTATGCTGTACCCGACTGGTCCCCGGTGGCATCCCGCTGACTCCCGGTCGGCGATATTGGGGTGACCTGGCAACGTTTAGGGGTGCAGTTTGTGTAGCGCCCCCTCTTTTAGTTTTGGGCTGTGCTGTTAAACCACCACTGTTAAAGAGACTCAGAGACTCTCTTTCTGGGCATACGCAGCTCAAATTTGCGTACTATAAGATAAGCAAAGGGACATAGACGCAACTCTGCCTGAGATGCTTTGGATCCGATTCAGCCTTGAACGCAAAACCGATAATATATTTGTGTATTGTAGGTTAATGAGCGTATTGTTGACACAAAATCTCTGCATTTTCATTGCCCGAATTATCCACTGATATTGTTTATGGAGAACGATACCGATTAATGAGAGCTATATAACATTAATAACCATAGTTGTAGTCAGCAGCTATGAAGTGGTTATACAACATAACTAGACAGTAACCTATGAGGATGTTAATTGAGCGCACTATAAATCGCGGCCTCGCCCCCGCTATTCAATGCCGAGATTACCACCCTTGTGGAACCTGGGGTGCAGGCTACGATGACTCGATTCAGCGTGAATCGCATCATCGGCTCCCCCCAAACCAAAAGAGGGGAGCAGACATGGGGGGGGGTGGCGGGTGGCGCTGGGAGACTTGCCCACCCTTCCGGCGTGCCAGGAACACCACCTGATTTTCGGGAGGCTCCTGGCCGTTTCAGGAGAGTAGGCATGTATGGCTCTACTTACAAGTGTAACTGTTGCCATGTAAATAAGGCATCCCTACATCTATGCTGTCCATGAAAATGTATTACATTTCCTATATAAACATGTATGATATTGTAATAAACACATGCATTCATTGCTTACACTACATATAGGCATGCTCTGCAATAGCTTACATGTCATTTGCCAGCGGGCAGAGTTGCCCTGCAACATATTTATCTCAAACAACCTAAGGTCACAAACTAGTTGTACAACATTTCTTAAATATTATACATACTTACAGGTAAAGACTTCCTGCAGTGTCACTGTAATAGCACGTAATGGCAAATAGTCTCACATGTTAAAACATGCGTAGCTTCCATAATAATAATAATAATAATAATAATAATAATAATAATAATAATAATAATAATAATAATAAATGTAATGCTTCCTGCGGTGTTAGGACAACTCTAGACTTAGCAACTGGAGGCAGATGTCACCCAACAGACGAAGGCCAAGGCGCAGAACTCATGAGGGCCTGATTCATTACCGATCGCAACTGCGATTACACACGCAATGGGTCGATTGTTTTGTTCTGCGCATACGTATGCATGGCAGTGCGCGAACCGGCCACTGCGATCGGGACTGCGAGCTCAGTGACTACGCAGACCCATCGCAGAGTGATTGACAGGAAGTGCCATTTGGGGGAGGTGATGGGGGGGTGGTCGGTAAAACGCAAGCGTGCCAGTGTGTTTGAATGCTGTTGCATGGGCGTGCATAAATTATCCACTGCGATGCCCTACGCAGCTTGAAACCTATGGGGGAGGCGGCTGCCAGCAGCATTGGAGGGATCACAGCTGTTATCGGAGATACCTGCTGTGGTCCCTCCTTAATACATCCGGGGGATACTTAGCATATGAGGTAAACCCCCGAAAACGTGTGTTTTTACGGATTTTACCTCAAATACATTTTGATAAATGGGCCCCTATATGAGTTATATCAACGAGTGTTTTTTTTTTTCTTTGTCAGCGATTCTCATTAAGTGGAGACTGATTTCCTTTGCACTTTGAACAGACCAATTGAGTGAACTTTTTTAACATCCTATGTTGTTTCCTGGAATGAGTTGTGTGTGAAATATCTACTTACCCTGCAAATATGTCTCATCTCAAAAGCGAAGAAACACAGATTTTATATTGGATACAATTTCTCGCAGGTGGGAACAGATTAATAACTGTGTTGCTATTTCCTTCGGATACAATCATTGTGAATCACAGCTGAAATGCAGAGCATTCGCTATTCACTCTTATAGACATACTGTATGTCTTGAATTTGGATCCAGAGATTTTATCGGGGAAATGGTCTAGTGATCAATTGGATTTATTGTATGGTATTTTTGTCTTTTAGTATCTTAATTATCTATTTTGTGATTAAATGTATTTGATCTGACAGCTTCTTGAATTACTTAAATTTTTTTTTTTGCTTTAGTTTGGACGGTGGGTTGATATATTCCCCACCTTGGTATCCCCCTATTTTTTTCACTCGGAGGGTGCAGCGCCAGATTTTTTTTTACGTAAAGGGCCAGATTAACAATGGGGCAGATGGAGCTCCAGGCCTCCACATAAAAATAGGCCCATCATCATGGCTGCATGATGGTAACCAGCTGCCCAGCTGAATAGTCATTATTAAAATAGTTTTTCTAGTTTTCTCACAAAATGGTGCAATTGTTCTATTATTATGTATATAGTGAGACAGTGAGGCTGATAGTGTAGGAGGTTGTTCACGGCTCTGGCCACACCCACAGCACTGGTCACACCCACAGCACTGGTCACACCCACACAGCACTGGTCACCGATGCTCCCTTTCTCAGTATAGGCCCTTGAAGTTTTTCAGCCCCAGGCCAATGTGGCCCTTAATCTGGCTCTGGACTCTATAAAGACCCGTGTTTCCCGCATCAGGGAGAATGTCATAATTGCTGGAGACCCAGAGAGTTCACAGTACTCATTGGTGATCTGTAATATTCACATCATTTACAGTATGCTTGCCATCTCTCCTGGAATGTAAAGGAGAATCGCACATTTTTGGGAGCTCTCACGGGCTGCCAATAGAGTGGGCCAGTTTACTTGATTCACTCGGGACGTGAGCAGCCTAGAGGTTTGATGATACGATTCGCATTGAATTGCAGCTATAAAATGCCATGTGGGGAGCAGCGATACGAGGATGAGATCCCCCACACCTCACTACGCAGACATGGTTGCCACTCAAGTAGTCGGAATGGCGGTGGCTTTAATATGCAAATGCTAGTTTCTGCCTTCCCTTTGTGCACTTGCAAGTACCAGAGAGTACATACCCTAAGAAGTCCACTCTGTGCCTGTGGACATTGAAACTTTGCCAGTGTTTCCAAACACTCCACCATTGGTGCACCATAGACCCTTGCACTAGCCAATGGCAGACACAGTGTCTCCTTCTCAACTCTGTATAAACATGGCCTCTGTTGCTGTAGCTCTGAGAACGCAGATGGTTGCATAGACACGCCCCTAACACTCCCATAACACGCCCCCGAGACTGGCACTTTTTTTTTTTTTGCACACACTTCAGGCCGCCTCCCAGTCACTCCCCAGAGACGCCCATGGCCTCGAAGTTCCTGCCAGTGCTTCTCTGCCTTTTATACAACTGTCTTCTGTTGCTTTGTGGTCTGCTGCATGGGACCAAAATCAGGATGCAGTTAAAAAGAGGGCTGATCCCTATAAATACTGACTATTACATGCACGTGAGCACTCCTTGGGTCTCCCCTATTCTCAGGGACCTATTCTGTTTTATAAATGATCTTTACACATAGGACTATTCTGTTAATGCATCACAATAGCAGAATAGACTAAAAATAAATGTATTTAAAAAATAAAATTCCAGGCTGGAACATTATAAGATGAGTGGGGCCAGGGCGATTTTTCAGTAGGAATACTAGGAACAAGCAGGAACTCCGGGCCTGATTCAGCAAGGAATGCAAGTGAGAGAGCGCACGCACTTGTCCGATGTTTTCGCACTGCGCACGTATCTCACTGCGCGTGCGTGAACTAGCCATTGCAATCGGGTAAGGGTATGCAGACTACACGCAGTGTGTACGCAGACCATTCCGATGTTAATTGACAGGAAGTGCCGTTTGTGGGTGGTGACGTTCAGATCGTTCAATCGTTCATCTGACAAATCTGACCGTGTGTATGCACCTTTACCGTGGCTGCTGTTCAGCACATAGGAATGTTGCACTTTTCTAGCATAGCCATGTTACACCACCATAAAACATGTCCCGTTAATCCACAACAGGGACAGGACAAACTTCAAGAAACGAACAAATGGGGGCTTTAATCCAATAGAGAAACAGTAAGAAAGTATTAAGAAAATTAGATTGATGGCAATGAAAGATTATGAGTTACACACTATATAGTATAGTTAGGGCCGCCGGAGCGCAGGGGTGTGGCCATGCCATGTGGAAGGTGTGGTTAGGCCAGATTTTGAATTTTGCGCTCCATTCGTAAAGGTACAGTACCTGAAGGGCGCACACCTTGTTGGGGCCCTCTGCACCCCTGGCACTTTGTATTCTTGGTAACAGTGAATAAAGATCACCTTCAGAAGCTATAAAATACATGGTTCTTTTACAAAATCTTTAACTAATGATATCTCACCATAAGGCGCTGATTTGACTAGCGGCATGACAAGACGCACTGAGCACTTGCACTTCGCAGCAGCCATTTTGAATTAAGACTATTTTCAACTCAAGAAAAACTTCAGTTTTTCCCATTGTACGTTGCTATGGAAACCCTTGTAGTGCCTTATAAATAAATTCTAATAATAATTCCTATATATTACTGTATACCTCATTTAGATTGTCAGGAGAGCTCAGGGACAATATAATTAATTATTGTGAGCAGAACAGAAATAATGGAACGGTCTTAAAGGATGAGCAGACATACTAGCATGCTAGCTACAGCATAGAAACGACATGTTATATGCAAACAGAAAAAGCAGATAAGATGCAGTCCAGCCTGGTTACATCATTTCAATGTACACTGATGTGCCAAAAGTCATAGGATAGCAGTATGTAAAGGTAATGGTAGGTGGCGTCACCGGGCTGTGACATCTATCTTGGAAATGCCCAGACCTGCATCAGTTGTTATCTGACATCTCGTGAGTCAGTTTGGACACTGGCTAGGCTGCTCATGGTAAGGCGAGGTGATTTATCGGAGTTGGAATGGGGCATGATAGTGGGTGCCCGACGGATGGGACATTTAATTTCCGAAGTTGTGCAGGAGGTACCAGACGCATAGCAGCGTTCTTTAGCTTCCATGGGATATGGGAGCAGATGACCCACCAGAGTGCCCCTGTTAACACTACGACACCAGACACAGCACCTCACCTGGGACTGTGATGTTACTATTGGACCCTGGAGGACTAGCAACATGTGGTGTGGTCCAATGAGTTACGGTACCAGTTGTTTTGGGCTGATGGTCATAGTAGGGTTCAAGTGTGGCACAGACCCCATGATGCGAAGGACCCCAGTTGTCAACAAGACTCCGTGCAGACTGGTGGTGGTTCCATAATGGTGGTGGGTGTGTTCATGTGGCATGGGTTGCATCTGCTGGTTCGCCTGAACATATAACTGACCAGTAACGACTATGTTGCATTGCTTGAGGGCCATTTGCAGCCCTTCACAACAATGTAATATTCCAGCAGGATGATGCATTGTGTTATCGGTCCAATGTTGTCCAGAATTGATTCGCCCGACACGAACCCAATCGAACAGACGTGGTGGAGAGGTCCATTCGCACCCAAGACCCAGCACCTACAAATATCAGGGAGCTGTGAGAAGCTATAAAGACGGCATGGGTCAGCATCTCTCCAGAGGTCTTCTGTCCACTTGTGGAATCGATGCCGCGGCGATTTGCTGCACTTCACTGGGCTACACCATACTATGCATCTATCCCCTGACTTTGGGCACTTCAGTGTATATTCTTGTTAAACAGAGGCAGTCACTCACAGGACTTATACTATACAGGCACATCTTTTAACTCTTGTTAATTATACATTTATATACTATGTTTTTGGGAATGCCATGAAGTGTGCCTCCTGTTTGAGCAAGCCATTACTGTCGCTACCATTATTTTGCATTTTTTGGGTCGCTGTATTTATCCGGTAAAAAGGACATACATCAATATTACATCAACCACAACATAACGTAATAAATAGAAACACTTTGCAGAATTCAATGTAAATGTGATATATAATAGTAATAATAATAATAATACATTACAATTATAACAGAGGGTGTTTTGGGCGCACTCAGTTGTTATTCTTGCTCATCATTCATCTCTGATCCTGCCCCATTGGATCTTACAGTGTAAATTCTGGGTCACTTACACAACACCCTAATGGGGCCCAAGCATCAGCAAAAAAAACAATTAAACAATTCTGCTTCTTTCCCCGATTTCACAATACTTTAATCCACCAATCTGCGCCCATACATTACAGATAGTTTCCAGTGATTTGCAGACTACTTTCAGCAAATAACAGATCTGCAAATCGTAAACGACTCATTATTTTACTTAGTAACGTTCGTCAAACCGGCTGATCGTTACCATACACCAGTAATCTGCAGCCCCGATTGCTCGATTTTACAACCTGATTTACCGATCTCGTTCCCTTTTTGGTTGGAATCGGCAATTGGTGATCCCCATACTTTGCAGATATTTTTACACAGTCATCTGCAAAATGTGGAATCTCCCCATTTGATTGCTGATGTAAGCTTCAGTTTTGCCAGAATCCAATAAATCTACCAGTATTTTTTCGGGACTTTGTGGGGGGGCGGGAGGCCAAAGCACATTAATACCCACACAAACACGGAGAAGACATGCAAGCTGCACTGCACACAGATGGGGCATTGGTGGAAATCAACATCATAACTGCAGTGCTATAAAGCAGCAATGTGCCATCCTAATAACTACCACCCTAATAGCAATTATATACACCATCTAATTCACCTCTGCTCTCGTGTAACCAAGTACTGTACTGTATCTGTACTTTCTAGCAAATATCTGGGACCATGCAATATGCTAATTATTTGACTAGTGATAATGTGGAGATCTGTAAAACATGCACTGTTAGGGGTCCCTGAGGACCGGTGTTGGAAAACACTGCGCTATACTGTAGTATATCATGAATACACACTAGGCCAGTAGTTCCCAAACATGGTCCTCAAGGCACCCTAACAGTCCAGATTTTCAGGCTATCCATGCTTGAGCACAGCTGGCGTGATTAGTACCTCAGTCAGTTTGAATTAACCATCTGTACTCAAGCATAGATAGCCTTAAAACCTGGACTGTTAGGGTGCCTTGAGGACCGAGTTTGGGAACCACTACACTAGGCACTTTAGAATCGCTGCCTAGCTCACACTGTTGGCTATACAGACATTGTAGGGATGGCATTACTGTCTCAGAAGAATACTCCCTTACCTGTTGAAGTGGAATCACATCTTCTGTAGCTGAGAATGACTCGGTAGAACTTGTTTGTGTCAGTGTAGTCACCCACGCCCAGCCAATCACTGATACAGTCAGGTCACACTTTATGGACACACCTTTCACTGTAGATATGACTATACGTTATTTATCTCTGGCTGTTGATGCCTGAAGACACACAAGGTAAGAGATGAGGGAATGAAATCTATATGATGAGTTGTTAGACATTTATTATACGGAAAGAGTGGCTATTACCTATATATACGTGTGCTGTGTTTTATTGGAGAGGGCAAATATTAGCATTCTACTCGGCAGATAAAATTGTTATTCCCCTACCTACTGTATCTCATGTTCCCCAAACCTCTTGATTGTAAGCTCATGTGGTCAAGGGCCATTTTTGTTTCATGTCCTTGTATGTAATTTGTCCCCGTTATCATCCCCTCAATGTACAGTACTGTGTAACAAGTCAGCACTTTATAAATAGATAATAATGTCTCATTAGAGAATATAAGCACAGACACAATATGTGATAACTAGCAGTCAATGGAAGCCCAGGAGAGATTATAATCGTGTCTAATGTTCATATAACCGGTCTCCTGCTCTGTAAGGCAGTCTGGCTTATTTAGGAGTCAGCTTGTCATCTTAATGAGCCAGGAAAAGAGAGCGGCTGACTTAAAATATACAAAAATATAGACCTGGATCTTGGATTATACCATTAAAATAGCATCTGCTGCTTATCTGCAAGGGACTGGGACAGATTCTGTGCCATGAAATGACAGATAAACTAATATAAATGGATCATGAGACCTCTGTGTATTATTCAGGGACGTGCGGTCAGGGTAAGCAGAGCCTCCCCTGTCATACTCCCTCCCCTATCATACTACCTGTCATGCTCCAGAGTTTGATATAAAAATGTTTTTTGTTTTATACATGTGTACCTCCCCAGCCATTGACCTCACCACACGTCACTGGTATTATTCCTCAATGCTTAACTGTAGACACAAAAATGGAAAAAACGAGAGATTAAAGGCTTGGACAAAAATAAGTGTGGGGACTGTGTTCCTGTAAAGTCCTGATTTTTTTCTAAAGGTTGGGCTTGTGTTTCTCGCTCACTGTGGGAAGACACCAGTCCCTGGTCAATCATTATACCGGATGCATTTTACTGCTGCGTTTAGATTTAGTTTCAGTTCTAGATTATAAAGCAATCAGTTAACTGTATACTCCTGACTATTTGTTTTACTCTATGCAGTCAGTACACACAGATCTGCTCAGAACCTTTATCCCACTTTTCTTGTATCATGATCATTTCGGATTCATAGGTGTACTAGTTATCCCTTAGGCCACAGAGACAGCCAGCATCTAATACGAAATGTGTTCAATGAGAAAATGTTGTGATTCTCTCTTTCACTCATTGCCCTAAAGCTACGATCATTGTATTTTAAACTACAAGAATTCTTGCTGAACCTGTCTCCACCCAGTCTGCAAAGTGCATGTACGTTGCTGAGGATCTTCATGACTTAAATCTAAGAGGGACTGATTTCTTGTGAATTGATAGTCTGTATTTTCCTGAAAACTGGTTGTGTTGGGGGGAAGGGGGGGGAATGGTGAGGTGGATAGCGACCCCGGCATCACTCATTGCCTCCGGTCTACCCACTTCACTGGGGAGTTGAGTAGATCCGAGAACCTGGCTCACTCTCTCAAGAGCTCGAGAGCTTTCCAAAATTGGAAGTCTCCCAGACATCCCTGGGACAGTAGGCAAATACTGTCTGTATCATACAGCTGTAGTAAAGAGACAGATCAAGTAAGCAATCTGTTGTTTGGATAAAGGTACCAGGCTCAGAATGCAGAAATGTTTGTATATAATGGGCCTTATGCCTGACCAACCGATCATAGATTGTAAGCTCCTAGGAGCAGGGTCCTCCTCCCCACTGTCTTACACCCTCTTCTCTAGCACTTCTATGACAGCCTTCACCTTCCCAGCTGTACCGTGTATGGAGAACTGTGTTGCTAATTGTTACTTGTGCTCTGTTTATATTTTGGTTACTGTATTGTAATGTAATGTTCTGTGTACCCTTTACTGTATGTACGGCGCTGCGGACCACTTGTGGCGCCCTATAAATAAAGTGTAATAATAATAATAATAATTGTATTTGGGGAAAGTTAGGTGGACCAAACCACATTCCAGAACATGAAACATTACTGTCTGAGTAATAACTGTCATGATAAAAACTATGTTGTTACTCACAGTAGAAAAGTGAGTTGGGGCCAATTAAAATAGGAGTTTGATAAAGCCCTGATATTTCTGTGATTATCCCAGGCTGGTTTTGCCTTTAAAAAAATTGGCACTTTAAATCCTGCTGCAAAATTGCAGAAAGGACGTTATCAAATTTGGGCCATGTTGTAATGTTGTGGAAAATTTGACTGCACGGGTAATCATTTTGGATCAGTTTGAAATAAATTTAAAAAATCTGTCTATTTAAAATATCAGGGACAAACATTGTGTTGCTGCTTGTCCTTTGACTTTACTTTTGTCCAAAGCAACGTAGCGCATTCAGGGAGGCAAGTTATCTGTTATATATGTCATTAAAAAATCCATTTATGTGACATTGCCCTCATTATATGAATATCCATTAGCTGAGTCATATAATTATTTTTGGAAATGTCCTCTTCTCAGAATATTCTGGTTACAAGTGCGTAATACGCTTTAGACCATTTGGTGAATTATCTGCCTTTTACCAATGAGTGGGCATTGTTTGGGATATTACCTGAGGGTCAAAGAGTCACTAAAGGCTGCATAAAATTATTACTGATAATTAGTGCGGTAGCACGTAAAGCTATTTTGCAAGCCTGGATAAGTATTCCCCTCCCTACCTTAACATTATTTAAGGAGAAGCTCTTCCATGTGTTTAATATGGAATGGATAGACACCACATTAGAGAGAGAATTCCGAGTCTCGAAATTCTTCGACACATGGGAGAGTTACATCTCAACTCTGCCTATCGTAATTGGGAAGCATATACATGCATCATTTAGGTACAATCTCCGTGAAATATCTAATGATCCTCCAATCAATTTGCAATCTCCATAGCAATCTATAGTAAGCAATATCTATACATTTTTCTGTATAATATATGTTCATGGATATATAAATATCGGAATTGGGGGGGTGGGCTGGGTTCTCGGTCTCTTCTCACAACTTTTATTTCTCATTCACGACAAGATTAAAAATAGGAATATTACTGGGACCACTATCTCAGTAAGGTACAATCATTTCATTAGTTATATTCAGCTAAATACTATAAGTATTTATTATTACTGTAATGATTTGAATTTATTTTGTTCATGATTCTGTCTTCAATTATTGATGTGAAATGTAACAAATATTTTTTTTTTATTTTAATGTATATTACATACGGTGTTTCAATATAAAAATATTGATCTGAAAAAAAAATTATAATAATTTATTGATGCTTTATTACTATTAGTAGTGTGGTATACATTTGATTTACTTCATAATACCAATGCGTTTTACACCCTAAAAAAAGTTAAGAAAACTGTTAACATTGGGAATATTATTATTATTATTATTATTATTATTATTATTATTATTATTATATTAAATTTGTCTGAATTTATTTTCTTTTCCATGTTGCTTAAACTTGACTTTTATATACAATTATTTGCTGGATCTAAACATGCTATAATACATTTATACGGTTGGTTATATCTATAACCATACACATACAGATATTGGGCCTGATTCATTACCAATCGCAACTGCGATTACGCACGCAGATGGCCAATGTGCGTTCTGCGCATGCATCTCAGTGCTTGTGTGCGAAGGCACCACTGCGATCACGCAGACCCATCACAGAGTGATTGACCGTAAGTGAGCGTTTGGGGGTGTTGACGGGGGGTGGTCAGCGATACACAGGCGTGTCAGTGTGTTTCAAAGCTGCTACAGGGGCGTGCATAAATTAGCCACTGCGATGGCGTATACACAGCTTAGGTTCTCACCGCGTACGGGAAGTTTTAGTGCAATTGAGCATGAGGCTCCGATGTTACTCGACTTTACCGATGGTTTTGCAGACTTGCAAAGTATTACGGATGTGAATAGGGGGAAGTGGGCGTCCTTATGTTGTGCTGCGACGGCATAGCGATCGCAAACATTACGCACGCAGTCTCATTGCGAAAATATGCTAATCGCAGCTGTGATCCGTAATGAATCTAGCTCATTGTTGCTGTACATTTTATCTTTAGTCACCGTGAGGAGCACTGCTCCAAATCAAGGGCGATACATTAATAGACAACACCTAAGGTCTCACGCATTCCAGTGAATGAATAATATGTTTATATTAGACAGATGTTAGACAGTCAGTAGGTCGACTGGGACAATAGGTCGACACACTAAAAGTCGGCACGTAAGAAGGTTGACAGGTACAAATGGTCGACATGGTAAGAAGGTTGACAAGAAAATGGATGACAAAAAAAATGGTCGACGTGTTTTTTTTTTGTTGGTTAGCTTTAGGGTTAGGCACTTACCAGAGGGTTCAGGTTTAGGCACTTACCCCAACGGTTAGGCACTTACCGGAGGGTTCAGGTTTAGGCACTTACCCCGACGGTTAGGGTTAGGCACTTACCCCGACGGTTAGGGTTAGGCACTTATCCCGACAGTTAGGGTTAGGCACTTATACCGACGGTTAGGGTTAGGCACTTACCCCGACGGTTAGGGTTAGGCACTTACCGGAGGGTTCAGGGTTAGGCACTTACCCCGACGGTTAGGGTTAGGCACTTACCGGAGGGTTCAGGGTTAGGCACTTACCCCGACGGTTAGGCACTAGAAGGGACAGTTGGGGTCAGGCACCTACCCCAACCCTTAGTGTTAGGCACGAGGAGGGAGGGTTAGGGTGAAGATTAGGGCTATAAAAAAAAAGCATATGTCGACTGTTTAAACCTATAGACATTGTGACCCTGTCAACCATTTGTACCTGTCGACCTTCTTACATGCTTTAGTGTGTCGACATTTGTCCGTCGACCTTTTGTACCAGTCGCCCTATTAACTGTCTAACATCTGGTGTCTAGCTAGACACAGTCGACCTTTTTACTGTCTGTTAATCCACACCCCTTTGATAAAACCCAATGTAAGAGACATTTATCCACACATGTGAAAGTTATATCTGAAGGTGTTTTATTTTCTGAGTGAAAGAAAATTAAATAAAAGGAAATGTTTCTGCTATATAAACATGTAAAAGAATATAAAAAGTAAAATTATCTCTCTATAAATAAATCATTGTATGTTAAATGTTTATTGCCGTTTGTCCCATCTTATCACTCTATGATGTAAAATAATGAAACGCGTACAAGAGCCTTGAGTCAATTTTAGTAACCAGTATTTCTTGTTCTGCCTGTGTAGGTTGCGACCAAAGTTCATTTTTTATAGTTCTTGTGTAAAAATAACAACTACTTTAACCTCAAAGGCAAATAATATGACAAATTGAGGCTCTGAATGCATGGAGACAATGTCAGTTCAGCTGTCGCTAACTTGTTTCCATTGTGGGCTGTAGGAATATTACATACTAGTGCCCCTCCTTCCCCAGGATGTCTGCAGACTTCGCCTCCGAGGCTCATACATGACCGCAATGTACTAATATGTTTAACTCAAAATCCCTCTGCTGCATAATGTGATGTTGTTGTCCTCTTACGCAATAGTAGGGTAATTCCAACACTAGATAAAATATAGACCACTTTTTATACATACCTAATTTGTAATTGTGCCCTTCAGAAGGGGAGGGTGCAGGTGGAAGGTACAGAAGTATGGTGCTGTCCATGGCATTATTGTAGTCCAGCCCTTAATTCTTATTGTAGCAATTTGCATCATTGGGCCATGGTGGGGTGAGGCATGATGATGCAATTCACAGGGTTGTCAACTCTTCGGGAGGCCCTGGAGAACTCCCCAAAATTTGGGAGCCTCACAGAAATGGTGGGAGAGCATGAGCGTATGCCTCTACTGAAACATTTAATAAAGCATCCATACCGGACACCGAGTCAGGGGCAGCACTATGGTGGTGCCGGGCGCCATCACTGAAGAGGCACCTCCTGCATTGACCACAATATATTCACCCCACTTAGGGCTGTAACTATGTACCCGGAGTGTACCGTCCTGGTCGCCCAGTACCATGGCACCTCTTCCCAGCACCTGAGAAGCCACCATACACTAGTGGAGAGCTCCGTGTTAGACCATCAGCTGCCGCCTCCGTCTATCTATAGCCTGTCCCTACTCACTGGTGTCGCTGCTCCTCACCAGCTTCTTATGTCAGTGTGACACGTCCGGTGCCCCCTCACCCACAACTCTGTTTCACCCCTCCCTGGTGGCAGCCCTAGCCTCAGACCCGTGCAGCAGTCCCGGTGCTCCCCCTCACCCACAACTCCCCATCCCACTGCTCCCTGGCGGCAGCTCTAACCACGTAGCCGTGCAGCAGAGTCCTGATTGGCTGGCCATGCATAAGCACGGCTGCAGATCTTCTTCCAGGAGCTGGATGCCAAAAAGGATGCACCGGACGGAGCTGCGGGTAAGAGGACATGGGAGGCTGGGCCTGGAGCACCAGCAACTGAGTCTGGGGGGGGCAGATTTTTTGGTGGAGCAACTTCCCGGCATGTGATGCAGTTGGCAGTAGACTGGGCATTTTGTGATTTGTAGTCCCACCACAGTGAAAATCTTACAGTATCTTGACTATAACGCAGTCCTTAAAGCCACCACAGCACCAAATTATAACTCGCCTCCGGGCGTCTGGGATGAACTTACGCCACTGCACTGAGCACAGGATTTGTCATGGCATTGTGGTATATTATGGATACCTATAGACATTACGGAATAAGTGACTAGCACTGAATGCAGAAAGACGTGAGATTGTTGATTGAGCATTCAGCATGATAGCACACTAACCAAGTTGCCATTGCCTGGTGTTGAGTAGGCTGTCGGCACCTCCATGCTAAGAATAGAGGTGCACTCTTTAATGTCATGACCAAGAAAGGTTTGTTCAGACTGTCGATGACTGTTCTTGTTCTGTTCATGTGTATGAAGCCCCTAGTGACGTTGGGGGTTTGCATTGCAAGTCCACCAGAGATATGGTGCCTTGTACAGTATATTAGTAGAAGAATGTTATATTAGATTTGATTAAATACAAGCAGGCAATCTAGGGAATGACAGTAGAGACGCAGTAGAAGAACGTTTTAGGAGGGAAATCAGTCTATTTGATGCATTCAAAATAAATAAATTGTAGCAGTGAAAGCGACAGCTGGAAAACAGGGAAGGGCCTCATTCAGACCCGCTCGCAAGCGGGTTGATGTTGAGGCTGTGCGCACGTGTAGCGGCCACACTGCGCGTGCACAAGCTCCGGGGCGAGAGAGAAATGCTCTCGCTCCGGGGCTCACTACAAAAGGGGCGGCTGTCGATGGTGATCGACAGCTCGTCCCGTTTTGTAGGTGGGGGGGGGGGGGAGGCTGGCTAAACAGAGGCATTCCCAACGGAATGCCTGCCGTATGGGGGCGGCCCCACTGATATCACGAGTGATGTCAGTGGTGAGCTTCTGGCTTTATTAGAGCCGAAAACTCACTGGGGCTTGCTGTAGACGAGACCCTACCACAAGGGTCTCGTCGCAAGCCCCGATGGTCGCAATGGTCTTGACCATCGCGACCATCAACCTGGCCGCTCGCTAAAGCTGTGGGTGGTCACCCACAGCCTAGCGAGCGGCCAGGGGGCCGGCTCTGAACATAGAAGCGGCCGCCCTCATTCAGAGCGAGCGCTCGCATTTTGCGAGCGGCTCTGAATGAGGTCCTAAGAGCAGTTCTGAAGTTGGGGCGTACAGTATGTGCTGTCAAAAGAAACAGAGATGGCTGGTAAGAAGCTTCTGTGGACTGGTGTAAAGATTAGCTGCACTAAGCCTTGAAAAGTGATAAAGTACCCACCAATAAGCTCTTGTCACTTTGTAGGATGTGTTTAAAAAATGGCAGTTAGGAGCCGATTGGTTGGTACTTTATCCCTCTCCACTTTATCACTTTTCAAGATTTGTACATCTCCCCCTATAAGTTAAAAAGGGGTTGGGTATGTTTTGTTGCAGCATGTTGATATTCATCATGATGACACTGATGAAATGTCGGCATGATTAGAATTTCAACATAACAGTCCAGGTGTTCCAGCGGTGGCTTACCTTGTACGGCTGGTCCGGCGGCTCCAGCAGTTTCTTCTGGGTCCAGTGGTGATGTAATGATGGCTCCTGGCATCCAATGGTGAGTAACACCCCTAACCCTCAACCTAGCGCCTAATCCTCTCCCTCCGCCCTATCCCTAGTGTCGTCTTTCTTCAGATTGTCGGATTGACATTTCAGATGTCGGCATTTTGAAGTTGTTGACATTCAACACCATAACTGTCGACATTGTGGTGTTGACATAACACCAGTCAACATTGTGACTGCATCCCGTCAAAAAGACATTCGAGTTGCCTGAGCCAACACAGATGATGGACAATGCAGACGAGATAGATAAATTGGGGTGTCATCCACATGCAGGTGATATTGAAACATAAAAGTAGCTTAGTAGATTTCCAAGAGAAGTGGCATTGATGGAATAATGCAGTGCAGGGCCGGCTCTAAGGGTGTTCGACCTGAGTGCGCGAACAGGGGCGCCACCCATAGAGGGCGCACCCCTCCCCAACATCCCGATTTCAGCGGGACATTACTGTCCCGCTGTTCCACCCGTGGGTCGAAGTGGCCCATGGGTGGTTAAATCGGGAGTTGGGGACCCCCACCGCCGCAGCTGTGCGGCGATGCCGGACCCCGGAGACTCTGAATGGATGCTGCGCGCGGCATCCATTCAGTGGCGGGAGAGGGCTGGGGGAAGCCCAGCTAGTGAGGCTCCCCCCAGCCGACGTTATGTGGAGGCGGACGCGCCTCCTAATAACATCACGTAGGGGGCGTGGCCTATGGTAATTAGATAGGGCGCTCTGGAGGGGGCCGGCACAAGGTGCTCCTACCCCTGGAGCCGGCCCTGATGCAGTGGCTCCAGTGGACTGATTTGGTGCCCTCCCAACACCTTCCCTCCTCACCCAGCGTTGCGCCCCCAAGCCACCGCGGATTCTGCGGGGACCATTGCTACGCCACTGTGTGAGGTGTTTTTATTAGAGATATGGTTTTGAATTTCTTTCTTTTTTTTTTTTAGACTAACAGCTAAAATCATGTAACTTGCACCTGTTTTTGTTCCTATAACATTATAAACAATAAAATTCATTTCCAGTCAGTTTTGACCACCTGACAGCACCTGAAATCATCACGAGAGACTTAAATGCAATCCAAAATATGCGAGATCTGGTTTTTAGATCCGAGTTCCGAACTGGGCAAGAAGCCCGGAGCTGGAACCCCAAAGTTCTGGTCATCTCAGCTTTTATATACAAAGGGGCTGTCCGCGGAGCACGTCTTATGCCTTTTCGCACTGTGCATGCTCCAGAACTGGGGGAAGGACGAAACCGTGCTGTAACCATCGGCGTCACAAGGGGGGGGGGGGGGGGTGGGCCGCACCCGGGTATCACCCGCCGAGGCCCGCAGAGTGCCGGCTCCCCTTCTGTGGCAGGAGCCGGGTGCTGCACTGTAGCATTATGTGCAGCACTCGGCTCCTGACACAGTGAGGGAGCCGGCACTGCAAATACACTGGTCCCCGTGGGCAGTCCGCTCACTCATGAGCTCCGGCTCCCGCAGTGGGTGAAGGGAGAGACTTCATGACGTCTCTCCCATAGTGCCGAGCAGGAGAAGTGGACAGCGGCGGGCGCAGGACTTTGTTTCGGGTAAGTATAGTTTTGTGTTCTGTGTGTTTTGTGTGTAGGGAGCACTACTGGGGGTACGGATGCACGCCCTCACATCGCTGTTATCTCGTCTCACATGGAGTATCCGCCTCCCAATAGTAGAAATTTGTATACCATTGCAGGCTCGCTTTGCTCGCGCGGATAGTAACTGATGAGGTCGGGATCCGTTCGGTGATGGGCATCTAGATGCCAGCTTTGTAGTAGGGCAGATGGAGCGTGGTCTCTAGAAGAGGCGATGGGTCTGTAGGTGAGGGGGGGGCGGTACTCCACAAAAATTTTTGGCCGGGGTGATCTACATTTATAGTTACGCCACTAACCCCGCACACGTTTAAGTAGACATATTGCAAGTCATATTTTCTTTCTTTTTCTTTAGTTAATATAAGTATAAAAAAAGGATCTTGATACCCATTTATATCATTTTATTTTTCCAGTCCGCTGTATGGCTGATAACTGGCAGACATCAGGCGAGGACGATGAGAGCCCCAACGACGAGGAGCTTCCATACAGCGATGACGAGACGGACGATGAGCTGGACAGTCCCCAATGTGCTGATCCAGAAAATATCATTGACACCAGCGCAGAACAGCAGAGACCTAAAGGTGAATGTCAAACAATATTTGCAAATCATTTTAAATTAAACATTGAGCATTAAGAAAGCTAAATGTATAGATGCCCTGGCAATGAAAATCGCAGCTTACTCTGGGCCTCATTCAGAGATGGGCGCAAATGCCATCTAAGCTACGATCTCTCACAGATCACAATTGCGAAAATATGCTAATGCCTCATTCGCCGTCCAGAGCTTAGAGACGTCCACTGACAGCATCGAACGCAGATCAGGTGGCCATCAGCCTTCTAAGTAAGTCTAAGCTGCTGCAGACATAGCGGGTCTCCAGGCACACAGAGCATAGCCATCTGAATGAATGGGCACACTGGGCAGCTGTCCAGGGCCCCATGATTCTAGGGGCCTTTGAGTAGGGGTAGCCTGAGTCGGGGGGGCATCTACATGGAGTGTGCGGGCTCTTGCTTGGTGCATAAGGCAGCTGGGTAAACACTAAACGATGTGTACCCAGCGCGATGTCTCGTGCGTCGGATCCCGGCGGGGTGACGTCATCGGCAAGTAAGTACACACTTGCCGATGCCAGGAGCGACGTCGCGACAACGGGGACATGCACCTCTGACGGGCGATGTCGCTGACGACGCGTGGGAGTGCACATCTTAAGCGACATAGCGGGTACACAATGCCCGATGTGGACGTTATGTCGTCCGACCTGCCGGATCGGACGACATATCATCTAGCGTGTACCCAGCTTTAGAGGCAGGCAGAGAAAGATGCAAGCAAGAATGCAGTGGCTAATTTATGGACGCCCAGAAAGACTAAAATGTCTATACATTATTTTTGTATTCCATTTCAGAATGTAACTGGCAGGTGAAAGCCAATGATCCGAACTTCTACAAACAGCCGCAATTCATGAAGACGTCATATTTCTGCCTTCAGAAAAGCAAATATGCCGTATGTATTTTGTTGGGTTCCGGTTGAAAGATCGACGAGCAATAGGTCGACACCAGATGGTCGACAGTCAATAGGTCGACAGGGACAAAATGTCATCAAGTACTAAAGGTCGGCGTGGATGTATGTCGATGGGTACAAAAGGTCAACAGGGTAAAATGGCCTACATGGGAATGATCGACATATTTTTTTTTTTTTAGGGTAAGGCACTTACCGGACGGTTAGGCACTAGAAGGGACTGTCGGGGTAAGGCACTTACCCCGATGGTAAGGGTTAGGCACTAGGGAAGACAGTTAGGGTTAGGCACTAGAAGGGACTGTCAGGGTAAGGCACTTACCCTGATGGTAAGGGTTAGGCACTAGGGAAGACAGTTAGGGTTAGGCACTAGAAGGGACTGTCGGGGTAAGGCACTTACCCTGATGGTAAGGGTTAGGCACTAGGGAAGACAGTTAGGGTTAGGCACTTACTGGAGGGATAGAGTGAGGCACTAGGAGGGGCGTTTAAGGTTAGGCACAAGGAGGGAGAGTTAGGCACCAAGGGGAGGGTTATAGTGAAGATTAGGGTTAGAAAAAAAAAAACAAAGCATGTGTTGACCATGTTTGTGTCGACCTTTTGCACCTGTTGACATACATCCATATCGACATATTGCGTGTCGACCTTTTTTGTCTGTCTACCTTGTGTCCCTGTCGGTCTACTGACTTTCTACCATTTGGTGTCTATCTAGACATTGTCTACCTCTGTACTGTTGTTCTAATGAACCACACCCATTTACTGTTGTTTGTTCTTCCGTGGCATAAGCAATAGACTTTCTTTTCTAGACCCTGTTGTAGAGCGCACATGTATAGCAGTAGGTCAGAGTTGCTTCCCCACAACAGATGCTGGCATTGCGTGTGATCAGGACAATAAATGCTTTATAAACGAGAAGTTGGATCTGCATATGATCCGATGCCACAGACGTGTACGTGCAATATGGAAGAGCAATAAAGATGTTACATAACGTGTGATATGTGAGAACAAAGTGATAACTGCTTGTGGCTTCCTACTTCAGCGAGGAAGTGTTAGAATCGCCTAATGCACGCGTGTAAGGCTAATGTTACTCTTGTGATTTCCGTTTTTTAAAATTTATTTCTAACATGCGCACATTTGCCGTTTTGTGACACCATGGGGCTGATCCAGAGCTGAATATACAACGGTTCACGGAACGTATCTTGTGTACTTTTATATTGTGTCTGAAACAGAGTGTGCGCAAGTATGGGCGACACAGAATCCGGTGCAACTGAGTCGCTACTCTATTGCAACTGAGGAGGCATTTCTGGGCTGTAACGGGCGTTCTCACATAGCGAGAGATGTACTAAGCCGTGGAGAGAGATAAAGTACCAACCAATCAGCTCCTAATTGTCACTTTACAGGCTGTGTTTGAAAAATGACAGTTAGGAGCTGATTGGTTGGTACTTTATCGCTCTCCAAGGCTTAGTACATCTGCCCCATAGGCAATGTTCACCGAGGACGTGTCTTGACGGAACTGTAGGTTATGCAGGGTTGGACATAAGCATGAATACACCTGTATTGCACCATAGTATAAGTGTAAGTGTGCCCAGGGGTGACGAGTGTTTGGGAGGATTCATACTAATTACACTGGGATTGTTTAAAGGGCCCAGTATGGCCCCGGCCAACTGTGCACAGGATAAATGTCCTTAGGTGGCACAGCTACAATATAATCCAGATGTGACATGGATGAGCACAATAATATGCACTTAAATAGCCAAGAAACAAAAAATGACAACACAGGGAAGTGTCCTTGCTTTAGTCATAAATGAGGCAGCAACTAGCAGTGTTTTAAAATAAAACGGTAATCCCATGAAAAAATGTGATGTCCCTGGCAGGTTATAAGAAGAATCCTTCTTATAATTTTTCATTTGTATGTTTCTTTGGGCTGCTTTTTATAAGTGTCATGTGACTACCATGGCAACCACAGTGACATTGCTCTCCTTCCCTGTCAGTCACTACATGACCACAGAGGCTTCCTTCACACAGCACTGAGAAGTCAAAAATGTGTTCCAACTAAGGCCCGTATTCAATCTGAAGCGAAAAGCTGTTTTCGCGTGTTTTTGGCGAAAACTTTTTTGCTGATGACATCATTTTCACCTGTTTTGATTTTACTCTGTATTCAATTTGAAAGACTTTCCGCCTAGGCAGAAAGTCAATACAATGTAATAGGTGAAAAGGTTTCGCCTATGAATACCAGGCGGAAAAAAAGTGCAGAATTGGGGTTTTGGGGTACAACATTGCGGGAACCCCCATGCAGCCTTCAGACTGTCCCCCAAAGGTAAACGGTATCAAAATAAAAAAAAAAAACACTTAAGGACACCCCCAAAAAAATCACTTTGCTTTTGGGGGAGAAAAAAAAAAAGTTGGGGGACAAAGAAAAAAACTAGTGAACTTGACTCTGGGGGTCCCCAAGAATGCCCCAGGTGTTATTATCATTGAGGGACTTGCGGCAGGTGGATTTTTCACAATTTTTTTCAACTTAACTTTAGCAACTTTAGAATATGCTGACCCCCATTTTCAGGTACCCCAAATTTGCTGGGATAATTTATTTTCTGCAAAAAAACCTCCTGAATACTATTCTGCACCACTTATACAAAAACACTATTTAGCAGCTATTGAGCCCGTTTAAAAACACCAAATACCTTCAGCAAGCCAAATCGGGGGGCACCATAGCTAACCCCCATGTCAGAGCAACTTTTGGGGGTGTCAGGCTGATTTCCCCAAATCTGACATGACTTTCCGCTTGTTTAAGTTTCGCCGGGTCCCGTATTCGCCTACTTTCAAATTGAATACGGCGATTCGCGGGCACGCGCGCAATACTTTTCTGCCTGCAAAACAGGCGAAGTAGGCAAAAAGTCCTGGGAGGCGAAAAAGTATCGCGGCTCAGCTCAAATTGAATACGGGCCTAAGAATCTGTAAGCAGGGATACAGGCCCATTCTTTTCTGGGGTCCAGGGCCTGGTTTGGATGTTTTAGTAAGTCCCCAAGATGGGGCAACCACTTCCCCTCTGTGCATGACTCCCCTCAAAACAACCTTCTACAGAAAGCACCATGTTCCTCCCCAGGAATTTTGGGCTTACATGACCTCCCAGCTGCCCTGTCTGTGACTGTGACTGGCAGCCATACTTGTCTGACCACCGGAGAGATTTTGAAAAGGAGGTAATGATTTAAGGGAAGACTGCTAAGAAAAATGATGCATGCCTAAAAAGATACTTGACTAACTGTCTAAAGAAAATAAAACTTGGATTACTGCTTTATGGGGGTGTCTATATATGGTAGTAGGCAGGAGACTGATTTTCCGAGGACAGTTTGTATTTTTGAATTTGTATTTATGAAATGTTGGGGCTGATTTTGCACATTTGCCAATTAACTTTATTGTTTGATTTCATAATTGAGCCACAAATGGTGGTTTTTACGCTGTTACCATTGGCCAAAGCAGTTACAGTATATGTCAAGTCTTTAATTATGTTTAATACATTAAAAACAAATACATACAGATTTGGGGATAGCAAATACATTCTGTTCATCAACCTAAAAAGTAATGGGAGTTGTAATATTATAGCAATCATCACTTTTATTACAGAAACTTTTTATCTGCTATTTCCACTTTATGCAGATAAATGAAATCAAGACGTCTAAGTATAACGTAATCACTTTCCTCCCGCTAAACTTGTGGGAGCAGTTCAGGAGAATTGCAAACGTCTATTTCCTCTTCCTGCTGATTATTCAGGTAAGAGACGCGATGTTGGTGCTCCATTGTCCCGAAACAATTTGGGTGCACAAAATAGTAACAATACTGTATCTGTTTTCTATTTTGTCACTCCAGACAATCCCTGAAATATCCACTGTCTCCTGGTACACTACCTTAGTGCCGCTGGTGGTCGTTCTGGGAATCACTGCCGTCAAAGATCTGGCAGATGACATTGTAAGAATTTTATCTGATGGCAATTTTGTATTCTAGAAATGATCTTGGCTGAAGTTCAATGTGCTTTATTCATGTATTATGTGTAATATGTGTTGTATATTGCAAACGTCAGAATGTTACTTACCAGCTTTTACCATTTAAAAACCTTAAAAATAACTAACATCTTCCCCTGAGCAACAGATGGAGCAAGTTTTAACGGGTTTTATATGCTGCCTCCTATAATTAGGGTAATGCACAGGACCAGTTGGTCAGATCAAATCGGGATGTAGTTAGTATGTCGGCGGACGGGATGCTGGCCGTCGGAAGTCCGACCCGGGACTAAAGACAGGCGTCGAAATCCTGACGCCAGTCTATATCCCGATGCTGGAATCTCAACAGCCTCCATCCTGAATGAAGGTACACCGGGGCATCTTAGCTGTTAGCCACGCGTGGGAGGGGGGTGTTAGGTTTAGGCACCACAGGGGGGTTAGGGTTAGACACCACTGGGGGCGGTTAGGCACTAAGGGGGGGCGGTTAGGTTTAGGCACCAAGGAGGGAGGGTTAGGTTTAGGCACTAATGTGAAGGGTTAGGGAGCGGTGTGGGGAGGGTTAGGGTTAGGGGGAGAAGGGGGGAGGGTTAGTATACTTACCTAGCATTGGAAACGCACTGTCAGCATTTTGACAGCAGGCATCCCGACTGCCGGTATTTCATACCCAACCCGGTCAAATCTAGATGTTGCAAACGACGCATTCCGAAGGTTTGAAAATAAATGATGCTTTACAAATGAGGCCCTTTGATTTGCCAGTGCCTATTTCTACACGCTAATGTTAATATAATCTGTTACAATAACAAAGTATCAAATATACAATGTAACAAAAAAAAAAAAGACAAGATGTAACCATAGAATCTAACGTAAAAAATACTAATTTAAAAATATCTAAAATTAAATTTTGAGGGCCTGATTTAAAGGTGCACGTTAATGCAGCTGTGACTACTTCTTTTGCCGTAGTGCGACTGAGTCTTTATGCTAGTGCCGCAGCCGATGGTACCGGTACAGAGACGTCCACCAGCTGCTGCGCTATTCCACCACTGCGCTCATGAATTCACACGATTGGATGCACATCGGTCTCCCCATCGAACAGTGCACCAGCCCCATGACTGTTGAAACTGTGGAACAGCGGCTAAAGAGGCAGTCGCTGCCTGCGACATGCCCACGTCTTGTTGGCCACCTTGCTGCTGCTCCATAGTAACACCCACCGAAATTGCCTCTTTCTAAATTTGTTCTGTGGCTTTCGGCGGGAGCCACTGGGTTGTATGCGCAGTGCCCTAGACTGAAAACATCGCCTGCTGGTGCACATCACCGACTTGGCGCTCACCCGATTCACCCCCTGACTCTGAGGTCTATTTACTAAGCAGTGTTAGAAGACAGAGTGAAAAGTGATAAGAAAGTGATAAGGTGCCAGCCAATCAGCTCCCAACTGTCATTTTTCAAACACAGCCTGTGAGATGGCAGTTAGGAGCTGATTGGCTGGTACCTTATCACTTTTCACTCTGTCGCCTAACACTGCTTAGTAAATAGGCCCCTCTGTATTTATAATCCATAATGATGCCTCTTATTTTTCTAGGCCCGCCACAGAATGGACAATGAGATAAATAACCGATCTTGTGAGGTTATAAAAGATGGAAGGTAAAACAATGACACATTTTTATTGATTTTTCTACAGCTAATACACGTATGGATATTGCATATATTTATAAGAAACTAATAAGGAAATAATGGTTGCTACTCAGTGATAGCGTCATACACCAGACGTGATGATTACTCGGCATCTCCTGCAAGTGTCACTACGAGGAGCGCTGCTGGGGGGAAATAGCAGAGGGGGTAGTGTGGGGAAAGTGATCGGTTCATTGTAAGTTATTTACTATATTTTAGGGTACTCTGATTTCAGGGGGGATCATTCAGAAAACCCTAAATCCAAAGCATTACATATACTAGGACCCTTACCATATTATTATGGTATATTGCTTAAATATACATATATACCTGAAAGTAGCCAATAAGTCGCAACTAACTTGCACACAAGGGAAGCATACAGATACCGTATAGATGTAGGTGGGACTGGTAGTAGAATGCAGCAGTAATGCAAAAAGTTCAGTGACAATGAGGGAAAAAACAGCTTATAAACATATACACAGGGAAACAATATCAAGTCCAGTTGTTTAAACAAAGAAATAATAAAGCAAGTGAAGGTCTAACAAACACATGGAGAAAACCTGAAAATTGGTTGAGGCTGATCATTTTGGTGGGTAAACCTGCTGGTCATGATGGTCGGTAAATCTGCTGGTCATGATGGTCGGTAAACCTGCTGGTCATGATGGTCGGTAAATCTGCTGGTCATAATGGTCGGTAAACCTGCTGGTCATGATGGTCGGTAAACCTGCTGGTCATGATGGTCGATAAATCTGCTGGTCATGATGGTCGGTAAACTTGCTGGTTATGAAGGTTGGTAAATCTAACTGTACTGATGGTCAGATAAACTGCTAGTTAAGGTTGTTGATCATGTAGATCAGCAAACCAGCTGGCCTTGAAGGTTGGTTAAATCTGCTTGTCATGGTTGTCAGTAAACCTGTTGGTCATGATGGTCGGTAAACCTGTTGGTCTAAATGGTCAATAAACCTGCTGGATATGAAGGTGGGTAAACATGCTGGTCATGTATTGGTTAATTAAGTCAAATAATTAAATATTGAGGTTAAATAAAAGTCTAAGGCCATTCTTTGATGTTACTGGATCCTACTGTCCATGTCCAAACAGTTAATTCACCTAATTTCCTTGTCTAAGAAAATGACAATGTGGTTTTCATTGGATTAATAGCTGACATTGGTAGTTAACCAGATTTTAAAACATAACAAACTCAACTAAGCTCCATACCACACGTCCTACCCTCGTCTACAATATAAGTTTCTGGAATAATCGTATTCCTATTACTTATTGAAACATTGAATCGGAAATTGAAGTTCGTTTGCAAAGTTCAGCCAAATTGTCATCTTGTATTGGCTGAGTGTATTCACACACAAACATTATAGAACAGCTTATTGTACAATAATTATATTAAATTATCCGTGTTTCCTGTCCTACCATCCTCTTGGTTATTGCTAAAGAGTAGAGATGATACGTTGTTTCCATGTACAGTCAGAACACTGAGTGATACCCATCATTTTCTCTTATATCAAGGCTTCAAAAAAGCAAATGGAAAAACCTTTGTGTCGGGGACATTATACGAATTAACAGGGATGAGTTTGTTCCGGTTAGTATCCTATAATAATTATTATAACAGACATTTTGCAAAAGCCGTTCCATTGTTGTGAACAATTCTGACTTTCACTATTATTCATATATCACCTACAAACACCATGATGATGTACAATCAGGGAAAACAATTCAAACAGATTGGGCCTTATGCAGAGCTGAACGTAAGTCCACTTGCGGAGCGTATCCTGCGTGCTTTCGCACGGCGCATCCTCTGGAATCAAATGTACGAAACAACGGTCGATGCAGGATTTGTAGCTTTGTACGCATCTAACATCCCTACTTAATAGATGTAACTTGGTCTTAGCAGGACATAGGGAATGCTCACTGAACACGTTTCGATGGAACTGCGGGCCACGTAGAGTTGTACAGAAGCTTAAGGGGTGGCCAAGCTGCAGACAGACCCGGCCCTAGTCAAATTAGTGCCCCAGGCAAGAGTTTGGGTGGTTCCCCACACCTCACCTCGTGGGATCCTGAAAAGGGTTGTTACCTCACGGAAGGGGCGTGGTCTCACTGTGTTGTGGCCTCTTCCCCCATTGTGTTGTGATCCCAGTACCCCTCTCTTAGCACAGATCACAGCACCCTAATCTCAGCAGAGCACTCCTCTCCCAGCAGTGAACACCACAGCAACCCTTCCCTCTCCCACTTCCAGACTTAATTTACTTGAGGGCAACCTGCAGAGCTGCCCGGCTCAAGGAACAGCAAGCCAGGGGCGGCGGACTCGCTTTTCTTGGCTCAGGTTGGCAGGCCGCGTCCCGGTGCATGCCGCTCCAGCGCTATGCACTAGCTGCCGTATAGGCGCCCTGCCCCCGCAAGCCGCCATCGGCTTCTCTGCGGCTGCCCGCTCACTGTTTAGCTGCTACTGTGCGCAATCTGAGCTGTCAGCTGAGCTCCGATCGTAGACGCTGCACAGCGGCAGTAGCAACTGCCAGAGTCTCTGCACAGCAGGCAGGGCCCTGGCCGTGCTTGCCCCAAACCTCCGCCGGCCCTAGGCGAGCTTGGATGCCCATGGGCATTCCACATGCCCTAGGCATTTGCTTAGTTTGCCTAGGGCCGGTTCTGGCTGCAGATACACAATTTAGTTCCGTGGCAGCTATTCTGAAACAATTACAGACAACTTCTGTTCAGTTCTGCGTCAGCCTCATTATGAGTCACAATAAAATATCTATGAGACAATGTCGCTGCAGCGCAGACAACACATTACAGAAAAAGATCCATGTTGGCAACGCCCAACGGTCCATACTCCCGGTCCTGATGTCTGCTCTGCTTTCACCAGGAGGCTGCAGCCCGCAGTGTATTGTTATTGACCAAATTGTCATAATATCAACTTTAAATGCTAGATAAACCATGCATATAGTAGGGCTTTTTTTGGGCCTTTTTAAAATTTAAGGCGGTACCATCAGTACTGACAGTGCGGCCCTTGTATTGGGCTATAGGTCACTATTTTGAGGACCGATCTGGCAGATCACCTCCAGCACAATTACAGTATAAGAGACTGACTGCTGTACTTTTCCAACTATTATGATGATTCCAGGGGGTAAATTTACTACAGTGAGAGTTTTTTGAAGTGGAGGTGTTGCCTGTAGCAACCAATCACATTTTAGCTATTATCTTCTAGAAGGTGCTAGTTGAAAGTAGAATCTGACTGGTTGATATGGGCAACGTCTCCACTTCTTAAAACTCTCACTTTAGTAAATTTACCCCCTGGTTCCTACTTATAGAAGTATGGACCTGATTCAGACCCGGTCGCTAAGGCGCGATCGCTCGTTCTGAGCTATTTTTGCCCATCTGCGCATGCGTATAATTCGCAGTGCGCAAGCCAGTATTTGTGATCTGATTTTGGTTGCTCGTAAGCCACTATCAGGTCGCTGCTTGGAGTGACAGATAGCGCCGTTTGTGGGCGGTAACTGGGGAAGGTGCTTGTAAGGAAGGTGCGAACGCAGGAGTGTCAGGCCGCCAAAACGCAGTTTTAAGGGCGTGCATAATTAGCAAAGTAGCGTCATTGTACACGTCATCTGCATGTATTTCAGCCGCACTGATCGCAGTGAAAGGCAACCTCAAGGGCTGCGAGCATATCCGATGGCTCTCGATGTTACCGATAAATCCTACAATTCCCGGAGATGAAGTGTGTTGCGAGTGGCAAGCGGACGTGTTTATACACTAGCGAGCGCTCATTGCCGTAGCTCACTAAGACATAGAGGGCGTCCTTACGTGACGCAGTGCGAACGCTCAATTTAAATATCCGGCCCCTTTTTGCCAGTGACCAATCGCATCTTGCGAGCGGGTCTGAATGAGCTCCAAATAGCGCTCTTAGGTCCCGTTACCGCTCAATTATCGAGATACTGTATATTTCATGCTAAGTAGCAGCCGTCTGATGGGATTTCTGTCCTTCCATATTACAGGCTGATGTTCTGTTGCTGTCCAGCTCTGAACCAAACAGCCTGTGCTACGTGGAGACGGCAGAACTGGATGGGTAGGTAACACTTGATTGTAATGTGAAATTATTATTAACCATGGAAACACGTTCCATTGTCTGTCAGAAAGGAAACAAAAGGGGTAAACTAGAGCTAATGTAACCTTCTGTTAAATAACAAACACTCCGAAGTGTTGACAATCAAATTTAAGTTGTTCCCCAATTGATCATCTATAGATATTAGGTTGACATCAACAATGTCGACACCATAATGTCGGCAATTATGACAGGTAATGTTGATGGGCAGAGATTAGGGATAGGAGGACTGACGCATCTGATGACTCCACTAGTACTGATGGTCACATGACCAACCGGACCCAGGAGCCGTTGTAGGAGACACTGCTGCTAATGTGAGCAGGTCAGTCAGTGCTGGGGCATCAGGGATGATGTTAACATTCTATTATGTCGACATTTCATCAGTGCCTACCTGATGAATAGCGACATATCATACCTAACCCCTAATTTTTTAGAGGTACTGTAAATCTGAATAATGAAATGGTTGTTGCCTTAGGCCTCTTGGCCATGGTACAAAATCTAAATCCCTCTGACCTGCCAGCATGGTCTCCATTTCCCATTTGTATAATGCAGCCTTTAGCGTGAGGCTGTAATATATAAGGGGCAGCTGAAGCTGCATTGCACAAAGTAATCGCCTGCATTTCAAATATATACCACCCTTTGTACAAATAGCCCGCTATTGCACAACATGAGATTTTCCTCTCCCTATTAAGTTTACAATTCTGTATCTGCACTAATGAATCCTGGCTAAAACTAATCCATTATATATATATCCTGGGTGAGAGTAAAAATCATATTATAGTGTTCATTCTAGCACCTGCACCTGTCACAATCTGCGCAGTTCCTCTATCCTGCTCCTAGCACACTCTGATCTGTATCTCAGCAGTCTGTTGCATCAACTGAGTGTGATAGAAGCACCAGAGCAGAGAGAGGAACTGCATGGGTTGTGACCAGTGCAGGGTGCTAGAATGAACACTATACAGTGCAGTAACGCCTTTATGGCAATTAGGTGATCACTTGTATTATGCAGGAAAGTGCCACAAGCTATGGGCTCGACATGGCCCAGCATTTTGTCCGACAACAGAATCCTCCGCTCTCCACTAACCAGCTTGTGAGCCTTCCCCAGCTCTTTGGTGCAAGCGAGCAGATGCATCACCTGTAGCCCTCACCTCTCCATTACCCTTCATGGGAGACCTAAGCCCTGTAGTAAGACAAGCCTTCTGCTGCAGGCCTAATGTGACTACGTGTATTCCAGCATATTGTTAAATTCCAAGCAAGCTGATTGATGTTTGTGTCTTTTTTGTATCAGTGAAACAAACTTGAAGTTCAAAATGTCCCTTGAAATAACGGACCAATGTCTGAAAAACGAAAACGAGCTGGCGGAATTCGATGGTGAGTTTGTTGCCATTTCATAAACAATTTTCATTTGTTCCTTGCTGCACCTCGCAGGTCCCCACCTACCGCGCTCGCAAGCGGGTCGATGGTCCCCCACTGCGCATGCCGGCGTGCGCATGCGCGAGACCCGGCCAGCAATGGGCGCTCCGTTGCTATGGGTTTCGCACCAAAATGGGGCGGCTGTCGATAGTGACTGACAGCTCGCCCCGTTTTGGAGGCAGGCAGTGGGGGTGGCTGGCCAAACGGAGGCGTTTGGGAACGCCTGCCGTTTGGGAGCGGCCTCAGTAGTGAGCTTCCGGCTCTATTAGAGCCGGAAGCTCACTGGGGCTTGCGATGGACGAGACCCTACCACAAGGGTCTCGTCGCAAGCCCGATGGTCGCGACCGTCGCGACCATAACCTGGCCGCTCGCAAAAGCTCACCCACAGCTTAGTGAGCGGCCAGGAGGCCGGCTCTAAAAAAAAAAAAAAAATGCCGCCCTGATTCAGAGCGAGCCCACTGATCACAGCAAGTGGTAAACAAGCAATCTGCAAGCAGCACCTAATTGTTTTTTGGGGGGGCTATTTGTTTAAGGCACCCGACGGAGCAATTCAATTGTTGCTCCATTCAAGCGCGATTGCCATTGGCGCCGCTATTTATGTTTTCACCCTCAGGAGGGTGCGAGCAAAAATGTGCAATAAACTCATGGTTTGGTCGCCCCAACCAAGACGGGTTTAGCCATTTTACTGGGCTAAACCTGGTCTAATTGGACACAACGAGCATAATCATTAATGGGCGTCCAGAACAATTGAATTGTAACACTGGGCACACATTATCATTAACAATTCAATCGCCCCCAGTATGTCTCCGACTATCAAGATGTTTACATTCATAATGTCGACAGCTCCTAACTGTCACTTCACAGGCTGTGTTTGAAAAATACACATATATTTAGGGGTATATTTACTAAAGTTGAGAGTTTTTAGAAGTGGAGATGTTGCCCATAGGGTATGCGTCTATGAGGCCGGCGGTCGCTATGCCGACCGTCGGCATCTCCACTACAGAATCCCGGCGAGGGATAATTAACCTACGCTGGGAGACCGGCGCCCGGCATCCCGATCGAAGGGATGCCGGGCGCCGAGCGCGGACTGCCATGGGGGGGGGGAGGTTAGGTTTAGGGTTCCCGGGGGGGGACTTAGGGTTAGGCACCCCCGCGGGAGGTTAGGTTTAGGCTAGGGGGAGGGAGGGTTAGAGTTAGGCATCCCCGGGGGGAGGTTAGGGATAGGCACCCCCCGGAGGACTAGGTTTAGGCACTTAGAGGGGGGATTAGGGTTAGGGACAGGGGGGGGAGGTTAGGGTTAGGCACCCTAGAGGAGGGTTTAGGGGGTAGATTAGGTTAGGAAATACTTACCTTTCGGACGATCGGGATTTCCTTCCACATCGGGCTGGCGCTGCCGGGATTTGAACCTAACATACTGATTCCTGCCCATAGCAACCAATCAGATTCTAGCTATTATCTTCTAGAAGGTGCTAGATAAATGTTAAGTAGAATCTGATTGGTTGCTATGGGCAACATCTCCACTTCTAAACACTTCTAAATACCCTTAGAGAGGTATGCCAGAATAAGACGCATAGTGGGTCCAAATTAAAAGCACTGCAGAGAAGCCATTTTGCGTTTCCTATATGACCTACCCTTACCTCATAAATAATTCATAATGATCTCCAACTTGAGGGGAGTATACATTTATTTTTTCCTTTACAACTTCAATTGATCATTCTTTAGAGTATAAATGGATGAAAACCTGCAAATTATGTTTCCGTCTCTTATCGCTTTTATTCCTGACTTCACTCTTCCAGGACTGATGGAGTGCGAGGGGCCTAATAACCGCTTGGATAAATTTGTGGGCACATTATTCTGGAGGGGATCCAGTTCTGGGCTGGATAACGATAAGATCTTGCTCCGCGGCTGCATAATCCGCAACACGCTCTACTGCCACGGGCTCATCGTGTACGCAGGTAACTGTCCCATTCGCTTATAAAAGCAAATCAGATCATTTAAACTACTTGAATAGGTTTATTAATGTTTAATAAGGTAAAGTAGGAAAAAAAACTAGGGTTTGCTTTTTTAGCATAAATCAGTATTGATGTTTAGTATTTACCATGTCCTCGGTTTGTTTCTTCAGGCTGCTATTAATGATTTAGGGTTCATCATAGCCTAGCGCCGCTCTCCCACCCCATCGCTGAATTTCTTGCAGAGCAGGCGACAACTTCACAGGCAAAAAAGCTGACGGCTGCTTCTCCTCCATATCAGTGGGCGACGCACCCATGTGGTTGTGCTAGACGGGTATTTAATACATTGGGCGGGATGCGGCAAAGAAATGCGGTCAAGCCCCAGAGAATGGTGTTTTCGGGGGTCTGACTGTATTTTTCATATGCATCAAGGCCTGGAATGTGATACAGGAAGCTGTCTTCAGATGGCGTTGCACAATAGAAGCTCACGAGCTTCTATTCGCGACGCCCCCGCTGGGAGGGGTCCAATCGCATCCCTCCCAGCAACCCTCACGGCGTGTGTCTTTCTGCGGATGCGCAGAAGGATATCAGAGGGACTTCTGGGTCACAGACCCAGAAACCCCGCACTCGCAACGGACAGCTCTTACCGTGAAAGCTGTCCTATGTGATTTTGTTCATGCGTACCGGCGTAATTAACGCTGTTATGCATGCGAAGAGTGACGGGATGGACCACATACCGAAGGCCATGCGTCATGCATCCTGCCCACTGTATATGTGACCGCTCATTAAGGACTTTCTGAGTCGGACGCAGCGGCAATGCCGGAGCAATGTTTTTCATCCTCGTTTGCCTCTGAGTCGCACGGCGCATATATCCCGATTTTGTACGTACAGAGGGCCTGATTCAGACCCACTCGCAAATGATATATGCTCGCAAGCGGGTCGATTGTCAGGCAGTGCGCATGCGTGAGCCCTGGAGCGAGCACAAAAAGCACTCACATCCAAAAGGGGCGGCTGTCGATGTTGATTGACAGCTCGCCCCGTTTGGAAGGCGAGGCGGGGGGGTGGCTGGGCAAACGGAGGCTTTCCTGCAGGAACGCCTGCCGTTTGTGGGCGGCCCTACTGACATGGAAGCAGGAAGTCCACTGGGGGCTTGCGGCAACGAGACCCTACCGCAAGAGTCTCGTCGCAAGTCCGATGGTCTTGACCATCGCGACCATCACCTGGCCGCTCGCATAAGCTGTGGGTGGTAACCCACAGCTATGCGAGAGGCCAGGAGGCCGCAACTAAAAAAACAAGCATCCACCCTGATTCAGAGCGAGCACTCGCTTTTTGCGAGTGCCTCTGAATCAGGCCCAGAGTTCCTGGGCGGTGACTAATCCGATGCACGGAGATGTTGCGTCTTATGGGAATGCCACTGGCGTGTCGCTGATAACGGTAATTTTCGGAGACGCAGAATCGTTCTCATTGGAGGCCACATTCAGACGGATAATCTAACCGATGGTGCATCTAATGATGTCTCAGGACACTGACAGTGGCCGTCTCAGTCCTTGCACATTCGGACACACGGTTGTGCACCAGGGAGGGGCTTTGTAGCGGCATTAGCATAAAGTCACAGACGGGACTGCGGCAAAAGGCGCACACACAGATGCTGCAGCATCCGATTGGGAAATCAGACCTTAAGTGTTTGAGGTACCCCCTAACCCCCTAGGTCTGCTACTGGTAACACCAGTCCTAATGCTAGCTCTGATCTTTAGGCTCAGTTCATCTCTGTTGGGTGCTTTAGCAACCCCAGTAATTGTGTCGCCCACAGCCAAAGTGGTGCATAGCATTTGTCAGTCATGAGGTGGTTGTAGCGAGCGCACCCCCAATAAGACCCCGTGGCTTAGTTTGAAATACTTTCAATATAATTCATTCCAGAGATTTGCGCTTCTGTGCAAGGAAACTTTTAGTACTGGGACCTTAAATATCCTACAGTCTACATATGGTGCTCTAAATTGTGGTGGTATTGTATTTCCTAGGTTCGGACAGTAAGATTATGAGAAATAGTGGGAAGACGACTTTGAAAAGAACAAAAATTGATTATCTCATGAACAACATGGTGTACCTGGTAAATAGAGATACAGTAATAGAGAACTAGTTATAATGTCTATCTAAAGCTGGGTACACACTATGCCAAAGGTTCCCAAACTAGGGGCCTGATTCAGAGCTGAAAGCTCTGACCAGAGCGCTCGCTCTGAATCAGGGCCCTCCTCCCTGAAAATGGAGCAGCCTCCTGGCCGCTCGCATAGCTGTGGGTGACCACCCACAGCATATGCGAGCGTCCATGATGATGGTCGCGATGGTCTTGACCATCGGGCTTGCGACGGAGACCCTGCGGTAGGGTCTCGTTGCCGCAAACCCTGGAGTGATTTTGGCTCTATCAGAGCCAAAATCACTCCCACTGACATCACTAGTGATGTCAGTGGGGCCGGCTTCAGACGGTAGGCGTTCCCATGGGAACGCCTCTGTCTGGCAGGCACGCCCCCGGCATGCCCACCAAAGGGGGCGTGCTGTCAATCAACATCGACAGCACGCCCCCTTTGGTGCAAGACCCGGAGCGATGGAGAGCCCGCTGCTCGCCGGGTCTCGCGCATGCGCACGACGGAGCTCCCTCCGTCGTGCGCATGCGCAGTGGGGGAACATCAACCCGCTTGCGAGCGTCCTGCCGCTCACGAGCGGGTCTGAATGACCCCATAGGTCCTTAAGGCTCCCTAACAGTCCAGGATTTAAGGATATCCATGCTTGACCGCAGGTGACTTAGGGCCTGATTCAGCAAGGAACGCAGTTGCTAATACGCACGCAACCGGTCGATTGTTGCGTACTGCAGAGGCTACACAGACCCATCGCAGAGTGATTGACAGGAAGTGCCGTTTGTGGCTGGTGACAGTGGAGGGGGGGGGGGGGGTCGGCTGAACGCAGGCGTGCCAGTGCCTTTGTACGCCGTTTCAGGGGTGTGCATAAATTATCCACTGCGTGGCCATCCGCAGCCTGAGGTCTCATAGCGTGCGCTGCAGTTAGTAATTGCTATTACAGTTGAACTGCATATGTACGCAATATAGCGATCCGTAGTGAGTCAGGCCCTTAATTAGTACCTCAGTTCATTTGATATAACCACCTGTGCTCAACCATGGATATCTCTAAAACATGAACTGTTAGGAGGCCTTGAAGACCGTGTTTGGAAACCTCTGCACTATGCGATTCTCGGCCCGACGTGTCTATATCTCCTCGATAGGGACGATAATTGTGTAGTGTGTATGCAGCACCAAAGACCAACAATCGGTCTATAACCCATCGGATTGGCTCCCGATATATAGCACATGCAATATCGGTCCCGTCGGAAAGGCATTAATCGGAATTTATAGCGTGTACGGAGATCAGCCCAATCCTGCATATAAAAAAAATCAACTCAACTAAGTCCAGATGATCGTTTGAACGGAAGCAATTATCGTATAGTGCTTTTCCAAACTTCCTCATTGCAGTCCAGGTTTTAAGGATATCCATGCTTAAGCACCGGTGACTAAATTAGTACCTCAATTTGATGTAACCATCTGGACTCAAGCCTGGTTAAACCTGGACTGTGATGGCGACTTCTGGTGTAGTGTGTCCGCTTCACATCCGGTGATATTTTGGTTGTCTGAATCTGTCTAGTCGTTGGCACATTTGTCAGGCTTGTACCTAGCTTTACTCTTGGACTGAATGTAATTTATCTGTCAGAAATAGAACACAAATTCAGCTTATACATTTATGCCCAACAGATCTTTGTGCTGCTGATTCTGGCCGCTGCTGGTCTCGCCATCGGAGAGACGTTCTGGGAGAGTAGCATTAACAACGGGAATATGTCTTGGTATCTTAATGATGGGAAGGACTATTCGCCAAACTATCGAGGATTCCTCGGGTTTTGGGGATATATCATTGTTCTGAACACTATGGTGCCCATATCCCTCTATGTAAGGTAACGTACATTTGTGCTATATTGTTAGAAATATTATACTCTATTTTTTTTTTTTGTAGTGTCATTTTTTTTATTAACCCACTCTAAAAGCATTTTGCCCTGTTAGACACTGATTGAGGGCACCTTTATTTGTTTACGTGCATGGAGCCCTAAGTAGACTTTAGTTTTGCCAAGGTACAAACTTATCTGCTCTTTTTTTGCTCAGGTCCTTCTCACTCCTCTCTGGGTCTGATTCAGAGGTGGACGCAGTGTAGATTTCGTTCGAAAGCGGTAATGGGGGTGGCTAGCTAGAAGCGAGCGCATCGTGGAAAGTGGCTAATTCTTTGATGGATGTGAACTTTATCTAGGAGAGAGGCATGATAAGTATCTAGTAAGGGGGCACTACTATAGTTTGGTAGATATCAGTCATCTTAGCCCAGAGGTTCCCAAACGCGGTCCTCAAGGCTCCCCAACAGTTCAGGTTTTAGAGATATCCATACTTGAGCAAAGGTGACTTAATTAGTAACTCAGGGCCTGATTCAGACCCGCTCGCGAGCGATGAGTGCTCGCAAGCGGGTCGATGTTGGGCCAGTGCGCATGCGCACGACGGACCTGGCTCAGTCGTGCGCATGCGCGAGACCCGGATAGCAACGGGCACACCGTCGCTATGGGTCTCGCTACAAAGGGGGCGTGCTGTCGATGGTGAGTGACAGCACGCCCCCTTTGGTGGGCGTGCTGGGGGCATGGCTGCCCAGACGGAGGCATTCCCATGGGAACGCCTACCGTCTGGGGCCGGCCCCACTGACATCACAAGTGATGTCAGTGGGAGTGCTTTCGGCTCTGTTAGAGCCAAAAGCACTCTGGGGCTTGCGGCAACGAGACCCTACCGCAAGGGTCTCGTCGCAAGCCTGATGGTCGCGATGGTCTTGACCATCGCGACCATAATCATGGCCGCTCGCATAAGCTGTGGGTGGTAACCCACAGCTATGCGAGTGGCCAAGAGGCCGCAACATACAAAAAAAAAAACGCCCTGATTCAGAGCGGGCGCTCATTCAAAGCGTCCGGCTCTGAATCAGGCCCTCAGTCAATTTGGTTTAACCACCTTTTCTCAACCATGGACATCTCTAAAACCTGAACTGTTGAGGACAGCGTTTGGGAACTTCTGCCTTAGGGCCTGATTCAAAGCCGCTCGTAAGCGGCCGCTCGTTCGTTCCGTGCGATGTTCGCACAACTGCGCATGCGTACGGGTCGTAATAAGCATGCGCGAACCAGTCAGTGCGGTCGAAATTCATGTGCTCGCAAAATAGCGAATGCCTGCTAATTTGAGTGACAGGATGAGGCGTTTGTGGGTGGTAACAGGGGAAGGTGCTTGAAAACGGGGGAGTGGAAATCCGAACGCAGGCCAAACGGTCAAAACGGGCGTTTAATGGGAGTGCATAATTAACAAAGCAGCGTCATCGGCCACGTCACTACCACAAGAATAGCGAGCAGTTCATACGCCCTTCGATGTACTCGATTAATCTAATAAATACCGGAGATGACGTATGATGCGAGCGGCCAGGGGGCGTTTTTCTCAAAATAGCGGCCGCAGGTTTTGTTCGCTCGTTCAGACTTAGAGGCGTCAACAGACCACAAACAGCGAGCACTTCATTTAAATAGCCAGCCCCTTTTTACGCAAATAGCGTACGGCTCTGAATCAGGCCCTTAGCCCAAAGTTTTTCTTTGACTGTTTGTTGTATCCAGCAGGGGGTGCTGTTGTATGTGCTCTTACCAGTGTTAACAGTTTTACTAATCTGACATTCTAAAGCAACAGGCACCTGCTCCTCCTGGATGATGGAGCTACTGGTCCACAACCCTTAATGACACATGGTGACACTTTTCATATTAAATTTGGAATATCTGCTGCTGCAGGAATCTCCCAGCATGTCATGGAAATCCTGCTGTTGGAATCCCAGATGTTGCACCATAGTTTGATGATGTTCTGACCATGAGAACTTCAGAGAGTATATTGGACAGGCATAGGGCTGATAAAGGACATGAGTGAGTTAGCGGCTACCAGTGTTACTTTGTATCCACCCAAAAGAGGACAAGGTGAAAGCTGTCCATTACTCTCCTAAGCCAAAAACAAAATAGGGCAGGGGTTTCCAAAACTCGGTCCTCAAGGCACCCTAACAGTTCAGGTTTTAAGGATATTCATGCTTGGGCATAGATCGTATAATCAAACTGACTGAGATACTAGTTAAGTTATGTGTGCTTAAGTATGGATATCCTGATATCCTGAACTGTTAGAGTTTAGGAATCACCGAAATAGGGATTCCAAACATTCCTTAAGTTTTTATATTGCTATCACAGATTCATTATTCACAGGTCGATTGTGGCAGAACGTCTCCATAGCATAAAAGTGTCAGAGGCCGGTGTTCCTCACCATCATACCGTAGTCTTCTAGGAATGTCATGTGATTGCTTATATCCGATTCTGTGCTATGATGAAGGCTGACCATTGCTGATGACATGTCACGCGTCACCTTGTGGGGTTTATGCTGTCCTGATTCAGCAAGGATCGCTATTGCGATTACGCACGCAATCGGCTGATTGTTGCGTTCCGCGCATGCGTATTCATCGCAGTGCGCGTGTGCGAACACTCCACTGCGATCTGGACTGCGGTCGCAGTGACTACGTAGCCCCATTGCAGAGTGATTGACAGGAAGTACCGTTTGGGGGTGGTGATGTGGTGGGGGGAGGAGGCAATCAGCAAAGTTCAGGTGTGCCAGTGCATTTGAACGCCGTTGCAGGGGCGTGCCGTACGCAGCTCGGGCTTTCACTGCGTGCGATGAGGTTAGCGATTCCTGAGTAAGGTCAGAGCTTGTGCAAGTGTGCTTGAGGCTGCGATGGTGCTCCATGTTACCGATGGTTTCGCAGTCTGGCTAAATATTACGGATGTGTGTAAGGTAAAGTGTGTGTCCTTATGTTAGGCTGCGTATGGCATTGCGTTTGCAATCATTAGCATATCTTCGCAGTCAGACTGCGATCCTTGCTGAATCAGGCCCTGAGTCATCCGAGCGCAAGGGAACTAGTCACCTGTTCCTCATTAAACAGGACCATAACAGCTACTGGAAGCAGCTATACACAGATCCATAAAGAAGCTGTCATCGCTGTTCATTACATTTCCTCATTCATTCATTCACGTTATCCTGTGTTTCTATTAGGCAATTTATACCCTTCAGATCAGCTGTGTGAGCTGCATCACTGTTAAGCACATACATGGTTTTGTCTTTAAAAACAATTGTAGCTTTAAATCTCTCGGCTACATCTTGGCACTTGCCACATATCGCTGACTGCTACATTAGGCCCATTGTGTCAGGCTGGGCTATTCTTCTGGAAAAATAGGTTCAAGAACTGTGGGTGGGGCTACTGGGGGGTGAGCTATAGAAAAGCAGTTGTGTATATATATTATATACACATTATATATACATATATAGGGCATACATGCCTACCCTCCCGGTTTTCGTGGGCAGAATGGGGAGAATGTTAGCGGGGATCGACGGTTTAGAGCCCCCTAGTTGAAATATGCATAATCGCGGTGAATTCCCGTGAGGGCCGGGGCTTAACGGAGCGATCCGACCGTCCCCAACCATGCCTACCTTCTTCACCACCCGGGGCATCTCCTGGGGAGGAATATTAAATAAACGGCAAGTCTGATATAGGGTTGCGTATGGCATCCCGGCCGTCGGGATGCCGCTGTTCGGCATTCCAACAGTCAGAATCCCGACACCCATAGCAAGTGACGGTGAGTACTTTTGTGCTCCCTACGCTAACCTACCCTTCTCGGTGCCTAACCCTAACCTCCCCCCTAGTGCCTAAACCTAACCTCCCCCTCCCCGCACCCTAATACTAACACCTCTCTCCCCGGTGCCTAACCCTAACCTCCCCCCTAGTGCCTAAGCCTAACCTCCCCACCCCATACACTAAACCTAACACCCCCCTCCCTGTACCCTAAACCTAACACCCCCTCCCCATAGCCTAAACCTAGCCTCCCCCCTAGTGCCTAAACCTTACCTCCCCCTCCCCGCACTCTAATCCTAACACTCGCTACCCAGTGCCTAAACCTATCCTCCCCCTCCCCGCACTCTAATCCTAACACTCGCTACCCGGTGCCTAGACCTAACCCTCCTGTTAATGGCGAATGCTAACCCCGCTACCTAACCCCTAACACCCCAATACTTACCTTTGGGATGCCGGCGGTCGGGATACTGGTGCCGGGATTCTGACCTGTCGGGATTTCGGTGGCGGTATTCAGACCGTCGGCATACCTCCAAGCCGGGATGCCGACTACATCCCCATATGTAGAGTGTTTAGAAAAGAAGGCACTCAAAAGGGCCTTTAAAATAAAACTTATCTTATGGAAAATACATTTTTCCCCAGGACATTACATCATAGATAATGAGAGGTTCAGGAACTGAGGGCATGATTCAGACCCGCTCGCTAGATGCATACGCTCGCACCCAGTGTATGCAAATTCGGCTACGTGGCGCCACGGCAGGCCATCGCACGGCAAGGCATAAGCACACCCACTATGTCTTGGCGTGCGATCACTTTGTGTATGCAGACGCTCACCAGCCTGTCTTGAGACACCCACTTGCGCACATCATCTCCACGAAGTGTATGCAGCCATCAGTACATCGGTTACCATTGGAAGCGAACGCAGCGCTTGAGGTTGACTACTGTATACCCTGCCTCAATCTCTGTGATCACTTTAGTGTGAAATACAACCAGGTGACGTGTACTATGACGCTGCCTCTTAATTATGAACGCCTCTGAAACAGCGTTGAGACGCTCAGGCACGCCTGCGTTCGCACCTCCACTCCCCCGTTTTTAATGGACAGCCCCTGTTACCACCACAAACGGCTTCTCCTGTCACTCACTCTGCTGGGCAGTCTATGCGCAACGAGCGAACACTTCTCGATCTCTAGCACTGGTTCGCGCACTACGATGCATATGCAGGCGCAGAATGCGAAAATCGGCCAGCTACGAGCGAACACTTCTTAGCGTCCGGGTCTGAATCAGGTCCTGAGTACCTGCTGAAAAAATAGCCCTGGTTATCAGGTAAGCTGTCAGGGCGTGAAGGCTAAATTAAATCTCATCTCATAAGGAGCAATAGTTTTAAACCTTACAGCGCCACCTCCTGGTGGAGTCTTCTGAATTTTAACTTATTCTATGTAGCATCAGTAGTTCTAAAATATCTTTTGGACCAGTTCAAGGAAGACTACCTCAAACTAGCAGCTAATAGAGAGAGTTGTCATATAGTACAAGCCAGTTATTCCAGCAGGCTTCCTCTTTCTGGGCTACTGATTATGGCCCTCATTCAGAGCCACTCGCAAGCGGCAGTACGCTCGTTCCGAGCGATGTTCGCACATCTGCGCATGCGTACGGTTTTTAGTACGCATGCGCGAACCAGTCAGTGCGGCCGAAAATCGTTGGTACGCAATATAGCGAGGGCCTGCTATTTTGAGTGACAGAATGAGGCGTATGTGGGTGGTAACAGGGGAAGGTGCTTGAAAACGGGGAGTGGAGATCCGAACGCAGGCGTGCTTAAAGGTCAAAACGGGCGTTTTAAGGGAGTGCATATTTAATACAGCAGCGTCATTGACCACGTCACTTGGTTTTTTTTAACTCAGAACTGCTCGCAAAATAGCGGTTGAAAACACCAACCACAAGAATAGCGAGCAGTTCATACGCTGTACGATGTACTCGATTAATCTAATAAATAGCGGACATGACGTATGGTGCGTGCGGCCAGGGGGCGTTTTTATCAAATAAACGAGCGTATGTTTTGCTCGCTCGTTCAGACTTAGAGGTGGGAACAGACTGCAATTTGCGAACGGATCATTTGAATAGCCACCCCTTGTTTTTGAACGAACGACCACAAATAGCGAACGGCTCTGAATCAGGCCCTATATTCAAAGAAGCTCAGCTGAAATCTACGAGCAGCACCTGAATGTGAAGAGCACCTGGGATGGTTTAGCTGCTGCTCGCTACAGTATATCTATCTTTTATCATGTTTGATCTATTGCTGAAGTCTATTCTTATACGTAGGTCTATAATTTGTAATATGCTCCTTACTGGTGACTTGCATCATATTCAGCGCTTTTAGGTGCTATTGGTCTTTGTGTATTGAGCTGCATGTTTGCAGATATCCTTATCGACGCCACCAACAAAAGCCTCACCCAGCTTTCCTCTCCCCCTACACCCCCAGCATCATTCGCCCACACTCCCTCTCACCCTCTCTGCTACGCCAATGACTGCAGCCTTACTGTCTCCTTGATCACCTCGTCCCACACATGCCCCCAGAATTATTCCAGTGTTGCCCCCTACCTCTAGATTGACCTCAAACAATCACTTGAACCCTTAAAACTCCTCTCTTAATAGAAACCTACCACCCGCCTCCCTCAGGGGTATCTATGTACTAAGTCTTGGAGAGCGATAAAGTGGACAGAGATAAAAGTGCCAACAAACCTGCTCCTGAAATTTTTCAAACACAGTCTGTAAAGTGACAGTTAGGAGCTGATTGGTTGGTACTTTATTTCCGTCCGCTTTATCTCTCTCCAAGGCTTAGTATAGGGATGGGGCAATAAGTGTTGTTGTTAAACTACGAATCCCAGCATGCACTGCAAATATTTTAGCATGGCCAAATAGCAAAACTGTGGCAGGGCATGCTGGAATGTGTAGTTCTACAACAGCTGGGGGCTGCTTATTGCCCACCCCTAGCTTAGTACAAAAACCTAAATCTCCAAGCAATGCATTCACTAACTCTCCTCTTTGCGGCCACCTTATTCCATGCAGCCTTCCCACCAATGAGTTGTTTGCAACTATCAGAATAAAACCATTTTTATTCTGTTGCAACAGAACCTCATCATACACTTATACCTCTTTTACACCAAAAACCCAGGTCAGACACCATTTACACAGCATCATCGATCTGGGTTATTCCCAGGTCAGCCCCGTTCACACTGAACCTGTGTCTGCCCTGCTAAACTTGTGAGGTCATAAAAAGTGGGAGGTGACTGCTCCACAACCACCAATCAGCTCATTTTAGGCAATACCCAGGTCGGATAACCTGAGTTGCACCGTTTACACTGCACCATTACCCAGGTCCATCCTGGGTCCGACCATGGTAGCTACCTGGCTTGGATTGCCGGGTCACTTGACCCGGGTTATTTATCAGGGACCCTTTTACACTGAGCTGCGACCCAGGTAGACCCAGCAAAAACCCAGGTTTTTGCTCTGGTGTAAAAGGGGTATTACTGATCAGGTAGAGAATTTATATTTATTGCAGGAGTCTTGAATGAATCACCATGACACAAAAGAGGACTTACTTCAGTTCAGCCAGAAATCGTACAACCTTAAGGTCAACCATGGCTGGACTTTAGACAGATCTTGCTTTCTGCATGGCAATTCATCGGGCCCTATCAGGTATTTTCTCTCTCTCACAGAAGTGACCACAGCTGAATGCTGAAATGAGCCACTAGATGAGAACTGTAGAAAGACTCTATGTTCCGTAAGTGGTCCAGGCTGTAACCTGGCCACACACCAGTGATGGATACACCATCCCTGCAGTGGTTGCAACCCAAGGCTTAGGAGGGCCCGGAAGGCCACCCCTCCTGAAGTCCCAACTCTTCTCTTCCGAGAATGTGTAGGGGCAAAAGCCCTGGTGTCAGCTTGGTCCTTCACCCTGGTGGTGGCATCAGTTGGGCTACTCTTGGTTCGACCCTGTGCCCAATTTTGGCCTTCCAAACCATGTTCTTCCCCTGCCACATACTGGTCAGTAAAGTCAAGAACTGTTCCCATATTACTATAGGGAGGGATCTCCCGAAGTATGAGACCTCAGACCTCGGTGATACGTTGAATTGTTGTCATCAACAAACCAGCTCAGACATGAGATGATGGCTTGGACGTTAATTAATTTGTATGCTGGAAAAGTGTATATTTCCGTACTTATCATGGTGCTATTCCTTACTGCATTCAGACTCAGGGATGGTACATGGATGACTAAGAAGCAAGGTCTACAGGTCCCTGCAGGTGCTAGTACTTCAAATTCATACTCTTTTAACACTTTCCCCATATACTGTATATGAATAGATGCCTGTTACAGGAACTATATTGAGAATTTTGTGGCCATATTTGAAATATACATTAAACGCATTTGATTATTATGAGTGCACAAAATATACTTAGTAATGAAGGAAATCTTTTATTTTTAGTGTTGAAATGATTCGCTTGGGACAAAGTTTCCTCATAGACTGGGATTTACACATGTACTACCCAAAGAAAGACACCCCAGCCAAAGCCAGAACAACATCGCTGAACGAACAGCTGGGTCAGATCGAGTATATCTTCACTGACAAGACCGGGACTCTGACACAGAACATAATGACGTTTAAGAAGTGTACTATAAATGCGCAGACTTACGGTAGGTACAGTGGCACTGCTGCTGTTATTAATAGTAATATTACCCTTCCAAGAACCACACATGTGCCCACAATTTGGTGCCCAATGCTCTACGAAAGGGCCTTTGTGGTGCAAAAAGGTAAAGTGAGTTTAGTTTGAGGAACATATATATATACAGTATACGTACATGCTACCTTTGACCTGTCTTTTTTTTGTACCCTTTCTTCCCTAGGGAAGTACGAGAATAGAATAGCATCAGAATAGTAGTACTGTGAGTCCTCTAATGAAATTTGTAAAAGATCCCCATTTTTTTCAACTATACTTTATGCTCAATAGTGCAGTTTAATAGGACAGGACACACATTCATATTCACAGCGGTTCAGTGCAGTCAATTCATTCATGATGATGTTATCAGACAGCAAGCAGGAAAGCTAGATCTCTAATTTAATATCATATACTAGTGGCAATGATGAAAGTGTAGCAAATTATTTGCTATGCAGCCAGGACTGTACCTGTAGAGTTTAATGGGGAGCAGGGTGCTACAATGTGGCATTGTATGAACTGGGAGCACTGCAATCTGGCATAATATGTACTGAAGCGCTGTGTGGCATAATGTGAGTTGGTGGCACCGTGTGGCATGATGTGAACTGGTGGCACTGCAATTTGGCATAATGTGAAGTGAGGGCACTGTACAGAATGCGAACTATGGCATCTATTGAACTTGGGCACTACTATGGGGCAAAAAATGAACAACTGCTGAGGGGAGAGATGTGCCTCTCTAGAAGTATTGGTACTGGGGCCAACTTTTGCTATGTGGCTCACAAAATTCTAGTGCTTAATGGAGACAAGGGCTGACAGTCTCCTTCAGATAGCTAGGAGTTCAATGACGCAGCAACGGGCAGCCATGTATGACTGGGTCAAATATTGAACAGCTGTAGTGCACTCTCTATCTTGCACCCTAGGTGGCACTGTTTGCACTATCCTCTGCGTGGTCATGTATGTAACACAAACTCCCAAGTTCTCAATGGTCCCAAGCGACATCATAGAATTAATAAGTGGCAATAATTCCTAATTTATTCAGGCCATTATGACATGCTTATAATATGTAAAAAATGAATGATTATTATATAAAAATATAGGAAACTGAAATCTATGATGTGTATAAAGAACAGAGGCCCTGATTCAAAGCCGGACGCTCTAACAGAGTGCTCGCTCTGAATCAGGGCCGGTCTTTTTTGTTTTTACAACGGCCTCCTGGCCGCTCGCATAGCTGTGGGTGACCACCCACAGCTATAGCGAGTGGCCAGGAAGATGGTCGCGACGGTCAAGACCATCGCGACCATTGGGCTTGTGACGAGACCCTTCTGGTAGGGTCTCGTTGCCGCAAGCCCCAGAGAGATTTCGGCTCTAACAGATCCGGAATCTCTCCACTGACATCACTTGTGATGTCAGTGGGGCCGGCCCCAAACGGAGGCGTTCACATGGGAACGCCTCCGTTTGGGCAGCCACCCCCCCCGGCCCGCCCACCAAAGGGGGCGTGCTGTCACTCAACATCGACAGCACGCCCCCTTTGGTGCGAGACGCGGAGCGACGGTTTGCCCGTCACAATCCGGGTCTCGGGCATGCGCACGATGGAGCCGGCTCTGTCGTGCGCATGCGCTCTGGGCCACCATCGACTCGGTTGCGAGCGCTCAGCGCTTGCGGCCGGGTCTTAATCAGGCCCAGAGTGCTACTGCTTTCAGCCATACATGGATTTTAAGTAACTGCAAAAGAATGTTTGGTGCCCCCATATGTTCTTAGCTACAGAAACACAAAGCTGAAAAAAGCTGCAAAGTACAAAGGTTGTTGGCACTAGGTGCTCTTCACATCCTGGTCGCCGACATATACATGAAATTGTGGAGCACTCTCACAATGAGCAACGTGCTGCCGAAACACGCGTCAAAGGCTAAAGCAACGGTTTTGTAACCAACGATTAACTGTCAGATTTTCTGTCAGATTTTCCCTTGAAAAGTGAACGATTTTTTGGAAGTGTAATGAACGATTTTTACAACGATGAACGAAGAATGTTCCTTCCCTTAATGAAAATCGTTATGTTGGACAGTCTGAAATGAACTACAAACTACAAACAGGGGCGCGCTTGAACGATTTTCGTTCATTGTTATAACTCAGAAACTGATCGATTTTTTGAACGATAACGACATCGTTATAGTTAAATCGTTCAAAAAATCGTTACGTGTGTACGCACCTTAAAGCTGCATACACACGTAAAGATTTTCTGTCCAACCATCCAACTAGTTGATTGGTTGGAATGAAAATCTGGTAACGTATGGGAGTAACTGATGATCAGCAATTTGCTCCTAAATGCCAGAAAACAGGTGACAATGGTCGGTCAGACAAGTTTGTTAAATGTTTGATCTAAACAATTTGTTCAAACAACAGTTTTTGTCCATTTTCCAGCATTTGGGAGCAAATTGCTGATTATCAGTTACTCCCATACGTTACCAGATTTTCATTCCAACCAATCAACTAGTTGGATGGTTGGACAGAAAATCTTTACGTGTGTACCCAGCTTTACACATATTAAAGAACATTCAAACATGAACATTCCTGTCTTTTGTTAAACACCCATGTATAAAGAGAAGGGGTGTGTGTGAGTGTGTGTGTGTGTGTGTGTGTGTGTGTGTGTGTGTGTGTGTGTGTGTGTGTGTGTGTGTGTGTGTGTGTGTGTGTGTGTGTGTGTGTGTGTGTGTGTGTGTGTGTGTGTGTGTGTGTGTGTGTGTGTGTGTGTGTGTGTGTGTTTCATACCTATAGCAAACTATTAATAAATTCATACCTATAACAAACTCACCTTACTGTGCCATCCTGCTCTTTGTGATATTTTATTTATTAAAGCGCTGAAAGTCAGATTGTCTGTTTTTAAATGTGACTTTGTTTTATTGTTGAAAAGCAGCTTTCATAAATCAGTACATTTAGCCAGACACTGCTCTATGCCCTCCCGTGACTTCCATTGTTTACCGCTCACGTTTACAGTATGCTCCGTTGTATAAGAGATTAAATGCTGAAATGTCTCTTCCAGGGGACCAAAAGAAACTGAAAGGAAAGCAAGTCAGTGAGGTCAGTATACCGCTGCCGTAAGGCTGAAGTGAGTGGTACAATAATGTGCCGTAATTAATAAATAATACATTTAAAGTAGGCTCCAATATTGCATAATCGTAACAATACGCCCTAATGTGTGTGTTTTGTGCTGCACATTTCTTGATCATGATGACTGGTGATTAAACAGTCTAAAAATAAACAGGAAACTACAATATAATCTCCCCCTCCTGCAGTGGGCAGTCCGGAAGGGTCCGATGACGTGATTGGCACTGAATAGTGTCATAGTAGCCCTGCCCCCTATTTTACAATGCCGGAAATCTCGTCCTTGTATAGCGTGGGACGAGGCCATAGTGACGCAATCGCAATGCCACCCATATCCCTGCACTGCCAACTATTACCGCCGCCTCGCCCCCTGTAGTGCCGGGAGGGGGCAGCCAGAAAATCGCCAAGCATAGCTTAAAACCTTCGGGATTTTCTCCTAAAAGGCACCATCCCTATGGAGGTGCAATATCTCCCTCTTAACAGGATGCAGTCGGGAAGCCGACGGTTGAAATGCCGACCACCGGCTTCCCGACTGTCAAATCCCGGCAACGTACTAATGACAGGTGTTGAAATACCGATGCCTGTCATTAGACCTACGTCGGGAGCCCAACCTTGGCATACCGAATGAAGGTAAGCCGGGCATGGACAGCCGCGGGGAGGGTTAGGTTTTAGGGCTCCCAGGGGGACTTGGGGTTAGGCACCCACCTGGGCGGGTTAGGTTTAGGCTACGGGAAGGGGAGGTTAGGGTTGGGGACCCCCCGGGAGACTTAGGTTTAGGCTGCGGGGAAGGGTAGGGTTAGGCTTAGGCACTTAGAGGGGGGTTAGGGTTAGGCTCTAGGGAGGGAGGTTAGGGTTAGGCACCCCTAAAGGAGGGTTAAGGTTAGAGGGGGGGGGAGTAGGGTTAGTAAATACTTACCTCTGGGGCTGTCAGGATCTTCACTGCTGCTGGTCTTCCGGCATCGGGATTTGAACCGCCGGACATAGGTCCCCTCTTAACATGTCCGCCTGTGTCAGTGCAACTACGCGTTTAGCTGCAATAGCTGATCGCGACACGCCCACGTCTGGCTAGCCAAGTTTTCAATAATACCTCTGCTATGCCCACCCAAAGACACAGCAGCCATGCTAATAGCGTCCAACCATGAATAATGGCCCATGGTCACTGGTGACCTTCTGTACCCAACCCCTTTTATGTAACGTAAAGAGGAAACAAACCTGGAAAATTACAGCTGAATAATCTCTCTCCTCATTGTGAGGCAACAGATGAGGGTTTGTTTTTCATTCCGGATGTGTCTTACAACATTTATTTTGTTTCCAGCAAGTGGACTTCAGCTGGAACCTGCTAGCTGACCCTAACTTTACATACAACGACAAGAACTTGATTCAGCAAATCCAGTATGGAAATGACTCGGACGTTCGAGAGTTTTTTAAGCTGATCGCCCTGTGCCACACGGTAATGGTGGACAAGACAGAAGGTAAGTTCCGCTTCCGGGGTGTTTGTATGCAAAATATCAAGTTACAAACTGCTGAAACCAGTCTGTCTCTGACCCCTTTATAGAAGGTAACATACGCTACGAAGCGGCGTCTCCAGATGAAGGTGCGCTGATCACCGCCGCCAGGAATTTTGGCTTCGTTTTCCTTTCCAGAACCCAGAGTACAATCACCATTAGCGAGCTCGGTGAAGAAGTGACTTACGAACGTCTTGCTATTCTGGACTTTAACAGCGATCGGAAACGCATGTCTGTAATAGGTGAGCCACGTCTTGTACATTAGCGCATAGCAATGTGTTTGCTAAAATAAATAAAATGGCTTCCTTTTATTTTATATAACAAGAATGTATGAGGTAATATAAGCGGAATAGGTCCATTCGCTCACCGTGAACGTGCTTCGGTATCGTACAGAGGTAAGCTCTAGGTCAGAAAGTGTACAATTATGGACCCGCACCTCAGCTGCCATTTTGTTATGTGCAGGGCCTACATATGCGCTTGTCATCGAGAACAACAAGGATCTGCTCTTAGAGGGGCAGAATCAGAGCATAGAGCAAGTCACCCGCAATTCTACATTTGTAAAATTCTCATCTTGCACAAGTCTGACCGATTGCAGCAATAAGCCGCCACTCAGCATGAAATACCTTAAGGCCCCCTTGTCTCCTATCAGCAGGAGCTTAACAACCTCCCCTCATCCCAAAGTGATGATGTCATCTTTGCACAAGTACAGTAGGTGACGTCACAATAAGAGAAGAAACGGCTTTTCTGATGGAAAGTGGCAGAAAGATTGGAACTTGTTCCTAAATAGAAATGAAAGTGCTAATTCAAAAATTTGTGTGGCATCTATAATGCGAAGAATGTATATATTCAATTACAGTCCGAGGACCAGACGGGAAAATAAGACTTTACTGCAAGGGAGCGGACACGGTCATCTACGCTCGTCTGCATCCAAACAACCCAATCAAAGAGGAGACGCAGGAGGCATTAGATGTAAGCATGTCTTTCTCTTATATATAAAATGCTAGATGCTTCAATGCTCACACTGACTGGTTACCGCACACCCAATGATGCATCGAGGACAAGTTACATTACATTATAAAGGTAAAAAACACTTGAACACAATGGATAAGTGGTTGTTTTAGAACACATGAAGCCAAAAGTAATAGGGCGCCATTTGCGGGAGCCGTCGCGATTCTAGCGAGATAGCAATTAGTTTAAAGGCACAACCTGACTGATTTGGCTTTTAAACTAATTTCTGCTTTACGGCTACTTACTATCTTGTCGGCCCATGAGGATTATGGGATGCACATTAATGAATGGCTCTCTCGTGCACAGGTTCTCAAATTCGGTCCTCGGGACCCCAAACAGCACATGTTTTCCAGGTCTCCTCACAGAATCACAGGTGAAATAATAGCTCCACCTGTGGATCTTTTAAAATGTGTCAGTGAGTAATGAATACACCTGTGCTCCTGCTGGGTGACCAGGAACACGTGACCTGTGTGGGGCCCTGAGGACCGAGAACCTTTGCTCTAGTGCATAGCCAGCCCTGTAGCCAGAGCTAAACACACCTTCATGGGAGGTAAGTTAAGCTCTGTATTAGGAATATGAGACAATGGGCCGAATTCAATTCAGTTCGATGTTGAATAGCCGCGGGATGGAGGTCCCGCAGCTATTCAATACACCGCGCTGTTTGGGCGACTAAAGGATTTCTTCTCGCACCCCCTTGGGGATGCAAGGAGAAATCCGCCAAAAGTGCCGGGCGCGCAGCTGTTTGCTGGGCGCTTTAGTCAGAGAATGCCTTAACACCCAGGTTAAGTCACGACAACCGGCATTCTCGGACTTAACCCATTCCCGACAAAGGCAAACAGCGCACTGAGTTGAATAGATGCGGGAGCTCCCTCCCGCGGCTATTCAACATCGCACTGAATTGAATTCGGCCCAGTATATTTAAAAATAAATAAATAAGTGCCTTTTTAATGACTTCAATTTATTGATTTAAAATAAATCTACCAAAAACCAATATTCAACTTGCTAAATAATAAAACAATTGCCCTAAAAACAAGGGCGGCCAACCCAGGGCCTGATTCAGACCCACTCGCGAGCGCTATGCGCTCGCAAGCGGGTCGATGGTGGCCCAGTGCGCATGCGCACGACGGAGCAGGCAACGTCGTGCGCATGCGTGAGATCTGGATAGCGACAGGCAAGCCGTCGCTCTGGGTCTCGTACCAAAGGGGGCGTGCTGTCGATGTTGGTGGGCGGGCCGGGGGCATGGCTGCCCAGTCGGAGGCGTTCCCATGGGAACGCCTATCGTCTGGGGCCGGCCCCACTGACATCACAAGTGATGTCAGAGGGAGTGCTTTTGGCTCTGTTAGAGCCAAAAGCACTCTGGGGCTTGCGGCAACGAGACCCTACCGCAAAGGGTCTCGTCGCAAGCCCGATGGTCGCGATGGTCTTGACCATCGCGACCATCATCATGGCCGCTCGCATAAGCTGTGGGTGGTAACCCACAGCTATGCGAGCGGCCAAGAGACAGCAAAAAAAGAACCGCCCTGATTCAGAGCGGGCGCTCGTTCAGAGCGTCCGGCTCTGAATCAGGACCCCAGTCCTCGAGAGCTACTAACAGTTCACGTTTTCCAGCCCACCTAGCTGGTGCACAGGTGTAGTCATTACTCACTGTCACATTTTAAAACACGTTGTGCAACCATTTCTAACTGACACGTTCTACAGATCCACAGGTGGTCTGGAAAACACGAACTGTTAGGGGTCCTTGAGGACCAGTTTGGCCACCACTGCCCTAAAATATGTGATTTATAAATAATAAGAGGGAGACTGACACGCATGGGCCCCACATAGGCTAGTTGAGCGATTATCAGTAAATTGCTCATGCGTCAAGGACCCTCACCATAGTCACTTGCAGCGACTATTTACTTGCAGTGTGATTGACTGTCAGGGAGGTAACGGGGAGTGGCGGCAAAAAAACGCAGGCGTTTCGGGGGGGAGAGGTCACACCCTGCGAGTGCGATCCCGTACGCAAGGAATATGGTTTCCGGCGTCTCACTTCCTGTGGCCATTCTGCGGGGACATAGGCTTACTCAGGACCGCGATGATCAAATGACCTGCACCTGTTCTGCATCACAACCATGTCTTCATACCAGGTGTTTGCCAATGAGACCCTGAGGACCCTCTGCCTCTGCTACAAGGACATCAGCCAGGAGGAGTATGAGAAGTGGAACAAGAAGTACAAGGCAGCCAGCATAGCAATCGCCGACCGGGATGAAGCCCTGGACACAGTATACGAAGAGATTGAGACCAACCTAGTGGTAGGTGACATAAGGACAACGTTATGTAATACTCTCCCTCCGTCACCACATCTTCTATGGAATATATATTTTATGGGGCTGATACTGAGTTGGGAGCAAGGCAAAAAGAGCCATGCCTGAATGTAGAGTGGGATGTGTAGAGTAAGAAGACAACGAACCTATTGCCCGGTGGGGAAGAACGGTGGCGTGAAGGAGCACGTGAGAACGGCGGTGTGAAGGAGCGTGTGAGAACGGCGGCGTGAAGGAGCGTGTGAGAACGGCGGCGTGAAGGAGCGCGTGAGAACGGTGGCGTGAAGGAGCGCGTGAGAACGGTGGCATGAAGGAGCGCGTGAGAACGGCGGCGTGAAGGAGCGCGTGAGAACGGCGGTGTGAAGGAGCGCGTGAGAACGGTGGCATGAAGGAGCGCGTGAGAACGGCGGCGTGAAGGAGCTTGTGAGAACGGCGGCGTGAAGGAGCGCGTGAGAACGGCGGCGTGAAGGAGCGCGTGAGAACGGTGGCGTGAAGGAGCGCGTGAGGATGGTGGCGTGAAGGAGCGCGTGAGAACGGTGGCGTGAAGGAGCGCGTGAGAACAGTGGCGTGAAGGAGCTCGTGAGAACGGCGGCGTGAAGGAGCGCGTGAGAACGGCGGCGTGAAGGAGCGTGTGAGAACGGCAAGGTGAAGGAGCGTGTGAGAACGTTGGCGTGAAGGAGCGCGTGAGAACGGTGGCGTGAAGGAGCTCGTGAGAACGGCGGCGTGAAGGAGCGCGTGAGAACGGCGGTGTGAAGGAGCGTGTGAGAACGGCGGCGTGAAGGAGCGTGTGAGAACGGTGGCGTGAAGGAGCGCGTGAGGATGGTGGCGTGAAGGAGCGCGTGAGGATGGTGGCGTGAAGGAGCGCGTGAGAACGGCGGCGTGAAGGAGCTCGTGAGAACAGCGGCGTGAAGGAGCTCGTGAGAACGGCGGCGTGAAGGAGCGCGTGAGAACGGCGGCGTGAAGGAGCGCGTGAGAACGGCGGCGTGAAGGAGCGCGTGAGAACGGCGGCGTGAAGGAGCGCGCGAGAACGGCGGCGTGAAGGAGCGCGCGAGAACGGGGGCGTGAAGGAGCGCGCGAGAACGGGGGCGTGAAGGAGCGCGTGAGAACGGGGGCGTGAAGGAGCGCGTGAGAACGGGGGCGTGAAGGAGCGCGTGAAAACGGGGGCGTAAAGGAGCGCGTAAGAACGGCGGCGTGAAGGACCGCGTGAGAACGGCGGCGTGAAGGAGCGTGTGAGAACGGTGGTGTGAAGGAGCGCGTGATCACATTCGTACTAGTAATTATGCCGATTTGGAGGTGTACTTTTCCACCTGCTCCATGCACATACACGCTGATACAGATGACTTGTAGCATGCATGCCAACTCTCCCTGAACTTAGGGGGGCTCCTCAAAACAGAGATGGCCCATCTCCCTCTGCCGCCCACTCCAGTTGGCCGGGGGGGTGATGATATGAAACGCACCCCGGCCCCTTGCTGTAAAATTCAGCCAGTTGCAGCTTTGAACAGCAGGAGGTGGGACCATGACCATGTGAAGCCCCGCCCTCCGCTGTAAAATAGCATGAGGGGCGGGGCCACAATGACATGAACACAACACCACTCCCCCTGCCCATCTGATAGAGTACTACCAACAGGACCTGTAGTAAATGCAGGTCAGTATGGACATTGGGATGTGCACTGATCTGCTATGTAGGGAAATACAGAATTGCATCCAATATTTGCTTGCTATTCGCAACCAATTTGCTGACATCTCTGCAGCTGTATACATGTATACCAACAGGCCTTGGTAAAACCCCCCGCCTATTCTATAATGGTCCCCGCTTTTGGAATCACTTGGAGTCCTGGTTTTGCATGGATTTATGCATTTATTTTATGCATTGATAGTTACTGGGAGCCACAGCTATAGAAGACAAGTTACAGGACGGAGTGCCCCAGACAATCTCCACGCTGGCTAAAGCAGACATAAAGATCTGGGTCCTAACCGGTGACAAAAAAGGTAAGAGTGTCGCAGATGTGTATGCCATAATGTAGGATACAGATGGAGAGGACTTTGTTGTGCGGAATACTATGCATCACCCTGTACATTACACAGCCAATTCCCAGCCGCTTCACAGGAGTCATTTGTAACAAATAACTGAAACGCAGCCGTGCCTGTCCGTTTGAACGCCGTTGCGTGGTCGTGCATATATTAGCCTCTGCGATCGCATACGCAGCTTGAGTACTCACTGCGTGCAACAAGTTTGGTAATTTAGAGGTAAAGTCAAGGCTGCTGTAATTCTGCGTGAGGGGTCGATGGTACTCGATGTTTCCGATGTTTGAGGAGCTTTGCAAGGTATTACGGATGTGAGAGAGGGTAAGCCGGCGTCTGCATGTTGTCTGTGCGAGTGCTTTGCCATTGTAAGCATTAGCATACTTTCGCAGCAGACCTGCGTGCGCGATTGCAGCAGCGATCCTTGCTGAATCAGGCCCAATGATCGCTGTTTGCACCTCCCCTTTTTATCAGTGTGTACAGAAGATTGGTGTAAAGCTGTAAAGCTGGGTACACACTATACGATGTGTTACCTAGCGACGGTGCGATGCGATGTAACAATACATTGCTCTCACCGAACACACTGCACGATCCGATGTACGGCAGCGCAATGTGTCATTACAATCGGCGTTTCCCAACCTCTGACCTCCAGGCACACTAACAGTCCAGGTTTTAGTAATATCCATGCTTCAGCACAGATTGTTAAATCAGAATAACTGAGGTACTAAGTAAGACACCTGTGCTTAATTATGGCTATCCGTAAAACCTGCACTGTTAGTGTGCCTTGAAGACCATAGTTGGGATCTCCTGCATTACGTGCTGCATGTGATAGCACCGTGTTGTACATTGCATTGTCCCATCTGCCGTGCAGAACAGCAAATGGGATGTTGCAATGAACGACCGTCGTTACGGATAGATCGGACGTACACACTATATGATGTGTATGATATATTGTTATCTGCGTATAGCAGGGCTTGACAAATCCCAGGAGCCAGGTCACCGTGGCTACCAGCTTTGGCTGCCTGGCGACCAGGTTTTCAGCAACCCCTGCTACTGTGGGGGCACTGCATATTGGGGTGGCCGCTACAGGGGACACTATGGGGGGGTCACTGCATAGGGGGGACTACTACTGGGGGCAATGCATATGGGGGGGCACTGATTAAAGGGGCACTACATAAGGGAACCACTACTGGGGGCACTGCAGAGGGGGGATTACTACTGGGGCACCCCGTTAGTGGTGTGGCCATGGGGTTTGGTTGTCAGTGGCGTAGCTGCTCATTAATGCTTCCCGGGGGAAGGGGGGGGTCTGGCTCCTACACTTTCATCCTGGCTCCTAAGTTTTAGAAAAATTTGTCAAGCCCTGGCGTATAGTGTGTAGTGTACCCACCCTTACACTGGCAGGAGTGTTCTCACAAAACGTACAGTACTCCTATTAGCAGGAAGTCATTGTTGATTAAGGGCAAGATTCAGCATGGATCGTAGTTACTAATACGCACGCGATCGGACGATAGTTGCGTTCTGCGTATGCATCGCAGTGCGCGTTCGCCAACTAGCCACTGCGATCAGGACTGCGATTGCGGTGACTGCGCAGACTCATCTCAGAATGATTGACAAGTGCCATTTGCGGGTGGCGTGTCAGTGCGTTTCAACGCCGTTGCAGGGGCGTGCATAAATTATCCACTGCGATACCATACGCAGCCTGAGGCCTCATAGCGTGCGCTGAGGTAAGCAATTCCTGAGTGAGGTCTGACCTGCCTGAACTGTGGGCCTGATTCAGAGCCGGACGCTCTGAACGAGCGCTCGCTCTGAATCAGGGCATTTTTTTTTTTTCGTTGCAGCCTCTTGGCCGCTCGCATAGCTGTGCAAACTGCCATGATGATGGTCGCAATGGTCAAGACCATTGCGACCATCGGGCTTGTGACGAGACCCTTGCGGTAGGGTCTCGATGCTGCAAGCCCCAGAGTGCTTTTGGCTCTAACAGAGCCGAAAGCACTCCCACTGACATCACTTGTGATGTCAGTGGGGCCGGCCCCGGACGGTAGGCGTTCCCATGGGAACGCCTCCGTCTAGGCAGCCACGCCCCCGGCCCGCCCACCAAAGGGGGCGTGCTGTCAATCAACATCGACAGCACGCCCCCTTTGGTACGAGACCCGGAGCGACGGTTTGCGCACTGGGCCACCATCGACCCGCTTGTGAGCGCATAGCGCTCGCGAGCGGGTCTGAATCAGGCCCTGTGTGTATGGGTGCGATGGTACTCAACTGTACCAATATTTTCGCAGTCTTGCTAAACATTACGGATGTGCGTGTAGTAGGTGAAGCGGGCGTCCTTATGTAGTGGTGCGGAGGCATTGCGATCGCTATGGATTAGCATATATTCATAGTAAAACTGCGTGCATGCGCTGTATTGCGATCCGTTGTGAATCACGCCTTATATATGGCCTTTGGGTGGAGATTAGACCTGATTCACTACGGATCACAGAACACAACAATCGGCCAATTGTGAGCATATTAGCAACTGCGTTCCAAGCTGAATCAGACCCATAGACAATACTAGCCATAGAAAGCAGGAAATATGCACTAACAACTGGGGAACTTCATAATTATCTGCGTTACAGTACATGTGCCTTTAGAACTGGGCTTTAATGCCTTCATGACATATATTAAGTAGTTACCATTAATACACCAGAAAAGCAACGTGTATATGTGTCATGGCGCTAGGTATAGTTATATACTGTAGAGTGTATAAATAAAATGTAATAAAACAATAGTTGAATGGTAATAATGAGAATAAAAATAAAATTTGTATGACCAGTATGTTAAAATTTTAAAATGTAATGTAACAGTACTAAAATTAAAAGGGCGCTCTGGGAGCGGTGAAAACAAAACTCAATTACATATAAATGACATGTTATTTAGATAAACTGTACATGTAGAAATTGCAAATATAACAAAAAACTGAATCTGCATAAATGGTATAATGCCAATATTTACTAAACAAGACAGTAATGGCGCGTACACAAGCTACGATAACGTTCATAGTTTTATCCTTAATTTTTAAGTCCCGACCAACGATGCGCGTTCCCACATGGATGATAGCGATATCGGCCATCGGCCATGCATGCATTTGGTGTTTGGATGAACGATAGCGTTCATCCAGCACACCAGGATTTTTAAGGGGACGATTGTTCAGCGATATTGTTATCGCTGACGATCGTCCCGTGTGTAAGCACCATAAGATTTCTATGTATATACATATACAAAAGTCTCAAAGCCACCTATAAGCTGGGTACACAGTTAACAATTTTTTTTTTTAAACGATTTGCCCAATTTTGACGGATCGGAACGGCAAATCGTTAAAATCGATGTGTGTACCCACTATGTCATGCAGTGCGCACTCTCGTAGGGTCGTCAGCCGCATCGTCAGGTGGGATGTATCCAGGAAGCCGACGGTCTAAATCCCGACCGCCGGCTTCCTGACTCTCTAATCCCGGCGTGGTACTAATGACAGGCGTCGAAAACTCGACGCCTGTCATTATCCGTACGCTGGAAGACCGATGCCCAGCATACTGAACGAAGGTAAATCGGCCGCTGGGCGGGGGGGGGGGGGGAGGGTTAGGTTAGGGGCTCCCGGGGGGGAATTAGGCACCCCCCCAGGAGAGTTAGGTTTAGGCTAGGGGAAGGGGGGGTTAGGGTTAGGCACCCCTGGGGTGAGGTTAGGGTTAGGCACCCCCGGGGGGAGGTTAGGGTTAGGCACCCCCAGGGTGAGGTTAGGGTTAGGTACCCCTGTGGTGAGGTTAGGGTTAGGCACCCCCAGGGAAGGTTAGGTTCAGGCTAGGGGAAGGGGGGGTTAGGGTTAGGCACCCCCGGGGTGAGGTTAGGGTTAGGCTGACATAACTTCCATTCAGTTATGGTTTTTGGACACTAAAAAAAACACTTATATTAGTAATCCTCAGAACAAGCATTATTTAGGCATGTGATAGTGATACGTGCTCATGTTATACTGGATTACTGGAATCCGTATGAAATGAAATGTTATATCTCCTGACTAATGCCTGATAAGAAATCATGAAAATATTTGTCTGCATTTTAGAGACCGCTGAAAACATCGGCTTCGCTTGTAAGCTCTTAACAAACGAATCAATTATCACCTACGGAGAGGAAATCAAGTAAGTACCTAAATGTGTTCTGTAAATCAGTAACACTATGCAGCTGGCTGAAGCAGACAATTGGCCTCTGTCCTGGCTTCACAGATTCTATACAGCATATAGCAATGCACCTTATTATTATCAGTTATTTATATAGCGCACACATATTCCGTAGCGCTTTACAGAGAGTATTTGTCCATTCACATCAGTCCCTGCCCCAGTGGAGCTTACACTCTATATTCCCTATCACATGCTCACACACATACACACTAGGGCTAATTTGTGTTGGGAGCCAATTAACCTACCAGTATATTTTTGGAGTGTGGGAGGAAACCGGAGTACCCAGAGGGAAACCCACGCAAGCACAGGGAGAATATACAAACTCCACACAGTTAGGGCCATGGTGGGAATTGAAACCGTAACCCCAGTGCTGTGAGGCAGTAATGCTAACCATTACACTGTCTGTGCTGTTACCCCCAACACTGAGTATTAGCATGTGTTGTACACATAACTGGTGCTGAGAGGTGTAGAACTAGTATAATTCAGTGTGCTGAGGAACAAGAGGTGGTTAACCCTCCCCCCTTTTCTACTTGGTATGACCCCTTCCTTTCATGCACCTGGATAATACTGCCAGATTGATTGAGCAGCTGCCATTTGTTTTTTTTTTGTTAGATGTAGAACCTGACCTAGGCACAATGCGGGGCTGAGCTGAACGCAAGGCAGCCATTCCGGGCGCAGACCTGCTGCTTTCCCTACACTTGGGTGTATAACCGACATCATTACTCGCTCCAGCCTTATCTTTGGCACAAAGATCCATCTGAAATTACGTCCAACTCAGCATAACCCTCAATTCCGTCAACATGTCCTCAACCAACTTTGCATAGCTGCGACCCACTTCTGCCCTGTGAGCTGCAAGTGAGGTGCGACCGAGTTGATTCTGACTCTACTTCCACCATACTCAGAGCTCTATTCAGACCTGCTCGCTAGATGCGTTCGCATGCAGAGAATGTATGCAAATCCGCGATCGCACGACAAGGCATTAGCACGCCCACTATGTCTTGGCGTGCCATCGCGGGGTCTTAAGACGCCCACTTATGCATGTCATCTCCAGGATGTGTATGCAGCCATCGGTAACATTGAGTACCATCGGAAACGAACGCAGCACTTGTGGTTGACCATGCCCTACCACAAGCACTGCGAGTGCTTCAGTGTGTAAATCAACCATGTGACATGTACTATGATGCTGCGTCTTAATTATGCACGCCTCTAAAACGGCATTAAGGAGCTCAGACACGCCTGCGTTCGCACCACCACTCCCTCGTTTTCATGGACCATCCCATCACCACCCACAAACGTCTTGTCTAGCTAGCGAGCTGGCTATGCGCAAGCGAGCGGACGCTTCCCGATCAGATTCACTAGTTCGCGCATGTGCGCCCTGTGATGCATGCGTACATTGCAGACATTGGCAGGCTGCATACGAACGCAGCCTAGCGAGCGTGTCTGAACCGGGCCTTAACTATGCATCGTCTTAAATATGTGTCATTGTTAGGCTTGTTAGTAAGCTTGGTACCTCCTGAAGGCTAAATGACTGCTTTACACCCTTAAGAAACTCCTGTCTAGTGTGAAATGTTTCCGCATTGCAGGGGTATAATATATTATAGCTGCTGTTACATTTTTATTTGCTACATTAATTAAAAAGGAAAATAAGAAAAAGTGGGCTTGATTCAGAGCCGGACGCTCTGAACGAGCGCCCTCTCTGAATCAGGGCATGGTTGTTTTGTTTGCGAGGCGGCCTCTTGGACGCTCGCATAGCTGTGGGTTACCACCCACAGCTTATGCGAGCGTCCATGATGATGGTCAAGACCATCGCGACCATCGGGCTTGCGGTAGGGTCTCGTTGCCGCAAGCCCTGGAGTGATTTTGGCTCTATCAGAGCCAAAATCACTCCCACTGATATCACTAGTGATGTCAGTGGGGCCGGCCCCAGACGGTAGGCGTTCCCATGGGAACGCCTCCGGCTGGGCAGCCACGCCCCTGGCACGCCCACCAAAGGGGGCGTGCTGTCAATCACCATCGACAGCACGCCCCCTTTGGTGCGGGACCCATAACGACGGCTACCCCGAGGCGCCTCCGTCGTGCGCATGCGCATTTGGGTAACATCGACCCGCTTGCATCGACCCGTCTGAATGAGACCCAGTGTTCCAGGTAACACCTGTAAAAGCATCACTGAGCAAAACTGCTGAACACCGAGTACCTGCACCCTAAGGAGTGCGGCAACAAAAGCACACATCAGATGTAACGTAACTCTAAAAATAGATGTTATAAACTTTCAACTCCAACTCCTACACCAGAGGTTCCCAAACGCGGTCCTCAAGGACCCCAACAGTTCAGGTTTTAGAGATATCCATGGTTGAGCACAGGTGGTTAAATCAAATTGACTAAGGTACTAATTAAGGCCCTCATTCAGAGCCGTACGCTCTGAGCAGAGCGCACGCTCTGAATGAGGGCCGCCCTCCATAATTATGGAGCGTCCTCCTGGACGCTCCTATAGCTGTGGGTCACCACCCACAGCCTATACGAGCGTGCAGTTTGATGGCCGCGATGGTCGTGACCATCGCGACCATCGCCACTGCGAGCCGGAGCCTGCGGTTGAGGTTTTCAACCGCAAGGCCCGGAGTGATTTTGGCTCTATCAGAGCCAAAATCACTCCCACTTTCATCACTAGTGATGTCAGTGGGCCGGCTTCTGACGGTAGGCGTTCCCTTGGGAACGCCCCCGTCAGGGAGGCACGCCCCTGGCACGCCCACCAAAGGGGGCGTGCTGTCAATCAACATCGACAGCACGCCCCCTTTGATCAGACACAACGAGCGAAGGAAAGTCCTTCGCTCGTCGCGTCTGGCACATGCGCACGACGGAGCTCCCTCCGTCGTGCGCATGCTCAGTGCAGACCATCGACCCACTTGCGAGCGGACAGCCGCTCACGAGTGGGTCTGAATCAGGCCCTAAGTCACCAGTGGTCAACCAAAAGTGGGTCTCCCTAGGCACACAACTTCCACCCTAGGGAGCTCATTCAGACCCGCTCACAAGTTGCAGCCGCTCGCTAGCAAAAAGATGCCGGAAATTTAAATGAAGTGCTCACACTGCGTCGTGTAAGGACGCCCACTATGTTTTAGCGAGCTACGGCCAAGTGCGCTCGCAAGTGTCTAAAAACGCCCCCTTGCCACTCGCAACACTCGTCATCTCCGGGAAATGTAGGATTAATCGGGACCATCGAGAGCCATCGGAGCTGCTCGCAGCCCTTGAGATTGCCTTAACCCGCCGCAAGCACTGCGATCAGTGCGGCCTGAAATACATGCAGGTGACATGCCCAATGACGCTACTTTGCTAATTATGCACGCCCTTTAAACGGCGTTTTGGCATCCTCGCACACCTGCGTCCGCAGCACCACTCCCCCGTTTACAAGCACCTTCCCTTCTTACCACCCACAAACGGCGCTATCTGTCACTTCAAGTAGCGACCTGATAGTGGCTTACGAGCAACCAAAAACAGATTGCAAAGTCTGGCTTGCACACTGCGAATTATACGCATGCGCAGACGGGCGAAAATCACTGAGAGCGAGCGAGCGCAACTTAGCGACCGGGTCTGATTCAGGTCCCAGGTGTACACTTCTCTGTGCTTATATAATTAATATGGCACACTGGCATTAGAGTTGTGTTAGCCTAACACAATATAACAGCACAGCAGGTGTAGAGTTTAGCATTACTGCCTCAGCCCTGAGATCAATTCCTGCCCAAGAAACTATGGCCCTCATTCAGACCCGGTCGCAAGCGCTGAGCGCTCGCAACCGGGTCAATGTTTTTGCCCTGCGCATGCGCAGAGGCCGCACTGCGCGTGCGCAAGCCCCGGTGCGAGAGAGAAATTCTCTCGCTCCGGAGCTCTCTACAAAAGGGGCGGCTGTCGATGGCGATCGACAGCTCGCCCTGTTTTGTAGGTGGGGCGGGGGGGGGTGGCTACACAAACTGAGGCGTTCCCAACGCCATTTTGTGGGCGGCCGCACTGACATCAGCAGTGATGTCAGTGGGGAGCTTCCTGCTCGATCAGAGCAGGGAGCTCCCTGGGGCTTGCGGTTGCCGAGACCCAACCTTAGGGTCTGGTCGCAAGCCCTGATGGTCGCGATGGTCTTGACCATCGCGACCATCACCCTGGTCGGTCGCTAAAGCTGTGGGTGTTAACCCACAGCTTAGCTAACGACCAGGAGGCCGCACTAGAAAATCCAAGAGGCCGCCCTCATTCAGAGCGAGCGGTCGCTTCTTGCGACCGCCTCTGAATGAGGGCCTATATGTGTGGAGTTGTAAGTGCTCCACGCGCTTGCACGGGTTTCCTCCCGCACGCCAGAGACATTCTGGAAGGTAACTACATAATATGTGTGCACTATGGGCCTTATTCAGGTTGGTTCGCAAGGCTGCTTTCTGCGCATGCATTGCGGTGCGCAAACAGGCTGCCTCGATCAGGAAGCGATCGCAGCGAGTACGCAGTCCCATCTCATAGTGTTTGACAGGAAGTGACCGTTTTGGGGTGGTCGAAGGAACACAGGCATACCTGTGCGTTTGAACGCCGTTACAGGGGCATGCATAATTAATCCGCTGCGATTAAATACACTGGCAGAGGTCTGGATGGCGACAGGAAGTTTAGCAGTTTGCGAGGTAGGGTCAGATCAACCACAACTGTGTGAATGGTTCCGATGTTACCGATGTTTTCACTGACTTGCGGATGCATATCATGGGAAGTGGGCGGCTTTATACAGTGATCGGCGCCTTGGTATAGCGCTGCGGTTGCCGTGCGATTGCATTCATTAGCATATATTGACAGCTAGCGGGTGAGTGCGAACCCTGCAGAATCAGGCCGTATGTACTTAACTGGTAATAAATACATAATTGAACACTTCAAGTGTAACCAGGGGAAACAAACCCACTCAGACAGGGCCCTGGTCTGCATTACACACATGGCCCCAGTACTGTGCAGCAACAATGCTAACCACTGGGTCACCATACGGCCCATGCAGTCAATTTCAGCTTGTAGAACCAGGGGCGTTTCTAGAGAGGAGGGGGCCCGTGTACAGTCTCCGACACGGGTCCCCTCCTCTCTGCCCGGCAGCGCACTGAGCTGAGAGTGTGCCCAGAGTCTACAATGTATGCACAGGTCACCAGGAAAATGGCCACGGCGGCCATTTTCCCTGTACTACGCATGCGCAAATGGCAGAAAAATGACCGCGGCAGCCATTTTCCAGTTGTTTTACAGCGCCGGACCCCCGCGCCGACGTGGGACTCCGGAGAGGTAAGTAATATTATGGGTGCAGGGTGTGCGGTGCGGGGCCCCCCTGGACCCATGGGCCCGTGTTTCCCTCACACCCTGCATCCATTATAGATACGCTCCTGTGTAGAACTTATAAAGAGACTTGGCAATACCTGCACACTTATATATACTTATTAATATTATTTATTATGAGCAATAGCAATGTTCCTAGGTGTATACCAATGGTATTCCAGGCTAGTTCCAGGATGTTTTTCTCAATATTATGTATAATGTTCTCTCGGTGAGAGAGAATTACGTCTGCAAGCAAATAAATCCCGACATACTCACTCGCGCCTCATCGCTGACCCAAACCTGTTCCGACCTGTGTTTCCTCTTACAGCACCTTAATACAGAGGAGACAAGATCTCCGGAACCGCGAGCAGCTGCGCAATGACGCGAACTCTCAGTCTAACAAAAACCGAACACTAATCATAACCGGTTCATGGCTGGTGAGTAAACGCGGCGAGTGTAAATGAAAACAAAACTGCGCACAATAAAGAGGAGATCTACTAATGCGCGATTGTCAGTGTTTATTAATATTCGCATTTGTAATGCGAGCAGGGCATGTCAGTACCGCCCATGATCGCATTGTGAGATGCGATAATTTAGTCCGGATGTATTATCGGGGACATGCAGGGACACAGGCTCCGATGGTGTAAGCAGGAGAGAGATGTTTTGATCTATCCTCCGCAGCCCCCTGCCGACCCCAGAAGTTGACACTGCTTCCCCCGGAGAAGTCTTTCAATTCTGTGAAAGTTTTCTCCTAAATGCCGGGGATATACAGTAACTCGCAAGGACATTGGTTACCACAACCACTGTCCCTGTGAGTTCCCCTTTGTACATAGTGAGGATATTTTCATAAAAAAATTTAAATATCTCCTGCAAGTTGGATTCATAATAATCGTGGCAGTACCACGATGAATATTAAATAGACCCCTAAATCTGTGGCCACAGACAAAAAACATGATAAACCAAAAGCCTGCAATTAGAAATTATTATTTGTTCTCAACTGTGTACATAAGAACTTTATGTGACGTTTGGAGTGGTTAATAGCCTAGGGTAGTCTCCTACTGCATTAGATCGTCAGCCTTGGAGAGATTTAGCAGGTTAGTGTATATATTAGTAGCACTTATTACAATTATCAAAGTCACCGTGTGGGTGGTCACCCACAGCCTAGCGAGCGGCCAGGAGGCCGGCTCTGAAGTTAGAAGCGGCCGCCCTCATTCAGAGCGAGCGCTTGCATTTTGCGAGCGGCTATGAATGAGGTCCACAGTCTTTTCAGATACAAGACTTCGCAGAGATAGTGTTTTAACGCAACCGCTGTCCCCGATAAGTTTCTTGCTGCATAGTTGGGAAAGAGTTAAAATTGATGATTATCACAACAATATTGTCCGAAAATATTTGAGCCAGTATTGCAATTATTGCTAAATAGAGTCCTATATATATATATGTGCACTGGTCCCGGCAGGCAGCAGCGGTGAAGTTGTGAATCGAGAAGGAGAGTTAGTGTGTACCACTATGTGTGTTAGTGGGACCATGATCACCTATAATTAGCATCACTTTTCCATACACTGTATCTTATATCATTCCTGTTTATTCAGCAACTATTGTATCTGTTTTACTATATCTGAACGGTTTACCAAACAGAATGAAATCTTGCTTGAAAAGAAAAAAAAGAAAAGACGACGCCTGAAGCTGAAATTCCCCAAGACGGCAGAACAGAGGCAGCAGGACCAGCAGGAGAAGAACAAAATCCATGTCTTGAAAGAACAGCAGCAGAGGACATTCGTAGACCTGGCGTGCGAGTGCAATTCCGTCATCTGCTGCAGAGTGACTCCCAAGCAGAAGGCCATGGTCGTAGACTTGGTGAAGAAATACAAGAAGGCTGTCACCTTGTCCATCGGAGATGGCGCTAATGATGTCAGCATGATAAAAAGTAAGAAAGTTACTGGATTACCTGCAAAATGTTCATTGTTATTTCAAGTTTAGTCCTGGCATGGAAATGGGCATCAAAGTCAGGAAACGTTCCACAATCCAATTTAGGAATGGCCATCGACCATCGATGATTAACAAACATTGATTATTAACCACTGATAGCTGACGGTTTTGCCATCGATGGCGGTTATCCAATGGGTCACCGCCATGGATGGACAGCGCCAAATCATGTTTTTTTTCCCCCCCTCCATGTGCCAGGACACGTAGCTTAGCTCTGCCCCCGACACACCTGGGAAGCCCCTCCTCCACTCCCTGATTGTCCTGCTGCCCGGCCAGTATTAAAACGGGGTTGACCCTTGGTGGATGAAACAATCGATGGTTCAGTTGATGGTTTCATACCATCAATGTCATCCACCAATGGTACCATTGATGGTGACTATTGATGGGTAGCCTACCGATGGACATCCCTAATCAAATTGTTCTGCCCATCCACTGTCTTAAAGAACATGCCCGACCCAGGCAATTCTGAGTCAGCCTCCTGAAGGTGGTCTTCTGAGAACAGATATGAGGCCTCCTCTGAGCAAATAGGAGGCCAGGAAGGCTAGAGGTGCATCACCAGAACCTAGTTGGACAAGGTCATGATACAGAACTGTTGAATTTGAAATATGCATATTTTACATATATCAAACTGCAACATTAAGTATCGAACACCGGGAACTGCATACACCAACCAAAATATGATAGCTCGTAGCTACTTAAATTTTTACACAATTGTATGCAGAATTGTCTAAGTATACAGTAGTACGGCATCTATGCAACTTGCTGCAAATTGCAGATCTCACCATAGTGTTGGCAAGGTTTAGGGTTAGGCACAGAAGGCCTGAGCATAGGGGCAGTAGCGTTCGAGAGGGGGCTCTTTCCCTATACAGCATGTATGTCAAGTCATTATCTGTCATCTGTGAAGAAAAATGAACTCAGGGAATGAGAAAAAAAAACAACTAATGTAAGTTTAACAGAAGTGGGGATGACTTGTGCTTACATCCATATACCATGCCGGACTGCGGCCAAACAGTCCAGGAGGAGATGCCGCAACTATTGATGAACACTTTGATGCTTAGAGCATGTGGAGAGGAGCCCCAACACCAATTTGACCAGTTGGCTGCCGGTACTGTACTACTGTTAATTTTTTCTCAAATACGACACCACATCCTAACGAAATCAATAGAAATACGAAGCCGGCACCATATACTGTATATATCAAAAGAAATCTGCAGAAACATAGCGCGTGCGCAAAATATGCCAAATATTCTGGCACTGCGCTGTCCTCTGTGCATGGGTCAGGCGCCCTTGGTGAGAGGCATTACTCCATTTAAACATTAGACTTATTGCCTTTATGATAAATGAGGAACTTATTAAGGTGATGGATTCGATCCTCGGTCCTGCCATGGTTGCTTTGCACAGTAGTGAGATTGTCTTTGTGTATTTTTTTCAGCTGCCCATATAGGTGTTGGTATAAGTGGACAGGAAGGGATGCAAGCGGTCATGTCCAGCGACTACTCCTTCGCCCAATTCCGCTTCCTCCAAAGGCTCATTCTGGTCCATGGCCGCTGGTCGTACATCCGCATGTGCAAGTTCCTCAGTTACTTCTTCTACAAGAACTTTGCCTATACACTGGTGCACTTCTGGTACGCCTTCTTCAACGGCTATTCAGGCCAGGTAGGTTGGAGAAGGGATTTCTACTAAGCCATTCTGATGATCGACGATGTAAAAAATAAGTTTAAAATGACGATATATAATATGTAATCCAAATATGTGTTATCCAGTTATAGAGGAAGTGGTGGTTTCCTTCACTACAAAGAAGTCACATGAGATTTAATAATACGGCCTCTAATAACTAGTTTTCCTCTCAAGTGTCTTCGATGATAAAGGCGATCACTTCTATTGATTTGAGCTGGCTGGATCTTACTTGCCTTGTCAGTAGCTTCAGTCTATGAAAATAATTGAAATACCTATTTTTAAGGTGTAGTTGTCCATTCCAATTTCATCTCCTGCTTGTCCGTATTTTGCCTATTTATGTATTAGCCAATCAGATCTTCGGGATGGTCTCTGGGGCAGGAAATAAGTATCTCCTATGGGAGGCAGTAACCTGCCCCCTTGTACACGGAGGGTGTCAGGAAGCCACTAACTCAGGGAACTTTTTTACCTTTTACCCCAAAATATTTTTAGATACACCGATGTTACCCCCTTGATTTGAAAGGAAATCATATAGTAGTGCCCCCATATAATGCCCCTGCAGTAGTGCCCCCATAGTTATGCCCCTGTAGTAGTGCCCCCATAGTTATGCCCCTGTAGTAGTGCCCCCATATAATGCCCCTGTAGTAGTGCCCCCATAGTTATGCCCCTGAAGTAGTGCCCCCATATAATGCCCCTGTAGTAGTGCCCCCATAGTTATGCCCCTGAAGTAGTGCCCCCATATAATGCCCCTGTAGTAGTGCCCCTGTAGTAGTACCCCCATATAGTGCCCCTGTAGTAGTGCCCCCATATAATGCCCCTGTAGTAGTGCCCCCATAGTTATGCCCCTGTAGTAGTGCCCCCATATAATGCCCCTGTAGTAGTGCCCCCATAGTTATGCCCCTGAAGTAGTGCCCCCATATAATGCCCCTGTAGTAGTGCCCCTGTAGTAGTACCCCCATATAGTGCCCCTGTAGTAGTGCCCCCATATAATGCCCCTGTAGTAGTGCCCCTGTAGTGCCCCCATATAATGCCCCTGTAGTGCCGCTTGTACAAAAAAAAAATCCCACTTACCTTAATCTCCGCTCCTGCATCCGCCACCGTCCTGTCCACCCAGCTGCTCCTCGGAGCTAAGGGAGAAACGTCATGACATCTCTCCCATAGTGCGCATGGAGAGAGGCGGAAGCTGGAGTTCAAAAGAGAACTCCAGCCTCCGGCTAACGCGGCGCTGCAGAGAAGGAGCCAGGCGCCCGCTGGTAATGACATCTCAGCGGGCGTCCGGCTTAGAGCCTCCCTGCGGCACAGCCGGGCATGCATATGAATTATAGAATGATTCATATGCATGCCTGGCTGTCCGTCCATTACCCCCAGGAATTTCATTTTTACCCCATGTGGGGTAATTTACCCCTGTTCCCCGACCACTGCGCTAACTGAATGTAAACAGCGGAAGTAGCAGGGTCCCCTATAGTAGTGATGAGAGGCTCCCGTCAAACAGAAGATAATAAAGCACCACTGTATAAAACAAAGTTGCTATAAACAATTTTTAACAACTTTACTTCAGTGGCAACAACTTTACTTCAGCCTTAGACAAAACCCTAAAGCCAAGAAACTAATGATGGCGCATAACCCGTAGCAGTCGTTTTTATTGAGATCGACAGATTTACATATTTCCTGGCTCTTTAATTGCTCATTATTTGTCTGGGACCTAAAAACTATATTTTTTGTTACGAAAGTTCAAGTATATTGACTCGGAATTTGCACCTCATAAGTTTTATTACTATTATCATGCCTCGTGATTATTGGTCATTCTTCAGTGATGTCACAGGTTCCCATGAATATTAGCTGAATCCAGGGGGGATGGGTTAAAAACCCCAGTCCCGGAAATGCCAAAGCACATCAGCCATTCCCCGATGTGATGTGGCCACACCCCCTTCAGCAGCGCATCATCTATGGACGGGCCGGAAAAGCCCAACATGTCATGGCCACACCCCCTTTTGTCTAAAGTTTTTTTTCATGGCAGTCCTGGCTGAAACCACAAAATATTTGCACCCGCCATGGGCCACTGATTAAGTGCACGCTAACTGCGATGTTCACGTGCACAAAATATTCAGAAAATCCCAATGGCGCAGCCGAGTGTACACACTAATGCGCTGCTGCATACAGGGGCCGCTGGTATCAGAGATGACGGTCAAAAACCATGGACGTACACGGCTGGTGATTGGAAGGTGGCCTGAAGTGAATGCAAGACAATCTGTTGCGTGGGCGTGTTATGGTAGTGTTGTGGGCATGTTATGGTAGTGTTGTGGGCGTGTCAATGAAAGCAGCTGGCTTCTCAGACGCAGAGCCGCAGCCACAGAGGCCATGGTCAGACAGAGACCTGGCACCCGCCATAGGTCAGATGCAAGTGTCCATAGTGTACGTGACGATGCACCGATGGTGGAGTGTCTTGCATCACCTGCAGCGTGAAATTGGGCGTTTCAGTGCTTGCACATTTAGGTGAATGCTAGTACACGAGGCGAAGGCTGAAAATAGCATTTACATATGATCGCCGTCGCGACTTTGCAAACATACACGTTAGCGGCTGCAACTGCATTCACCTCTGAATCAGCCCTATATGTGAACACGTGATGTTTAAAACATTCTTATTTTAAAAAAAAAAATACATACATTTCAATCTGTTTCGATTTTTTCTTTTCCAACTTCAATTTCAGACGGTATATGACACGACATTCATGACCCTCTACAACCTTCTATACTCCAGTCTTCCTGTAATTGTGGTTGGACTGATGGATCAGGTATAGTATACAAAAAAAACATACATCCATAGACTTTATAATGCAGATCATAACTGTAACATCCCCCCCCCTCCCCCTCCGGATATTAGCGGTGTATTGCATTTGTGTGAATGTAGAATTATATTGTAGATTGCATACTCCAAGTGGGATAATGCAAATATCCTTCTGACCAGCAGTTTACATAGCAACCACGCATCTCAACGGTATGTAGTCAGGAAGCCGGCGGTCGGCATTTCCCGACTATGAAATACCGGCATGGGACTAATGATATGCATCTAAATACTGACGCCTATCGTCAGCCCCACGCCGAAATCCCGACGCCCGGCTTACCGAACGTAGGTAAGCCGGGCGTCGGGACCTGTTAGCCGTGGGAAGGGAGGTTAGGTTTAGGCACCCCCGGGGGAGGTTAGGCACTAGGGGTGGAGGTTAGGATTAGGCACTCCTAAGGGAGGGTTAGGGTTAGGGGGGGAGAGGGGTGGGTTAGGATACTTACCAGGCGCCGTTGGGATCTTCATCTGCAAGACTTCCGGCGTCAGTTTTTCATCCGCCGGCAGGGGCTGGCTGGCAACTTTTAGCCTGGGGAGCAAATGCATGCAGGCGGCCCTGGCAGAGGAGTAGCGTGTAGCCAGGGTGCCCGAAGAACGTGCATGCTACGGCGCCGCCCCCCTCAAGTGTTTCAGGGAGGAGGCGGGTCCATATGGGATTAATGTAAGGTAAAAGATTAGGGGCAGCCCCCTGTTGTAGTGCCCATATGCAGTGCCCCCGTGTGCCACAGGAGAGAACACCCTTATGCAGGCCTCCAGTAGTGCCCCCAGTTGTGATCCCCCCTATGCAGTGCCCCTTGTGCCCCCAGTAGTAAGCCCCTTATATAGTGCTCCCAGTAGTGGTCCCCTCTGTGCAGTGCCCCTTGTGCCCCCAGTAGTAAGCCCCTTATATAGTGCCCCCAATAGTGGTACCCCCTATGCAGTGCCCTAATATAGTGCCCCCAGTAGCAGTCCACCCCCCATGCAGTGCCCCCAATAGTGGTAACCCTTATGCAATGCCCCTTAAATAGTGGCCCGAGTTGTAGTCTCCCCCCTATGCAGTACCCCCAGTATTGCCCTTTATACAGAGCCCCCAGCAGTGGTCCCTCGATGCAGTGCCCCCAGTGGTAGTCCCCTCCCCCTATGTAGTGCCCCTAGTAGTAGTCTCCTCCCCCCTATGCAGTGCCCCTAGTAGTAGTCCCCCCCCCTGTAGTGCCCCCAGTAGTAGTACCCCCTTGTAGTGCCCCCAGTAGTAGCCCCCCCTTGTAGTGCCCCCAGTAGTAGTAGTCCCCCCCTTGTAGTGCCCCCAGTAGTAGTAGTCCCCCCCTTGTAGTGCCCTCAGTAGTAGTAGTCCCCCCCCTTGTAGTGCCCTCAGTAGTAGTCCCCCCCCTTGTAGTGTCCCCTGTAGTAGTAGTCCCCCCCCTTGTAGTGTCCCCAGTAGTAGTAGTCCCCCACCCCCCTTGTAGTGCCCCCAGTAGTAGTAGTCCCCCCCTTTGTAGTGCCCCCCAGTAGCGGTCTCCTCATTGTAGTGCCAGACCTCATTGTAGACCCCCCCCCCCCCCCCGACACATAATATAAAAAAACTAAATAAAAAAAAACCACTTACCTGAATCCCCGCTCCGGACGCCGCCATCTGCTCCTCCGTCTGTCCTCCCGGGCCGGGCCGCTCTGCATTATGGGAGAGACGTCTTATGACATCATGACGCCTCTCCCATTACCCACTGCGGGAGCCGGAAGATAGAGCGGCTCCTGCAGTGGGCGCAGCAGCAGCAGCTAATGAGAGTCTGACAGACTCTCATTGGCTGCTGCTTACAACAAACACACAGCTGCCGGAGCCGGCGGCTGTGTGTTTGTCAGTGTAACGGTGACCGAACTCCGTCCGGCGGTGCAGTCTGTGTCACAGTGACACAGACTGCACCCTGCCCCCCGGCCCAGCCCGCCGCTGTCCGCCGGGCTTAGGTCTGGCGGTATGTCATACCGATTTGAATCAGGAAGCCGGCGGTGGAAATGTTCACCGCCGGCTTCCCGACTATGAAATCCCGGCATGGGACTAATGATATGCGTCTAAATACCGACGCCTATCATCAGCCCCACGTCAAAATCCCGACGCCCGGCACACCGAACGTAGGTAAGCTGGGAATCGTGACCTATTAGCCGTGGGGGGTGGTTAGGTTTAGGGATTCCCAGGGGGACTTAGGGTTAGTCACCCCCCCGGGAGGGTTAGGATTAGGCTAAGGGAAGAGGGGGGGAGGGGGTTAGGGTCAGGACCCCCCCGGGGGGAAGTTAGGGCTAGGCACCCCCCCCTGGGAGGGTTAGGTTTAGGGAGCGGGTGTTAGGTTTAGGCACCCCGGGGGGAGGTTAGGGTTAGGCACTAGGGGGAGGGTTTGGGTTAGGCACTCCTAAGGGGTTAGGGATAGAGGGGGGGGGGGGCTAGGATACTTACCAGGCGCCATGGGGATCTTCATCTGCCAGACTTCTGGCGTTGGTATTTCATCCGCCGGGCTTATGTCGTACCGATTCCATCTCAACAGCGCTGACCACATGAAGTCACATGCAGATGTTTAGGGCATATATATTTCTGCAGGTGATCAATGTGTCTACTCTTTGTACAATAGGACGTCAGTGACAAGCTGAGCATGCAGTGTCCCTGCCTCTACATTCCCGGCCAGAAAGGCCAATTGTTCAACTTCACCAAATTCTTCCTAAGCCTGTTGCACGGCACGCTGACATCCCTCGTCATTTTCTTCATCCCGTACGGAGCTTTCTATAAAATGACGACGCAGGATGGCTTGGTGAATTCCGACTATCAGACCTTTGCTTTCATAACGGCGACTGCGCTCGTTATTATTGTTAATTTGCAGGTAAGTCCATTCCAAAGATATTTATATTTTTTCCTGATTATTAGAACAAAATTTGTACATATAAATGTATTGGTGGAATATGTTTACTAAGTATCAATAAAACAAATTTTATATTAAATGGCAAGAACACAGCTTGACCGCCAGTGGTAACCCCTGTGGGTGTAAAGATTCGCTGGCTTTGCACGGGAAAGTCTATTTTACAAGCATTTGTGGTGATACTTGTAGCACATCAATTCTCAGGATGGTGATAACAGAAGAAAATGAATGAAAAATGTCTTTATTGATTCAATAAAGCATTTTTTTTCCAAAGGTTTTTAGTTATAAAAGTCTGGCCTGTCCGTTCTACTGTGAATGCGCAAATCAGCAGTGACTGTCCGGCAAAGCGGTAACTTAAATCCCTTATCACCCTGGAACGAATCGACAAGACAGCTGATTATCTCTTAACTGTATATACAACTTGATTCCGCACAAGATCAAATAGGACATAATTTATATAATAGATCCCAACATTTTAGCTGTTCTGACACAATACATATGGTACAGCTCTTGGTTGGTGGTGCTCCCAAATTTTAAGTATGTAAACTTTTTATTTTTTCTATTCTTGCCAGATAGCAAGGAGAAGACAAAAAATAGCTTTTTGGGGCACACTTAAACATAGTAATTCAAACAATATGATGAGTATATTTATTAAAACACAAATTTTATTGGATACCACCTCTTTAAAATATTCCCAACGTGTTCAACATGTGGGTATATTAAAGAAAATATCATTAAAACAAGTATTAAATATCGAGGGTTATGCAAAGTATCAAATAAATTCCCTTCTGATACCCAAAAGAGTCTGGGTTATATGTATTCAATCAGGCTATTTGCAGTAGGTGTGTGACCAGTGGCGTAACTAGGGTATTTGGAGCCCAGGGCAAATGTAAAAATGGAGCCCCCCCCCTATGTGCGCGCGCAGCGAAAAATGGGCGTTGTCACTTAAAAATGGGGCGTCAACATGACACACACCCCTTTATCGTCACTCTGAACATTCCTTTCCATATGCACCTTAACCCCAGTAGTGCCCCTTAAACAGTACCCCCAGTAGTGGACCCCCTTATGCAGCCCCCAATTAGTTCTCCTTATACAGTACCCCCAGTAGTGGACCCCCTTATGCAGCCCCCAATTAGTTCCCCTTATACAGTACCCCCAGTAGTGGTCCCCCTTATGCAGCCCCTCATTAGTTCCCCTTATTCAGTGTCCCCAGTAGTGGTCCCCCTTATGCAGCCCCTCATTAGTTCCCCTTATGCAGTGCCTCATGTAGTGCCCCCCCTATGAAGTGCCCCCAGTAGTGGTCCCCCTTATGCAGTGCCCCTTATATAGTGCCCCCAGCAGTTGTCCCCCCCCCCCCGCATGCAGCGTCCCCAGTAGTGGTCCCCCTTATGCAGGCATCCAGCAGTGATCCCCCTATCCAGTGCCTCCTGTAGTGGTCCTCCCTATTTAGTGCCCCCAGTAGTGGTCCCCCAGTGCAGTGTCCCTAGTAGTAAGCCCCTTATATAGTGCCCCCAGCAGTAGTCCCCCCTCCCATGCAGTGCCCCCAGTAGTGGTCCCCCATATGCAGGCCCTCAGCAGTGATTCCCCCCTATCCAGTGCCCTTATACAGTGCCCCCTGTAGTGGTCCTCCCTATTTAGTGCCCCCAGTAGTGGTCCCCTAGTAATAAGCCCCTTATATAGCGCCCCCAGTAGTAGTTCCCCCCCTCCCCAGTAGTAGTCCCCAGTAGAGGTTCCCCCTCCCGATGCAGTGCCCCCAGTAGTAGCCCCCCCAGTTGTTGTCCCCAGTAGAGGTCCCCCCCAGTAATGGTGCCCCCAGTAGTAGCCCCCCCGATGTGCAGACACACGAGTAATAAAAAGAGAAAAAAATACACTCACCTGAATCCACGCTCCGGCTCCGGCCACTGCTCCCGCCGCCGCACGTCAGTCCTCCCGGGAAGGCGCACTCTGCATTGTAGGAGATACGTCATGACGTCTCTCCCATTACCCACGGCCGGAGCCGGAAGGGAGCCGGCTCTTGCAGTGGGCGCTGCAGCAGTCAATGAGAGTCTGTCTGACTCTCGTCGGCTGCTGGTTAACACATACATCGCCGCAGCGCCGGTGGCGATGTGTGTGTAAACTGCACAGCCTGAGCCCGCCTCCCACCCTCCTCCTGGTGCTATTGGGTAAGTGCCATGGGGGAGGGAAGGGGCTCGGCTGTGCAGCACAGGACCGGCGCTGGTCCTGTGTAAATGTATAGAGCTGACCGCACACACTGTGGTCGGCGCTACACTGCCTAACTAGGGCGGGCCGGTACCGTGGCCGGTGGCGCAACCGCACCGCCGGTCCTACGGCGCCCAGGGCACACGCCCTGCTCGACCCCCCCTTAGTTACGCCACTGTGTGTGACAACAAAAGTAAGTCATGAATGTTCATCAGCATAGGTGATAAGTGTTAGAATGAACTTTCATGACTTAGTTTTGTTGTCACACACCTATATCCTTACATATATTCCGCATCGTCCCATCTAATGTTCAGCACATCCTATGGGATTATGTGGCCACCCAATTCATTGTACCATGAATTGGATGGCTTTTCAGCTTGCACACTATACGATGGTGGTTCCAATCTGTCGCGGACAAGATATCGGACGATATTTCGTATAGTGGGCCTGATTCAGACCCGGTCGCAAGCGCTGAGCGCTCGCAACCGGGTCGATGGTGGCGCAGAGCACATGCGCACGACGGAGCCGGCTACGTCGTGCGCATGCGCGAGACCCAGATAGCGACGGGCAATCCGTTGCTCCGGGACTCGCAACCCCTTTGGTGGGCGGGCCGGGGGGGGTGGCTGCCCAAACGGAGTCGTTCCCATGAGAACGCCTGTCGTTTGGGGGCGGCCCCACTGACATCACAAGTGATGTCAGTGGAGAGCTTCCGGCTCTGTTAAAGCCGAAAGCTCTCTAGGGCTTGCGGCCACGAGACCCTACCACAAGGGTCTCGTCGCAAGCCCGATGGTCGCGATGGTCTTGACCATCGCGACCATCATCATGGCTGCTCGCTGTAGCTGTGGGTGACTACCCACAGCTATGCCAGCGGCCAGGAGGCCGTTCTAAAAAAAAAAAAGCCCAGCCCTGATTCAGAGCGAGCGCTCTGTCAGAGCGACTTGGTCTGAATCAGGGCCAGTGTGTGCCCAACTTAAGAGCTCATTAGTGTCTTGTATCCTGTATTTGTGATATTGCTTTGAAAAAAAAAGTTCAGGTTAACTGTTATATTTTCTCCTCTATCTCTCTATGCAGATTGGGATAAATATGTCCTACTGGACATTCTTATACACCTTTGCAGTGTTTGGAACCATTGTACTTTACTTTTCAATTACATATGACTTGCAAAGTAGCGGAATACATTTCCTCTTTACTTCCTTGTTAAATATATCAGGTATGTATGGTACTCTCATACATAGGGGGCAGTCTGGACAACAGAAGGGGGAAGTGATTTGATTGGACAAGAAGTGGACACACAACAGAGGGCCTGAGTCAGCAGGATCGCTATTCTGCTAATACACGCGGTGATATGTAAATGTTTGCATTCGCATTGCGATCGCAGCCTGACATAAGGACGCCCACTTCCCCTTACTCACATCCGTATACTTGGGGTACATAGCGAAATAATCGGTAACATAGAGATCACAGTGTCCACGTAGACCCATCGCGGAGTGACTGACAGGTAGTGACCCTTTGGGGGTGGTGACGGGGGGGGGGTCGACGAAGCGCAGGTGTGTCAGTGCGTTTAAACGCTGTTCCAGGGGCATGCCTAAATTATCCACTGTGATGGTATACGCAGCTTGGGCTTTCACTGCGTGCGATGAGGTTAGCAATTCCTGAGTAAGGTCAGACCTGGTGTAATTGTGCGTGAGGCTCCGATGGTACTCGATGTTACCGATGGTTTTGCAGACTTGCAATGTATGACGGATGTGAGTAAGGGGGCGTCCTTATGTTGAGCTGCGACTGCATTGCGATTGCAAACGTTAGCATACTTTCGCAGTGGGTCTTCGTGCGCCATCGCAGCTGCGATCGCAATAGCGATCCGTAATGAATTGGGCCCTAATGGTAAGGTTGAACATTTATGATACATCCCTTTATTTATCAAGGTCTAACAAGCAACTAAACAGCAGCAGTTTGGTTTAAAGTCGCTTTTTATGTGCTTTAAGGAAAATGACCAAACCCAAAATAGTTTCTTCTAACTGAATCATTCGCCCCATTTAGTGGAACGTTGGGAGGCCCATGTCTAAAACCACAGGAGATACTTGGCCCTGCCAGCCATGAGTCTCCAGCAAGTACACATCCAAACAGTTCAATGTAAGGTCTGGGATAGAGGTCATTGGAGAAAGTACCCTTTGTGCTACCATGAATGTCGGAACGTTAGTCAGAAGATCATTCTATGTATACTGCCATATTTATAATAATAATAATAATAATCACACCCAAGGAACCACTTATTGGGGAAAACTCTTGCAGCAGTCTCGACAAAGCAGACTCCACTTCTCTTAGTTTTGAAAACCGTTCTGGAGTTTAGTAAGTCAGCCGGGTTTCCTACCTGACAGTCACAGTGGTAGAAAACTCAACATGAACATAGACAGGGCTTTATACGACAGAAAGTTACAGATTGAGTGAAATAAATAAGATTTATAATAGGAAGAAAACCTATATAGACAGTTTGTACAGACCATAAATAAAATAAGAAGTGGACAAACGTACTAGACTTGTGTAGGGAGAGACGCACTGCTGCGACAATCTCCCCTCTAAGCCCACCATCTGAAGGCTCTCACAAGGACAAGAAAAGGATGGCATATCACCCCTCTGCCCGGCAGAGCCCAGGAGAACTCTACAGTACAAAGAATAGCGTAACCCTTGAGGTGTGGATTATTTTATCGACAGTAAAAAGGTCGACAAGCAGTAGGTCGACCCCAGATGGTCCACAATGAATAGGTCAACAGGGGCAAAAAAAGGATGACTTGGATGTAGGTCGACAGGTACAAAAGGTCAATATGTGAATGGTCAACATTTTTTTTTGGTTTTCTAACCCTAATCTTCACCCTAATCCTCCCCTTGGTGCCTAAACCTAAACTGTCTTCCTAATGCCTAACCCTAACTGTCGGAGTAATTGACTAACCCTTACAATCCCTCCTAGTGCCTAACCCTATCGGGGTAAATTGCCTAACCCTAACCATCCCTCCTAGTGCCTAACCCTAACTGTCGGGGTAATTGCCTAACCCTAACCATCCCTCCTAGTGCCTAACCATAATCCTCTGGTAAGTGCATAACCCTAACTGCCCCTCCCAGTGCTTAACCCTAACTATACCTCCTAGAGCCTAACCCTAACTGTCCCCCCTAGTGCCTAACCCTGTCGGGGTAATTATCTAACCATCCCTCCTAGTGCCTAACCCTAACTATCAGGGTAATTGCCTAACCCTAACCATCCCTCCTAGTGCTTAACCATAACCCTCTGGTAAGTGCCGAACTCTAACTATCCCTCCTAGTGCTTAACCATAACCCTCTGGTAAGTGTCTAACCCTAACCACCCATTCCAATGCCTGACCCTAACTGTCGGGGTAAGTGCCTAACCTTAACTATCCTAACCATAACCCTGTGGTAAATGCCTAATCCTAACCGTCCCTCCTAGTGCCTAATCGTCAGTATAAGTGCCTAACCCGAGGTGTCCCTCCAAGTGCCTAACCCGAAGTGTCCCTCCAAGTGCCTAACCCGAAGTGTCCCTCCAAGTGCCTAACCCGAAGTGTCCCTCCAAGTGCCTAACCCTAAGTGTGTGCCTAACCCTAAGTGTCCCTCCAAGTGCCTAACCCTAAGTGTCCCTCCAAGTGCCTAACCCTAAGTGTCCCTCCAAGTGCCTAACCCTAAGTGTCCCTCCAAGTGCCTAACCAGAAGTGTCCCTCCAAGTGCCTAACCCTAACTGTCCCTCCAAGTGCCTAACCCTAAGTGTGTGCCTAACCCTAAGTGTCCCTCCCCTAATACTAACAATGTTTTCTTTAAAGCGTTGACCATTCTCATATCGACCTACATCCATGTCAACCTTTTGTGTGTGTCGACCTTTTGTACATTACGACCTATTGCATTTTGAGCTCTTTACTGACGATCTTTCATCCACCAACCAACCCTTGGTGTTGCACTTACTGTAGTTTACCTTGTCCTATACCTACTCCTTTGTTATTTCAATGTCATCATTGTAAAACTAATATGCAAAATGCACACCCTTATATTTCTGTAGCTGTATTTTATACTGCACTTATCTTAAGGTATGACCCGACCCAACTCTCCAAGTGCAATTAGGTACAAATATAGGATATGCTGAAATTATGGGCGCACGTTGTCCACATGCACAATGACAGTAAGTTTATGGAAATAGTTTTGCGTTCAACTATAAATCACGCACAAAATGTTTATTTTCCTTTTATTTTCTTAGCTGAAGTTGGATAAAAGGACTTTTATACTGGCGTAATAATAACACACTTTCCTGTATTCTGCACCAGGAACTATTACAAATGCCTTAAGACAACCGTATATCTGGTTAACCATCATTTTAACCGCTGGTATTTGTCTGCTTCCTGACTTGGCACTGAAGTTTCTGATGAAGATAATTTCTCCGTCCGAAAGTGACAAAGTAAGTGCCCATTAATGGTTTACATATATGACTGTAAATATATTTACGGAATCAACACTATTTTCTATCTTCTCTAATAAAGAGAACAAAGGGCCTGATTCAGGGGCTGATTCAGACCCGCTCGCGAGCGCAGGAGGCTCGTAAGCGGGTCGATGGTGCCGAATTGCTCATGCGCACGACGGAGGGAGCTCCGTCGTGCGCATGCGCGAGACCCGAATAACGACGGCCAAGCCGTCGTTATGGGTCTCGCACCAAAGGGGGCGTGCTGTCGATGGTGACTGACAGCACGCCCCCTTTGGTGGGCGTGCCGGGGGCGTGGCTGCCAGACGGAGGCGTTCCCATGGGAACGCCTACCGTCTGAGTCCGGCCCCACTGACATCGGTAGTGATGTCAGTGGGAGTGATTTTGCCTCTGATAGAGCCAAAATCACTCCAGGGCTTGCGGTCACCGAGACTACCGCAGGGTCTCGTCGCAAGCCCGATGGTCGCGATGGTCTTGACCATCGCGACCATCATCATGGACGCTCGCTATAGCTGTGGGTGGTAACCCACAACTATGCGAGCGTCCATGAGGCCGCTCCATTTTCAGGTAGGAGGGCCCTGATTCAGAGCGAGCGCTCTGGTCAGAGCGTCCGGCTCTGAATCAGGCGCTCAGCACAGAACACAATTGTGATTGCAGCTCTGTAATTGCACGCAATGCAGCTGCGAAAATATGCTAATGTCTGCCACCGCTCAGCCAGCATAGAGACGCCCACTACCACTTTCTCACATCCGTAATACCTCGCACTCCTGCGTATACATCAGTAACATCGAAGTACATCGGCCCCTCACGCACAATGACAGCAGCTCTGACCTATCTCAGAAATTGCTAGTCTCGTTGCACGCAGTGAATACACAGGCTGCGTAGGCAATTGCAGTGGCTAATTTATGCATGCCCATGCAATGGCGTTCCAACGGACAGGCACGCCTGCGTTTCTCCGACCACTCCCCCGTCACCACCCCCAAACGCTAACGGCCTGTCACTCTACAGTGATGGATTCCAATGTGCGTCCGTAATCGCAGTGCGATAGCAGCACACGCGAACAGCGCTGCATGCACAGTACGCAACCATTGGCAGAGCTGCGTACGCAGTTGCAATTGCGATCTATGCCGAATCAGGCCCAATGTTCGTGATATAGGTGGGGGGAGGGTATTCGGTGCCATAGAGGGCGCCATCCGATAAAGGTCAGCAAAATCGTAGTTATTTTTTTTCTAAGGAAATGCACTTCAAGTTCCATATACTCCTCCCGGGCAGCCATGATGCTTATTAGGCTCTAGTGACATAGGCAAACGCAGTGGGAGGGGGGGGGGTTCTGGTTGCCTGGGGGTTCTGTGCCTGGTTGCCCCCCCTAGCCCACACCATGACAATAGAAATAGAAATATATAATTTTACTAGTGCTACTCAGTATCAAACATTTTATAATTAGCACCACCTGTGGATCTTTTATCATGTGTCAGCCAGTAATAAATAAACCTGTGCACTAACTAGGAGATCTGGAAAACACGCACTGTTAGGGGTGCACTGCTACAGACAATCAATAGGATTAATTATTAATACCATATAATATAGTATCGAGTGAATGATAAGACCAATATGTACATATACAGTCAGGTGCATAATTAATGGGACATTGACAGAATTTTCATATTTTGGCCTCTATTCACCACCACAATGGCTTTGACATGAAACAAACAAGATGTGCTTTAACTGCAGACTTTCAGATTTAATTTGAGGGTAATTACATCCAAATCAGGTGAACGGTGTAGGAATTACAACGGTTTCTATATGTGCCTCCCACTTTTTAAGGGGCCAAAAGTAATGGGACAAACTAAACAATCCTAAATCTAACTTTCACTTTTTAATACTTTGTTGCAAATCCTTTGCAGGCAATTACAGCCTGAAGTCTGGAACGCATAGACATCACCAGACGCTGGGTTTCATCCCTGGTGATGCTCTGCCAGGCCTCTACTGCAAATGTCTTCAGTTCCTGCTTGTTCTTGGGGCATTTTCCCTTCAGTTTTGTCTTCATCAAGTGAAATGCATGCTCAATCGGATTCAGGTCAGGGGATTGACTTGGCCATTGCATAACATTCCACTTTTTAGCCTTAAAAAACTCTTTGGTTGCTTTTACAGTATGCTTTGGGTCATTGTCCATCTGCACTGTGAAGTGCTGTCCAATGAGTTCTGAAGCATTTGACTGAATATGAGCATATAATATTGCCTGAAACACTTCAGAATTCATTCTGCTGCTTTTGTCAGCAGTCACATCATCAATAAATACAAGGGAACCAGTTCCATTGGCAGCCATACATGCCCACGCCATGACACTACCACCACCATGCTTCACTGATGAGGTGGTATGTTTTGGATTATGAGCAGTTCCTTTCCTTCTCCATACTCTTCTCTTCCCATCACTCTGGTACAAGTTGATCTTTGTCTCATCTGTCCATAGGATGTTTTTCTAGAAATGTAATGGCTTTTTTAGATGTTGTTTGGCAAACTCTAATCTGGTCTTCCTGTTTTTGTGGCTCACCAATGGTTTACATCTTGAAGTGAACCCTCTATATTCACTCTTGGGAAGTCTTCTCTTGATTGTTGACTTTGACACATATACACCTACATCCTGGAGAGTGTTCTTGATTTGGCAAACTGTTGTGAAGGGGTTTTTCTTCACCAGGGAAATAATTCTTCTGTCTCCACCACATTTGTTTTCCGTGGTCTTCCGGGTCTTTTGGTGTTGCTGAGCTCTCCAGTGCGTTCTTTCTTTTCAAGAATGTTCCAAACAGTTGATTTGGCCACACCTAATGTTTTTGCTATCTCTCTGATGGGTTTGTTTTGATTTTTCAGCCTAATGATGGCTTGCTTCACTGATAGTGACAGCTCTTTGGATCTCATATTGAGAGTCGACAGCAACTGATTCCAAATGCAAATTTCATATCTAGAATCAACTCCAGACCTTTTACCTGCTTAATTGATAATGAAATAACAAGGGAATAGCCCACACCTGTCCATGAAATAACTTTTGAGTTGGTTGTCCCATTACTTTTGGCCCCTTAAAAAGTGGGAGGCACATATAGAAACCGTTGTAATTCCTACACCGTTCACCCGATTTGGATGTAATTACCCTCAAATTAAATCTGAAAGTCTGCAGTTAAAGCACATCTTGTTTGTTTCATTTCAAAGCCATTGTGGTGGTGAATAGAGGCCAAAATATGAAAATTCTGTCAATGTCCCAATATTTATGCACCTGACTGTAAGTTCAGGGCAGTGCTAGGTTCTTTTGCTGCTCCCCCAGACTCCCGGACTTGCTGCAATGCTCTGGAATGGTGCCCACATCTGAAATAAAAACATTCAGCTCAGACAGGATGGCCCTACTGCCGCATCTAATGGCTTACTGTGATTGCTGGTCCTGCATATGCTGGAATTATGAAATACACTTTGAATGATGCTTATTAAAGCTGGATAAGTGCTAATTATGCCCTCTTCAAGGACTGGCCACACTTGTTCTAAAATCAGGCATTAGAAATCCTGCGTTTTCCACTGTGTGAGAAGGGGGTATGGCCATGGTATGGGGGAGGCGGTGAGTGTGTGTGTGTGTATGTATGTGTTTGTGAGGAGGGGGGGCAAACCACATTGTGAAACCCATTCATAGATGCTCATGGCGGCGCAGAGCTGAAGGCAACATCGGCACATCATGTTTGGGACATGGCTGCACCTCTTTGGCAAGTCCAGTACTCCGTACAAACTGCCCTGGGTCATTGCATTGCTGGGTCTCATGTCAAATTTTGTATAATGGTCTAATGATGGTGCAGTGATAGCCTCCTGGACTTTTGTTCTGCCCTTTTGTGTAGGCCTCTTGTGAGCATGCACAGATCTGGGGTTGTGGGACAGGGGTAGGCTTTTGTGAGCAGAGTTGGGGCCATAATGGGGGACTTAGTTGGCCCAGCAGTGCCAGGTATCTCTCACCTTGGAGCACCACAGTGCCCCCATAGCTGCAGTGGCAACCAGGGAACAGGGAAGTCCAAGACAAGCCAAGTCGGCAACAGGGAATTACCCAAAAAGACAAACTATAGATGTACAAGCAAAACATTTAGCTAATCGGGGTCCTTAAATACTCCATGCTCTTATTAGTAACACATGTACTCTCAGGGGCGTCTTAAGAGAGGAGGGGGCCTGTGTGCACTCCCCGTGCGGGGCCCCCTCCTCTCTCCCCAGTGGCCAGCCACCGGAGCATTAGTAGACTCCGGGCAATAAAGTGTGCCTGGAGTCTACTGCGCATGCGCAGAACACCGGAAACATGGCCGCGGCGGCCATTTTTCCGGTGTTCTGAGCAGCGTCGCCACCCGACCACACGGACAGGTGAGTTTAAAATAATATGGGTGCAGGGTGTTCGGTGCGGAGCCCCCCTGGACCCAGGGGCCCATGTAGATACGGCACTGTGTACTATAATATAAGGCCTTGTGTCCTACAGCTCACTACGAAAGGGAGGTAGGTCTAAGTATTTCCTACATGCAACATTTGTAACATGTATGGCAAGTACTCTATTCTCTACATGCTACACGCACACACGGTAAACTCTTTTCCACGTTGACTGCGCAGTTTACATTTTTTCTTCCTGTACCACAAAATGTTTATTCCCAGTCGTTGAATCTGTTTCTAACACAGGGCCTGACTCAGAAAGGATCACAGCTGTGATTACGCACCCTATCGGCCGATTGTACATGCGTATGCATCACAGTGTGCTTGCGCAAACCAGCCACTGCAATCGGGACTGCGTTCGCAGCTACTATGCAGACCCATCGCAGACTGATTGACAGGAGCGTTTGTGGGAGGTGACCGGGGGGGGGGGGTCTGCGAAACGCAGGCATACCAGTGCATTTGAACGCCGTTACAGGGGCATGCATAAATTATCCACTGCGATGCCATACGCAGCTCAGGCTTTCACTACGTGCAATGAGGTTAGCAATTCCTGAGTAAGGTCAGAGCTTGTGGAAGTGAGCGTGAGGCTACGATGGTACTCCATGTTACCGATGGTTTCGCAGTCTTGCTAAGTATTACGGATGTGTGTAAGGTAAGGTGGGAGTCCTTATGTTGCGCTGCGACAGAATAGCGATCGCAATGGTTTAGCATATCGTCGCAGTGAGACTGCGTGCGTAACCCCAGACGCGATGGCTCTTGTGATCCGTACTGAATCAGGCCCACTGTAAAATGGTGAACAGCCATCAAACAAGACTTTTGCTTGGGCGCTAATATGACACCTTTTTTTTTCTTCTCTTAAGGTACTGAAAAATCCCGAAAAATACAAATACAAAGAACCTGCAGCACAAGAAGCGGTCGGCGCTCTCCAACGCGGCACGTCTCTCCGACGCTCAGCGTATGCATTCTCCCACCAGAGGGGATACGGTGATCTCATCTCCAGCGGACGCAGCATACGTAACAGGAAGGCACCAATGAACGGTTCTTTAGACCGGAATATTACAGGGAATAATGGAGGTGGTAGGAACCGCTGATCAGGAGAATAAGAAAGATTGTGAAAGACTATTCGCAGAAATGGGCGAAAGAAAGGAGGACAAGTCCTTGTGTTTACATGGTCTTCGGCGACCACAATATTTAAGTAGACCTATTAGCCTTTCATTACTAAATGATCCTAAAAGATAAATAACGGGTATATTACGCTTTGGAGCGTGACATCACATCTAGGTCAAAACTTTCTATTTCCCGAAGGCTCCTATTTACATTATTCCGTTATTACTGCACCCTGAGCCAACAATACTGACGTACAATCAGACTGATGTGAATGACAAATGAACAGAGCTGTAGAAATGTATGTGGAATCATATTACCAAAGGAGAGAAATAAATGAATGTAGCATCAATCAATAATGAAATGAATAAATCATGGCAATGGGGTGACGCCTGGCGGAGTGGGCGAGCGGGCGCACGCGCTGAGAGCTTGTGTCACCATTATCCTGAAAACACTACAGTGCGGTAACCGTCACCCTGTCCCTGCTAAGGGTCCCGGGAGCCCTGCTGGCTGTGAGATGGGCAAAGCGGGGGCCAACTCTGCCGCAGCCAGGCTTGGGAAATATGCCCGGGGCTTACAGCAAAGATGGCTCTGGTGAAGCCCTGAATTCCTCACTCCCACTAATCAACCTAATGCAGAGGCAGAGAAGCCGGGGAGAGAGTGTGGGCGAGGCAGAGCAAAGAATCCCTACAATGGAGGACACTATTGATCCAATCATAGGGACAATGGCACAATTTTATATACGCTAGTTGGTTCTTCCTGTGTGGGCAGAGAAAAAAGTCACTGAGGACTTCCTGCAGAAATGACTGGTACAACGCTTTGGAAAAGTGTCACTCACGGAACTGTTTGGAACAGGCTCATCCTGTTGGGCCTTGGCTCTGATTCAGAACCGCTCGCTGTTGGTGGCCGCTCGCAGGGAATGTGGGCGTTTATATATTTTTGCTTTCTCCGGCCACTCGCAAAGCTGTGGGAGTCCACCCATAGCTTGTGCGAGCGGCCAGGAGACCGTCGCGATACTCGCGACCATCTGGCTCGCGACAAGACCCTGGGGTAGGGTCTAGCTGCCGCAAGGCCGAGTGGACTTCCTGTTCTAATAGTGCAGCAAATCCACTACTGACATCACTAGTGATGTCAGTTAGTCCGCCCTAGAAACGCCGCCCTTAGGAACGCCTGCGTTTGTGCAGCCACCCCCCCTACCCGCCCACAAAACGGGGCAAGTTGTCAATCACCATCAACAGCGGCCCCGTCTTGTTGTGAGCCCCGTAGCGACTGAACTTCAGTCGCTCAGCGGGGCTCGCGCATGCGCAGTTCATTAACATCGGGCCACTTGCGAGCGGCTCTGAATCGGGCCCCTAGTGTGGTAGAGATGTCCATTGGTGGATAAAAATGACAGAACAATGAGATTAATAATGTGTCTGCGGATGTAACATGCAAAAGCCATCCAAGAGAAAATGTGGCTCCGCGTACTTCAGCTTCCATGCTCCATGCTATACCCGGCCAGGCTGCAATCCCTGCTGGATAGCCAGTCCAGATTTTCCACCACCCAGTTGCATGCAGAGGACCTGTTACAACCAGACTATGGGCCTGATTCAGAGCCGTTCGCTATTTGCGGTCGTTCGTTCAAAAACAAGGGGTGGCTATTCAAATGATCCGTTCGCAAATTGCAGTCTGTTCACACCTCTAAGTCTGAACGAGCGTGCAAAACATACGCTCGTTTATTTGTTAAAAACGCCCCCTGGCCGCTCGCACCATACGTCATGTCCGCTATTTATTAGATTAATCGAGTACATCGAACAGCGTATGAACTGCTCGCTATTCTTGTGGTTGGTTTTTTCAACCGCTATTTTGCGAGCAGTTCTGAGTTTAAAAAAACCAAGTGACGTGGTCAATGACGCTGCTGTATTAATTATGCACTCCCTTAAAACGCCCGTTTTGACCTTTAAGCACGCCTGCGTTCGAATTCCACTCCCCCGTTTACAAGCACCTTCCCCTGTTACCACCCACATACGCCTCATTCTGTCACTCAAAATAGCAGGCACTCGCTATATAGCGTACAAACGATTTTCGGCCGCACTGACTGGTTCGCGCATGCGTACTAAAAACCGTACGCATGCGCGATGTGCGAACATCGCTCGGAACGAGCGTACGGCCGCTAGCGAGCGGCTCTGAATGAGGGCCTATATTGACAGAAGATGGGATTACTTTGTGTGTCCTACCTCCAATGCAACCAAACTGCTGTATCCACCACAAGTATCACCCCAGTAACTAACGTCCATGTACAGGACTGTGATTGTTTGAACTTTGTGCTTTCTAAGATGCCATATTTTTTTAGACATTTTTTAAAAGTTTTTTTTATTATTGTTTTAGGATGCATTGTTTGCAGTATGGGGAAGGGGACAGTTGGGGGCTGCTCGTGAGCCTAGTAAGGGGCTCATTCAGAGGTGAATGCACATTTCCCGTCGTTGTACATAGGAAAAGACTCACGCGAGTGAAAGTGCTGTATAACGCAGTCAGATACACTGTAATGTTTTATTAATAAAAGCAAAAGATTCATCTACCATATTAGTAACAAATAATTAAAATCATTTCATATACATTGTTTAGCTCTAAATGGGAGTTGTCTTTACTGCAGCCGTTTGTATAGAGAAAACAAATACGTAGTAAAGTGGATACAATACAACAACCACTAATGTTTTCAGCAATATCAGCTGGATCAGTGGATCTGCAATCGGCCAATCAGAAACAGCACCTCTATTCTGGAACTATGAAACTTTCTGCCAGCCTCCACACCAGTGCCCATAACTCGCTGCTCCGCTCCTGTGACCACCCACCTACCCTCTCTCCCAGGCAGTGGTGTAACTAGGGTATTTGGAGCCCAGGGCAAATTTGAAGAGGGAGCCCCACCCCGGCAAAAAATGGGCGTGGTCACTTAAAAATGGGGCGTGTCAACATGACACACCCCTTTATTTTCACGCTGAACATTCCTACTCATATGCACCTTAATCCCAGTAGTACCCCTTATACAGTACCCCCAGTATGCAGTTGTGGTCCCTCTTATGCAGGCCCATAGTAGTGCCCCTTATACAGTATCCCCAGTAGTGGTCCCTCTTATACAGCCCCCAATTAGTTCCCCTTACTCAGTACCCCCAGTAGTGCCCCCCCAAATGCAGTGCCCCATGTAGTGTTCCCCCTTATGCAGTGCCCCCAGTAGCAGTCCCCACAATGCTAGTCCCCCCCTTCGCAGTGCCCTTTATATAGTGCCCCCAGCAGTAGTCCCCCCCATGCAGTGCCTCTAGTAGTAGGCCCCTTTTGTAATGCCCCCAGTGGTAGTTCCCCCCCCCAAGTAGTAGTCCCCAGTAGAGGTTCCCCCTCCCAATTAAGTGCCCCCAGTAGTAGCCCCCCCCAGTAGAGGTCCTCCCAATAATGGTGCCCCCAGTAGTAGCCACCCTTCCCCCGTTGTGCCCCCACCCCCAGTAGAGGTCCCCCCAGTAGTAGACACCCCCCTCCCCCGTTGTGCCCCCAGTAGTGCAGACAGGTTTAAAAAATATATATATAAAAATATACTTACCTGAATCCACGCTGCTGCTCCAGACCGCGACACCGCTCCCGCCGCCACTCGCCAGTCCTCCCGGGCTGGCGCGCTCAGCATTATGGGAGAGACGTCATGATGTCATGACGTCTGTCCCATTACCCACTGCAGGAGCCGGACGGAAGCCCGGCTCTTGCAGTGGGTGCTGCAGCAGTCAATGAGTCTATCTGACTCTCATTGGCTCCTGTTTAACACACGCATCGCCGCCAGCGCTGGCGGCGATGCGTGTGTTATGCACAGCCTGAGCCCGCCTCCTAGCGCTATTGGGCAAGCGCTCAGGGGGAGGGAACGGGCTTAGCTGTGCAGCACAGGACCGGCGCTGGAAGCCTAGCGCAGGTCTTGTGTAAATGTGTAGTGCTAACCGAAATCACTGCGGTCGGCGCTACACTGGTGGCTAACTAGGGCGGGCCGGACCATGGCCGGCGGCGCCCCCCTGCACCGCCAGTCCCACGGCGCCCAGGGCACGCAGCCTGCCTGATACCCCCCCTAGTTACGCCACTGCTCCCAGGTCACCCTCGTTACATTCCTCCCTCATAGACTGTAAGCTCTTGTGGACAGCTTCCTCTTCCATTCTTTTCTCCTCCTGGCAAATAACTCTGACACCAGTGCTCCTTGTTCCCATCTCCCTTTTCCCCACTGGCGACTCTGATCCTGTCTGCTCACCCACTCAGTGGGTACAGGCTCACTGAATGCCATTGTGCTTTCAACTCACACTTGCCCTCTACCAACTCTGGGACATATACCGCTGAGGTGAACCATATTTGTGTCTCTCGAGATGTCAGGAAGTTAGTCAGTTACCGCGGCGACCATGTTCAGACATCTGCCATAGGGTAGGTGTTATATCCGATGGTGAATTCGATGGTGCAACCGATGCGTCTGATGGTGCGTTTTTAAACACATATCGACGGATTAGCACTGCAGCTGGTTTGCGTCTCGGTAAGCACCGCATCGGCTGCGGCGTTAGCATAAAGATGCAGTTGCTTAAAAAGACAAAACCGTGGCTGTAATAGCGCCCGCCTCTGAATCACACCCTAAGTGAGAGGACTCGTTATAACACTGAGGCTATTGTTATTGTATCTAATGCTGGGTACACACGGGACAATCAGTTCAGCGAATGATACCGCTGAACGATCTCCCTTGAAATTCAGGGTGTGCTGGATGAACGATATTGTTTATCCACACACTAAATATATCATCAATGACCAACGATCGTTCTCCCATATGGAAAATGAACGTTATCGTCCAGGTTGGCCTGCATGCATGGGCGATGGACGATATTGTTATCGTCCAGCGGGAGCGCGCATCCTTGGTAGTTGCATACACACGGAACGATATATTGTTGAACGATATCGTTATCGTTCAAAGATATTGTCTCGTGTGTATGCACCTTAAGTCAGACACTTCTCCTGAATACTATAAATGAGTTAGTTATGTTTGATATTCTACCAAAAAAGATTTACACGCTATATTATAATCACACACATACACTAATGCAAGAATTAACGGTTCATTAGGCATCAAAGTCATTATATAAGGACCAATCGTGTTTGTCCCCCCTTTTGTATTGTGCTCACCAGTCAGAGATGATGGAGGCGCTTTCAGGATTTGTACTTTCTCCCCCTCACAGGTAGGATTCGGGAATATATTGCCAACCCTTCTCTGCCAGACCCAGCTCACAGAGGTTCAGGGTTCTCCTGATGATTTCTTACTTAATATTTGCTTATATAAAGAAAAAAATTTTTTAAATAAGTGAAAATGATATAAAACATTAAACCATAAACAGGATGTAGCCGGCATCCCGGCGCACACAATACCGGCGTTCACAATCCCGGCGCCGGAAACCCGACAGTAATCAGAGTCCTGGCTCCAGAATCCCAACGTCTGCGATCCCTACGGTATTAGGGTTAAGGATTGGACGGGAGGGGGGGTTAGGGTAACGCTGCGAGAAATGTGGGTTAGGGTTAGAATACTTACCTGTATGCGTCGGGATTTCCACTGTCGGGATTACACTACTGGGATTCTGACCGCCGCAGCCGATGCGGTGCTTACCGAGACGCAAACCGGCTGCAGGTGATTCTGACCGCCGGCATTATCAGCGCCGGGATCACGTACCCAAACCCCATATCCATACGTTTCTGGGGCGCTGCATATATACCTACAAGACATTTATGGGAATTAACATTTCATATACAGATATTTTTATTTATGTATGTTATTTATATAGCGCTCTTATATTCCACAGCGCTTTGCAGAGAATATTTTAGTCATTCACATGAGTCTCTGCCCCAGCTGAGCTTACAATCTATATAACCTATCACATGAACACTAGGATTGTTTTTTGTCAGAAGCCATTTAAACTACCAGTATGTTTTTTAGAGTGTGGAAAGAAACCAGAATACCCAGAGGAAACCAACGCAAACACAAGGAAAACATACAAACTCCAGGTATTGGACTCATGATCTCAGTGCTGGGAAGCAGCGATGCTAGCCATTACGCCAACCAGGCAGATATAGATGCAATCCCCAGGGTGTATGCAGGCCTTTTCACATTAGCTGCAGCTATGTCCAGTGGAAAACACAGCAGTGTTCACAGTTAAACCACCAACGCGTCTCGATCAGAAAACCTTTGTCAAAATAAACTGTTCCAATGAATTATATGCCTTCGAAGACAACTGATTCCAGTGGAGTTTGCTTAGGGGGGTACCTTATCAAAATGGGAAAATTCTGATGTATCAATTATTTATTTTTAATTTGTAATAAAGTACTGCTGTGTACACACTATGGCCCGTATTCAATTTGAGGCGAAAAGTTCGGATCCGCGATACTTTTTCACCGATGACGTCATTTTCACCTGTTTTGCTTTTACACCGTATTCAATTTGAAGGACTTTCCACCTAGGCAGAAAGTCAATGAAATGTACTAGGCAAAAAAGTTTCGCCTATGAATAGCAGGCGGAAAAAAGTGCAGAATTGGGGTTTTGGAGTGCAACGTTGCAGGAACTCCCGTGCAGCCTTCAGACAGTCCCCCAAAGGTAAACTGTGTCAAAAGAAATTTTAAAAACACTTAAGGACACCCCAAAAAATGACTTTGAAAAAGGGGGCGAATAAAAAAAATGTTGGGGGACAAAGTTAAAAACTAGCGAACTTGACTCTGGTGGGGTCCCCAAGTGTTTTCATCATTGCAGGTGCTTGCGGCAGGTGGATTTTACACGATTTTTTCAACTTCACTTTAGCAACTTTTAAATATGCTGACCCCCATTTTCAAGTACCCCAAATTTGCTGGGATAAGTTATTTTCTGGAAAAAATACTCCAGAATACTATTCTTCACCACTTGTACAAAAACGCTATTTAGCAGCTATTGAGCCCGTTTAAAAACACCAAATACCTTCAGCAAGCCAAATCGGGAGGTACCATAGTGAACCCCCATGTCAGAGCATCTTTTGGGGGGTGACAGTCTGATTTCCCCAAATCTGGCAATACTTTCCGCCTGGTCAAGTTTTGCCAGGTCCTGTTTTTGCGTAGTTTCAAATTGAATACGGGGTAAAACGATACTTTTCCGCCTACAAAACAAGCGAAGTAAGCGAAAAGTCTGGGCCGCGAAAAAGTATCGCGGCTCGGCTCAAGTTGAATACGGCTTTAAATGTTGTACAATCTGCCCACTAACGATATATTGCATAGTGCATTGGCTGGTGTGTACAGACGATATGTCTGTGAACTACATCGTTCACAGACGTATAGCATCTGTCCACATCGGGCGACCCACCAAATGCCTGTACACTTGCTGCAGGGACCAGCCGACACAGATATCTCAACAGGGCGGTCAATATAATTGCCTGACCAGTTGTAAAATAAGCGCTGGCCACTCGGTATGCAGATCGCTGGATAGGCTGACAAGTCGCCCTGGGGTGTACCCAGCCTAAGAAGGAAAAAGCATTAGAGGTTTTTTGTATTATTTATCTACATTATAAAGTATTTTTTTTGTTGTGCAGTGGAAAAAAATCCATTTTGATTCCCTGATGTAAGAAAGTAAAATGCTGAGAGCATCAGAAGCTTTCTTACTGTAAAAACCCTTCATATTGTCAAGTCTCCACTAAGATGTGCCCTACGTGCCTGATTCTGAGACACACAAGTCCAAATGCGGTCGCTTCTAGTGGATTTCAGCAAACTGCGCGTGCGCCACTGCAAACAAATGCATTTTTGCATCTCTTCGGAAAAGTCGGATGAATCTTGGACGTTTCAGTCGTCTGTGAAGTGGGCGTTTTGTAGAGGCAACCGGGCTTATGCGTGGAAGAGAACAGTTTCGTGGGAGTGTAGTCAGAGTTAAGGTGCCTACACACTTAGCGATAATTTACACGATTTGCCCAATTCGGACGCATCATGACAACAAATCGTGTAAAATATGCCCAAATCGTGAGTGTCCACTCACGATCACGATGCGCGTCCCCTGCAGGTCGTACATCGCATCTTCAGATCTGCCGTGCTGTAGGGCAGATCTGACAATCTCAGTCACGATGCGCTGGAATAGTTAGGAGGCACGATAGATCGTTTGTCACATTGGACAGTTTTTAACACCAAATTGTGCCCACGACTGCCGGGGAGCTGCTGGGGAGAGTTCAAGGGGAAATCTGACACAATGTCGGATCGTGAGCACATCGCCAAGAGTGTAGGCACCTTTACCCCCATACTTGCCTACTCTCCCAAAACACCCGGGAGGTTCCTGAATCTGGAATGGCTCTCCCGGACACCCAGACAAGTAGTAAAATCTCCCGGAGGCTGCCCCAGGGCTGTCAGAGCAGCTTGATGACGCGATTCGCACGGGATCCCATCATCATAAGTACTTTGCCTGCTTTACAATGCTGGTAATCACGCCATTGCATAGAAGGGACAGGGCCACAATGACACCACAGCGCCACTCAATTGGCCCGTGCAACACCCCCCCCCCCCCTACTTCGCCAACCAGGCTGCCCATAGCAACCAATCAGATTTTACTTCTCACTTATCTAGCACCTTCTAGAACAGTGGTCAGGGAACAGGGGTAAATTAGCCCACATGGGGTAAAAATTTAATTGCTGGGGGCAATGGACGGACAGCCGGGCATGCATATGAATCATCTATAATATAGTATGATTCATATGCATGCCCGGCTGTGCCGCAGGGAGGCTCTAAGCCGGACGCCCACTGAGATATTACCAGCGGGCGCCAGCTCCTTCCCTGCAGCGCCGCGTTCTCTTCTGAACTCCAGCTTCCGCCTCTCTCCATGCGCACTATGGGAGAGACGTCATGACGTCTCTCCCATAGTTCCGAGAAGCAGCCGGGCGGACAGGACAGCGGCGGATGCAGGGATTAAGGAGTTTTTTTTTTGTACAAGCGGCACTACAGGAGCATTATATGGGGGCACTACTGCAGGTGCATAACTATGGGGGCACTACTACAGGTGCATTATATGGGGGCACTACTACAGGGGCATTATATGGGGGCACTACTATATGATTTCCTTCCTTTCAAATCAAGGGGATAACGTCGGCGTATCTAAATATATTTTGGGGTAAAAGGTAAAAAAGTTCCCTGACCCCTGTTCTAGACGATGATACCTGGAATCTGATTGGTTGCTATGGGCAACATCACTTCTTAATAGAACTCACATCACAGACCCTCCAACATGACCCGTTCCATTAGGTACAAAACACTCTGCTCCTGGACTTCCCACCTAATGTATGATTGCAGTCACCTGTGTTGAACTAGGTAATTGATGAGACAGGTGTTTCAGCACAGGTGACTGCAATCATACATTAAGTGGGAAGTCCAGGAGCAGAGCATTTTGTACCTAATGGAACAGGTCATGTTGGAGGGTCTGACATCTTAGTAAATTTACACCCTAGAATCTGATTGGTTGCTATGGGCAAAATCTCCACTTGTAAAAACCCGCACTTTTGTCCTGTGTTTTGCATCTTGCTGGAATCCTCTGTCCGGGTGTCCCTAGCAATGTGAGTGTGTGTTCTCGTCTCTATATCTGCCGGCCCACACAGTCATCCCGGCTTCTATTGCACAGTTTACGGATCATAACTCATATAAGCCATCCGACAAAATGGCCGACAACATCTCTACAAAGGCGACACTATTTGCTGGAGACAGCGCCGGCCGTGCCGTGACGTCAGAGGTGCGGGTCCAGCCTGCTGCGCCTGCGCACTCGGCGGCAGGAAGCCGATCTGATGCAACCGGCTGCCATCAGCAGCAGCAGACAGCAGTGTGTGTGACTGACATGGAGGAGATCAGTGCAGGGACAGCGCAGCTCAGGATCGGTGAGAGATGGGACTGGGGGCTGCTCTGTGCACAATGGGCCTGTATGCATGTGTCAGGGGCATAAACAGCATTTATATCGCTGGTTGGAAATAGTCAGTGCCTGCAGGGCTGCCATTACATACACTGTATGATGTCTAACATGTGTACTGTGTAACACATAACGTGTATGTACCGTGTCTCTGCCTGTCCTGCAGCCTGATAGCTATGCCACACATCCATAAGCACAATTGTTATATATGTATTAGGCCATTGCAGTGTCTCAGTGTATCTCTGACTGTAAGCCATGTGTTGGGTCACCTAGCCCTAGTATAACCATACATGCGCCTAATGGGTTCTTCCAATGTTTACAGACTTCAACCCGACTAATTGCACGATGCCCCCACCCTTGTTCCATCTCCGTCCCTCTATATGGCCTGCAGATCATCTCGCCACTCTGTCCTCCGTCCTCTGGGGCTATTGCAATTTGGCAATCAGCCTTTTTTCTCCCGCATTGACCTGGCTGTAGCTTCTAGGGTAGATTTTCCCTGAGCAGTATAGGTCATATAAAGGACGAAACGCGTGTGACACCGGCGCGCTGCGAGTTCATTGTTAGTCTGCTATGTTTTTGCCACTTCAAAATACTGGGAGTCACCCATTGTGTATTGTTTGTGTTGTTGTTTTTTGTGCATATGTTACTTTTATGTACTTTTTTTTTTTTCTGCAATTAATCATAATGTAAGCTTAGGGCAAAACTATTAGTGAATTGCCAAGCTGTTGCGTGTAGCTTTAGCTTTGCTCTTGTACCCAGCGTTTCGATATTATCAACAACTGATTAGTACAGTATAAAGTCATTGGGAGAATCGTGGTAGTTGCAGCTATATGGATTGTATTTCCCAGTGATAACCTTGCTCTGTGCACTACCATGTTTTCTGATAATTGGCCGTATTGACCGAGGTTACACTTATGTAGTGATCGGGTGGTGATCTATAAATAAAGCTTTGTAAAATAAAAATGTAGGTTTCACACTTCCCTTTTCAATACACTTTGTGTCAGATTACAACAATATTGGTTATCTATTGGTAAGTACAAATAGGCAAAGAGATACTGGACCTCATTCAGATTCGGTCGTAGCGGGCGCACGGTCGTACGCCACCGATGTTCGCTAAACTGCGCATGCGTAAAGTTCGCAATGCGCGTGCGCAAACTAGCTGCTACGATCACAAATTTCTCTCTCCTTGAACACAGCCAGGTCGGTAGTTTGAGTGACAGAATGAGGCGTTTGTGGGTGGTAACAGGGGAAGGTGCTTGAAAACGGGGGAGTGGAGATCCGAACGCAGGCGTGCCTAATTATGCGAACGGCGTTTTATGGGAGTGCATAATTAACAAAGTAGCGTCATGGCACATGTGACATGGGAGGTTTTTACACTGACATGATCGTAGAGCTTAAGAGAGGGTACGGTCAGCCTTAAGCTCTACGACCAGTTCCGATGGTTCTCGATGGTCTCGATTAATCCTTATATGCCCGGAGATGACGTGTAATGCGTACGAGAAGGGGGCGTATTTTTTTGTCTTCCGGCCGCTTCCTCCCCTTGGTCGGCCAGCTACCGATCCGATCTTAGGGACGCAACTTGCGAGGGAATCATTTGCATATCCGGACCCTTTTCCCGTACGACCGTGCGGCCGCAACGACCGACTCTGAATGAGGTCCACTGTACCCAGTGCTGTGTCATAGGTGCTTTCCACTACAACTCTGAGCTGCAGGAAAGTCCAAAAGCCGACTTCTCTAGCGGTTTGTGCAACCACCAACAATCCCACTTTCACATTCCATAGAGGTGCTTAGGAAATTAAGCAATGTTGGGGGTACCGTATTCTACTGTCGCGAGTGCAGACGCACATTGCAGAAAATTGAATACGCTCCTAAGATGGAGATTCAATACGTCGTCGGGTTGTGCAGGAGCCACACGAGAAGCATCTCCACAGTGTATTTCTGCTATGAAACGTCACTTATTTTGCTGAAACTACAAAAATGAATGAAGTTTTCTCTACCGATCTAACCGGAAATGTAAGGGGCTTGGAGCCTGATTCAGCAAGGATTGCAACTGCTAAAGCGTACGCAGACGGGTGATTGTTGCGTTCTGCGCATGTGCGAATGCCTCACTGCGATCGGGACTGCGATCACAGTGAGTACTGACTGGAAGTACTGTTTGGGGGAGGTGACGAGGGGGTGGTCAGAGAAACACAGGCGTGCCAGTGCGTTTGGACGCCGTTGCAGGGGCTTGCATAGATTAGCCACTGCGATGGACTACGCAGCCTGAACTATCACTGCATGCAGGACAGTTAGCAATTTTGTGGTAGGGTCAGACCTGCCTTAAATGTGCAAGTGGCTCCGATGTTACCGATGTTTTGGCTGGATTGCAAGGTATTACGGATGTGCGAGAGGGGAAGTGGGCGCCTGCATGTTGTCCAGGCGAGTAATTTGCGATCGCATACTTTCCCAGCAGAACCGAGTGCACGATTGCAGCCTCGAGTACATAGCGATCCTGGCTGAATGAGGCCCATAGTTTAATCTGTACCTAAATGTAAGAAAGTCAATTTCTTTGAAAGCTCCGTTCTACCATCTTTGCATAGTCAAGCTGAATGTGGCCTTCATTGTGCTGTATATATTTGAAATAAAGAAAATATACATGATTATGATGATATTAAGCAAACTTTTTTTTCCACCTTTTTCACAAGACAGGTATATAAAAGCCTGACTTTATAGTTTGATTTCCTAATTTGTGCCCAGGGATGTAGGACAGATTAACAGCAACATAGAAGTATTCTCTATGTAATCTGTAAATGATTTTCTAAATAATTGCCGTTTTCCTGATGTACAAAGGAAGTCAGAGAGTGCGATTCAGCCTGTTCTACTACATAATCACAGTGTGTTTTAGTTTCTGTTCCTCTTTAACGAGATAGACTTGCTAGAATTGGAATCAGTATGATTTACCGCCGGCCGCTTGACTGGCGGTTCAAATCCCGACAGCGGAACCCGGCAGCGGTCAAGATCCCGAAGCTAAAAAGGTAAGTACTAACTAACCTAATTTTACCCCCTAACCCTCCCTTAGGGATGCCTAACCCTAACCTCCCCCCAAGTGCCTAACCCCAACCTCCCGGGAGGGTGCCTAACCCTAAGTCCCCCCACGGGAGCCCGTAATCTCCCCCCTCGATCGGTAAGCTGGGTGTCGGGCTCCCGGCGTAGGTCTAATGACTGGTGTCGAGATTTCGATGCCTGTCATTAGACACTTGCCGGGATTTGACAGTCGGGAAGCCGACGGCCGTCATTGCGACTGTGGGCTTCCTGACTGCCTCCCCTAGAATTACAGCTCCCAGCCGTCACACCCAGAAGGTAATAAGTTAGAAGAGCAGAAAGAATAAAAGCCAGGTAAGGGGGTGTGATGGACATGGAGCGTTTCTGCACCGTGCATGATTGTAACTCAGCAATAGTCTGTGACAAATCTGTATAATGCACCGATATAATTATAGAAAACACGGGTGGTGCTAATACCTGTATAATCGGCTGTATAAAAGTTATCTTCTATTGCACCTTCTTACATCACTATTAATCAAAGTTAGTACATCTCTGTGGGAGGCTTGTCAGGACATACCTCACCCATGCCAGAGTGTGGCAAAGAGCGTAAACTTCACATTGGTTCACACACTGAACAATATCATTTTTATCTGCCTCCAGTAAATTTGTCAGATATCCCCTGAATGAGATAGCGAAGCCTCCGTATACCTGTCCGAGTCACAGACACCTGAGGTGTGTCATTAATATCCTAACCCTGTTTGTATATGAGCCCTTTCTGTAATGGGAAGAACTAGAAATATTGGTTCATAAAGTAACAAATGCCTAATTTTCCTCTCTCGTCACTTACTGTACTCCCCTCCTCTGCCAGTCTCTACACTGGCTTCCTGTCCACTACAGAATCCAACTCCTCTCCTCTTGTCTACATCTCCAGCCTCCTCTCCCTCACCTACATCTCCAGCCTCCTCTCCTCTTGTCTACATCTCCAGCCTCCTCTCCCTCACCTACATCTCCAGCCTCCTCTCCCTCACCTACATCTCCAGCCTCCTCTCCCTCACCTACATCTCCAGCCTCCTCTCCACTCACACTCCCTCCCACCCACTTTGCCTCTCCTCATCACATAGTCCCACTCCTGCTTTCAGGATTTTTCCCTCACTGCTACCAGCTACTGGAATTCCCCCATGCTCCATCAGACTGGCATCCAGCCCCCTGGATTTCAAACCTTACCCCTCAAAACCCACCCCTCCTCCTAACACTCCCTACCTAATAGCAAAAAATATGGTAGTTGCTCAATCAGCTTAATATACTACAGGTGCTTGTAAAGGGCGGGGTTTACACTGAACACAGAAAAAAGAAAATTGCCCTCCAGCACACTGCAGATAAATCAAAAATACTTGAATCCTACATGATAATAGAAGTTCAGAGGTATTGGTTTACATACATTTGCAAATATATGAATAAGCGCTGGGCCGTCGTCAAGGCTCCTCTATACCAGCGTCCCTAAAATTAAGGGGTTCACGTCCGAGAAGCAAGGCACCCCAAAAAATTCCAGCCAAGGACCACCCCCAGGGCATCACACGAAAAGGGGAAAAAAGGTGATAGTGAAGTGTTAAAGGATAGGTGTGTAAAGATAAATCAATAAGTGTTAATGAGATGTAAAAGAATTAAAATGACATAAATAATACACAAACACATAGAAAAGTGAAAAAATATTCTATGTGAATTAAGTGGTGATGCCATGAGCAAGGTCCAGCCAGAACAATCCCGGGAGCCCCACTCCCAAACGCTCACCCCAAAATAATTATTGCTACATAATAGCAGCACCCACTCTGGATCATATAATAACAAATTGATGTACTGCATGATAACAGTACATGTATGAACTGAGAGCTAACTTACCTTGGAGGTACCCCAAAAAACCTCCACATGGCACTAAAAGGATCAGCACCTCCTCCTAATGCTGACTCCTTTCATGCCTCCAAACTGCAAGCAAAAAATATGGTAGTTGCTCAATCAGCTTAATATACTACAGGTGCTTGTACACTTCACTATCACCTTTTTTCCCCTTTTCGTGTGATGCCCTGGGGGTGGTCCTTGGCTGGAATTTTTTGGGGTGCCTTGCTTCTCGGACGTGAACCCCTTAATTTTAGGGACGCTGGTATAGAAGAGCCTTGCCGACGGCCCAGCGCTTATTCATATATTTGCAAATGTATGTAAACCAATATCTCTGAATTTCTATTATCATGTAGGATTCAAGTATTTTTGATTATCTGCAGTGTGCTGGAGGGCAATCTTCTTTTTTCTGTACTCCCTACCTAATATAAGATGATGAGATTATTGTGTGCTGTTTGTCATTACCCCAATGTACGGACTCAGTGTTCTCCATCCAGAAAATGCTGAGATCTGGGTAGTTTTAAGAGAGGGGGCAGTGTAATACTTTGCAGTAATGAAAAATGTTGATATAGTTTGAAGACTCTTGCAGATATTGCCCACTTGCTGGTTGGACCCTGATACATTTTGAAGACTGCGGGTTATTGCCCGCTTGCTGGCTAGACACAGATATAATTGTGTCGGCAACGCGCGCTGAGTGCACAGCTACACGGCCCGTCTAAACTTTCTGCAATGTTCCCGCCATCCAAACCACGGCCTGCCTCCCAAAGACGGGTGGAGGGAACTCTGTGACTAGCGCAGTAAAGCTGTGTACACACTATACAATGTATCTTATAATACAAGGGTTGTTCAAAAAGTAATACCTAAATCAGGGGTTCCCAACCACGGTCCTCAAGGCACACTAACAGTCGAGGTTTTAAGGATAGCCATAGTTAAGCACAGGTGACTTAATTAGTACCTTTAGTTATTTTGATGTAACCATCTGTGCTAAAGCATGGATATCACTAAAACGAGGACTGTTAGTGTGCCTTGAGGACCGAGGTTGGGAATCACTGGCCTACATGCTCACAACTCAAATTTTGTTATAGATACAGATTTGAAAATTTGCAGTAAAATACTTTGAAGTCTTAGTAACAGAATGACTCTGCTCAAAAAATTCACCATCTGCCCTCAAACATTTTCTCCACCTTTCAACCCAAGCTGTGAATCCACTTTGGAAAAATTCCAGTGTTTGGTGTTTGACCCAGGAACGTAGGGCGTTTTTAACAACCTCTATGTCTTCAACAATGTTGACCCCGGAGACAGTATTTGAGAGGGCCAAACAGATGAAAGTCAGAAGGGGCCAAATCAGGACTGCATGGTGGATGTGGCATTATTCCCACCCCGTTTTGGCAATGGGTGCAGATGTTGCCATCGAAGTGTGAGGTCTGACATTGTCGTGGTGTAAGATGACATTTGACAGTGGAATTGTTGACCTTTGTTTGCAGATGGCTTCTTTCAGCTTCTTAAGTGTAATAATGTATCGATCATGTAATAATGTACGACATTGAGCACCCACACTGAACGATATATTGTTCAGGGACGTCATCCCCGAACTTGACAATATCGTCAGGTTGCCCTGCAAGTACTGGCGATGAGCAACGTCGGCAGTGGTCGTTGACGGCATATCCACTGGCCGATATAGTTAACGATATCGTTATCGTTCAATCGTTCATTTTATCGGCTAGTGGAAACGCGTCATAACAGTCCAGGTTTTAAGGATAACCATGCTTGGACGCAGGTGACTTAATTGGTACCTCAGTCTTTTGATTTAACCATCTTTGCTCAACCATGGATATCCTTAAAACCTGGACCACAGCCTTGCGGATGTGGACTGAGCGCTAAACTAAAGCCACCAAGAAAAAAAAAAATGTTTTTAAAAACGGGGCTGGGGGAAAGGGAAATCAAGTAAAAAGAATTGAAGTAACAAAAGGTAGATATAAGGACGGGGAAGAGTTACGACTGGGGATGAGAATAGAAAAAGTGAGAAGCCAGAGAATTAAAAACAATGGGTCATATGATCACAATGGTTATAGCCTCTTAGGGACTGGTTGGGGGGGCCAATTACCGGTATGGTCCGGTGTTGTGGAAGTGCTATCCCTAACTTATCCTATACTGGGCAAGGACAGTGACAATATTAAAATGAACCTCTATACACACCTTCCTATACCTTCTAATATCCTGCCTATACCTTCTAAGGATGACGCTAATTTGCGTACGCAGTCATACAGTAAATAAAGATTTAGACCTGGAATCTGTGGTTCCAAGGCACAAGTATTATTCAAGTAAAAGTACAGTCAGTTACACGCAATTGATCCAGACACAATTTAGGCGCAAAGGAATTATACAGACCCAAGTACAGTATACATACGCAGCGCTTCCGGTACTAGATGTTAGGCATCAGCAAGAAACCCCTCAGTCAGCATTCAGCAAGAAGTCTAAAAGCCCAGCGTTTGAGCACAGATATTTATACCCCCCCAGAATAGACAGGACAATAGAGAAGTTTGTTGCTGATGTCATTGGTTCCCAGGGGAGAAGCATCTGTTACAGAGCATTTAACAGGCTGGTTCAAATAGACTCTCCCTGCTTCTAACAGCTGGGGGTCTTTCCCCCCCCCCCCCGCCCTCATGCTGCATCCTAACAGTTGTTCATGAAATATACATTTTGTTGCTTGTAGTCTCTGCGGTCCATAAGTTGAGAATGCATGATGCGATCTTCACACCGATAGTACCGGAATTCTGTTGAAAGAGTACGCATCAGTACGAAACCAAACATGACTTTCCTAGTATATATAAAACCTTAGTTATCATATATCTTTATTTCTCAGCATTTAAACTAACTGAACCAACTTAAATCATATACTTTAAAGCTTATTAAACCTTATGTGTGAATATGTAATGTGTGAGTATTCGGGGTTTGATATAAGGACGCTAGTTATTAATGAGTGAGATTTAAGTGCATAATTTCTCATACACAAAGTGAACATCTAGCAGTGTGGATTGCTGAGCATGATAGTTCCACATGCCCTCTCTGTCAGCAGGCCCCCACCTTTCCTGTGTTCAAAGGAAAAGCTCTTTTGTTCTCCCAGACTCTTGTGTGAATGCAACTGTGTTACCACCCCAAGCTGTGAAGTTGGGGCCATCCTGTCTGGGTGTGGGGCTAAAACCTGTTTAGGATTCAGACAAATCCAATTGTGTAGATCAATGCCTGGATTATATTACAATTGCCACAACTATACTTTGTCTGCATACAGGGATTCCCAATTTGTATGTAAAAACACTCATTGTCTATTCTATTTACTTTTTCTCAAGAGGCTGTTATTCTAGTTGCCCTTGGTAGATTATCAAAAACATTGTCATCTGTTCTTAGCTCCTGAGTTGTAACTTAAAGTGACGCTGGTCGCAAAATGGCGTCTTGCAGATTCTTGGTTCTAAAATGGAGTCTAGCTGCCATTCGCAAGATGGCGTTGTGCACGCTTCAATTTTAAACTGATCTTGTCTCAGCCAATAATCCAGTTTCGACAGCAGCTTTTTTCCTCTGCAGGGCAATGTCTTGCCCTGCATGATTTCCCTTTCCCCCACCCCTGCTTTTAAAAAAACTTTTTTATTTATTTTTATGTTTTTTTTGTACTATTCATTTTTTTTTTTTGGTGGCTTTAGTCTAGCGCTCAGTCCACAGCCGCAAGGCTGTAGTGCTTTTTAATTTAACATTTATTACTGAGCTGCTGCATACAAATTTCAAGCGCGGCACGCTATCTTTATTTTTGCCATTAAAACCCGGACCGTTAGGACCGGGTTTTAACGAGGACCGAGTTTGGGAACCTCTGGATGAACCTGTTTCCAACCTTGCCGGAACTAATTACGTTAGGGAGATCAAGCTACACTACCTAGTAACAATATGTAATTAAACCCCTCAAACTTAGAGCAAACTTCACATCTTGTGGAATCAATGCTTTATCCACTTTGTCCAGGGTACTAGAGAGTGACACCGGCCGCCAGGGCCGAAACTAGCGTTTTTGTCACCCGGGTCAAGACAGTAATTTGGCGCCTCCCTCCCCCTGGTAATTCCCCCGCTGCAGTGCCCCCATAGTAATGCCCCTTCAGTAGTGCACCTATAGTAATGCCCGCTGAGGTAATGCCCCTGGACTAGTGGCCATATGGTAATGTTCCTATAGTAATGCCCCTGTAGTGCCCATATGGTAATGCCCCCATAGTAATGCCCCTGTAGTCCCTATATAGTAATGCCCCTGTAGTGCCCATGTAGTAATACCCCTAGTTATGCCCCTGTAGTGCCCATTTAGTAATGCCCCCGTAGTGCCCCCTGGTAATGCCCCCGTAGTGCCCCCTGGTAATGCCCCCGTAGTGCTCCCTGCTAATGCTTCTGTAGTCCCCCTGGTAATGCCCCCGTAGTGCCGCTTACACACACACAAAAAAAAGAAATACTTACCTTACCTTATGGGAGAGATGTCATTACGTATCTCCTATAGTGCCTGTGGGGAGAACCGGAAGCTGGAGTTCAGGAGAGAACTCCAGCCTCCGGCTAGCACGGTGCTGCAGAGAAGGAGCCGGGCGCCTGCTGGTAATAACATCTCAGCGGGCGCCCACCTTAGAGTTTCCCAGCGGCGCCGGGCTGGAGGTCACTGACTCCGGGTGTAGCGGCGCACGTGCACCTCCAGCCCCCCCCCCCCCCCCCCTAGTTGCGGCCCTGCCCGGCCACAGAGGGGCTGATTCTGAGTTGGAGGCAAAGCGAATAAAGCAGGTAACTCTGCACCTGGACCAAACCATGCTGCAAAGCAAGGGGGGAAAATACATTCTGTTTGCATGCAGGGTAAATACTGGCTGCTTTTGCATGTAGCCCACTCATGCTGAGCAGCTGTACTTTTATGGTGCATACACACGGTCAGATTTTTCTGAACGATAACGATTTCAAATATTGTTTATATCTGAAGGAAAATCTGACATGTTTGAATGATGCGCGTTCCCGATGGTCAGATGGCGATATCTGACATCTGATGTGTTTTGCAGTCAGTTTTGGACGATTTCAGTCATTTTAATGCCGTCAAAAATCCTTCGTAGTTCAAATCGTTCATCTGGCGCATCTGACCGTGTGTATGCTCTATTACACTGCAATTTAGATTTGAGTTCGGACACGTCTCTCTCTATTATAAATCCTTCTGCACCTTTTATATCTGCCCCATCTGCGGTGCAGTGTGGTTTTACCCCGGTGCGCTGTTATTTGCTTAGTTTTGCTCCAAATTCAGCATCAACCTCAGTGTCACAAATTGTATTATTTTTTTTTTAGTTTCCTTCTCATTGGTTAAGGAAAACCGTTTCTTGTACTTCATACGCTTATTTGCCCAGCGCGCCCTGCCCTGTGTAACCCATTATCTAACCACCTAGGGTCTGGGGCAGTGTTGAACGCAAGTCAGACTTAATTGCCCCTGTATTGCGTGCTCGGAACCCAATGCGTATATTCTCCCTTATGCTGAGATATACATGTTTGGGCTGCCAGATCTGGGCTCTCCCTACGCTTGGTTTCATATGTCACCATTACTAGTGCACACTTGTACCACCCTGGTGTAAATACAGGTGTAATTACCCGCCCTATATAGCCTGTAATTCCGTTAACTGGATACGCTGAGCATCCCGGCAGTCAGGATACCCAAGATAAGTAGCGTGGTTGGGGGGAGGGTTAGGTTTAAACACTAGGGGAAGGGTTAGGGTTAGGCGCTAAGGGGAGAGGGTTGGGTATAGAGGAGGGGGAGCTTAGGGTTAGGCACCAGGGAAGCTTAGGGTAGGGAGAGGGAGAAGTTTAGCATACTGTACTGACCAACAAGTGTCGGCATGCAAACCCTGTCGAGATGCCACCGCCGGGATCCAGAGCGCCGGCATCCAGTACCCATCGCCCGTTAACATGACCTCTGCAAACTTTGCCTGTGGGAAAAATCCCTGTTACGCCTCTTCAGTTGCAAGAGATTGGTTCAATTTGCGTATGACTTGTAGCCTTTAGCGATGTATAATTGGTTCCAGCGCTTACACGGAGCAAAGACATGGCAAAAGGACTTGCATTTAACTCTGCATCAATGCAATGCGTCAGGCTTTGGATTAAAGGTCTACCAAGTAATTGGGAAGTCCCTGAAATCTAGTAGGTAGTGCTGTATGATTGCGTACAGGGCACACATGTGGCAGGGAGAGCCTAACAGCTGCCAGTGCAGCCACCATTGTACTTTCCTGCCAGTAACCGCAGACTGTTCTCTCCTCCACAGAAGAAATGTATGTTTCCGATCGGGAGGGTGATGACGTCACTGGGGATGGAACCAAGGAAAAACCATTTAAAACCGTCCTAAAGGTAATTTTCGAGTTGTTGGCTCTGTAGTCAGTTGGCCAGTTTTATTGTAACCTTATCTGGCTGTGCATTTCTCCCTGTTTCTATTTGATGTATGAAATATATATAAGCTCTCTTATTATATGTTATAGCGAAGCTGCTGGCTGACTCCTGGCTAACTCCAAGATCTATAGAAGTTTTTCTGTCTGTTGTGCGATATTGCTGTGTTTTTGTCTTTTGTTTTTTCCCCCCTCCAGCACCTTTGCAAGACCCTGTGTATTGTAAATTGAAAGTGCTAAATCTGTGTATGTAGTCATTATGTCAGCACTAGAATGTCGAAATGTCGACAGTACATGTTAGGCTGTTGTTAGGTGATGGTAGGGGCTCTAACACTGACGAAATGCTATGTCAGCATGTAACATTACATACTACACCCTTAAGACGAAAACATATTTAGTGTTTACTCTAGGTCCGGCGCTGGGCAGGGCGCCAGACCTAGAGAAAGGGCACTTCGGAGTGTGTGTGTCCGAAAAGGGGGCATGGTCTCAAGAAAAGGGGGCGTGTCTTTAAGACACGCCCCCTTTCCATCACTCTTCAAGGCGAGCCAGCACTTACGGACATGCCGGGCTGCCCCCAAGCTCTCCCTTCTCTGTGAATAGATGCTGGCTGAGCACACCCCCCTTAGTGATGTCGGCGGAGCCGCAACGCCCCAACAGAGCAACGTCATCGAGGCCGTGCCTGCTTCACTGGCCGGGCACCCCCCCCCTTTTCGGGCGCTGCTGCTCCCGCATCCGTGCGCCTGGCGTCCAAAATCCTAGGGGGAGCACACACATGTGCACGCAGCTACTTTAGATTCCGTGGCTCTTTATGTCCGGGAATAAAGCTGGGTACACACTAAGGACCTCATTCAGAGTCGGTCGAAGCGGCCGCACGGTCGTACAGAAAAAGGGGCCGGATATGCTAATGATGCACACGCATGTTGCGTCCCTAAGGTCGGATCATTAGCTGGCCGACCAAGGGGTGGATGCGGTCGGATCGCTAAAAATACGCCCACATGTCGTACGCATAGCACGTCATCTCCAGCTACATAAGGATTAATCGCGAGCATCGAAAGCCATCGGAACTGGTCGTAGAGCTTAAGGTTGACCATACCTTCTCTTAAGCTCTACGATCATGTCAGTGTAAAACCTCCCATGTCACGTGTGCCATGACGCTACTTTGTTAATTATGCACTCCCATAAAACGCCGTTCGCGTAATGAGGCACGCCTGCGTTCGGATCTCCACTCTCCCGTTTTCAAGCACCTTCCCCTGTTACCACCCACAAACGCCGCAATCTGTCACTCAAACTACCGACCTGGCGGTGTTCAAGGAGAGAGAAATTTCTGAACGTAGCCGCTAGTTTGCGCACGCGCATTGCGAACTATACGCATGCGCAGTTTAGCGAACATCGGCTGCGTACGACCGTGCGGACGCTTCGACCGACTCTGAATGAAGTCCTAAGTGTGTGCCCAGCGCGATGTTGCTAGCGGCAGGGACCCGGCAAGTGCATACACCCTTGCCGATGCTGGGAGCAACGGAACGTAGGCAGAGGCCATGCTGCAGCCAGCTGCATGGCCCCCGCTGACGATATCGCCCGTCGCACCTGCACGCTGGAGCTCACATCGTCAGCAACATAGGGGTGTACACACTGGCCGGTGTGCCCAATATGTCGCCTGATCCACGGATTGGACGACATATCGTCTAGTGTGTACCCGGCATAAGAACCACAGCCTGTTGCTATTGACAGAAATGAGAATATATCTACTTCTAATTATATCATCTATACTTTTAATAATTGTTGAATCTCTGCATAAAGGTTGTACAGCAGTCTTGTTTAGGTCATGCTGTGTGACTATAACATTCTGGCACCGTGGTCCCCCAGTACTGATGTTATTGTCACACATCACAAACGTTGTCTCTTCCATGTTTCAGGCAATGCTGACTGTAGGAAAAGAGCCATTTCCAGTCTTCTACGTGGATTCCCAGAAAGAGAATGAGGTTATGTGCATCCTGTATAATAATTGTGTTTGCATGATGATAATGTTAATAACTGCGCTTACTCTTAGTAAAGCTAAATATCTATCATTTGAAACTTCAAATAATTTAAGCACTTGAATTTTTTCTTTAAACTATGGCATTGAGTTTTTATCCGGACTAGTGAATTTACATTTGGGCTCCCTAGAGCAAAGCGTTATACAGCTGTAAGTGGGAGACAATGCCGAAGGGAGAATTTGGCAAAGTCTGGCTACATACCCTGTGGTAACGGCATCAGCCAGTTGTCCAGATCACAAAACCACCCCACGACCTGCTAAGAAATCAATTGAAACATGATTGTATTATTATCAGACGTGTTGGTAAGTGCGGTCTGAAGGTACGTTCTATCGGGTGTTTCCACTGCACTAACAGGCATCGGTGAAACCAGGCAATATCTGGCTGATGACGCCATGTCGCCAATGACTGACCTGACCCAGCTTTTGCCAATTCAGGGGCGAAAATACTGCACTTCTCATGGATTTTTATCGGGACACATCACGTCCCGAAAAAAGCCCCGATAAGTGGCAACCTCGAACGGACTTCGGGGCTAATTGGATACTGCCCTAAATCTGAAGCTCCGGTGATTTCTGCAGCACTGAGAGAATTGAACTGGTGCAAATTCCTGCAATAAAAAGTGAAATCTGTTCCCCCGACTCTGTTGATGCTGCAGATTCAGTTCCCAGAGGTAGAAACATTGCTGCAAAGCTGCCTTTGAGCTGTAAATGTAGAACACAAGTTGGCACTGCCTCCCTTCTGTTTCTTGATAAAAAGCCCATTCCACTCGTGTCTTATAATTAGTACGTCGGGTTTAGGTACGGCTGCTCTTATTAAACTTGTGCATCGTTCATGTTTGTCTTGTAGAGGTGGGAAGTGATCTCAAAGACCCAGCTGAAGAACGTCAAGAAGCTTTGGAACCGGGAGCAGATGAAGAACGAGGCCAAAGAAAAGAGAGAGGTGAGAAGGAGCGATCACTCGGAGTGTCTCCAGCCCAGGTCTTCCGTCTTCTGTTGTGTCCTGCTCGCTGACCATTTTATTCTTCTCCAAACAGGCTGAGGACAACCTTAGACGGGAGAAGAATCTGGAGGAGGCCAAGAAAGTAGTGATCCAAAATGACCCCAATCTCCCAGAACCAATAACTGTAAGACTTCTATATAAATAAATTAGAAGCTGTAAGCTTTGGGAGTCAATCCAATTAGGTGCGAGATTCTTGCACCCGTGAGTGTGGCTGTATGCTGACTTACGGTATCTCCAGGCTCATATGTTTCTTGCACCCGTGAGTGTGGCTGTATGCCGCACTTACGGTATCTCCAGGCTCATAAGTGTCTGTTCGTAGCCCCATTGGGCTTGGAGCAAAATTTGTCGAGTCCCGGGATGAATTTAGGCAGCAGGGGGTGAGAATTGCTGTGCCGTTGCCAGCCGTTCAATGCCGTTCCAACAGCAATTTGCCCCCTACGCCCCTAATTGGTTTGCATTATTTTTATGTTTGTGTACTTTTACCCACAATTCTTATCTGCACTTAGCTACCTGCTTGTTAAATTTTTTGAGAACTTGTCTTCCCTGTTTTGTACCTTTGCTCTGTACAGTGCTGCGGATATTTGAGGCGTCTAATAAATACATTAAATGCTAATAATAATAACGAATAACTTTTGAATCCTACAGAGAAGGATATTGTCCTATTCGTAAATCAGAATAAGGCAGGTACGCCTTATCAGGAGTACAACATTTCACATATCACTAATGTATTATACAGCGTTTTGTAAAGAATATATAATCATTCACATCCGTTCCTGTCCCAGAGGAGCTTACAATCTATATTCACTACCACACAATCACTAGGGTTCACATTGTCAGAAGTCACTTATTATATCAGTATATCTCTGGAGAGCGAGCACTGCAAACATAGTTTTATTATACACGTGATAATGTTATTATAATTATACATGTGAAAGCAGAGTTTGTCTGATAATATTTTGTTTCTTCTTGTAAAGGCCAAGATTCGGGCGTTGGAAGCTCACCGCGGCCAGCGAGTCAAAGTGTTTGGCTGGGTTCATAGGCTGCGTAGACAAGGTAAGACGTCTATTTAATTGATGCCCTTCAGGAAAGGTTTAGGTCTCACTTATACCGAGGGCTGCTGTTATTATTTCAGTATCATTATTGTGTCAGGAGGGTTTAACTCCATTTACAGCTCACTAGCACGACATCGCTTGTTAAATTAAAATGGTTAGCCTCACTTCGTTTTACTTTAATCAAAGTAATATAATGTGTATTCTATTTTATAACGTTTATTTTTATACATTTCGTGCGGGCCTATTGATTTAGGCAGCTTACTCCCAGTATATCACAGTAGCCGGTCTCGTGGAGGGAGCAGTAAAGCTTTACCCCTGCTCCTTGCCTCAGAAATCAGACGCCATTAGCAGGGGTGTAACATGCACTTGCTGGTCCTCAGAGTGGCCCATGGTATGTAACCACCCGCTCCGCAATTCCCAGGTTTGCTCTTGTGAACATGCACAAGGAAAGCCCAAAGTGTTCTTCAGTGTGCCCAGGTAAGTAGTGCGAGGTCCTTCGGAGGGGAGGTGGCGTGTTATAGGGTCACAAAGGCTGCTCCAGCAGTAGTTGCACCTCTGCTCTTTGGCCAAAAATTTCCATTATTCTCGCTGACAGCTGGTAGGTTATTACTCGCATTAATATGCTCTTAGTAATCACAGGTCTCTGGACAGGTCTCTGTACCGCTCTTAGTAATCACAGGTCTCTGGACAGGTCTCTGTACCGCTCTTAGTAATCACAGGTCTCTGTACCGCTCTTAGTAATCACAGGTCTCTGGACAGGTCTCTGTACCGCTCTTAGTAATCACAGGTCTCTGTACCGCTCTTAGTAATCACAGGTCTCTGTACCGCTCTTAGTAATCACAGGTCACTGGACAGGTCTCTGTACCGCTCTTAGTAATCACAGGTCTCTGTACCGCTCTTAGTAATCACAGGTCTCTGGACAGGTCTCTGTACCGCTCTTAGTAATCACAGGTCTCTGTACCGCTCTTAGTAATCACAGGTCTCTGGACAGGTCTCTGTACCGGTCTTAGTAATCACAGGTATCTGGACAGGTCTTAGTAATCACAGGTCTCTGGACAGGTCTCTGTACCGGTCTTAGTAATCACAGGTCTCTGTACCGGTCTTAGTAATCACAGGTCTCTGGACAGGTCTTAAGCCCCGTACACACTAGATGATGTGTGTACAGAGCGACCTCGTCAGTGACGGATCTGTCGGGGGTGCCGGCATCGGCAAGTGCATACACACTTGCCAGTGCTGGCAACGAGCGTGGTGAGGGTGGAGTGGGGCCATGCTGCATTCGGCAGCATGGCATCGTTAACGATATCCCTAGATTGGGCTACATGTACAGACAACTGGGGATATCGTTAACGACTCGCAGGAGCGTACATCATTCATCGCATACACACTGGACAATAACGTTAACGTTCATAAAAATCGTCCAGTGTGTATGAGCCTTTAGTAATCACAGGTCTCGGTAATCACAGGTCTCTGGACAGGTCTTGGTAATCACAGGTCTCTGACTGGACAAGTCTCAGTCATGACAGGTCTTCATTTAGGGATCTGTAATTGCAGAGCGTAGCTTAGTGTGGTTTATACCCAGTGAGATCCTGCGCTAATAAATAAGCCGATGAAAACATAGGTCTGGATTTAAACCACAATAGCGCGTAAATCTTTATGTAATCAACATATTAATAAGAATTTTGCTGAGTAAATTGCCTAGATAATATAAAGTGACACAAACTCTGTGCTCCATGCAGTTTATGCATCTGATATCACACATCATGGTCAGCCGGGTGGGTAACAGGGGAATGTGCGTTACCTGCACAGAAGAAGAAGCTAAAGGGAAGTCGGGAACTTCATGTGATAATAGAAAGCAGGGTATATATATTAGGGGTGAGCGGGTTCGGTTTTACTCGGTTCTTATCGCCACTTTACCGCAATTTTGGCTCGATTTCATTCGCTATCCAAAACACGTGTTCGGCGATAGCCAATAAAAAGATCAGAGTAAAACCGAACCCGCTCACCCCTAATATATATATATATATATATATATATATATATATATATATATGCTCTAGTGATGCTGTATATTTATTTATATTTTTCAGGAAAAACCTTAATGTTTATAGTGCTAAGAGATGGGACTGGATACCTCCAGTGTGTCCTGAACGATAACCTGGTGAGTTTCCTGGCGTAGAATGGCCAAAATAGGTTCTGTGCTATACATTGAGCCGGCCTGATCATAAAGTGTTACAGCAGCAAAGCTCAGTGTATGTCATTGTGACAGTGATTCTTCTGTTTGCATTGACAGTGCCAGTGTTACAATGGGCTCGTCCTCTCTACAGAAAGCACCGTCGCTGTATACGGAACCCTGAACCTGGTGCCAGAAGGGAAACAGGTACCGATTTAAATCTGGGTATAATCTGCTAGCGTGGGGGCATAAATGGCGTTTTCAAAATTGGACAGTGTTCAGTTCCGGAGGCCAGATCTCCTGAATAAATTACGCAGTGCGTAGAAGGGCTGCTAATCTGGTGCATGGTACCAGGAGTATGTGATGGACTGCAGTATGTAAGCTTTGCCGGAGAGAGGGAGGATGTGAGGGGAACTTCCAAATGTAATAAGGGTTATACAGAGGCACAGGAAGAAATCGTTTTATAGAGCGGTGCTTCTTAAACTCGGTCCTTAGGACACACGAAAGGTCCAGGTTTTAAGGATATCCATGCTTGAGCACAGATGGTTAACTCAGAATGACTGAATGCTCGAGGACACAATTGTTTCCACCATTTTAACATACTGGGATGTTGTCACCTTCTTTTTTATAAATAAGAACCCAGTGTCCCTCTAGTAACCGATGCACTTTAAAAAAAATGCTTTTTTTATTTGATTTATTTTTTAATTTAAAAACTTTTTATTGAACCTATGCGATCAGATGCAGTGACTGCAGCAATAGAATGTCGCTGATCTTGCTCTGTAGTTCTGCATTTACCGCTCCTGCCATATGATCTGTAATTGTCACAGGCCCCGGGTGGGCACGAGCTGTGCTGCGATTACTGGGAGCTTGTCGGCCTGGCCCCCGCTGGCGGCGCCGATAACGTGATAAATGAAGAGTCGGATGTGGACGTTCAGCTGAACAACCGTCACATGATGATCAGGGGGGAGAACATGTCCAAGATCTTCAAAGTCCGCTCCACGGTCGTCAACTGCTTCCGAAACCATTTCTTTGACTGCGGATACTATGAGGTAGGCGCCATGATTCGCCCACGAGCCTGTCTCTGGTACAAGAGCCTCTGCGGGTCTCAAGCATTGAATTAGATTGCAATGAAAGATACTAGTGCCGCCTAGGGTATTGGGTCAGAATGTCGGCACCAGAATGTCGACATCCACAACTGGTGACACTCTACACAGCTAGAATGTCAACAGTACATTTTAGTGTTCTATTTAGGGTTAGGCCTAATTATAATAAAACTGGTATGTCAACACTAACTGTCGACACACCGACTGTCAACATTCATATGTCGACATTCTGGCTAATGTATCTGCCATCGACACTGTGGAGGCACCAATTTTAACCTATCAATCATGTTCGCTATGAAATAGTGACGTCTCTGAGTCATGATACAAACACAAAGGCGGCTTCATATCTATGGAACCAGTACACAGTCGCTACTCTACTGACAATACATTCGTCTGCTCTTGGATTAATCATGTTCTGCTCTTTTGTGAACTTGCCCTCTTTAATCTTGGGAAGATCATTGTAATATATTGTGTTGTCCACCTTTTGTGTCCTTGCGTCCGATATAACAAAACCAATATCCTGTTTCACAGGTGACTCCTCCGACCTTGGTTCAAACACAAGTGGAAGGTGGATCCACTCTCTTCAAGCTGGACTACTTTGGGGAGGAGGCGTATCTCACGCAGTCCTCCCAGCTCTACCTGGAGACCTGCATCCCGGCCCTGGGAGACACGTTCTCCATCGCACAGTCCTATCGGGCCGAGCAGTCGAGAACACGGCGGCATTTGGCAGAGTAAGGACACTGCATAGAGATGTCAGTAGAACTAATGTGGCTTTCTGTTCCTTTAGCTGTTTTACTGTATGACCCAGCAGCGTCTAGTTTCTGCAGATGAAATATATTTAGTATATAACGAACACAGGGGCTGATTCAGAGCCACTCGTAAGCGGCAGTACGCTCTTTCCGAGCGATGTTCGCCCATCTGCGCATGCGTACGGTTTTTAGTACGCATGCGCGAACCAGTCAGTGCGGCCGAAAATCGTTAGTTCGCTATATAGCGAATGCCTGCTATTTTGAGTGACAGGAGGAGGCGTATGTGGGTGGTAACGGGAAGGTGCTTGTAAACGGGGAGTGGAATTCAGAACGCAGGCGTGCTTAAAGGTCAAAACGGGCATTTTATGGGTGTGCATAATTAAAACAGCAGCGTCATTGACCACGTCACTTGGTGGTTTTATAGTCAGAACTCGCAAGATTGTGGTAGGAAAAACCAACCACAAGAATAGCGAGCAGTTCATACGCTGTTCGATGTTCTCGATTAATCTAATAAATAGCGGACATGAGGTATGATGCGAGCGGCCAGGGGGCGTATTTTTCAAAATTTCGACCGCAAGTTTTGTTCGCTCGTTCAGATTTATAGGCGTGAACAGACCGCAATGAGCGAACGGTTCATTTGAATAGCCACCCCTTTTTTTTTAGAACGAACGACCGCAAATAGCGTCCGGCTCTGAATCAGGCCCACAGTACGGTTATAAGATGGTATGCAGTCGGGATGCCGACTGTCTAATTCCGGCAAGGGTCTAATGACAGGCGGCGAAATCCCGACGCCTGTCTTTGTACTTACTTCGGGAGCCCGACGCCCGGCATCCCGATCGAAGGTAAGCCGGGCGCAGACAGCCTTTGGGGAGGAGGGTTAGGGGCTCCCAGGGGGACTTAGGGGGTCATTCAGACCCGCTCGTGAGCGGCAGTACGCTCGCAAGCGCGTCGATGTTCCCCACTGCACATGCGCACGACGGAGGGAGCTCCGTCGTGCGCATGCGCGAGACCCGGCGAGCAACGGGTTTTCCATCGCTCCGGGTCTCGCACCAAAGGGGGCGTGCTGTCGATGTTGATTGACAGCACGCCCCCTTTGGTGGGCGTGCCTGCCAGACGGAGGCGTTCCCTTGGGAACGCCTACCGTCTGAAGCCTGGGAGTGATTTTGGCTCTGATAGAGCCAAAATCACTCCAGGGCTTGTGGCAGGGAGACTCTAGCGCAGGGTCTCCGTCGCAACCGCTCGCATATGCTGTGGGTGGTCACCAACAGCTATGCGAGCGGCCAGGAGGCCGCTCCATTTTCATGGAGGAGGGCCCTGATTCAGAGTGAGTGCTCTGGTCAGAGCGTTCAGCTCTGAATCAGGCCCACAGCGTTAGGCTAGGGGAAGGGGGGGTTAGGGTTAGGCACCCCCGTGGGGAGGTTAGGGTTATACACCCCCCGGGAGACTTATGTTTAGGCACATACAGTGGGGGTTAGGGTTAGGCACCCCTAAGGTAGGGCTGGGGGGGGAGTTAGGTTAGTTAATACTAAAATAGTTACCTGTCGGGATTAGAACCGCCGGTCTTCCAGCGTCGGGATTAGGATTTTTTCATACCGCTTCCTATATAATGGCATAGAGAGTGGACTTTTTTGTAGATTTCCTGCTGATCTGGCTCTGTGTTTTTTGTTGCGCTCTTGCGCTTTAGATATACTCACATAGAGGCAGAATGTCCCTTTATCACCTTCGAGGATTTGCTGAACCGCCTGGAAGAATTGGTCTGCGATGTGGTGGACAGAGTGCTAAAGTCACCGGTGGCCGCACTGGTCAAGGAACTGCACCCGGTATGTTCTGTGGCTTCACGAGGTTGTCTGATAAAGTCCTTTCCCCAAATTACACAACCGATTTGCCATCCCTGATGGGTTGCAGTCGATATCTTTTATTTATTTCTCTCATGTATAGTAATTATTCTCTGCTTTTCATTTCGTTTTCTCTTTACCTCTTGGTATGTACACATATACCTGTGGAACACGCACCATCCAAGACTTCTATTCGCTCAATGTCTTGTGTCCGTAGAAGTCCGTAGACCCTGTTGCTTCCTTACCCAACAGCTGACTAGGATCAGTCATGTGTGTGCCCCAAACCTCCACGTTTCTGATCTGTGTCTGTTTATCTGACTTGAGCCTCTGAACTATTTCTGTCCCTAGTATTATTATACTATGTACTATAGTACTATGAACACTACAAAGTTATTGTTCCTTATAGTTGGCTTCTAATTCCTGTTACGTTTCTGATGTCCTGTGAAGATACGAAGATCTGTTATTAGCATTATAGCATAGTAATAGCCTGGCTTATTTATTTGACTTTTAATTCTTTATGTTCTATTGTTTGGCCTGGTGCTGGCAGCGGCTGCATCCTCCCAGTCTTGCTGTGTAATAAACCCCCAGTGTGACGATAGAGGGGAGCTGCAGTGATCTGTAATACACAATTGTCTCTTCTCCTGCAATGTTAAACCTCCCAACGTTTTGCTGCAGGAGTTCCAGCCACCTAAACGTCCCTTCAGAAGAATGAACTACTCCGAGGCCATCGCCTGGCTAAAGGAACATGACGTGAAGAAGGATGACGGGACTTACTATGAGTTTGGGGAGGTGAGATGTTCTGCATGCCGTGGGAGTATAGGTAGTGTCACGTCAGGGTTCCGGATTCTGAGTAGGATGCAATGTGGCTGTGTTTGCGTGAAGTCCGATGTATTACTTTACGCTAATGTTAGATTCCGTACTGCTGGTGTGAGTTTACATACGGCTACAATCAGGGAAGCTGCTGCTTTTCACGTCCACAGCTGCAATTGCCCACATTAGTATCGGCATGTTCGCCAGTCCCATGCTGGGTGTAAGGGATCCGTCAGAGACCGGCTTCCCTTCCCTGTATGCGTGGCCCAGAATAGCGCTGAGCTCTAGCTACACTTCCACGGGGTGGATCTCACGCGCCCATTCACATGGACACAGTAACGCCCATTTCACATAAAGCGAGATCCGGCAAATATCCATCTGACTCCGAATCGGCCGAATGTTGGCAATGCATCCTAAATTCTCTTCTGCGCATGGGCTGTTGGGTAAAACGCATTGTTTGCGTCTGTATAGAGAGGACCATCTAATCCGGTCCATAATGAGCAACAACGGGGTGGGGGGGGGAATTGGGCTGCAGAGGGCACCATCAATAATGAGGGTGTATGAGGAAGGGGAACAGCTTTAAACCAGGGGTTCCTGAGCTCGATCCTCAAGGCATCCTAGCAGTCCAGGTTTTTGGGATATCCATGCTTGTGCATAGATGGTATACTCAAACTGACTGAGGTACTATTTAAGTCACCTGTGCTTAAGTATGGATATCCTGAAAACCTGGACTGTTAGGGTGCCTTGAGGACAGAGTTTGGGAACCACTGGCTTAAACCTTGATCTCTTCTTAGTGCCCTAACATGGTTTAGCTTGTCTCCTAAGATACTACATGCTTTGCTCCCTCTTCCTGTCCTTTCAATGTCATTTACATAATCTTGTCCCAGTAAGAAGATATTATATTGGCATGTGGGTGCAGATTGACGCACATTAATGCACCTAATCTGCAAACGGGTGTCAAACACTATTCAGACTCTCCCCGTCGAAGGTACAAAATCCTGTCTGTCACTGATAATAGCCACCTTGGCATAGCAAATCTGTGCCCTTCCTTGTATAATTGGGTGCACACATGCAAAAAACAAAATGACCATGGCCTCACACAGCATCATTTTTGCCTTTCCATTAATGACTCTTATTGAGTAATAGTTGGTGGTCAAGGTCAGACCATTGACTCAATGGCAGTTGCAGTTCTCATTTCTTCCCACAAGATGGAGTCACAACAAGCAATTTCTCAATGTCAGACTATTTGGGTTTTTAGAAATAAGTTATAATAATACAGCTATCAGTGGTTACCATGCATTTAACCTTTTCTGTACACACCACTACAAATAAATGTCAGAATTATGTGAGAAGTCTCACAGACGTCCATGTAGACGTTTATGACCTTGTGAATGACAGAGGCTGTTAATGGCAAAGCCGGAGAATTTATAGTCCAGGCAGATCAGCCATACGGTTATCTTTGTGCCTAGTGCACATACAGATGTGTTTTTAAACACCTAGCGTTGTTGCGCGAGATGCTTGGCGCTTCCTAGATGTCGTGCTACAGATCGCGAGCTTTGTAGTTTGCATTTTAACATCTTTGGCACCGCATAGCTTCTCTGTTTTTTGCACTGCAGCCGCACCCCAAAATACTTTGTATTTGGGACAAGCTAGTGAGGACATGTGTACGTGAGCTATTCTGTCGTGGTATTAAACATAAACAATTCTGCCCTGATGTGACCTTCGGCTTTCATACGTGAAACGCGTAACTACAGCTGCTTGTTGTGACTGCGGGTTGCGGACACCTGAGATGGGTATGACGATACTGATGGGATTTCTGTTCTCCTTTTTTTTCACCAGGATATCCCAGAAGCCCCGGAGAGACTGATGACAGACGCCATCAATGAACCGATCTTGCTCTGCCGCTTCCCAGCCGAGATTAAGTCTTTCTACATGCAGCGCTGTGCCGAGGACAGACGTCTCACCGAATCCGTGAGTCCAGCCTACGCTGCTTACACGGATTATCCACCTTACATAAATTGTCCTGTTTTTTTTCATTTCAGCAGGGCCCGCTAATTTACAGCAGGGAACATTTTCTAGCCCTGGGAGAGATGCGGATACTGGCCAGCAGAGGGCCCCATTAAATTGGGGGTGGGAGAGGTGTTACATTAAAAAGATTGTAAAGTAACTAGTAAAAGGTGGTGGCATATGCCGGGTCGCCTCAGACCACTTGCTGTTCCACTCATTAGTTCTGTGCCACCCCATCGCCACAATATACTTACCCATCCCGGCACAGAGCACATCCTGGCGCTAAGGTCTGTCCCGTCAAGCTGCAGTTGGAGCGGCTCGCACCCCCGGCTCCCACTGAGCATACATGTAGGAGAAGGGACCGACCTTACCAGGTCATTATATAGGTTCCCGGGGACACTGACACAGAGCGAATCCATGAAATTGGCCACAGAGGTGTGTAGACCTCTAGCCTTGAATGAGGGACGAGAGCCAAACATTTGTATTGTGTTTTGGGGACTTATAGACATAGTCTTTCATAAGATGTCGACATAGCTTTTTATTTTACACCCATTAGCTATATAAAGCCAGACTAACATAGGGAAAAGAAAAGAAAATACATTTTTGCAGATTTTTTTTTTTCTTTCATTTTGCAGAGAGATCGCACAAAGCGTACCAGACACACACTCATATAGGAGTACCAAAAAATATGTAGTGTTGTTTTTATTTCTTTCTGTGTAAATTATTCACCTGTAATACTTTATATCAAGGGAGGCAAATATGATTAGTAAATATCCTGAATTATCACGAGAGATTTTCTACAAGTCATCGGGGACTTGCATACGTCCCTTTATCTTATAAAATAAACAACTGGAGCGATTTCCAGCTACACCTTCAGTCTCTGCTACCAGGAGGAAAACCGTAGTGACATCACCTGAGATTTACCCTGACTGTACGGAAGTGCTCCAATACGTCTAAGCCACAATCAGGAGAAAGGGAGGGGGCTCTTCGATGAGTAGGATCCCTCACCCCTTCCCTCTACAGTCTATCTGGAGACCTTTAGAAACCAAGATCTGCAGAATGGCGCCACCAGAGAAGCTTATATTCATCACCTTGTGTGAAAGGGCTAATCAGTGCTGTATAGAGCTGATGTCCCAGCAATAGGCGCCCATCTCCTTCCCCTCAGCCAGTTCCCCCTACAATGTGATGATTCCCTCATCTTACCTCCTGTTTCTTCTAGATAGGTCTTTCTCACATTGTCTGGTCACTTTGGCAGGTGGACGTGCTCATGCCTAACGTGGGCGAGATAGTCGGAGGCTCCATGCGTATCTGGGACAGCGAGGAGCTGCTGGAAGGATACAAGAGAGAGGGCATAGATTCTACACCCTATTACTGGTATACAGATCAGGTATGACAACTGTCTGTCTCACAGAGCTGAGGTTGTGAGTTCCATTCCCAAGGCCATAGCTGTGTGGAGTTTGTATGTGCTTGTATGGGTTTCCTCCGGGTGCTCTGGTTTCCTCCTACAATCCCAAAAATATATACTGATAGGTTAAATGGCTTCTGAGAAAAAAATAACCCTAGCGTGTGTGTTTGTGTGCATGTGATAGGGAATATAGAGTGTAAGCTCCCGTGCTGCAGGGATTGATGTGAATGACTGAAACATTCTCTGTAAAGCGCTGCGGAATATGTGTGCGCTATATAAGTATGTAAATGAAAGTTGATTTTGGGGTAATTTGAGGCCATTTTTTACACCAAAAAATTACATGCAATTATTGGACTAATTAAGCTAATTGGAAACTTCCAAATCCCTAATTAGTCATTAGGGGGTGTCCAAGGGGTTCAGCACAGTGTCCCCACATTTTGACCTTTAAAATAAAGATTTTCCTTTCGATCTCTCACCGTCAGGGAGGTGCGAATGGAAAAATGCGAATTTAGTTTGACTGGTTCAGTGCGAGTTGCTAATTAGATTGCAAAATTAATTCACTATGCAAATTCACAGGGAAAACGGCAACTCGCAATTCGTACCTAATTGGATTAACCCCTAAGAGTGTTTTCTACATGTAATTGTGGGTTTAGTTGTAAATGAATAATTATTTTATTGTTGACATAAAATTGTATTGTTTAGCTGATACCATACAAATGAATAAGAAATTGGGTCCTCGCACAAAACAAGTGCTGTCCTATTATCAGACATTAATCCTTCCCAGCTCGTGATTAGTGCTGCCTGAATGCGTGGAATTTCCAGTCATTGCAGAGGATTTGCGGCCAACAGCTTCTGTGTGTGTGTGTGTATGTATGTGTGTGTATGTATGTGTGTGTATGTATATATGTGTATGTATGTATATATATATATATATATATATATATATATATATATATATATATATATATATATATATATATATTTTACCCATATCATAAACAGTACCAGCAGCATGGCAATATTAATGCCATATATGTGTACAAAACAGAAAGACTTTTGCTATCGGCACTAACAATAATATACTGCAAATTTCTGTGTGTGCAGCCAATAAAGCAAAGGGGATTTTGTCAAGATTTGATCAAAGCATTTAAGCCTGCAGCCCAGCATCAAGGGACCCCATTGTTCTGCAGGTCCCTAACACTAGCATATATGCCTAGCACATCATTACATTGCAGTTAAATGTACTCACCTCCTAGATACAGAGGGACACATCTATAAAACAGAACGCGGGCATATTTCTTTTCTGTTTTGTTTCAAAATTTTGCCTTGTGCTATCATGGCAGCTTTCAATTAAGGCTATAAAAAGCCTAGTTGGGTGTGGCTAACAGCCAGCCCTGTATAGATGTGTCCCTCTGTATCTAGGAGGTGAGTACATTTAACTGCAATGTAATGATGTGCTAGGCATATATGCTAGTGTTAGGGACCTGCAGAAAAATGGGGTCCCTTGATGCTGGGCTGCAGGCTTAAATGCTGTGATCAAATCATGACAAAATCCCCTTTGTTTTATTTGCTGCACACACATAAATTTGCAGTATATTATTGTTAGCGCCGATAGCAAAAGTTTTTCTGTTTTATATATATATATATATATATATATATATATATTATTTATTTATTAGGGATGTGCAGGCTCGGTACTACTCGGTTCCATTCAGTTTTTTTTCCCGAATCTTATTGGGTTTCAGCTGTCACGAGTTTTGGATAGCCAATAAGATTCGGGAAAAAAAACCGAATGGAACCGAGTAGTACCGAGCCTGCACATCCCTAATAAATAAATAAATATATATATATATATATATATCAAGAATTGATCAGCGGCACTCAGGAGTCTTTAAAAGTTAATGAGTAACAGGTGTCTTTATTTCGTTATTTAGTTCGAAATAAAGCCACCTGTTTTTCACTAACTTGTAAAGACTCTTGAGTTCCGCTGATCCATTGTTGACTGCATTAAGGGGAGTGATCTCTACCTTTTGAAGGCACCTAGAGCAAGGTATATACCCTGATTAGGGTTTGCAGAGTGCTGGGCAATTTGCATATTCTATATTATTTTTTTTTTATTCTCCAACATAGTTATATTTTCCAGCTCTATGGGTAGAATTATAATAACCTTATTTTTCTCTCTTGCTCCAGCGTAAATTCGGCACCTGTCCGCATGGGGGCTACGGTTTAGGTTTGGAGAGATTCCTTACCTGGATCCTGAACAGGCACCACATCCGAGACGTATGTCTGTATCCGCGATTCGTCCAGCGCTGTAAACCCTAACCTCTCCCCACCCAATGCCACAGTCCTCCGCCACCAATCGGTAAGAATGACGTGGTTGAGGAGACATAGTCACCGACTTGCCTGCTGCTGCTGCTGCTTTTATCCGGACACTTTCTCTATTGATGTGTTCGTAATTTGTAACGTCACCAGTTTCAAGTGATTCTGTCTAACATTCATTCTTCTAAGATAGAACAGGTTATCTAGAAAGGTGATTTGTTCTCTGAACCCATTCATACATGTGACACATACCTGTATTCCATAATAATTCCGTACTCTCTGTGACAATATTCCGGTTACTATGGATGTTCCTAACGGACCACAAGGCTTGTTTGCCTCTTACATCTGTACATGGCGGGGCAGCCAGTAAACACAGCTAATTGTATGAACAATCTGAACACGATTAAAGGGGCTAATTCGCCATTTTATAATTATTACACAATCCTCATCTTTGTCTGTCCCACAGAGCAACACGGAGACCTTCCAATGGGGCACGTGCCCATTACTTACTGTATCTGTAAAATGCCTGGGACTGATCATAATAAACTTGTGAAACTGGACTTTATTTCTTGGTTTATGTACAGGGGGATATGTTCTCATGGCACTGGTATCGGGTATTATGTGTCCAGACTAATGAAGATATCAGAGAGTATATAAACAGGCGGGATGCTCCCAGAAGCTAAACGGATACATACACAGGTGTGACCAATGCATCTAAAGCACACAGTACATCACAGCATAATACAAGGTGTATGACATTACATTTAATGTACTACAGGTTGAGTCTCCCATATCCAAAATGCTTGGGACCAGGGGTATTTTGGATAACGGAATATTCCGTATTTTGGAATATTTGCATAAAATAATGAAATATCTTTGGAATGGGACACATATCTAAACCCAGAATGCATTTATGTTTTATATACACCTTATACACAAGTAATTTTATACTATATTTTTAAAAATGTTGTGCATCAGAAAAAGTTTGTGTACATACATGAAATTAATTTGTGTTTCATTTACACCTTATACACACAGCCTGAAGGTAATTTTATACTATATTTTTAATCTGTGCTTTAAATAAAGTTTGTGTACATTGAACCATCAAAAAGCAAAAGGTTTCACTTTCTCAGTCATGCTAAAAATATTCCGTATTTCGGAATATTTGGATATGGGAGACTCAACCTGTAGTTGTTTTACCGGGTTGAGTACGGGATGCCGGGGTCTGAGAATCCCAAGTGGGTTAAAATACAAACACCGGCCGGTAAGTACCCTTATCCGTAAACCTAACCCTCCCTCCCCTCCCCCGCAGCCTAAACCTAACCCTCCCCCTAGTGCCTAGCCCTAACCCCAGCGCGTACCGTCTACATGCCCGGCGGTCGGTACGCTGGAGCCGGGATTCCGCCATCGGGATGCCAACTACATCCGGTTTTGACCTACAGTACACTTATAACACACAAACATAGAGAAAAAAGACAAAGTAAGTCCAAGTGGGCTATCACACTGAGTAACATCAATTAATCCAGATAGTGACCGTAATCTCAGTACAACCCTGGGCTGCCTGCCCTGTTGTACAATCAAAATGATTCTCTAAATGCCAGAGTAATCTAACAGTATGAGTTACAGTATGTGAAATAAAGCATAAATATATGTGATGGAAATTAGAATATATAGAAAGTCAAAGTACACCCCGATTAAAAGAAAAGACGCCTTATGGTGCATACACACGATCAGATTTTTCCTTCAGATATGAAAGATAACGATTTAAAAATCGTTCAGTCGTTCATATCTGAAGGAAAATCGTTCATATCTGACATACCTGGACGATGAACGATGCGCGTTCCCGTTTGTCAGATAACGATATCTGACATCTGATGGGTTTGCAGTCAGACTTGGACGATTCCATTCATTTTAATGCAGTCAAAAATCGTTCAAATCATTCAAAACTTTGGTAAAATCGTTCAGTCGTTCATCTGACAAATCTGACCGTGTGTATGCTCCATTATTCACGAATCGAACAATATATATAAAAATGAGCAATCTGTCTCTCAGTGATTGTGCAAACAGCCATTTTACACCCTTTAAAAAACCTCCAGTACTTTCTTTATGCCCAATGTATGTATGGTACAAGCTAGAAGCTGACATCTTACACAGGGCACACTGCTGCAGTAGTCCAGGGCTTATTCAGGGTTGGCGCTGACAATAGACAGAGGGCCTGATTCAGACCCGGATGCTATTTGCGGCCGCTCGCTGGCTAAAAGGAGCCGGCTATTTAAATCATGTGCTCGCACTGCGTCGCGTAAAGCCGCCCACTAAGTAATAGCGAGCGGCCGCACTATGCGCTCGCACCTGTATAAAGACGCCTCTTTGCCGCTCGCAACACACGTCATCTCCGGCAGTTGTAGGATTAATCGGGAACATCGAGAGCCATCAGAGCTGCTCGCAGCGCTTGTGGTAGCCTTTTCCCACCACAACATTGTGAGCAATTCAGGCTAAGATACAACCCAGTCACGTGTGTAATGACACTACTTTGCTAATGATGCACGCCCATTAAACGCCGTTCTGACGGTCGGGCCCGCCTGCGTTCGCACAGCCACACCCCCGTTTACAAGCACCTTCCCCTGTTACCACCCACAAACGCCACTATCTGTCAATCAAAATAGTGGCCCGGCTACGGGTGAGTACTTTCCCATCGCAATGACTGGTTCGCGCACGCGCATTGCGACTCATGCGCATATTGTGAAAAATCGCTCAAAGCGAGCAAGCGCACCATAGCGTCCGGGTCTGAGTAATGGCCCAGAGTTCCAAACTTTAATAGGTCACCTAAAACACTGAATGGGAGACCACATCGTTCTCCATTAGGGCCTGATGCAGACTGCTCCCATTTTGCTTGCAGTGTATATTTGATGTTGTGAGAGGTGGGGGCAGCTCATCGGTAAAACGAAACATCTTGGGTGGACATCTGCTGGGACGCCTGTGTCTGCTAGGGTGCCGGGTCGCTGTGTTCTATGAAATAGTCAGCGTTGTCTAATCATTAGTTGTGCAGTGTGTGCGATCTTCAAAGCTGAGCTGGGTGTGACAGCTTTTCGGAGATTCCCTCACTGTACGGTGTTATGTTTTTAGCTTTTTCAGCGATTATTTTAAGCTGAGTTTTTCAGAAACAATCTGACTGCTAATCTATCTGCTTCACGGCAGCGAAAACGTTGGGCAGCCTCTTAGCGGTCAGTTGTTGCTGTTTGATAAGAAACTACAGAACCTATTCACTACTAATGAAATCATTATTAAAGTCACTCCATCGCCAGGTCCTATGGTGGTGTTGAGCCGTACATGATTGGTCTCTCCCAGGTAACGGGTCCGGATGTGGATGTGCACCTTAGTGGGCTGCATTGCGTGCTCAGAAGTAAGTACATTATAGTACGCCCCCATCCATCCACTGCAGAACGAAGCCAGCATCCCTGTCAGCGGGCATGTGCACCAGCCCTGCCCCCTGCAAGACACCTGTCTGCATATACTAATGCCCCCCGGGAGGGTTAGGTTTAGCGTGTGTGGAGGGGGAGTTAGGCACCCCTAAAGGAAATTATGGGGGGGGGGGGGGTGGAGGGGAGGGTTAGGATACTTACCACCGGTTTTCAGCCGTCGGTATTTCAATCCCATTCCGGGAGTAAGGGTGGGTGTGTTAGCCTATGTAGGGTAGGTGTGAGCAATATAGGTGGGTGTGAGGGTGGGACAGATGTTACAGTAATAGAGGGGAAGGTGATGCGAGAATGGATTTCGGTAACATGTAGTTCCATAACCGCTGGGGGGCTACAGGGGCTACATGCTGCCTGAAACTGCTACATAGTTCAGAATCGTTAGATCGTAGATGGAATACAATATATTGTCCTGTCCTTAGTAAGGTCCATACACAGGCGGATCCATAGTGCACAATTATGACCACACACAGATATAGGTCATCGTTATATATCAGCATTTTCTGCCAGTCCCACTCATCATGTGATCCATCCTGGTCATATATTGAGTATGATCAGTCGTCACATTGAGTCCATACATTCTTCTGGCCAGTAGTGAGAACAGCCTCCCACTCGGGCAGAACTATGGGAGACAATGGAGGCGCCTGCCGCTGGGCTCCAGCTCTGATGGGGCACCTCCTCCATTGTCCACAACATATTCATCCTACTCAGGGCTGATACTATGCACCCGTAGTGTACCATCACGGCCGCCCAATACAAGGCAACCCTTCCCGTCACCTGAGAAGCCACCATACACTAGTGGAGAGCTCCATGTCAGACCATCAGCTGCTGCCTTTGTCTAGCTATAGCCTGTCTGCATGTGCATTGCTACATTACAGTGTCAGTGGCTGTGATGGGGGGAGGGGCACCAAATTATTACTTGCCTCCGAGCGTCTGGGATGAATTTACGCCACTGCTCCCACAGGGTCCGTTCATAGGATTACAGATAGGAAGTCAGGTATAATCTGTTAATAATTCAGTTCCACAAATGTATTTAAAATACTTAGTAGCAAACAATGGCCCTCATTCAGAGCCGTACGCTCTGAGCAGAGCGCACGCTCTGAATGAGGGCCGCCCTCCATGAAAATGGAGCGTCCTCCTGGACGCTCGTATAGCTGTGGGTCACCACCCACAGCCTATACGAGCGTGCATTGTGATGGCCGCGATGGTCGTGACCATCGAAACTGCGAGCCGGAGCCTGCGGTTGAGGTTTTCAACCGCAAGTTCCGGAGTGATTTTGGCTCTATCAGAGCCAAAATCACTCCCACTGACATCACTAGTGATGTCAGTGGGCCGGCTTCTGACGAGAGGCGTTCCCGTGGGAACGCCCCCGTCAGGGAGGCACGCCCCCGGCACGCCCACCAAAGGGGGCGTGCTGTCAATCAACATCGACAGCACGCCCCCTTTGATCAGACACAACGAGCGAAGGACTTTCCTTCGCTCGTCGCGTCTGGCGCATGCGCACGACGGAGCTCCCTCCGTCGTGCGCATGCTCAGTGCATAACATCGACCCACTTGCGAGCGGACAGCCGCTCGCGAGTGGGTCTGAATCAGGCCCAATGTTTTATAAAACGCATATGACTGACTACTGTGTGCTGGCGTTACATCCAGGGCAAGCTGAAGTGTGGCTTTCAGAAAACGCCATCCTACGCAGAGCTGATGGGTGAGAACAGGAGAATTGTTGCAGAATCTGGTAGTCTCTTACAGGACACAATGGGCATGGTTCAGAGGTGGGCGCTAATGCCAATACAGCTAAATATATTTGCGGAATCACAGCGGCGATAATATGCAAATTCTAGTTTCAGCGCTCCGCTTGTGTACTATCGTCCGCCGGAATGTGCAAGCCCTGTACTGCCCACTTTCAATGCCCATCGATGCTGCAACTCTGCTGGCGGTTCTAAACACTCCACCATCTGTACAGCATTGTGTTCACCATTGACACTGGCACCAGCCTATGGCAGACGCAACATCTCCTTCTGAAATCCGTATAAACATGGCCTCTTTGTCTGAGAACGCAGAAGCTTTTACTGACCCACCTGTGACACTCATAACACGATCATGGTTTTTGCCACGCCATTTCTAATGCCATCGGTCCTGTACGAAACAGCGCATGTGTGCGTACACAGGGTATAGTAAGCGCTGTAGGCGTTTTCAGAATACTCTGCCTATGTGCAGTAGCAAATAATCACTCAAACGTGCACACATCTGCGCTGCGTCCACTTCTGAATCAGGACGATTACTTCACGTGACTTACAGACAACATACAGGTCCAGTACATTTATCGGCCTGCAATCATAATGTAATGCTGATGGATTTGCCTCAGGACTGCTTGCTCCAAACTCATGTACCTGGTGGTAGTTTTATGTAAATGCATGTACGGAATTATTTATGTAAGGAGCTTTAGAACTTGATGAATTGTCATTTAGTTTTTAGGATATATTCAGTATCCTGACAGTGGTGATGTCGGTACTTAGAATACCGGCGCTGGAATCCTGATACCTGTCAGAATCCTGGCATCTCGAAGGTAAGTAGGGGGATAGGGTTAGGCACTAGCGGAGGGTTAGGTTTAGGATGCGGGGAGGGGGAGAGTTAGGATACCGACCGACAGGTGTCTGTACCCTAACCCTGTCGCGATCCCACTTAATTTCTGCATCTTCAAGATACTGTACATAATAGATCTGTATTAGAGATTTTGTGCAGAACCTGTTGTGAATTTGGGTTCCTGGGGGTAAGGTTAATAAGAAGTGGTTTTGCAATTTAGTAGTTACCCAGCAGATTACCAACCAGATGGTTATGGGAGTGTCGCTGGTGTGTCATTTAAAGTGGCTATGTTCCAAAAGGAACAGCCACAGAGGACATGGTCAGATGTAGACACCGCCCCTGTCATTCGGCTGATGCAAGTGTTGCTGTGCGCACGATAGTGGCGTCTAAAGAATCTCTGGGGGTATTACAGCGTGCAGTGACGCTGAAAGTGGGCATCTCAGTACTTGCACTGTCAGACGCACGCTTGTACACCAGGGAAGCCTGAAAATAATATTTGCATATTATCGCAGCTGCGACTCCGGCAACAAAAGCAACAGCGAACGCAGCAGCATCACCTCTGAATCAAGCCCTAGAAGAACAGAAAACCAAGTGCCCACCTAAATAAATGACCTGCTTCAGGCAGGCATGTTTGTAGAAAGCACTGCATAGATCTTTGTGGTCTGTGCAGGATTTTGTGTTAAAAATTGCAAGATTGCAAAATAAAAATGGTGCTGGGTCACCCACAAATGATAACCAGACCAAAGCTTTTAAGGGCTAAACGCAAGTAACTGCAGAGGTAGCAAATGTGCCTCCTTCCTCATGCAAGTGACAGAGGCAGATACGCCAGGAGTGCCACAGGGGGCTTGGCTTCAGCACATAGCTCGTACACAATATAGCAAGTGGTCGGAAAGTGCAGATAATATGTTGCATGAAGCTTGTTAAAAACAGGATGGGCACGGGATCCTGGCGGTCAAAATCCTGATGCCGCCAAAGGGCTTGTGCTAGTTTGGATGATGCAACCGATGGTGCACCGCTGCAAGTGGATATCTCGGAAATTGCCGTGGTGGCATTAGCATAAAGACGCATCTGCATTTACCTCAGGTCGGACATCGTTTCGGTTCCTGAAAAGCGGGACTGTCCCACTGATCGAGACGGTTGGAAGGTATGCTAGCACCCAGTACCTTTAGGCAGCTGCCTATGGTCGCCGGGATCTGGGGAACGCCACAGAGTTGCCCGTCATAATATTAAGGATGTCTCTGAGAGAAACATTCTTGGTGTACTAAATGCAGGTGGCGACTGTGGAACTCAGATGACGCCTCCTCACTTTCACCTGATAGGCTGGAAAGTGGTTATTGGTGGTGGTGGGGGGTTCAGTAGGCTGCAGTTTTGCCTAGGGTGCCGAGAAACCTTTCATCGGCACTGCATCCTAGGCATCACGGTAAGGACACCGATAAAACAGAAAGGTTTATACTATAGGTGGACTATAGTTTATTTTTGTACATTTTTATATTATACTAGGTGGGATACCTGGCCTTGCCCAGGTTGAAGAATGGGCCTTAAAGTACATTGGCAGCCTTCATTTTTTACAATGCAGACCAACATTGGAGACCATGGCATATGAAAATGTGCTTGGAGGAAATTGGTAACTGTCAGTGCAGGTGCAGTGTGACAGTTGATCCTCTGACTCACTGCTCTTCTGTTGGAGCTCTGCCTGCCCCATACTGGTACATATCAGCCTGTGCCTTCAGTCAGAGCAATTTTAGGCACTGGAAGACATCCTGAGCGAACTTGCTCAAAACTTGGTGGGCACTATGTAGACCTCCATGGCCCTGACGAACTTCAAACATAGCCAAAGACCTAATCCTGGTCAAACTATATCACCATGCCAAATTTGGTGGAGCTAGGTACAAAACTCTGCCCATGCATAAAGGACTAAAATAAAAACTTCCAGCACATCTATTGCCTTAATATATAGCTGCACCAAAACATGTAATTACATTCGTTAGAAGTGTGCTGCTTTGCAAATACTGAGGGTACATATAACGCAAATGGGCTGCCAGAGGGTATCCTGGTGGTGGGAAACCACTGATCCCCAACAAACACAACATGTAACTTTTCTGTACTAAGCCTCAGTAGCAGCCAGTGTCAGAGGAAGCAGCCAGTGAGTGGGGTGGATGTGTCCTGAGTGGGAGGCTCCCAGCTCTCAGCCAGCCCACCATGTACATATATGTATGTGACCTTCCCACAGATGGGTGTGTGTGCTGGGCTTGTGTGTTACACTATACCCAGGCTCAGGGACTAAGGGAATGCAGCTGCTGCATCTCCCCAACATGGCTGCCCTGAGATCTGCACACCGGCTGCTGCTGCTGGGTCACAGTAAGTGGATTGTCTGCTTCCTGGTCACACCGGGCGTGTTTACTCTGTGAGGAGGGGGCAGGCATGTGATGAGTGGGTGGGCTGGGGCCAAGATGTGTCCTTATGTGCGTGCTGCCTGTATACACTCCGCATCCTCTCTCCCTGACCCTGAGAGCTGATAATCAATCTCACCCCTCATCAGCAGCTCTGGGAACCTGCAAATCCTGCACCCAGCTGCATGTATATATGATCATACCCCTGCTGCATATATATGATCATTCCCCTGCTGCATATATTTTATCATACCCCTACCCTGCATGCACACGTCAGTCATTTGCAGAATGATGTCATCTTCTCCCCTGCAAACCTCCATATTTGCATATTGCTACAATCTTTGTAGGGGACAGGTGGGATCACGTCAGGCTGCAGAGTGTAGCTGTGTAAAGTAGTAAACTGTGTTACTGTAACAGCACATGTGATCTTCTGAGTACTGATAGAGCCTGCAGGGGGCGCTGTCTGGCACTTGTCACCACTCTGCTGCTGCTGTTGTCTTGTGTAACGGGTATGCTATGCCCTTTACCCTATCCTCAGGGTGGTGGCATTACCAGCTGCCACCCTGTGTATGGATAGCTGGGTATAGGAGAGAGGTGCTGCCTGTTACACAATGTGCACACAGAGACCTTACATAATGGTCACATCATGTGACTGTCAGCTGCAGCCTGGTGCCTGTAAAGGTAGAAAGGAGCCTACTACATCCAGACTGGTTTAGGGCTTATTTGCCTAATGCTGTTTAATTATATTCTTATTTAGTTGGGGAATAAAATGCCATTGTGTGGCCAGCTGCTCACTGTCACTTATCTTGTTCTGGGTGCCGCTGACTGTTTGTATTTTGCACATGTGTGACTAGAGATATGGGCGGGTGTTCGCAGTACATCTGGTAGCATTCGGCGGTTAACGCCTGTTGAATAAAATGAACTCCTCTAAAATAAAGAAACTTTAGTTTGGTTGAAATTACATGAAGAAAATTGTTCCATGTTACAATGGATCATATTTGCCTACTGTCCCCGGAATGTCTGGGAGACTGCAGTATATCGGGGAGCTCTCCCAGGAGCGTAGTCCAGCCTCCCGCTTCCCACCCAGTTCCCCAGTAGTGGGCAGTCAAGGGTCTTTAAAGGGTCTTTAAAATATGTAGTGGTGCCCCACCTCTCAATGGCTCCAAACTGTGGCATTGAGCAGCGGAAACCCAGGACACGAGATTCCCAGGGCAACGGCACCCCACCCCCAGTGATATCCTGCCGGGGAGAAGTCGAGTATAGACAGGTGTGCAAAACATCTGCTGGGAGGGGGAGGGAGGAGGCATCTGGGACCCTAGAAGATGTGGAGATTGGTTACATAGTAAATAGATCATAACTTAGCCATTGTTATTTATTTGTTACCAGTTATTTATATGGTGCACACATATTCCGCAGAGCTTTTCAGAGCCGTATTTGTGGAGAATTGGTGGTGCGATCTGCATCTTACTGGCTCCGCCCCCTGCTGCTCAGTGACACCACTCGCATCATCTTGCAGCGCGGGGGTGGTCATTCACATGATCATTAGGCACTGCTTAGGGATGCGAATCCCCTGCCCAGTCACCTTGGCTCTACGCCGCCCACTTCACAAGAGGGTAGCCTGCTTTCTCAGGAGCCCCAGAGGCTTCCAGCAATTCATAAGTCTCCCGGACATTTTGAAAGAGTAGGCATGTATAATTGTAATGCTGGCCATACACGCTACAATTATCGGGGCGATCCGCCTGATATCGGCGGATCGCCCCGATAATTGTAGCGTGTGTGCGGGCGACCCAGGGCTAAATATTGCTTGGTCGGGCATGCAGGATTGTCCAGCATGCCCGTCCGATGCGATATTTACCCGGTAACTGTCGGCCGCATCGGGCAGTGTATGCCCAGCGCGGCCGACAGACAGACATTTGCTGTGTTCCTTCCTAAGGAAGGAACAGGGAAATGTCTCCTCCCCCGGGGGCGGAGCGCGGATGTCGGGCTGATACACTGTGAGATTTCCCTCACAGTGTATGCTGGCGACATCTGCGGCTGGCAGCCGGCCAGATAAAGTGTCTGTTGGTCTGACAGACATTTTATCTGGCTGTGTATGCCCAGCATAAGATGCAGTACAACTTCCAAGAGGTGTGTGTTGTGGTTTTAATAATAATATTATTTAATTTTGTTTCAATATATTTATTTTGCTTGTAAATGTACTTTAAAAAAAAAAAATGTATTTAGTAATAATTTTTTTTTGTATTTGGGCAACCCAATACACCCCACCGGGCGCACTTTTCTCATCGGGGCAGACTCAGTTACCCTTGTGTAGCCCAGTCTGTTGTAGTGGGTTTAGTGCCCAGAACTATTAAATTACAAAACTGTGATCAACCGCGAGCAGCTCTGAGGCAGCAGTTAACGCTCATTTCTGCTCGCACCTACGCAGGGTCCACTTGCGGAGCTGCTGCCCATCATTGCTCTGGCCTCTCCTCATTTTTCCTTTTTTGACGTTTTCCCTTTGTCTGTATTGGAAACTGATCTAAAGGCCCCCATACACGGGGCGATAAAGCAGGCGATCCGACTGATTGGTGCAATTTGCCTGCTATATCGCACAGTGTATGGCCCTGATGTCGGGCCGAGCACGCTCCCGTGGGGTCATACATCACACCCCCTGATCTTTCTGTAGGACCAATCAATCAGGGGATGCGATGTGCGATCCAGTGGATTGCTATGCAGGTGAGGGAGCCCGGCATATAGGGAGGTCGGCCACCCGACCGCACCGTGTGTGCGGACCGCCCGATATGTGGGACGACGGATCCCCTGTCACCTCACATGTGTATGGGGGCCTTTACAGTCTGATTTCTTGGACCACTGGTGGTGATTTTTTTTTTTTTGTACACTTTTTTTTTTTCATGGAACCAAATTCACCGCTTCTTAAATAGCCCCGAGGAGGCAGGCAGTCCCCGAGGAGGCAGGCAGTCCCCGAGGAGGCAGGCAGTTTTTAACTAGTGCAAATGTAAAATAGTTCACACGCGAAAAATCTATTTTAAAGGTTTGATTTCCCCTGATCATATCTGATAACATCTACAAGGTGATTTAGCGGAAGGACAGGAAAGGGCTATGTACAATAAAAAGTTAAGTGAATTAGTTTTTGCTGTGATTCCACTACTAGGCCATATTTTTAAAATGGGGTAAACCAGAACAATCTGTGAATATATTTTAATGGGATTATGCGTGATGTATTCGCACACTAGTTTCTGATTCTCCCCCTATATATGTTTTATTTTCCTATAATACGTTCTCAGGAGGGCAGCAAGTTGTGGGCTTAGAATAAATTGTATGGAACTGGTATATATTCACAGATTTAAAAAAAAATATATATTTTCCACTGTTGTATATATTATGTTATGGAGTCCCGACATCATCTAAGTCACTTAATTTTTTTTATATCATTTCACCTTTATTTGGGTAAATTGTGGCACCCTTACTGGTCTATGGGGCACAGTGGGCGGTTGCACTGATTTGTTCATAATCCCCATTTTATGTCCCGTATACAGTGTATATAGAAGGCATATATATAATATAAGGCTGTATATAGAAGGCATTTCCAGCAAGGATTACAAATAATTGCTAATAGGGAAAAACATTATAAGACTGGAACAAACCTGTAATAATGGGCTCCGTTCTTTTAGTGCCCTACACATGGAATACATAAGACATTCTCTGATTTATCCTTTGATGATAATGAGTTTTATTTGTGCAGCTCTGAAGACTGAGACAGCGGCGTCTTCCATGAAGCTTTGTCGGCACTCGACTGCGGCAAGTGCCGCAACTCCGCGCAGTGAAGTGAAAGCTCGTGCCCACCCTGATAAGAGGTACTTATCTACACGCATGTATCATGGGCGGGGAGCCTGTCTGTACCAGGAGGAGCTCGGCATCCCCTGCCATAATGTTATCAGGGACACCTACAATATTGGGATGCCTGGAGTGATGAATTGGGGCGCCCCTGGTACCAATGACCTGTAAGGGTTGGCCCCCATGTTAAAAAAATAAATAAATAACATTCCCCCAGAAGTGACATAAATAATACATAGTGCCTCTATTAATTATAGCATTCATTGTAATGCCCTCTCTGGTATAAATATATCAACTATTCTTGCTGCCGTCATTAAAAAATAAAACCCAAAGGGCCCTCATAATTTCTAATTAAAGCTGTTTCTTAATAAATACTTACCTGCAGTCTTCGGTACTTACTCATATGTAAACCATATGTGGAATAAAGTAAAACCCTATTTGAACAACAAACCACATGTGAGCTCCTCCCGGCGGAAAATGAGTTAATCTCCAATGAGCCCGCCTCCTGTACTTACTAGCCGGGCAGCTAATCAGGAGCTGCCTCTTATCCATGACTGGCTGAGCAGTGAGAGCTCGTGTGTGGTTTGTTGTTTCAATTCTGTTTTTATTTATTCGATTTGACATATGGATTACATGGGATCAATAAAACCTGAAGATTGCAGGTAAGTAAATATTAGGGAAACATTTTAATTATAAATTCAGCAATTATTGTTTATGTTTACAAGGGGGCGCTGCATTTAATTTAACCTCTTAAGGGGTCTCTACAGTGAATGATATTGCTAATGAGGGCATCATGTATTTTTTATGTTCCTGTTGGGGCACTTTTTTATATTTAATTTAAGGGTTCCAACAAGTAGTGGCCGCTTTTGTGGCGCTACCACTGCAAGTATGCAGCAGTGCATACTGACTACAAGATCAGCCACTATATTTTAAAATTTTACTCTTTGTACCCAACAGATAAAGGTACCAGCAGGGGTCCAGTGCTTTTTCAAATTGGACCAGGCGTCCCTTGGTGCGGGGACCAAAATAGTTTATTTGTGCCCCTTCCCCAGAGAATTGCTGGGTAGGTGAAGTTGGTAGGTAATGTAAGTGATAAAACTAAAGGTTTGCCGTCTGGTTTAGCCTAAAATGAAGGTTTTTTTTTTTTATGTTTTTCAAATCACAGGGCAGTAACTCCCAGAGTTTGGAGCTGACAACAGCTGGTGATAAAAAAAAAGTGCTACTTGGTAAAGGGCCTTATACATCAGCGACGGATTGCCGCGATGCTGCAACCCGGCATCGCAGGATCACAGAAATCCAACAAGTTGGATTTTACCGATTCCGTTGCTTCATCGTGACAATCCGTCGCAGATGTATGGGCACATTTAATTACTACACCATGAAAACAGAAAAGTCACTATGCATTCGTTCATACTGTACATAGGTCATAAGGGAAAATACTGTATGCTACACGCCGTATTCAGAATATAATCAAAACACAGTATGTTTCTTTTACAGAAGCATAACTGCGCAGTAAGTGATTACATACGTGTCCGAGTTGATTATTTGCACAATGCTTGTAACGTCCTCTAAATGCTGGACCCTTCCTCTTATCCAGGAAACCCAAAACTGGGATCCTTATGCTGAACATGGGGGGTCCTGAGACTGTAGATGACGTCCACGATTTTCTCCTCCGGCTATTTTTGGACAAAGATCTCATGACTCTTCCGGCACAAAGGTATAAAGTGCTGATAATTTGCGGGCGTTCCTACGGTTTTTTTACGGGAAATGTCATCTGTAAGGTTTGAATCCATATTAGGACGCACCTATTATCCCCACTTCCAATCTGGGGGTTGAGAAAGCGACTGGCATACACTTAATGCCACGACGACTTGCCACTGTCATGCCAGGACATAACTTGCCTAATATGACGATCGCTGGAAGTACCATCTGGTCTTTTGGATATATTAGCCTAACCCTAACTCTGAACCTCACCCTAAAAAATCATCAAGAAAACCATATGTCAACATTTTTGTGTTCATATATTGAATGTGTCGACCATTTAACCAGGTTGACCTAAATACATGTCTACATATGGTGGACAACCTAATGACAGGGATGCAGTCAGGATACCGGCGGGCGCTATTCCGCCTGCCGATATCCCATCACTAACCGCTCGACAGGAGACTAAAGATAGGTGTCAAAATCCCTACGCCTATCATTAGCCCCACTACAAAATACTGATACCGGACATACCGAACGAAGGTAAGCCGGGCAACTTGGCGTCTAGCTGCGGGGGAGGGTGTTAGGTTTAGGGACTCCCAGGAGGGTTAGGATAGGGAAAGGGGTGGTTAGGGTTAGGCACCTCTAGGGGTGGGTTAGGGTTAGGCACCCCCCTGGGAGGGTTAGGTTTTTGGTACGGGGAGGGTTAGGTTTAGGCACTAACTGGGGGGAGGTTAGGATTAGGCAAAACTAAGGGAGGGTTAGGGTGGAGAGGGGAGGGTTAGGGTGGAGAGTGGAGGGTTAGGTTACTTACCTGCCCCAGTCGGGAATTGGGTCCGTCGGGGTTCCGCTGTCGGTATTTCATCCGGCGGCTATTCAGCTGCCGGCATTAAATACCGATTCCCTAATGACCATGTGGACCTTCTGAATGTTGACTGGATACCCCGGATGACAGAATATATTATCTCTTGTGCTTTCTCCCTACGCTTCTGGCTGAATAAACAGGAATAAGGGCTATTTAGACTCATTTACTACCAAGAACTGTTTATTGCCTCTTCCATAATGCTCTTTCCCTGACACTGGGATCTCTCGGGCCAAAGGTAATCGGTTGAGTTTATCAGAGGGCAGCGACTTCAGCAAGATCGCTTTAGCGGCAGTTTTCAAGTTCTACTGGCGACACTGTAAAGATGCTCTAAGTAGCATTTTAACCTTGTCGGCAACGTGGAGCCGGCATACTGCTGCCGACGGTGACCATGTCACTGCCGACCTGATGGCCGCATCCTGTAGAAATGCACGTGTATTGTACTGTAAGCCACAAATATGCACATTGTAACGTTTTGTTATATATTTGTCACCTATTTGGAAATACAATGACTGTTTTGTGTATAATTAAATATTTGTTTTACCCATAGTAAACTTGGGCCTTTTATTGCCAAACGTCGCACCCCAAAAATTCAAGAACAATACAGGAAAATTGGGGGAGGATCCCCCATAAAGAAGTGGACAGCCCAGCAAGGTGAAGGCATGGTGAAAGCTCTGGATGAACTCTCCCCGGCCACAGGTACAATGTGTAGATCTATTCTGTACACTGCTTCCTTCATATATTTTCATTACGTGGTGCTATGGATTATTGCACAAATTGTCATTGGGAGAACATTTTTACCTTGACAAACCATATAGATACAAGGAGTACACACCCAGGGGCACAGAAGGTGGGGATCTGGTACAAATGATCTGTAGGGACTCGCGAGTACAGGGGAGGCGTAACCCCCCCTCCTCCTTGCACTGCTATGCTGTAAATGAGGCCCATAGTACATAGTTGCCCTTTGATTAGAGTATGTGGTTTTCACCAATAGAAACATTAATCTATACAAAGGAGAAAGGTGCCAGAGCCATAACTAAACTTTTTGGTGCCCTGTGCAAAAGCGCATTGGCGCGCCCCCCCCCCCCCCCTCTCATGTTTAAATTGGGATATAAGTTCGTGCATCTGAAAAAGGGCCATGGCCTCATGGGGAAGGGCCAGGGAAGAGATAGGGGTACTCCTTGGGCAGCCAGGAGATGCTGGGGATAAAAGAAGAGGAAGCTCCAAGTGAGAATGGCGATAAACGGGAAAATTGACAGGCCCAAACAGCGCCCCCTGCCCTGCGGTGCCCTGTGCCATGGCACTGGTCACTCTACCCTAGTTACGGCCCTGGAGGAAGCCATACTACTAGCGCATCGCGCCCTAAAGTTATCTGAACGTGGAAACTTCCTGTAAGCCGAACAAGTATTTTGGTTTCATGACTTCACTTTCTGTTTACAATAAGTAGCTCTCAATTCGGTTCCAAAATAAATGTTGGGGAAAAAAATGATATATATATATATATATATGTCTATATATATATATATATATATATATATATATATATATATATATATATATATATATATATATATATATATATATATATATATATATATATTTGAATATTAAATACAATTTTCATTAAAAAAATAACTTTATTTTTGGTTTATATTAAAGAGTTTCCATTTCAGTAATTTTAAATAGCGCCTAGAACCCGATGTGTAAGTGTTTATTTTTTATCCTAGCCATCCCAGGCTCCTTCTGCACAGGATACAACATAGAATAACACTAAGGGGTTGGTGCACATCAGAACGATGGGGAATTCCCTTCGTCCAGGACCATCCGTGATTTCCTGTACCCACTGTGCAATTTAATGAATGACGGAACGAAATCTCGTTCCGTCCTTCATGAAACTGCACCTCCTCATACAGGATAACTTCTGATCGGCCTTGCAGTACGGCCAATCCAAAGGTATCGTGTACGACCCGCGGGAGCGAGCAATTGTGCATACACGCTGAATGATTTGTTGTTGCAAATTGCCTGGAAATGACAAATCGTGCAGATATCATCCTAATGTGTACCCACCCTAAGGGGTATATTTACTAAGGGTCTATTTGAATTGATTTTGATCGATTTACAAGTTGTGTTTCTGGGGCATATTTACTAATACTTAGAAAATAAATAAATAAAAAATTGTGTGTTAGTAAATGTGTGATTTACCCCCCAAAACACATTAATGTTTGTTTTGTTTTTTTTGTTTTTTAATTGTTATTGACTATAATTTGGTAAATATACTCCTATGTGCTGAATGGCAAATGCAGAGATTCCACCTGAGCGTTGTCCTGCCATCTACACTGTACTTCCTATACATGACTCCTGTATGCCGCAACTTACATGCCAGATCCCGGCTTCAAAAACGGGACGCTAAGAGCTGTGCCCCAGAGAAACGAAGGGCCTGATTCAGGTCGGGATGTAATAAATGGAAAATGCGATAAAACCCCCGTTTTCCATATGTACTATTGGGTGGCTGCCAGGGCTCCGACGTGGAGCTTTTTGCTGGTGTTACCCTATAGAAGCCTATGGGCTTCTACTGCATCGCGCTGGTATGAGGCATCCAATCGGATCCCTCCCAGCATGCCCCGCGGCCGCCGCGTCACTCTGCGCATGCGCAGGTGGACTCCCGGGTCATAAACCCGGAAGTCCAGGGCGCAGCGCTGATCGCAAAGGACAGCTCTTATTGGAAGAGCTACCTTTGCGGTACTGATCGCACAGTGTTAGTACATCCCGCCCTCAGTAAGGATCGCAATAGCTATTAAGCACGCAGTCTGACTGCGAAGATATGCTAATGATTGCAATCGCAATGCCATATGCAGCCTAACATAAGGAGGCCCACCTTACACACATCCGTAATACTTAGCAAGTCTGCAAAACCATCGGTAACATCGAGTGTGTAGGGCATTGCAGTGGCTAATATATGCACGCCCCTGCGTTCAAACCGCCTGCGTTTCGCCGACCCCCCCCCCTTTTCTGTCACCACCCTCAATCGGTACTTCCTGTCAATCACTCTGCGATGGGTCTGCGTCGTCATTGCGATCGCAGTGGTGTGTTCGTACACGCAACAATCATCCGATCGTGTGCGTAATCGCAGTTGCGATCGGTAATGAATCGGGCCCTAAGTCCAGAATGCAGGATGGGTTCCCCCACGTCTGCATACAGTCTGCTGTAACGTTGGTGCATAGTAAAACTTGTGTATTATTTTGATTAGTTTGTAATTTTGTGCACAATTACAGGACTCTTAGCACAGAAGTAACTGTCTGTAGTCAGTAGAAACCGTTTCCCCCCCTCTGACTGTCACCAGTACGAGAAGCTGCCGGGTGAGATACCGTAGGTTAGGGAGGGTTGTGTGCAGTAATAGGGAGGAACCGCTGCAGATACCACTGTGAAGATTAGATAAGAGACCAGGGACTGTGTAACCTGAAATAGTCCCGTAGTTCCTTCTATCTCGGCTGATACAGGACATTGTGAGTATCCGTTACTGCCCGTGGTTTGATCTAGGTCTGTATGTGTTCCGATCACAAGTTTGTTTTGGCTGCATAGGTCACTGTACATCATTAAAGGCCCTCTCTAGCCCGTTACTTGCTTTATATAAATCGCAGTAGCTGGTAAATGTGCGTTCTGCTGTCCTGTATGATCAGTATTGCCATTGCCTCTAAAATCAATAACCGTACCAATAGTTTATATCTTTTTATAGTAAAACTATAATCCATTTGCCATTAAAGACGTTCTCCAGCAAAAACTTTTTGTGTTTTTTATTTTATTCTAATACTTCTATGGAGCAGTTTTTTTAAAAGATGATTTACATAACCCATCCCATCTTCCAACAGCGCCTCATAAATATTACATCGGTTTCCGGTACGTCCATCCGCTTACAGAGGCGGCAATCGATGAAATGGAAAGAGACGGCGTAGAGAGAGCCATCGCCTTCACGCAGTACCCTCAGTATAGCTGTTCTACCACCGGTGAGTACTGGACGCGAAGTCTATGGGGGGAGATATATCGCACCTTAGAGAGAGAGAGAGAAAGTGGAGCCCATAGCAACCAATCAGCTTCTAACTGTCATTTTATAGCCTGGGATAGATAAATGATGGCTAGCAGCTGATTGGTTGATTTGGGCAACTTTATCTCTCTCCAAGATTTGATACATCTCCAATTTAAGACTGAAATAATTAACTATTGTTCGTTGTTACACCCGGAGGAAGTGTAGGAATGGTGTCTGGCTATAGTAAACCCTCATTTATTTAAAAAATAAATGAATAAATAAATAAAAAATTAATAATTATATAGTGCACACATATTAGGCAGAACTTTATAAAGATTATTTAATCATTCATATCGGTGCCTGTCCCTGCCAAGCTTACACTCTGTTTCCTACCACTTGTACACACATGCAAACATGGGGAGAACATACAAACTCCACAGCAATGTGGCCCAGATTGAAATCGAACCTTTGACCAAATGGGTCTTGTTGGCCATTTCCTCTGTTCAACGGGATCCCATTGCTTGCAACCTGCTGGGACGTCTGCTGTTAAACTATGGTCTTAGGGCCTGATTTATTACGGATCGTGACTGCGCACGCAAATCGGCCGATGGTGCGTACTGCGCATGCGTAGGCATCACATTGCGTGAGTTCGCATTGCGATCAACTACGCAGATACAAAGCCATCGCAGACTGAGGGATGGGGCGGCAGTGTTTTGGGGTGGTGATGGGGGATATTTTCCTATAAACGCAGGTGTGCCTGTCCGTTTGAACGCTGTTACTTGGGCGTGCAAAAATTGGCCACTGCGACAGCATACGCAGCTTGTGTACTCACTGCGTGCGACGAGGTTAGCAATTTCTGAGTAAGGTCAGATCTGTTGTAATTGTGCATGAGGGGCCGATGTTACCGATGTATACTCAGGACTGCAAGGTATTACGGATGTGAAATAGCGGTAGTGGGCGTCTCTATGCTGGCTGTGCGACGGCTTTGCGATTACATTCATTAGCATATTTTTGCGGCAGACCTGTGTGCGTAATCGCAGCCGCCATCGCTATAGCGATCTGTAGTGAATGAGGCCCTTAGTGCAATAGAGGGGCGGGGGTGAGGGAGTCTAGGCTTAAGAAGGGAAGATGTCTTACAATTGGTCAGTGGATTCTTTGTACTGTATTCTGTTTACAGCTAGTGTATCAGATCATCCTGGTATTCAGAGGTGGGACCCCCAGCAGGGGGCTACTGTGTGGAAGTGGCAGCATTAAAATAAAAAAAGTTTGTCCCTGTTTTCATGCCTCACTGTAGGCTGTGTCTTTGCTGTCCTCATTCCTAAATGAACGCTCCTGTCTGTCTCTGGTCAGGAAGCAGCTTGAACGCGATTTACCGATACTATAAATCCAAAGGCGTTAAATCCAATATGAAGTGGAGCGTTATTGACCGATGGCCGACGCACCCTCTCCTTGTCCAGGTAATAAGGACCCTGATCGCAGTTCCCGCTATTTATCTTATTGGCTCCTGTTATTGGTATCTGATCACCCAGCAATCCGCTCAGTTGATATATTAATTTTATACCTGGCGATTTTGTTGGATTTCAGTGTTTTGCCGACCACATCCAGAAAGAACTGAATATGTTTCCGGAAGAGAAGAGGGGCGATGTTGTCATCCTGTTCTCTGCACATTCCCTGCCCATGGCGGTAAGTAGTAACATTTACTGGCACTGTTTACTAGGACTAGGCAGAAAGGGCCTAATTCAGAGACGGACGGTAATGCAAACGCAGCTGCACGCTCTCACGGATCGCAGTTGCTTACGCCTCCCAAAGCACATCCCAGCATAGGGGCGCCCGCTGCTGCCTTCTCATCCGTACGACAACGTGCAGCAGCGTAAACATCGGTAACATCGACGCACAGCAGGCAGCCATGTTTCATATGCGATAGGTCACAGGGCGCAAACACTGCAGCTCTCCTGACACGCAGAGATTTCTCGTGCTGCTAAAGAGATGCATGCCCATGGAATGGCTTTTAAACGGTCAGACGCCTGCGTTTCCCTAGCCACCCCCCCCCCGCCCCTCTCCCCCAAACGCTGACTGCCTGTCACTCATTTTGAGAGTGGGTGCACTGTGCATGCATATTCGCAATGCAACCGCTGTGTGTGCGGCGTTCGCACATGCGCATTAGCCAACAATCGCTCGATCTGCATTAAAATTGGCATTGCGTCCATATTTGCATCAGGCCCAAAGTGTGTGTGTGTGTGTATATATATATATATATTACCCAAGTGTCTTGGCTTCCCACATAGTCACTGAAAAAATAATCAAAAGGGTTATCTATGAGGCATGCTTCTTTTGGCTGTCTGTGCAGTATTACTGTCAGTGGTGTGGCCCCGCCCCCAGCTCTGCAAGCAATATCTGAGAGGGGAGGCTGAGCTCTTGTTGCCTCACCTCTCGTCTCTCCCTGCAATTTTTGTGAGCTCTGCAGATTTTGCCCAGTTTTAACTAAAAAATTATTACAATACGCAAGATGTTTATAAGTTCTAAATACCTTCTTTGTATTATTCTAATCGTCTTTATATCAAAAATCTGGATTATGATGGGGGAGGCTCTGCCTACCCTGACTGCACGTCCCTGTAACACTCCCCTTATTGCCTAACCCTAACCCCTTACCCTAACCCCAGTACTTGCCTTCGGGATTCCGGCGTTGGAATTGTGACCGTCGGAATCCCAGCGGTCAGCATTCTGACAGCATCCCATATAATATACTTACGTACATTTTAAAAGACAACAGCTTGAAACTCCCAGCACATCGCATGGATGGGCTCCCCAGGGGCGCTGAGAGAGAGGGGTGGGGGTTGTTTACTAATTGCCCGGGCTTGTTGAAGGGGCCTGGGTCCGACGTCAACCCCCTTCCTTCTTACCTGTCAGCAGGCTAGCACACGCTGCTGTGTGCTGGGCTGCATTGGGAGATCAGCAAGACTGCTCACTGCCGCTGAGTCTCCTCTGCCTGTGGGGAGAACAATCACACTGATCGCGCCCCCCTTCCCCTGGATCTGCACAGGGCTGAGGGGCTCACAGCGATTAGCTCACGCTCCCCCATAATGGGGCCCGGGCTGCCTCTCTACGGCCCTGCCTGTGCCTGCGGGTGCTTTTTGTTACATCGGATCCGGGCAGTATGATCACATCCTGCAATGCGATCATGGGCGCTAATATAACGCCCTAATAAATGGGTCCCTTAGAAACTAAACATGAGCAGCTAACCATAAACTTTTAGGTTTTATATATGAAGTAATCCTATCGCCACCTTGTGGCTGTGTCACATATTTATTTTTGTATTTTTATTTGAACCTGTCACAAGGCAAATGTGGAGTTTTTGTTTATTGTACTGGTTTAGACTGTATTTTAAATATGTAACTTCTAAAATGTTATCTGTGGACCTTTTAAAATAAATTGCCTCTATATGTTTACAATAGCGGCGAGATCCTAGTGTTTGTCTAATCAAACTGAAGTGGGATTTCTTCAGATCACTAGAATGTATTGGCGTGCGCATGCCTTCCCGCTGCTGTTACTAAATTGCTTTATAGTTTCATTCTGTGCTCTTTGTCTATGGACGGGATGTATCAAGTATTGCATATACTGGGCCTGATTCAGCATTGTACGCTAGTGCACCGCTGAACGCAGATTCCCGATGTTTGGGAATCGGCGCAGGAACCATTCTGCGAGTGTGCAGAATAAGTCCTGCTAACTCGCTCGGAGACTGTCAGTGATTGACAGTCTGCTGCCGTTTGTGTGCGGGGAGAGGGCGGCGATGCCCTCTGTTTCCCGAAACTGAGGCGTTTCGCCACCGTTGCGGGGGAGGGAAGAAGCCAGAATCTCCGTCGGCTGACTGAGATTTCCTGGCCTCTTCCTCTAAACTGTGGCGGCTGGCTGCGGGACCCCACGGGTCACCGCAGCCGGACAATGTTACGCAGATTATCCGATGCTTTGTTGGACAACGCAGCTCGGATAAGTAATGCACTGGGGACGTGATGCCTCCTGCTGCATTAACATATCTACCAGGATCACAATTGCAAAGCTGCCTGCGTGCATACATCATATATCTATAGCCTGTGTGCATACATCATATATCTATAGCCTGCGTGCATACGTCATATACTGTATCTATAGTCTGCGTGCATACATCATATATCTATAGCCTGCGTGCATACATCATATATCTATAGCCTGTGTGCATACATCATATATCTATAGCCTGCATGCATACGTCATATACTGTATCTATAGTCTGCGTGCATACATCATATATCTATAGCCTGTGTGCATACATCATATATCTATAGCCTGCGTGCATACGTCATATACTGTATCTATAGTCTGCGTGCATACATCATATATCTATAGCCTGCGTGCATACATCATATATCTATAGCCTGCGTGCAGCTTTGCAATCACAATCCTTGCAGAATCAGGCCCACTCTGCGATGCATCCCGCCCCCTATCGCATGCATGCCGGCATTTAACCCTCCTCCCGGCACAGCTCATTAATATAGATATAGAGCTGTCCTGATGAAATTCTGAGTTCTGGGTTTAGGACCCGAGAGTCTTTCTGGGCATGAGCATCCATTGGAAAGCACAGTAGTCAGGGGGTTGCGATTTCTTCGTAAAAAAGAAACCCATAGGCTTCTATAGGCAGCATCCTCTATAGACGGTGTTGCCTATCGTGCAAAAGCTTTGGATAGTTTTGCTTGCTGCATACCGACACATAGCTTTCCATAAATTCTATCGGGACTGCTGTGGCGGCGGTCAGCAACAGATATAAGTATCGGCTGCAGACGAGTCATGTGTATTGCGGTAAAAATCCGTAAATTGCAGTTTTTGGAAGTTTGGCTGCCATATGTCTGTATGAGGAGGAGTTGGTAAATTTTTTACATTTCTGGGTTTATTATTATTTAATATGCTGAACTTTTAAGCTGTGATGTACATTAAAAGGATCATGTTACAAGCAAATTCAATTCAATGACGTGAAACAGAAGGTAAAGATGGCCCTGCACAAATGCGTTTACAATATATGAGGTCTGGGGAGCAAGTACCCGCGCTTTGTGATGTGACATTACTGTGTTAGTGGGGAAAGTGACTGCGCTTTGTGATGTGACATTACTGTGTTAGTGGGGAAAGTGCCTGTGGTTTGGGATGATGACATTATTGTGTTAGTGGGGAAAGTGCCTGCATTTTGGGATGTGACATTACTGTGTTAGTGGGGAAAGTGACTGTGCTTTGGGATGTGACATTACTGTGTTAGTGGGGAAAGTGACTGCGCTTTGGGATGTGACATTACTGTGTTAGTGGGGAAAGTGACTGCGCTTTGGGATGTGACATTACTGTGTTAGTGGGGAAAGTGACTGCGCTTTGGGATGTGACATTACTGTGTTAGTGGGGAAAGTGACTGTGCTTTGGGATGATGACATTACTGTGTTAGTGGGGAAAGTGACTGCTTTGGGATGTGACATTACTGTGTTAGTGGGGAAAGTGACTGTGCTTTGGGATGTGACATTACTGTGTTAGTGGGGAAAGTGACTGCGCTTTGGGATGTGACATTACTGTGTTAGTGGGGAAAGTGACTGCGCTTTGGGATGTGACATTACTGTGTTAGTGGGGAAAGTGACTGCGTTTTGGGATGTGACATTACTGTGTTAGTGGGGAAAGTGACTGCGCTTTGGGATGATGATATTACTGTGTTAGTGGGGAAAGTGACTGCGCTTTGGGATGTGACATTACTGTGTTAGTGGGGAAAGTGACTGTGCTTTGGGATGTGACATTACTGTGTTAGTGGGGAAAGTGACTGCGCTTTGGGATGTGACATTACTGTGTTAGTGGGGAAAGTGCCTTTCCCTTTGGATGTGACATTACTGTGTTAGTGGGGAAAGTGACTGCGCTTTGGGATGTGACATTACTGTGTTAGTGGGGAAAGTGACTGCGATTTGGGATGTGACATTACTGTGTTAGTGGGGAAAGTAACACAGTAATGTCACATCCCAAAGCGCAGTCACTTTCCCCACTAACTCAGTAATGTCACATCACAAACCACAGTCACTTTCCCCACTAACGCTGTAATGTCACATCCCAAATCACAGTCACTTTCCCCACTAACACTGTAATGTCATCATCCCAAAGCGCAGTCACTTTCCCCACGAACAGTATTGTCACTTCCCAAAGCACAGTCACTTTCCCCACTAACACAGTAATGTCATCATCCCAAAGTGCAGGTACTTTCCCCACTAACACAGTAATGTCACATCCCAAATCGCAGTCACTTTCCCCACTAACATAGTAATGTCACATCCCAAAGCGTAGTCACTTTCCCCACTAACACAGTAATGTCACATCCCAAACCACAGTCACTTTCCCCACTAACACAGTAATGTCACATCCCAAAGCACAGGCACTTTCCCCACTAACACAGTAATGTCACATCCCAAAGCGCAGTCACTTTCCCCACTAACACAGTAATGTCACATCACAAACCACAGTCACTTTCCCCACTGACTGCGCTTTGGGATGTGACATTACTGTGTTAGTGGGGAAAGTGCCTGCACTTTGGGATGTGACATTACTGTGCTAGTGGGGAAAGTGACTGTGGTTTGTGATGTGACATTACTGTGTTAGTGGGGAAAGTGACTGCGGTTTGGGATGTGACATTACTGTGTTAGTGGGGAAAGTGCCTGCGCTTTGGGATGTGACATTACTGTGTTAGTGGGGAAAGTGACTGCTTTGGGATGTGACATTACTGTGTTAGTTGGGAAAGTGACTGCGCTTTGTGACATTACTGTGTTAGTGGGGAAAGTGCCTGTGCTTTGGGATGTGACATTACTGTGTTAGTGGGGAAAGTGACTGCGCTTTGGGATGTGACATTACTGTGTTAGTGGGGAAAGTGACTGTGCTTTGGGATGTGACATTACTGTGTTAGTGGGGAAAGTGACTGCGCTTTGGGATGTGACATTACTGTGTTAGTGGGGAAAGTGACTGTGCTTTGGGATGTGACATTACTGTGTTAGTGGGGAAAGTGACTGCGCTTTGGGATGTGACATTACTGTGTTAGTGGAGAAAGTGCCTGTGCTTTGGGATGTGACATTACTGTGTTAGTGGGGAAAGTGACTGCGCTTTGGGATGTGACATTACTGTGTTAGTGGGGAAAGTGACTGCGCTTTGGGATGTGACATTACTGTGTTAGTGGGGAAAGTAACACAGTAATGTCACATCCCAAAGCGCAGTCACTTTCCCCACTAACTCAGTAATGTCACATCACAAACCACAGTCACTTTCCCCACTAACACTGTAATGTCACATCCCAAATCACAGTCACTTTCCCCACTAACACTGTAATGTCACATCCCAAAGCAAAATCACTTTCCCCACTAACACAGTAATGTCACATCCCAAAGCGTAGTCACTTTCCCCACTAACACAGTAATGTCACATCCCAAACCACAGTCACTTTCCCCACTAACACAGTAATGTCACATCCCAAAGCACAGGCACTTTCCCCACTAACACAGTAATGTCACATCCCAAAGCGCAGTCACTTTCCCCACTAACACAGTAATGTCACATCACAAACCACAGTCACTTTCCCCACTGACTGCGCTTTGGGATGTGACATTACTGTGTTAGTGGGGAAAGTGACTGTGGTTTGTGATGTGACATTACTGTGTTAGTGGGGAAAGTGACTGCGGTTTGGGATGTGACATTACTGTGTTAGTGGGGAAAGTGCCTGCGCTTTGGGATGTGACATTACTGTGTTAGTGGGGAAAGTGACTGCTTTGGGATGTGACATTACTGTGTTAGTTGGGAAAGTGACTGCGCTTTGGGATGTGACATTACTGTGTTAGTGGGGAAAGTGACTGCACTTTGGGATGATGACATTACTGTGTTAGTGGGGAAAGTGACTGTGCTTTGGCATGTGACATTACTGTGTTAGTTGGGAAAGTGATTTTGCTTTGGGATGTGACATTACTGTGTTAGTTGGGAAAGTGACTGCGCTTTGGGATGTGACATTACTGTGTTAGTTGGGAAAGTGCCTGCGCTTTGGGATGATGACATCACTGTCAGTGGGGAAAGTGACTGCACTTTGGGATGATGACATCACTGTGTTACTGTAAAACAGAAGCAATATTTGCCTCCAACAATAAAGTAGCCATTGTTGACTGGCCTCTCTGTGCAGCCACTTACAGTGTGGTGTCCCCTGCTCCGTCATTTCCTTTGGGTTGGACGCCATTGTGGTCACTGGCAGAAAGCAGAACCACCCTATTATCAGCGAGAACGGGTCACTTCACCTCCTACCGCTCTGTTACTTTTATTTGTGTCTTTATAGGTGGTAAACCGAGGAGATCCGTACCCACAGGAAGTCGGAGCCACGGTACAGAAAGTCATGGAGAAACTGAATTTCTCAAACCCTTACAGACTTGTATGGCAATCCAAGGTACGTGGCCCGTCCGACACAAGTGACTGTCAGCTGCAGCTCCACTTTGCTTCATTATGGTTACTTGCAATATAAAGGAGGTATTAATTAAGACTGTTTAAAAGTACACACTTCAACTGGGAACATATAGGAACACAATAAAAAGATGCCGGGGCCAGTCCAACTGCGAACGAATTCACAGTGGCTGGCTAGGAAACACCTGGAAAACTGTACTTTTGCAGACAACCCTGTTACCTCCCCCAAATGGTCACTACCTGTCACTCACGCTGCAAATAAATCCTCACTGCAACCACCTGTCTAATCAGTCACCGCACGTGACCAGTGCTGCTGTGACGCATTTGCAGTGGCCAAAAATCGCTTCCCTGCGTCCAACATTAACAATGCGTCCACTTCTGAATCGGCCCAGTGTCCCTGTTCCGACTGTCGACATTATAACCGTGGAACTTGCCACCACCTGGATACCCTGAAAAATAGGCTCTTTGTACATTACCGTTACTCCTGTGGTTTCCTGCATTTGAGTCACGAGATTCTAATCTACAAAGCTGAATACTTTCACAGAGGGTCTTATTCATCCGGAGTGGCTTATCGCAATTATCACTAAGACCCTACACTAATTATTACTCACCAGCCATACATACATCTAGTAAAGAATGGTTTTTGATCCATGATGTAACCTCTGCCCCTGATAATGTGCTGGAAAAATCTTATCCGCAAGTTTCATTCATTGCATTTGCTGCTATTACATGGAAGGTATTAACAGATTGATACTCTGGCCAAAATTTACTAAGCGGCGGGTTCTAAACCCCGGGGGGTTTTGTGGTGTTTTGGCTGCGGTTTCTAAATGACAGCCCTGTTTTATTCTATTCTAAAATTTAGTTTTGACGGCGGTTTTGCAGCGGTTTTGGCCTTAGTAAATCTGTGGATAGCAAAACCGCCATCAAACTGCTGGGGTTTAGAATTCTCCGCTTAGTAAATTAAGCCCTCTGAATGTAAGGGATGTCTCTGGATTCACATCAAAATAAGCAGTTTTGACTATGCTCCTGCAATACCGCATGTGACCAGCAGGCGCCCTTCCATTCTACCTCTGCAGATTTTACTATTCTACTGGTGTAATTGTATGAACTGAAAACTATCTGTGCATATGACCGAATAGTACTGGGGAAGCAAAGAAGGGTAAATGGTGATGGGGCGTATTCCTAGTAACAAGAAATCCACCATAAAATGGCACAGCTAGTAGCTGATTGGTTGCTATGGGCAACTTCACCACTCTTTTGAAACTTTGATACATCTCCACCCTTAATTTGAAGTATGTGAGCTCACAGTGCATTTAGGGCCTGATTCAGACCCACTCGCAAGCGGCTGTCCGCTCGCAAGTGGGTCGATGGTGTGCACTGAGCATGCGCACGACGGCGGGAGCTCCGTCGTGCGCATGCGCCAGACGCGACGAGCGAAGGACTTTCCTTCGCTCGTTGTGTCTGATCAAAGGGGGCGTGCTGTCGATGTTGATTGACAGCACGCCCCCTTTGGTGGGCGTGCCGGGGGCGGTCACCGGGGAAATGGCATTGCAGCCATTTTCCCGGCGGTTTTCCCTACTGCGCAAGTGCCAAACGCTGGGAAAATGGGAGGTGGCCATTTTCCAAGCGTTTTGTATAGTGCTGCTACTGACGACGCGGGACTCCGGAGAGGTAAGTATTGAATAAATGGGTGTGCGGTGTGGGCTACCGGGGCCCGTGTGCCCCACGCAACCTGCATCCATTATAGATACGCCCCTGTCTCTCACACCTAAATCTCTCTGCACATCTTACATCTGCCCCAGCTGCAGTGCATCATGGTTTTACCAAAGTGCAAACTTTCTTGCTCTTTATGCTTTGCTCCCAACTCAGACTCAGGACATAATCATGAGCGCACTCCGCCCCGTCCATCAGATGGTAGAGATGTTTGCCACCATGACGTGCAATCCGTGCACTTACCATAAAACCGGGAGCATTTACACAAGAATAGGTGCTTGATGTCTCCAAAACGGCATCTGCGCTCTGTCCGCATTCGTGATTGATCCCGGATGAGTTTTATCTACATCTACTCAACGCAGCATCATTATCGCAGCCAGGGGTCCGTGTTGCTCCAGTCCGTTCTCACTTTGCCTCTTGTGACATCATACAGCTTTTTTCGCTGCTTCATTTCAGGTGGGACCTATGCCATGGTTGGGTCCTCATACTGACGAAACGATTAAAGGTCTTTGCGAGAGAGGGAAGAAGAATATTCTGCTGGTTCCCATTGCCTTCACCAGTGATCATATCGAGACCCTCTACGAGTTGGATATAGAATACGCCCAGCATCTTGCCAATGAGGTAACGTCAGCTGAGCCGATGCAATGTGTGTAGTGCACGGCAGTGGCAGAACTACCGTTGCCCCTCCAAGGCCCACCCCCATCTCTTTAGAGCAGAGCTAGGGGGCAGGGGGCTAGGATGCTCCAGGGCATTATCAGACATCTGCCGTTTAGCTAAGTGGCCCAGCGATGTGCTCTTCTAACGCTGAGTGCAGGTCAATCTTGTTGATTTCATGAATTGCATTAATTTACTGATCTCCAGTTTGCATCTTAAGTGCTGGGGCAGAGTTCTCTCCTCTACTAGTAAATATCCGATATGTATCGCACTGCTTTTATACGGATGACCAAGCAGTGTTGTATCTCTGTATGCGGCACCTTTTGTCTATCTGCATGAGCTTCAGATCTGGACCCATGGGGTAAAAGAGGGGTTCACATCCTTTATATAGCAATCTGAGTGGTTCTAAAGCTATGCAGTCGGGAAACCGGCTGCCTTAATATCGACAGCCGGCCTCCCGGCTGCTTTATCACGGCGTGGGATAAATGACCGGCGTCTATGTCTAGATCCGTTCTAAAAAGCTCTAGTCCAAGAGCTCCACAGATACTCGCTGGTAAAGCTCCTCCAATAGCTGGAACCTGCCGCATTGATTTCTGTGAAGGTGTAATGATGTCTTCAGCAGCTCCATAGAGGTTCTTCGGCTTTGTAACTGGCAGGAATAATAGGGTGAATTAATAATCCTTGAAACGTTACCGAAACAATGTCTCATGGCAGAAGTGACCTGTTTGTGTCGCAGTATGAATGTTCTACTGCAAATTGGTCTCTATTTTTCCTATTTGGTTGTCACCTAGTGCCCCTGTCCATCTGAAGGGGCTATTCATGAATGCTTGGAGAGGGGTAAAATTTGGAGAGATAAAGTACCAACCATTCTACTCCTAACTGTCAGTTTGCAGGCTGTGTTTGAAAAATGGAAGTTAGGAGCTGATTGGTTAGCACTTTATCTCTCTTCAAGCTTTCATGAATAGACCTCCTAATTGCATAGCACGACTGTAGAACCAAGGCCGGATTTCATCACCCCCCCACCCCCCCCCACCCCCCCACCCCCCCCCACACTCCTCCTGAAGTTTCTGACAAGTTCTGTTTTGTGAATAGAAAGTAAACTCCCCAGAATCAGCCGGGGACATTGATTGCGTTTGACAATTAGATATACATTTGCTTGCATTGTTGTAACATTTTACGTAAATAAATAATCCATTTAATAAGTGCTCAGCGGTATATGAAACGATTGCTGGAAGAGTCATTCCTCTCTCTTTCTCTTCCAGTGCGGTGTTGAGAACATCAGAAGATCTGAGTCGCTTAACGGAAATCCATTGTTCTCCAAGGTATAAGTATTGTTAAACTAGGTTTAATGTTATTGACTGCAGGCTGGTGATTATCGGTTCTTCTGGCTGCTGCTACTACAATGCAAAAATCCATTCTTTTTAAGTGGGGAGAAGGCTAGCTAGGATAAACACAGATTTGCATGGAGGCTGTATCCACCTTGAAGAATTAGAAGAGGCAGCCGGTGTATCAGAGTCACAAGGTTTCCTTTTTGTACATTCGCTTCCCAGCGGTGTTTGGAATGGAGAACAGCACGGTGGAATCAATGAGGGAAAAGTTAGAATGTTGCCTTAGTTTTGCTGTGTTTGGTCGTCGCCAATATCTTTTTCATGTGCAACAATGTCTGGTTGTTTTTATTGGATTTCTTTTGTTCAATTCAGCCTTTTTATTCCTCCCACCCCCTTCTCTACGTTCTCCAGGCTCTTGCCGACTTAGTCCTGTCCCATATGAAGTCCAATGAGATCTGTTCTAAACAGTTAACTCTACGGTGCCCGATGTGCGTTAATCCTGTCTGTGGAGAGGCCAAAGCGTTCTTTACGAGTCAGCAGTTGTGAGCGAGATGTATCGGAAGCTCTACGGAGAAGATCTGTTATTTTCAAATGCTGTTTTTTTGTTTTGTTTTGTTTTGTTTTTTCTTTTATACAGTTTTTTGTTTTTATCTCCAATCTACATAATTCATGCATTGTTCTTTTTATTAAAAATTATATACATACATACATACATACGAGATCTGTCTAAAAAGTTTGGTGAATGGTCTGATATATCTGTATGCAATACTTGCAACAAGGTCGCTCATGCTCGCTGGCATGCATGGACATGTCTGGACCTGTCCCCAGTCGGGGTTTGCCCGCAGCCACCACCGCCCTGCCATTGCATTCATTTCAACAGTGTGTCCCGAGCAGTGTGCGTCAAACAGCAATGGAGCTCGTCTTCCACCGATTCCTTGCCACTGTGAAAGTGTGCAAACCAATCGTACACACATTTTCTACTCCCCGCATCCTGCCCGTACACTTTCTCAAACGTTTTGTGCGTCTCTGTCGCTGATTTACCCAATTTGAAGCAGAACTTTGTCGCTCCATTGCTGTTGGACGCACACAGCTCTGGACACTCTGTTGAAATGAATGCAATGGCAGTGTGGTGGCGGCCTCGGGCAAAGACATGTCCATGCGTATCAGCGCGCATCAGCGACCTTGTTGCAAGCGTTGCATATAGATATATCAGACCATTCATCAAAGTTTTTATACAGACCTCGTATATGTGTAAAAATATAATATATATATATAAAATCTCCTTTATTTTTTTTTCATTGTGTAACTGAATAATGTTGTGGTTGCTTTTATACATTTCATCTGGAAATTGCTATGCGGCCATAAGTGTTGGTGTTACCGACCGTAACTTCACCTATTTTGTTCTTCCTCATTGTGGGAAAGGATAATGGCGCTTTAGGAAAAGAGGTTTTTACATTTGGTTACACTCTAGAGGAGGGCTGGAAATGTGCCTAAATGACTTTGATGTTTACGTCATGTGTTACAAATTTAGGGGTAGATTTACTATCCGTTGGTTGATTGGCAGTTTTGACTGATGGATTTCAAAGTTCAATAGTAATTCATTCTGAACCAGGCTTGTTTAGCATTATTTACAATTGACCTTTGAAATTCATTGGTCAAAACCGCTGATCTTTAGTAATCTGACTGATAGTACGTCTACGCTTTAGCCAAGGAAGTTATGGGAAAGAATGGAGAGGTAACTAAGAGGCAACTAAGTCTTCCTCCAGAATATTACTTTATATTGTGATTTAAACACCCCACACTTTCTTAGTGCTGCCCCAACAGTTGCCTTCCTGCTTCTGCTGGCAGTCACCCCCTGATGAAACTGTTATACGGTCAAAAACGTCTGTAATCAGCCTACAATAAAAAACGTATATACTTCCCCCTTCAATAACTCTTCTGGATCAAGCCATATAATGTACTTTTAGTCTAGCTCAGGCAGCATGAAGCATTGCTGGGAGTTGTAGTCCAACAGCCACTTTATCACAGATGTGAAGTCAAACGGTGCTTTGACACATAAATAAGTTAGAAACAGAATGGATTCATTTTAAGCCAATCACATCATATGCAAAACAGGCCAGCGGAAGCAGTGTAATCTGTTACACAGAACAATATATCATATGTGACTTATTGCTGCACTGTATATTGATACATTTATTAAATACAATCGGATTGAACCTCCTGGCTGTGAAATATTTGGTACTTACTTATTTCAGTCTCACAGATGTTTTCATGGGATGTTCAGGTGTTGTGAAACAATTTTTAAATGTTAAAGTAACAGTATATAATCTGTCAAGATGCTGCCGTTTTCCATAGAGCACACCCAGCAAAAGCATTATGGACATCCAGGCTGCCTTTTTCTATGTTGGCGTAGTCGCCGGGTAAGCTGAGACAATTAAATTTTATCCTACAATTATTTAAATGGGTACTATCCCCCTGGTTATCCATAATTTTAGATTTCTTTAAACATAGATTTTAAGAACTATACAGCCATGGCCAAAAGTTTTGAGAATGACACAAATATTGGTTTTCACAAAGTTTGCTGCATCAGTGTTTTTAGACCTTTTTGTCAGATGTTACTATGGTATACTGAAGTATAATTACAAGCATTTCATAAGTGTCAAAGGCTTTTATTGACAATTACATTAAGTTTATGCAAAGAGTCAATATTTGCAGTGTTGACCCTTCTTTTTCAAGACCTCTGCAATTCGCCCTAGCATGCTGTCATTCAACTTCTGGGCCACATACTGACTGATGGCCGCCCATTCTTACCTAATCAATGCTTGGAGTTTGTCAGAATTAGTGGGTTTTTGTTTGTCCACCCGCCTCTTGTGGATTGACCACAAGTTCTCAATGGGATTAAGGTCTGGGTGAGTTTCCTGGCCATGGACCCAAAATTTTGATGTTGTTTTCCCCGAGCAACTTAGTTATCACTTTTGCCTTATGGCAAGGTGCTCCATCATGCTGGAAAAGGCATTGTTCATAACCAAACTGTTCTTGGATGGTTGGGAGAAGTTGCTCTTGGAGGATGTTTTGGTATCACTCTTTATTCATGGCTATGTTCTTAGGCAAAATTGTGAGTGAAACCACTCCCATGGCTAGGAAGCAACCCCACACATGAATGGTCTCGGGATGCTTTACTGATGGCATGACACAGGACTGATGGTAGCGCTCGCCTTTCCTTCTCCGGACAAACTTTTTCCCAGATGCCCCAAACAATATGAAAGGGAATTCATCAGGGAAAAAAATAACTTTACCCCAATCCTCAGCAGTCCAATCCCTGTACCTTTTGCAGAATATCAGTCTGTCCCTGATGTTTTTCCTGGAGAGAAGTGGCTTCTTTGCTGCCCTTCTTGACACCAAGCCATCCTCAAAAAGTCTTCGCCTCACTGTGCGTGAAGATGCACTCACACCTGCCTGCTGCCATTCCTGAGCAAGCTCTGCACTGGTGGTGCCCCGATCCCGCAGCTGAATCAACTTTAGGAAACAGTCCTGGCTCTTGCTGGATGTTCATGGGCGCCCTGAAGCCTTCTTCACTATTGAACCTCTCTCCTTGAAGTTGTTGATGATCCGATAAAAATGGTTGATATAGGTTCAATCTTACTAGCAGCAATATCCTTGCCTATGAAGCCCTTTTTGTGCAAAGCAATGATGACTGCACGTGTTTCCTTGCAGGTAACCATGGTTAACAGGAAGAGCAATGATTTCAAGCTCCACCCTCCTTTTTAAAGCTTCCACTCTGATATTCTAACTCAATCAGCATGACAGAGTGATCCCCAGTCTTGTCGTCATCAACACTCTCACCTGTGTTAACGAGAGAATCACTGACAGGATGTCAGCTGGTCCTTTTGTGGCAGGGCTGAATTGCAGTGGAAATGTTGTTTATGGGATTAAGGCCCTGATTCCCGATATTGGCGAAGGCGAAGCATTCCCGATATTGGCCCCAGCAGCTAACGCTATCTGAAGATAGCGTGAGCCGCTGTAGCCTATGGGGACTTACCGCATATCAGCCGGCGGAGGGATCTGCCCGATCCCTCCGCCGGCAATGGGCGCCGCTCATGTGCAGTCCGCGGGACTGCGCATGCGCAGAAGCCCCGACTGCCCTCCGGAGACATCGCAGGGACGGGCTCTTTTCGGAACCCGTCTCCCTGCATGTCCCGGATAATACATCCGGCAGATAGGATCGCATTTTGCAATGCGATCAGGGGCGGTACTGCATGCCCTGATCGAATTGCAAAATGTCATCATTAATAAATGGGCCCCTAAGGGAGATGTACTAAGCCTTGGAGAGAGATAAAGTACCAACCAATCAGCTCCTGTCACTTTACAAACTATGTTTGGTACTTTATCACTCTCCATAGCTTAGTACATTTCCCCCCTACAGTCTCAATGCTTGTTGTGAGACTGACTGTTGTGCAAGACTCTTCAAACTCAGAAATACTTTGGTATAAGTTCTGACTGGCATGTACTGCGGTCACAGCTCTGTCTGCTTCCAGCATCCGCCTGTATTCTCAGTGGGACACTTCTATGCAATCGTGCTGCCCCCAGCCCTCCTCTTACAAGAGCAGCCGTCCTCTCTAACCACATTCACACCAGCCCCATCCTGACGCAAGAGATTCGACAGAAATAGGACCGATCTCTTCATACCTTCAACTCGGGATAGCCGACAACTCTCTATACACGTCCACAACATGTGCCCAGTTGCCACACAGTAACCCCTATTCAGTCCTATGCCAGAAACGGGCAAGATGTGGCTGACATGGAACCGCCTGTAAATGCTCTGAGCTGCGTATGCATGCCGCAATGCTGCATTTGGAATTTCGTGCGACTCAGAATCAGACCACTGTGGATGTAGACAGAAATGTCGGCTATGGCTACTTTTATGTAAGTACCTTTGTGTACAATACAAGTTTGTTTGCATTTATTAAGGCCCCTTTGTGAATGTACTATACACGGAGGGCGATCTCGCACGCAGACTGGTCCAACATTTCGGCATCTAAGATTACCTCTGTTTGTCACTGTATCGCTTACGCCATCTTTAGATGGCGAGAGCGATGCTGTCCCTATTGCCAGCAATGAGGACCGTGCAGCAGCCTTTTACGGTGTCAGCGGAGTCTTCCAGGTACGGCTGAGTCCTCGCCGGGAACCCGTTTCTGGCAGCGATTAGGCTACCAGCAGCAGTAGTGAAGACGCCGCTGAGAAGGGAGATAGTTGGCTGGACCTTACCGGACCTCGCGGGAGAGGTAAGTATTGTTGATTACAAGTTGCATATATTCGTTAGTATCACTGCGATACTAAACAAAATATGCCGCTGGTCTTTAGGTTCGTTGATAAATAGAGCCCTTAGTTCCACAATGAAGTATAGATAAGTACTGTACATATGTGGCTAGCTTATAATAGTATGTGTGTGTGAGCATGGATGGCAAGTATGGATCAGTAAGCATGGTATAAAGTCACATTTGCATGTGTCCGTCAGTAAAGAAATCGTTAAGTAAAACAAGAAACTCTCCTGCCACCACAATACTACAACCAGAAGCAGCGCAGAAGTTGTTTATGGACTATGAAAGTTGGCACTAAATACATATGTAGGGTAATAGTGGTTGACTATGTATACAGTACATTATGGTTAACAAACTGGGGTGGGTTTCTCAAAGCTTTAAAAGAGATAAAGGACTAACCAATCAGCACCTAACTGTCATTGTACAGACTCTGTTAGAAAAATCACCGGAGCTGATTTAAAAAGGAAAAATGAAACTCCCCGCTCTAATATGAATGCGGCCCACCAGACTTATAGAAGAGGTTACCACCTCTTCAACACCAACAAATGACAAATTATAAATAAAGTCCAGGCGCTTTCTCCAGATTAAACAGTAATCAAATAGTCATGCAGTCAATAATCAGTGTATCATCCCCGCTGTGAATCCAACTTTAAACTCTTCCTCAATTTGTCCTCATTGTACCATGTTCATCAATATGAAAAAGAGGAGAGAATATCACATATAGTGAAATACCTTTTATTAAGGGTTTTAAAACATAGGGTTAGGTACCCCCTGCGTAGGGTTAGTCTAGGGGAAGGGGGGGTTAGAGTTGGGCGCCACCGGTGGGAGGGTTAGGTTTAGGCACCCCTGGGGGCAGGTTAGGGTTAGGCACTGGGGGAGGTTAGGGTTAGGTACCCCTAAGGGAGGGTTAGGGGGTGGGGGGGGAGGAGAGGGGAGGGTTGAGTGATTTACCTGATGCTGTCAGGATTTCAATCCCATTCCTAGCACATTACACATAGAGGTCTCTCTTCATTATATTAATTGAAATTATTTTCTTTTATTAAAGTAGAAGAATCATCAACTTTTCCACTGACCAAATTATAAAGGCTCCAAGAAAACATTTTCACAGGAGTCTCCCCTTACATTGAGGACTCATCCATGGTTAGGTGACCAGCTATTGGCCTTAACACAAATCACGTGAGGACGGGCATAGTGATCGTCTCTCTCTCTTCCCTTATACCAGGGACCATATTTCACCAGCGAGGAAGGGGTGCACAGTGTAAAAATGCTTCTCCTGGGAAAGATGGAGAATCCGGGAAACATTTTTTTTTTTTCTTAAATAGATTTCTAGCAGAGACAGTTTGCACAAGTAGGACTTTCTATATACAGAACAATTCATTTATCTAATGGTCAGCAGGACCACAGTGTGTTGACGTTTTCAATAAATCAATTGTTCTTATTATAGAAAGCCCTGTTATCGTGCAAACAGTCTTTGATGTTATTATGGAACGTTAATAAACATTGTCATTGTGTATGTGCTATATATAATATGTATAAAATCCTTTATTTATTTGGTACCAGAAGTGTTCCACAGCACCTCACCAAGTACATAAACAAATAAGTGAACAAAAAATAGCGACTTACAGTACAATACAATGCAGGACAAGGACAAAGTTTCTAAACATTGCTACATTAGCGATCATAATACCCAAATAAGCAACAGGGCATCAGCAACCAAGTGTTAGGTGCCCTTATTGGGAGTTAGTAGACGATCATATGAGTAAGGGAAATAGAATCACATGAGGGAAGAGGGCCCTGCTAGTCAGACCTTACATTCTAAAGGGGAGGGGCATACTGACGGGTGACGCAGAAGGGGTAGCCAATGAAGAAGAAGCATGTAACTGGGGTAGGATGAGAGCTGGAAGGTTTTGATGAAGTAATGGGTTTTGAAAGCCTTTTTGAAGATTTGTAGAGAGGCGGATAGTCTGATAGAGAGAGGGAGAGAGCTCCAGAGGTAGGGACCAGCACTGGCATATGTATATATTCTCCTGGAAGTTGCGGGAGGCTCAGGTAACTCCCCGCACCCCCGGAAGAGTAGGCATATCTCCCGCATCCCGCCCACTTACTAGTGAAGTGGGCAGGATGGGGAGATTTTACGGGAAATTTTCGGGTCCGTGAGTAGGGGGCGGGGCGCGTCATTTATTCCCGCCCCCTGCTTGCAGACCCGAGAATCGCAGCCTTTTCTCGGCTGTGGGGCGGTGCCTAATGATGTATGCAGTCCAGCCCCGCCCCCCGAAGATGTCACAGAATCTCCTGCCGAGGCTTCTCCCGGTGAGGGGATTTAGTATGTCGGCAAGTATGGTGTGTAGTTTGAGAAAGGATCAAACTAGATCCAAAACGTTGCTGCTGCAACTAAAACAACTAATATGAATATTGCAATCTCCCGTGCCATCTATTCCTTGGACTATGAATATATACAGTATATATAGGTTTTGTAAAATTTCAGATCATGTCTAAGAAGCATTAATGATTTATATGTGAAACTGTAATGTCTATGGAATTTCTCAGGGTGTGGAGAAGCAAACCGGGCCACCTCCAGGGGAGAAGGGCAACAAAATGGTACACTAGTGCGGGTGGAGGAGGGCCAGCACACAGCAGGTGTTTTGGGGGTGCAGAGGAAGAGACAGATGCGGGGCCAGGCTGCAGGCATCAGCGGGCAACACAAGGACTGGGCATGCATCTGAGAAACTAAAATCAATAAGACAATGTATCAGTGATATCCATCCATGCATCTCTGTTAAAAATTGAATATGTGCTCTTTGTGACATGTTCTGATGAAAATCAAATACAAAGTGATCGCGTTCAACTACTTCAGAAACTATTTTCGTATATACAGTACAACTTAAAATTCTGATCTAAATGTCAACCTAATGAGAGACCACGTCTTTGCCTTCCTTGAAAATATATATTTTATTGCACAATAATTAATGCCAAAGTAGTGACTGTAAAATTGCTACAGCACTGTAATATTTGGTTGTAACTGTTTACAAAAATTCAACAAAAATGTATTTAAAAAAATAAATAAAATTTGAATATGTGTAAAATAAATGTAAAAAAATGACATGCCCCTCCCCCCCCCCCCCAAAGCACAACCAGCCCCAGTATTTTCACTGACGGTTGTGGTTGTGAAAATACAGGGGACAAATGACATAGAGGGTCCCCTGCATTGAGCACAACCAGCACTGAGCTCTAAGCCGGTCCTGGTCCTGGAAATACAGGGGAAAAAAAATGCATAGGGTTCCCCTGTATTCTCCAGAACCGGCACCAAACTTTTTCTAGCTGGAGAGTAATGCCACAGCCAGGGGAACCCTTTCACTGGGTCCCCCGGCCAAAGCATTACCCCTGACCGCTAGTCAGCCCAGGCCGAGGATCCCTGGGGAGCTGGGGAACCCCCCAATAAAAGGGTTCCCTTCTCTAGGGCACCCCAGGCTGATAGCCCGGGGCTATCTCCAGCACCACTGGGCGGAGGGTGCCAGGTAGATTGTGTATAGTGTAGTGTAAATAAAGAATTCAAGTATTGTCTTTTGCAGGTTAACTACAGGTCCCAGCAAGCCTCTCCCGCATGCTGGTACTTGGAGAACCACAAGTACCAGCAAGCGGGGCATTAAGTGCCCTCTGGTACGTATAGTACACCTGTAAAATAAATATTAAAATAAAAACATTGCACCAAATGTTTTAATAATTTGTTATGTTGCACCTTCACCTGGGGGGCGGCGACCTTTAAACTCTTTTACAGGGCCGCCTCCATCCCAGGGCTTCCTTCGTCTTCGCCTTGTGGACGCCAACCTGCCAGGGCTTCCAGCGTCTTTGTCTGGTGGGCACCAACCCGCCAGGGCTTCCATCATCTTCGCCTGGTGGGCACCATCCCGCCAGGGCTTCCATCGTCTTTGCCTGGCGCGCACCACCGCATGACCGTGCCCCTATATTAAGGCTGAATATAAAAAAAAACCTCCATTCTCCCATAGAGAACTCCCGAGGGAGGGGGGGGGGGTGGTGTTTAAGGGGCTACACCTAAAAAGCTATTGGAGTTACCAAGCTGAAATTTGTCATGGACGGGTTGAACTGTTGCTCGGTACTGCATGCCAAATTTGAGGGCAAAAAAATAAAAAATGAGGATTTGGGAGTAAATCTAAAGTTCTAACTTAGCTATTTCTGACACTCTCAGTTAGGACCACTTTTGTGCTGTTCTCTATGGGGGATTTTTGGGAAGGCATAAGTCAGGGTACAGGGCGAATTGAGACTTGGGGTGTGTTTTATTAGGTAGCTATTGTGCCAGGGTAGGTGCTTTTGGGGTTCAGGTATTTGAGAAAGTTACACTTTTTAAACTATAACCTCACAATTGCACCATTATACAGATACAAAGCTTCAACTTGTTGCGTAGCCTCAGTAGGTTCCTCGAGCAGGGGGGTGTACTCAAAGTGGCTTCATGTGGGTGCACCAAGACGGCTGTCCTTTGCAGGCGGTAGCGGCGGTGGGACTCGGGGAAGGAAGCTGGTATTAGATGCGGCTGGGACCCGGGGAAGTAGAGGGCGTTAGCTGTGGCAGCGCGGGTTGCAGGACCCGGGGGTGGTAGCGGGCGTTAGCGGCAGCGGTGTGGGCGTTAGCAGCGGTGCGGCTGGTGGTGGTGTGGGCTGCAGGACCCGGGGGAGGTAGCGGGAGTTAGCGGCACACAGATGCACGTTTAGATCACGAAGATCCGTGATGCCTGCATCTGTGTATAAATAAAACACAGAAGCATGGACACGATCAGTGAGATCCGTCTTTGCTTCGGTGTTTGATAAAAATTAAAACCTGTGTGAAAAAAAATATGCGTGTCCGCCCCCCAAAAGGACAACCAGCTCGGGCTTTGGAGACCCAGTACTGGTTGTGATAAATACAGGAGACAAATGATGTAGGGGACCCCCATATAAAGCACAACCACCGGGTCCCCCAGACGAAGCATCACCCCTGACCGCTAGTCAGCCCAGGCCGGTATCCCTGGGGACCCCCCAAATAAAGGGGTCCCCCTCCAGGGCACCCCAGGCTGATAGCCCGAGGCTATCCCCAGCACCCATGGGTGGTGTGTTGTGGGTTTATTGTGTAGTGTGGTGCATTTGTTGATAGTAAAAATATTGTCTTTTGCTGTGGAACTGCAGGACCCAGCAAGCCTCCCCCACATGCTGGTACTTGGAGAACCACAACAAGTACCAGCATGCGGGGTATTACAGGCATGCTAGTACCTGTAGTTCCACAGCAAAAGAAATATTAAAATAAACACAAGACACATACACCGTAGAAAGTAACATTTTATTAAAACATACACACACTATCTCCCATACTCACCTAGTATCTCTGAAATGATCATGTCCACTTCTCCAGTAGGAATCCATAGGGTACCTGTAATAAAAAATCCAAACTCACCTCCTCATATGCGTGGATCACGTCCGCTTTGTTCCATGTGGGCATCCCTGGGCTTGGCAAAAAAAAAAGTCCGCAAATACCCGGACCTACGAACTTAGTACTGTCCTCTCTGGACAGTACTACCCGAAAGACGGCTTTGCAGCAGGATTTCACTACAAAAATCCCAGTGCGGAGCACTCATTGGCTGAGAGAGGTGAGCCTTTCGCCTCTCAGCCAATGAGTTATTCTCACCATTGACTTCAATAGTGAGAAACGCAAAAGTAACTTAAGGTTACTTCCATGCCAATTCCAAAAATGGCGCCTCAGCGCCATTTTTTAAATGTAAAGATGGCCACTGCGAGCCAATCACAGCTCGCGACGTCATCGCCCACCCCCTTGGCTGGCTTATATAAGCCAGCGCGAGGCAACTATATGGCAGTCTGACCATGGGGAGGCAGCAAAGAAGAGCTGCCGAAGAAAGAAGATGCCGGGGAAGTCCTGGTTGGGCGGCGCCCTTCAGGTGAAGACGCCATGGAAGTCCTGGGGGAGGTGGCAGCCATGTAAAAGAGCTTAAAGACTGCCACCCTCCAGGTGAAGGTGCAGGAAAATAAAATATTAAAACAATCGGTGTTCTTGTTTTATTTTAATATTGCTTATACAGGGGTACTTTAGGTACCAGTGGGCCCTTAATCTCCCACTTGCTTGTACTTGTGGTTCTACAAGTACCAGCATGCGGGGGAAGCTTTCTGGGACCTGTAGTCCTACTGCAAAAGACAATATTTTAACTTTTATATACACCACACTACACTATCAACCCGGCACCCACTGGCCAGAGGTGCCGAGGATAGCTCCGGCTATCAGGACTGAGATGCCCTGGAGAGGGGGACCCCTTTATGACCTGGGCTGACTAGCGTTTAGGAGTGATGCTTCAGCTGGGGGACCCAGTGAATGGGCTCCCCTGGCTGTTGCATTGTGCCCCCGCTAGAAAAAGTTTGGTGCTGGTACTGGAATTTACAGGGGAACCCTACACATTTTTCCCCTGTATTTCCAGGACCGGCTCAGAGCCCAGTGCTGGTTGCGCTTAATACAAGAGACCCCTACATCATTTGTCCTCTGTATTTTGGCAACCAGGACTGGTTCTGAAAAGCCCAGTGCTGGTTGTGCCTCATACAGGGGACCCTGCAGATTCAGCACTCTCACAGAGTGAGATTGCTGTCACTCACAAAATGGTGGAGCTGATAATTCACAGAATTGTGTGCTCATTGGAATACACACATGCAGTCTATGCAACTGAGGTCTGAGCAGAAGATAGAGCTGCACAGATGGGATAAGAGTGGGGTGGATGGGGAAGAGACAGAGCGGTGTGGATGGGGATACAGAAAATATGGAGAGGGGTGGAAGATTAAGCAGCACAAATGAGGGGGAGCCAAAGTGATGCAGATGGTGGAAAACAGTGGTGCAGTTGGGGGGGGGAGACAAAGTGATGCAGATGGGTGGAAAACAGTGGTGCAGATGCGGGGGAGATAGAGTGGCATGGTTTGGGAAAACAGCGACGTGGATGGGGGGTACAGTGTGGCATGGACGCGGGAAGACAGAGCAATGCAGATGGGTAAAGACAGATTGTTACAGATGAGGGAATACAGACTAGCACAATGGGAGAACACACATCAGTAGGGATTGGTGAAGACAGATTGGTGCGGAGGGGGGGATGACAGAGTGGAGCAGATGGAGGAAGAAAGACTGGCACAGATGAGGGGAAGACAGAGTGGTGTGGCTGGGGGGAAGGTAGTGGTGCAGATGGAAGGAAACAGAGTGGTACGGATGCAGAAAGACGGATGCAGATGGGAAAGACAGATTGGTGCGGATGAGGGAATAAAGAACTATCACAGATAGGAGACCGCACAGATTTAGGGATTGGGGAAGATAGAGCACAATGGAGGAGCAGATAGTGTACATGCATAGACAGAGTATGATAGTTTTAGAATTAGGGAGCTGAGGGCCTGATTCAGAGCCGGACGCTCTGACCAGAGCGCTCGCTCTGAATCAGTGCCCTCCTACCTAAAAATGGAGCGGCCTCCTGACCACCCACAGCATATGTGAGCGGCCAAAAAGATGGTTGCGATGGTCAAGACCATCGCGACCATCGGGCTTGCGACGAGACCCTGCGGTAGGATCTCGGTGACCGCAAGCCCTGGAGTGATCTTGGCTCTATCAGAGCCAAAATCACTCCCACTGACATCACTAGTGATGTCAGTGGGGCCGGACCCAGACGGTAGGCGTTCCCATGGGAACGCCTCCGTCTGGCAGCCACGCCCCCGGCACGCCCACCAAAGGGGGTGTGCTGTCAGTCACCATCGACAGCACGTCCCCTTTGGTGCGAGACCCGGAGCGACAGCTTGGCTGTCGCTGTCCGGGTCTCGCGCATGCGCATTGGGGTAACATCGACCCGCTTGCGAGCATCCTGCGCTCGCGAGCGGGTCTGAATGGCCCCCTGAATGTGTATTTTGAATGAGATGGATGTATGGAGTAAGAAGCAATGGCGTAACTAGGGTATTTGGAGCCCAGGGCAAGTTGAAAAGAGGAGCCCCCTCCATAAGCACACACCTTCGACGCGCGTTCTGAAAAATGGGCGTAACCACATGCCACAAGGGGCGTACGCATTGAAAAATGGGGCATGTCAACATGACACACACCCCTTTCTCTGCACTCTGGGAACATTCCTTTCCATTCTATATGCACCTTAATGCAGTGCCCCTTATACAGACCTTTATGCAGTGCCCCAAGTAGTGGTTCCCCTTATGCAGGCACCCATTAGTGCCCCTTATAGCGTACTCCCAGTATGCAATGCCCCCAGTAGTGGTCACCCTTATGCAGGCCCCCATTAGTGCCCAGTGCCCCCAGTAGTGATCCCCTTTATGCAGGTCCCTCTTATTGCCCCTTACACAGTGCCCCCCCAGTAGTGGTCACCCTCATACAGGCCCCCATTAGTGCCCCCAGTAGTGATCCCCTCTATGCAGGCCTCCATTAGTGACCCTTACACAGTGCCCCACCAGTAGTTGTACCCCTTATGTAGGCCCCCATTAGTGCCCAGTGCCCCCAGTAGTTAACCCCCTTATACAGGCCCCAATTAGTGCCCCTTACTCAGTGTCCCCTTAGTAGTGGTCCCCCTTATGCAGGCCCCCAGAATCCCCTCCTGTCCTCCTGTTTGGCTCCTCTGTCTCTGTCCTCCCGCTTGGTCCTATGGGAGAGACATCATGATGTCTCTCCCATCACCCACTGCAGGAGCTGGATGGCGGAGCTCATGGGTGAGCTCCAGCCTGGCTCTGGCAGTGGGTGCAGCAGCCAATGAGAGTCCGTCTGACTCTCATTAGCTGCTGAAATACACACATTGAAGCCAGTGTGTGTGTAAATGTGTAGTGAGACCATATCACTGCGGTCTGCACTACACTGGCTAACTAGGACGGGCCTGTACCGTGGCCGGCGGCGCCCCCCCTCTGCACCGCCAGTCCCACGACACCCAGGGCATGAGCCCCGAGGGCCCTGCCCTAGTTACGCCACAGGTAAGAAGGATATTGGAACCCAGTGGGATTGTTGTGGTGAAAGAATAGGAAAAGAGTGGGCACTGAGTGGGATGTGTGTGCCACATAACTGCTCAGACCTCAGTTGCATAGACTGCATGTGTGTATTCCAATGATCACACAATTCTGTGAATTAACACCTCCACCATTTTGTGAGTGACATCAATCTCACTCTGTGAGAGTGCTGAATCTGCAGTTAACAACAGGGTGTGATGGTATACCATATCTGTATTGTGCAAGGAAAACGTCCATTAAGGTGCCAGCCTTAATGATCATAATGTCATTGCTCTTTTAAGTTTGAGGGGCAGAAATTCATTGGTTTTGTGAAATTTCAGATCATGTCCAAGAAGCCCTGGGACATGTGAAACCGTAAGGTTTTTTGTCTATGGAAAATATATATATGTGATACCGTATACTATGAGTTTATTCACAATGTAATCATACAACATAGTATAACAGTAAAGCTGGCAATAGTGATTCCTTTCTTATGTTTATTATACTTTGCAAGAACAAAGAAACACTTGGCAATATTCATATATCAACAATGCATTTCAATAGACAGTAACACATACATTAACACTCTTGTTTATTTTATTTTTCAGGAACCTGCAGATCACTAGCGAACTCTGGACTTCGAACCTGCAAACTATAAATGGGTAAGTATGCTCTAGTGGCAATTAACAAATGACTAATTTTGCAATTCCCTTAACGTCTCTAAAATATATACAAAAAACCTCACGTGAGTATGATAAACGGATAAGGTTACAACAAGAATACTATTGCAAACTTGTGTTACTTTTCTATACACCTTTTTAGGAAAAAATTTTCCTCACACTACTGCACTTTACATGTCTCATATACTGCTAGTTCAGCGCTGAAATAGTAATAGGGTGCACCCTTTGTTGCCCGGGATATGAAGAACAGTTCTTAAAACTGCTCCAGCTACAGTGTGCTGGACTGCTGTGAGGGGGGGAGCGGAGCCGGACCCGGGCCCCCGCCGGGCCCCTCAGGAAGCCCGGGCCCGGGTAATCTGTACCCGCTCCCCCCCCCCCCTCTCGGCGCCACTGCTAATGTCACTGACTGTCTATTTGGGAGGTTGCAGCATCTTTTCTTAACCCCTCCAGTATCAGCTCTCAACCTCCGGCTCCTTTACAAGCTCAGTCTCTCTATATTTCCGCAGCTCCGCTGAGGCACTCCCTTAGGGGTCATCCGACACACCCCTCTTAGGCTGATTGTTCTCAGGAGCCTCCCCGGATGACACAGCTTAGTCCCATTGGATGTTCCCCGCCTCAAAGACCTCCGCTGCTCGTCCCGGAGTACTGCTGCAGCCCTCAGGTAAGCATCAAGGCAGCACAGCCCCTTCTCCTGTCCAGCTACCTCACCAACTGCCCACACCAACTGCTCACACCAACTGCCCACACCAACTGCTCACACCAACTGCTCACACCAACTGCACACACCAACTGCTCACACCAACTGCACACACCAACTGCCATTTTCCTCTAGTTCAAATCCTTGAGCCTGCTACAGTACTCACTGGTCCAATAACATCCACCACCACTGAGGGGGCAGTGCAAACAGTCCCTGAACCTTAATGAAACCAGTTAAATCATGCCCTATATTAGACAATGGCAGGAGTCACATTAATATTTTACATTTTCATAGAGGCACATCAGTGTGGGTAGGAACACAGGGTGTTGGTGGGGTGCCACATATATATATATATTATAAAATATGTTTCTTTTTATTAATCGTGTTAGCAAAGCTCACATATGCCAAAACATATACACGTATCCTCCATACAGACATCAGCCATCGTTTTTGTACTTCCCCCACCCGAGTCAGCAGGACCTACCTGTGAAAAGTTGGGACTGTTGCTGGATGAGGTGAAGAGTTCTGCAGGTGCGAAGGGTTCCCTACATCTTTCCTTCCATCTTTTTTCGTTTGTTTTCTTGCTTGATATGAGCAGAAAAGCAATACAACAAGCACACCTGCAAATAAACAAGCTTTAACCCTTACACAGCCAGATTAGATTCAGAAAATTCTATACTTCAGAGCCTACACTAGTTCGCTGAAAGGTATCATGACTTGCCAGAGTACTGCTGGCATTCCCTGGGGACTGTTGCCGCCGACCACTCTGTGGGTTCCTCAGTCCAGCAATGAATTAGTCTGTCTAGCCGGTCGCAGTGCATTAAAAGTATTAGAGGCCTGAAGTAGACTGACTAACCGTCTGAATTCCTAAGCAGTGTTCATTGAATACACAGCTGTATTTAATTAGCTAAGTTATGAATTGCATGGATTATCTATTGTGCTAAACAATTATACGCATTGGAGAATTCTGCTGACTATTGACATAACTATGAAGTTGTTTTCCAGGTGATCAATTATGAATTACAAAAGATTATCTACTCTAGAAAATAAATAACAACAGTCTAGGGGATGCGCTTACGTCTCGGTGGAAGGACGCCGGGGATTCAAAATGCTCCGTCTAAAATACTATTTCGGCAACCTGACTTTTTTTGTTCAAACTATGGCTTTTAATTAGCTTGGCTATCTATTATCTGCTGCTAAGCGTATTAATTGTTATGTGTAAAATCAAGTACTTGATTGATTATTTCTCAGACCAGAACTGAAATGTTACTTTGGTCATTACCTTTGTAAAACTTTTTGTTGCACACCATTAAATGGTTGATGTGTGTTCTACACTATGGGGTGCTCGGTAATACTGTTGTACAGACTCTACAACTTGCTAAAACTTAAAAAAAAATTGCATATATATTAAACTAGCGACCCACCCCGCCTTCACACGGGAGATATGTCATCTCACCACAGCCCCTAGCATCTCATAACAACTTACGCCATATATCACCACAGTCCCCTGGATCTTACCACAACCCCCAGCACCTCATAACAACCTACGCCATATGTCACCACAGTCCCCTGCATCTCATAACAACCTACGCCATATGTCACCACAGCCCCCTGCATCTCATAACAACCTACGCCATATGTCACCACAGTCCCCTGCATCTCATAACAACCTACGCCATATGTCACCGCAGTCCCCTGCATCTCATAACAACCTACGCCATATGTCACCACAGTCCCCTGGATCTTACCACAACCCCCAGCACCTCATAGCAACCTACGCCATATCTCACCACAGCCCCCTGTATTTCATAACCTACGCCATATGTCACCACAGCCCCCTGCATCTCATAACAACCTACACCATGTCACCACAGCCCCCTGCATCTCATAACAACCTACACCATGTCACCACAGCCCCCTGCATCTCATAACATCCTACACCATGTCACCACAGCCCCCTGCATCTCATAACAACCTACGCCATATGTCACCACAGTCCCCTGCATCTCATAACAACTTACACCATGTCACCACAGCCCCCTGCATCTCATAACAACCTACGCCATATGTCACCACAGCCCCCTGCATCTCATAACAACCTACGCCATATGTCACCACAGTCCCCTGGATCTTACCACAACCCCCAGCACCTCATAAAAACCTACGCCATATCTCACCACAGCACCCTGTATTTCATAACAACCTACGCCATATGTCACCACAGCCTCCTGCATCTCATAACAACCTACACCATGTCACCACAGCCCCCTGCATCTCATAACAACCTACGTCATGTCACCACAGCCCCCTGCATCTCATAACAACCTACGCCATATGTCACCACAGTCCCCTGGATCTTACCACAACCCCCAGCACCTCATAACAACCTACGCCATATCTCACCACAGCACCCTGTATTTCATAACAACCTACGCCATATGTCAGCACAGCCTCCTGCATCTCATAACAACCTACACCATGTCACCACAGCCCCCTGCATCTCATAACAACCTACACCATGTCACCACAGCCCCCTGCATCTCATAACATCCTACACCATGTCACCACAGTCCCCTGCATCTCATAACAACCTACACCATGTCACCACAGCACCCTGTATTTCATAACAACCTACGCCATATGTCACCACAGCCTCCTGCATCTCATAACAACCTACACCATGTCACCACAGCCCCCTGCATCTCATAACAACCTACGCCATATGTCACCACAGTCCCCTGCATCTCATAACAACTTACACCATGTCACCACAGCCCCCTGCATCTCATAACAACCTACGCCATATGTCACCACAGCCCCCTGCATCTCATAACAACCTACGCCATATGTCACCACAGTCCCCTGGATCTTACCACAACCCCCAGCACCTCATAACAACCTACGCCATATCTCACCACAGCACCCTGTATTTCATAACAACCTACGCCATATGTCACCACAGCCTCCTGCATCTCATAACAACCTACACCATGTCACCACAGCCCCCTGCATCTCATAACAACCTACGTCATGTCACCACAGCCCCCTGCATCTCATAACAACCTACGCCATATGTCACCACAGTCCCCTGGATCTTACCACAACCCCCAGCACCTCATAACAACCTACGCCATATCTCACCACAGCACCCTGTATTTCATAACAACCTACGCCATATGTCACCACAGCCTCCTGCATCTCATAACAACCTACACCATGTCACCACAGCCCCCTGCATCTCATAACAACCTACACCATGTCACCACAGCCCCCTGCATCTCATAACATCCTACACCATGTCACCACAGTCCCCTGCATCTCATAACAACCTACACCATGTCACCACAGCACCCTGTATTTCATAACAACCTACGCCATATGTCACCACAGCCTCCTGCATCTCATAACAACCTACACCATGTCACCACAGCCCCCTGCATCTCATAACAACCTACGTCATGTCACCACAGCCCCCTGCATCTCATAACAACCTACGCCATATGTCACCACAGTCCCCTGGATCTTACCACAACCCCCAGCACCTCATAACAACCTACGCCATATCTCACCACAGCACCCTGTATTTCATAACAACCTACGCCATATGTCACCACAGCCTCCTGCATCTCATAACAACCTACACCATGTCACCACAGCCCCCTGCATCTCATAACAACCTACGTCATGTCACCACAGCCCCCTGCATCTCATAACAACCTACGCCATATGTCACCACAGTCCCCTGGATCTTACCACAACCCCCAGCACCTCATAACAACCTACGCCATATCTCACCACAGCACCCTGTATTTCATAACAACCTACGCCATATGTCACCACAGCCTCCTGCATCTCATAACAACCTACACCATGTCACCACAGCCCCCTGCATCTCATAACAACCTACACCATGTCACCACAGCCCCCTGCATCTCATAACATCCTACACCATGTCACCACAGTCCCCTGCATCTCATAACAACCTACACCATGTCACCACAGCACCCTGTATCTCATAACAACCTACGTCATGTCACCACAGCCCCCTGAATCTCATAACAACCTACGCCATATGTCACCACAGTCCCCTGGATCTTACCACAACCCCCAGCACCTCATAACAACCTACGCCATATCTCACCACAGCACCCTGTATTTCATAACAACCTACGCCATATGTCACCACAGCCTCCTGCATCTCATAACAACCTACACCATGTCACCACAGCCCCCTGCATCTCATAACAACCTACGCCATATGTCACCACAGCCTCCTGCATCTCATAACAACCTACACCATGTCACCACAGCCCCCTGCATCTCATAACAACCTACACCATGTCACCACAGCCCCCTGCATCTCATAACATCCTACACCATGTCACCACAGTCCCCTGCATCTCATAACAACCTACACCATGTCACCACAGCACCCTGTATTTCATAACAACCTACGCCATATGTCACCACAGCCTCCTGCATCTCATAACAACCTTCACCATGTCACCACAGCCCCCTGCATCTCATAACAACCTACGCCATATGTCACCACAGTCCCCTGCATCTCATAACAACTTACACCATGTCACCACAGCCCCCTGCATCTCATAACAACCTACGCCATATGTCACCACAGCCCCCTGCATCTCATAACAACCTACGCCATATGTCACCACAGTCCCCTGGATCTTACCACAACCCCCAGCACCTCATAACAACCTACGCCATATCTCACCACAGCACCCTGTATTTCATAACAACCTACGCCATATGTCACCACAGCCTCCTGCATCTCATAACAACCTACACCATGTCACCACAGCCCCCTGCATCTCATAACAACCTACGTCATGTCACCACAGCCCCCTGCATCTCATAACAACCTACGCCATATGTCACCACAGTCCCCTGGATCTTACCACAACCCCCAGCACCTCATAACAACCTACGCCATATCTCACCACAGCACCCTGTATTTCATAACAACCTACGCCATATGTCACCACAGCCTCCTGCATCTCATAACAACCTACACCATGTCACCACAGCCCCCTGCATCTCATAACAACCTACACCATGTCACCACAGCCCCCTGCATCTCATAACATCCTACACCATGTCACCACAGTCCCCTGCATCTCATAACAACCTACACCATGTCACCACAGCACCCTGTATTTCATAACAACCTACGCCATATGTCACCACAGCCTCCTGCATCTCATAACAACCTACACCATGTCACCACAGCCCCCTGCATCTCATAACAACCTACGTCATGTCACCACAGCCCCCTGCATCTCATAACAACCTACGCCATATGTCACCACAGTCCCCTGGATCTTACCACAACCCCCAGCATCTCATAACAACCTACGCCATATCTCACCACAGCACCCTGTATTTCATAACAACCTACGCCATATGTCACCACAGCCTCCTGCATCTCATAACAACCTACACCATGTCACCACAGCCCCCTGCATCTCATAACAACCTACGTCATGTCACCACAGCCCCCTGCATCTCATAACAACCTACGCCATATGTCACCACAGTCCCCTGAATCTTACCACAACCCCCAGCACCTCATAACAACCTACGCCATATCTCACCACAGCACCCTGTATTTCATAACAACCTACGCCATATGTCACCACAGCCTCCTGCATCTCATAACAACCTACACCATGTCACCACAGCCCCCTGCATCTCATAACAACCTACACCATGTCACCACAGCCCCCTGCATCTCATAACATCCTACACCATGTCACCACAGTCCCCTGCATCTCATAACAACCTACACCATGTCACCACAGCACCCTGTATTTCATAACAACCTACGCCATATGTCACCACAGCCTCCTGCATCTCATAACAACCTACACCATGTCACCACAGCCCCCTGCATCTCATAACAACCTACGTCATGTCACCACAGCCCCCTGCATCTCATAACAACCTACGCCATATGTCACCACAGTCCCCTGGATCTTACCACAACCCCCAGCACCTCATAACAACCTACGCCATATCTCACCACAGCACCCTGTATTTCATAACAACCTACGCCATATGTCACCACAGCCTCCTGCATCTCATAACAACCTACACCATGTCACCACAGCCCCCTGCATCTCATAACAACCTACACCATGTCACCACAGCCCCCTGCATCTCATAACATCCTACACCATGTCACCACAGTCCCCTGCATCTCATAACAACCTACACCATGTCACCACAGCCCCCTGCATCTCATAACATCCTACACCATGTCACCACAGTCCCCTGCATCTCATAACAACCTACACCATGTCACCACAGTCCCCTGCATCTCATAACAACCTACACCATGTCACCACAGCCCCCTGCATCTCATAACAACCTACACCATGTCACCACAGCCCCCTGCATCTCATAACAACCTACACCATGTCACCATAGCCCCCTGCATCTCATAACATCCTACACCATGTCACCACAGTCCCCTGCATCTCATAACAACCTACGCCATATGTCACCACAGCCCCCTGCATCTCATAACAACCTACACCATGTCACCACAGCCCCCTGCATCTCATAACAACCTACGTCATGTCACCACAGCCCCCTGCATCTCATAACAACCTACACCATGTCACCACAGCACCCTGTATTTCATAACAACCTACGCCATATGTCACCACAGCCTCCTGCATCTCATAACAACCTACACCATATGTCACCACAGCCCCCTGCATCTCATAACAACCTACACCATGTCACCACAGCCCCCTGCATCTCATAACATCCTACACCATGTCACCACAGTCCCCTGCATCTCATAACAACCTACACCATGTCACCACAGTCCCCTGCATCTCATAACAACCTACACCATGTCACCACAGCCCCCTGCATCTCATAACAACCTACACCATGTCACCACAGCCCCCTGCATCTCATAACAACCTACACAATGTCACCACAGCCCCCTGCATCTCATAACATCCTACACCATGTCACCACAGTCCCCTGCATCTCATAACAACCTACACCATGTCACCACAGCCCCCTGAATCTCATAACAACCTACATCATGTCACCACAGCCCCCTGCATCTCATAACAACCTACACCATGTCACCACAGCATCCTGTATTTCATAACAACCTACGCCATATGTCACCACAGCCTCCTGCATCTCATAACAACCTACGCCATATGTCACCACAGCCCCCTGCATCTCATAACAACCTACACCATGTCACCACAGCCCCCTGCATCTCATAACATCCTACACCATGTCACCACAGTCCCCTGCATCTCATAACAACCTACACCATGTCACCACAGTCCCCTGCATCTCATAACAACCTACACCATGTCACCACAGCCCCCTGCATCTCATAACAACCTACACCATGTCACCACAGCCCCCTGCATCTCATAACAACCTACACCATGTCACCACAGCCCCCTGCATCTCATAACAACCTACGTCATGTCACCACAGCCCCCTGCATCTCATAACAACCTACACCATGTCACCACAGCACCCTGTATTTCATAACAACCTACGCCATATGTCACCACAGCCTCCTGCATCTCATAACAACCTACACCATATGTCACCACAGCCCCCTGCATCTCATAACAACCTACACCATGTCACCACAGCCCCCTGCATCTCATAACATCCTACACCATGTCACCACAGTCCCCTGCATCTCATAACAACCTACACCATGTCACCACAGTCCCCTGCATCTCATAACAACCTACACCATGTCACCACAGCCCCCTGCATCTCATAACAACCTACACCATGTCACCACAGCCCCCTGCATCTCATAACAACCTACACCATGTCACCACAGCCCCCTGCATCTCATAACATCCTACACCATGTCACCACAGTCCCCTGCATCTCATAACAACCTACACCATGTCACCACAGCCCCCTGAATCTCATAACAACCTACATCATGTCACCACAGCCCCCTGCATCTCATAACAACCTACACCATGTCACCACAGCATCCTGTATTTCATAACAACCTACGCCATATGTCACCACAGCCTCCTGCATCTCATAACAACCTACGCCATATGTCACCACAGCCCCCTGCATCTCATAACAACCTACACCATGTCACCACAGCCCCCTGCATCTCATAACATCCTACACCATGTCACCACAGTCCCCTGCATCTCATAACAACCTACACCATGTCACCACAGTCCCCTGCATCTCATAACAACCTACACCATGTCACCACAGCCCCCTGCATCTCATAACAACCTACACCATGTCACCACAGCCCCCTGCATCTCATAACAACCTACACCATGTCACCACAGCCCCCTGCATCTCATAACAACCTACACCATGTTACCACAGCCCCTTACATCTCATACCAACCTACACCATGTCACCACAGCCCCCTGCATCTCATACCAACCTACACCATGTCACCACAGCCCCCTGCATCTCATAACATCCTACACCATGTCACCACAGTCCCCTGCATCTCATAACAACCTACACCATGTCACCACAGCCCCCTGCATCTCATAACAACCTACACCATGTCACCACAGCCCCCTGCATCTCATAACAACCTACACCATGTTACCACAGCCCCTTACATCTCATACCAACCTACACCATGTCACCACAGCCCCCTGCATCTCATACCAACCTACACCATGTCACCACAGCCCCCTGCATCTCATAACAACCTACACCATGTCACCACAGCCCCCTGCATCTCATAACAACCTACACCATGTTACCACAGCCCCTTACATCTCATACCAACCTACACCATGTCACCACAGCCCCCTGCATCTCATACCAACCTACACCATGTCACCACAGCCCCCTGCATCTCATAACATCCTACACCATGTCACCACAGTCCCCTGCATCTCATAACAACCTACACCATGTCACCACAGCCCCCTGCATCTCATAACAACCTACACCATGTCACCACAGCCCCCTGCATCTCATAACAACCTACACCATGTTACCACAGCCCCTTACATCTCATACCAACCTACACCATGTCACCACAGCCCCCTGCATCTCATACCAACCTACACCATGTCACCACAGCCCCCTGCATCTCATAACATCCTACACCATGTCACCACAGCCCCCTGCATCTCATAACAACCTACACCATGTCACCACAGCCCCCTGCATCTCATAACAACCTACACCATGTTACCACAGCCCCTTACATCTCATACCAACCTACACCATGTCACCACAGCCCCCTGCATCTCATACCAACCTACACCATGTCACCACAGCCCCCTGCATCTCATAACATCCTACACCATGTCACCACAGTCCCCTGCATCTCATAACAACCTACACCATGTCACCACAGCCCCCTGCATCTCATAACAACCTACACCATGTCACCACAGCCCCCTGCATCTCATAACAACCTACACCATGTTACCACAGCCCCTTACATCTCATACCAACCTACACCATGTCACCACAGCCCCCTGCATCTCATACCAACCTACACCATGTCACCACAGCCCCCTGCATCTCATAACAACCTACACCATGTCACCACAGCCCCCTGCATCTCATAACATCCTACACCATGTCACCACAGTCCCCTGCATCTCATAACAACCTACACCATGTCACCACAGCCCCCTGCATCTCATAACAACCTACACCATGTCACCACAGCCCCCTGCATCTCATAACAACCTACACCATGTTACCACAGCCCCTTACATCTCATACCAACCTACACCATGTCACCACAGCCCCCTGCATCTCATACCAACCTACACCATGTCACCACAGCCCCCTGCATCTCATAACATCCTACACCATGTCACCACAGCCCCCTGCATCTCATAACAACCTACACCATGTCACCACAGCCCCCTGCATCTCATAACAACCTACACCATGTTACCACAGCCCCTTACATCTCATACCAACCTACACCATGTCACCACAGCCCCCTGCATCTCATACCAACCTACACCATGTCACCACAGCCCCCTGCATCTCATAACATCCTACACCATGTCACCACAGTCCCCTGCATCTCATAACAACCTACACCATGTCACCACAGCCCCCTGCATCTCATAACAACCTACACCATGTCACCACAGCCCCCTGCATCTCATAACAACCTACTCCATGTTACCACAGCCCCTTGCATCTCATACCAACCTACACCATGTCACCACAGCCCCCTGCATCTCATACCAACCTACACCATGTCACCACAGCCCCCTGCATCTCATAACATCCTACACCATGTCACCACAGCCCCCTGCATCTCATAACAACCTACACCATGTCACCACAGCCCCCTGCATCTCATAACAACCTACGCCATGTCACCACAGCCCCCTGCATCTCATAACAACCTACACCATGATACCACAGCCCCTTACATCTCATACCAACCTACACCATGTCACCACAGCCCCCTGCATCTCATACCAACCTACACCATGTCACCACAGCCCCCTGCATCTCATAACATCCTACACCATGTCACCACAGTCCCCTGCATCTCATAACAACCTACACCATGTCACCACAGTCCCCTGCATCTCATAACAACCTACACCATATGTCACCACAGTCCCCTATATCTCATAACAACCTACACCATGTCACCACAGCCCCTGCATCTCATAACAACCTACACCATGTCACCACAGCCCCTGCATCTCATAACAACCTACACCATGTCACCACAGTCCCCTGCATCTCACTTCTGCCCCCTGTATATCACCATTGTCACCACAACCCCAACTGCTGCTGCCCTGCAGCTGGCTGGGGCACGACCACTGGGATGTGCTGGGAATGGCAGGAGGATCATGGATGAGAGATTTGTATTGCAGGTACCATAAGCAGTATCAGCGGAATCGGTATGATTTACCGCCGGAACCCTGGCCGGTGGTTCAAATCCCGACAGCGGCAGCCCGACAAGGATGAAAATCCGATCGTCCTAAAGGTAAGTATTCACTAACCTATTCTACCCCCTAACCTTCCTCCCCCAGTGCCTAACCCTAATCTCCCTCTAAGTGCCTAAACCTAACCCCCCCTTCTCCGCTGCCTATACCTAAGTCCCCCAGGGGGGTGCCTAACCCTAAGTCCCACCCGGGGGTGCCTAACCCTCCCTCCCCCTAGCCTAACCCTAACCTCCCAGGGGGGGTGCCTAACCCTCCCCACCCCCACGCCTGTCCACGCTCAGCGCCCGTCATCACTTCGATCGGGATGCTGGACGCCGGTCTCCCGGCGTCGGTAAAATGACAGGCGTCTAGATTTAGACCCTCGCCGGGATTAAGCAGTCGTGAAGCCGGCTGTCGGGATTAGGTCCGCTGGCTTCCCGACTGCATACCTTATCAGCAGCATGTCCCCGGGGCTGGGGCACTTGTGCATATTTTCGCAGGCCCCATGTACACCCCTCCCCGGCTGCTGAACATGGTGATGAGCAATCTCCTCTTTGCACAATGTACCCTGGACTTCCTGGGCTTCCTGTTGAGTTTCTTCGCTATTATGCCCCTGTCCAAGAACAGCACTGACTTCCATGGGAGGTGCCTCCTGTTCACCGAAGGCGCGTGGCTGAGCGGGAACATCACGCTGGAGAGGAAGCACATCACGGTGGAGGAGTGGTGACCGGAGTCCGCCTGCGGGTACTGCATACGGATGGACATCGGAATCTGATGGTTACTAGCCATCAATATTTTTGTTCCGATGGAATGGTTTTTTTACCATTTGTTGGTGGCGGCCCGATGTTCGAGGTGATAAAGTTTAATTAGCTCGCATGTTGCAGTTGAATTCAAAAGTCGCAAAAAGTTAAGTTAGGTTTGTCGAAACGTATGTTATCACCTAACTCATTTAACCGAGATGAGCTCAGCGGTAGAACATTTTCACTAAGAACTCTGGAAAAGGATATTTTATTACATTTCAGAGTTACTTTAATAAAAGTTTGGCTCTGTATTAAGTTTCGCCCTGCCTGGAGTGTTTCTTTCATATAGATTTTGATTATTTGTTTTCAGTATTTGGATTTTTTTGTCCCAGACCCTTCCATGATGACTAACTGTGAAGTTGTTTGTTATTACTGCTGGTAAGTATACAGACCTCCTGGGTGTGTGACTCTTTGTACCATGCATATAATATATATCCCAGTCTGTTTCTTTCTTACATATATTGAGTTTGGACTACTTAGCCTGCCTCCAGACCGCTACTCTGCAGATGGCTGATTCAGTACAACGTACAGCAGTCTTAAAAGCAGAATGCAGGAGAATTGATCTTCGGCATACTTGCCTACCCTCCCGAAATACGAGTGTCGTTCCCGACCACCCGGAAAAGAGGGCAAGTCTCCCGGCTGGCTCAACTGACTGTAGTATAAGCTATTTGCTCTGCATCTGGACCTGATTCAGACCAGCTCGCTAGGATGCGTTTGCTCGTAGCCGGATGATTTTCGCATTCTTGAACCAGTGCAAGAGATCGGGAAGCGTTCGCTCGCTGCGCATAGACTGCCCAGCAGAGTGAGTGACAGGAGAAGCCGTTTGTGGGTGGTGACAAGGGCTGGCCACTAGAAACGGGGGAGTGGAGGTGCGAACGCAGGCGTGCCTGAGCTGCCTTAACGCCGTTTCAGAGGCGTGCATAATTAAGAGGCAGCGTCATAGTACACATCACCTGGCTGGTTTTTACACTGAAGCGCTCGCAGTTCTTGCGGTATGGTATAGTCAGCCACAAGCGCTGCGATCACATCCGATGGTACTCTATGTACCGATGGTTGCATACACTTCCTGGAGATGACGTGCGCAAGTGGGCGTCTTAGGACAGGCTGGTGGGTGTCTGCATACACAAAGCGATCGCACGCCAAGACATAGTGGGCGTGCTAATGCCTTGCTGTGCGATCGCCTGCCTTTGCCAGATTTGCAAACGCTGGGTGCGTGCGAACGCATCTAGCGAGCGGGTCTGAATCGGGTCCTCTGTCCTAAAGATGTGAGAGGGTCCTCAGCTGCCTTTAATAGAGTGAGGTGGTAACACTGCATCGGGATGTCAGGATAATGCGGAATATTGTTGCCAGTGTTCATTGACCTCGGTTGCGGGTGCAGTGGCCGGTGGGCTTGGGTGAGTTGATGGTAATAGACGAGGAGGCAATTTGTAAGTCTTCCTCATAGGCTACTCTCAGATGTTGATGAGACCTACTCTGAGGCGCGTAGTCTAATCCACTTGATGGTATTCACCAGTGACCCCTCCAAGCAGGATATGGGTTTCGCTGTACCAAGTGAACAGGTCACGGCCCCCAGAGTAGTTATCTGAGAGAAGCGAGAAAACAAGGGACAGAATTAGGAGAGTACTGGAGGAGTATCTGCTATGATGAATCAGACACTGATTAGCGATGGGGACAACTGCGGAGATCCATATACTGTTTGTCACGAGTAGCTGTACTGTGAATCTAGATGCTAAATAGTGATGGGTAACAGCTCCAATGATACTGACGCTGTATAGCTAAGGATAGGTAACTGGGTAACCAGACGCTGAATAGTGATGGGTAACAGCTCCAATGATCCTGACGCTGTATAGCTAAGGATAGGTAACTGGGTAACCAGACGCTGAATAGTGATGGGTAACAGCTCCAATGATACTGACGCTGTATAGCTAAGGATAGGTAACTGGGTAACCAGACGCTGAGTAGTGATGGGTAACAGCTTCAATGATCCTGACGCTGTATAGCTAAGGATAGGTAACTAGGTATCCAGGCGCTGAATAGTGATGGGTAACAGCTCCAATGATACTGACGCTGTATAGCTAAGGATAGGTAACTGGGTAACCAGACGCTGAATAGTGATGGGTAACAGCTCCAATGATACTGACGCTGTATAGCTAAGGATAGGTAACTGGGTAACCAGGCGCTGAATAGTGATGGGTAACAGCTCCAATGATCCTGACGCTGTAAAGCTAAGGATAGGTAACTAGGTATCCAGGCGCTGAAAAGCGATGGGTAACAGCTGCGGTGATCCTGACGCCGCATAGCTAAGGATAGGTAACTGGGTAGCCAGTTGCTGAATAGTGATGGGTAACAGCTCCAATGATCCTGACGCTGTAAAGCTAAGGATAGGTAACTAGGTATCCAGGCGCTGAAAAGCGATGGGTAACAGCTGCGGTGATCCTGACGCCGCATAGCTAAGGATAGGTAACTGGGTAGCCAGTTGCTGAAAAGCAATGGGTAACAGCTCCGGTGTTCCTGACGCTTTATAGCAAAGGATAGGTGACTGGGTATCCAGACGCTGAATAGCGATGGGTAACAGCTCTGTTGATCTTGATGCTGTATAGCAAAGGATAGCTAACTTGGTATCCAGACACTGAATAGCGATGGGTAACAGCTCTGGTGATCCTGATGCTGTATAGCAAAGGATAGGTGACTGGGTATCCATACGCTGAATAGCGATGGGTAACACAATGAACGATTTCTGATAGAGAACACTAAAGTATAGTGTGGAGCCTAGGACGCAGCCTCAGCAAATAGTCACTAGAGAAGAAAAGTTGCACAGGCAATTTCCTGTTCACGAAGCCGGACTTAAATACCCTTAGGTAGCTGGTCATTGGATGCAGAGATCAGCTGAGTGACCACAAGACTACCATTGAAGGGGCCCGATCAGATGACCCAGACCAACATGGCTGCGCTTATGAATGCGATAGCGACAAGGTCCCTAGCAGACCCTGGGAAGAATACTCAGTCCACTACTCACCCGCGCGCCTGGCGTCTGACCGCTTATTGAGCCAGTATTGAGCTGGGTACACACAAGACGAAACGTCGTCCAATCCCGTGGATTGGAGCAAAATATCGGGTACATTGTCTTGTGTGTACTCCCGCGGGTCGCTAGCGACATCGCCCATTGTTCCTACTGCGGGGTCGAGGAGGGATGGCGCTAACTATGCCTCCCCCCGTCGGACCTGGCATAGGCAAGTGTGTATGCACTTGCCAAATGCTGGGTCCAGTTGCCCACGATGTCGAGCTGGGTACACATCACCTGATGTGTGCCCAGCATTAGTACAACTGGTATCTTTACAATGAGTAGTCCCTTCCAAAAGATGCAAGTCGTCACCCAAGGAAAAATCACAAAAGTGTTTTGTGGAAATAGTCCGTCAAAGTCTCTAGCTAAGCTTAGCTGTGTCTTTGCATCATGAAGAACAATAAACATGAATATCGGCTTTGCACTACTGGCTGTATCAGGCAGGTGGTTTACCTCTGGTACTCCTATGAACATTAGCATCAATAACATCAACTACAGGTACGTCAAGTTCTTGATCTCTAACTACTGACAACCTGAGATCTGTGATCTGTGTCTATGTAGCTTACTCCAAAGGTACAAGGGATAGTAATGTCTTCTGTAAGGCCACTGTTGATGAGAACCCTTGCCATAGTAACTTCTGCGAGTTGGGTAGCGCCAATGTTGGTTACTATCTGTTACATATTTGCTGCCTTGAACTTGCACTCCATCAGGACCAGTCACATTAGCACCCCATCAGGACCAGTACCATTAGCACCCCATCAGGACCAGTACCATTAGCACCCCATCAGGACCAGTACCATTAGCACCCCATCAGGACCAATCACATTAGCACCCCATCAGGACCAGTTCTTTTACAACATCAAACTCGACTCTCTCCATCTCCCACAGACAGTTCACTATACACTAAATACGGTTTTAGACTTGCTGGTGGCTTTATCACTAACTAGCTAAAGTACCTGGAGTTGCCCAGGTTTAAATCTTCAAGTTATTACATATTTATTATGTGATGTCATCCAAATACATCCAGTGGAAGGCCCAGAACAGGCTCCCTGGGTAAATGTTCTGCCTGGCGCACTCTGTAGTGAAGTCCGACCGGGACCCCAACCACGCCATTAGGCTTCCCAGACCAATTCCCACCCTCTGTGAAATTTTCATCCAAATCCATCTAGTGGAAGGCCCAGAACAGGCTCCCTGGGTCAAAGTTCTGCCCAGCATAACCAAGGTGAGGTCCGACTGGGATCTCAACTCCCTAGTATGTCTTCTGTGATCAAATGTTACCACTCTGTGAAAATTTCACCCAAATTATGCAATGTCATATAAATCCATCCACTGGAAGGCCCCGAATAGGCTCCCTGGGTCAAAGTTCTTCCCAGCTTCCCTGGGTCAAAGTTCTTCCCAGCTTCCCTGGGTCAAAGTTCTGCCAGGCGTACACCAACAGGAGGTCCGACCTGGGCCCTAACCCAGGATCCAACTGGACCACCTCGCGTTGGTTTCATCCCAATCAGTGCAGGGTTGTCCGAATGCATAAATGGACAGACAGACAGACAAACAAACCAACAAACAAACAGACCAATGAATTTTATTTTAAAAAAAAAAATTAAATAATTATGTGCTTTCTAGTACCAATACAAGGTAGTACGAACCTATAAACCTTTTAAATATCTCACAAAATATTACTATAAAATACCGAATGTTTCTGTAAGACAAAATCTATAAACCTACACAAAAACTGGATACTGACAAAAACCAAACATACTGCAATATGCATTCTGCTTGTCCCTTTAGTAATGGAGTCTTTAAGTGACTCTATGGTCCCTCAGAATGGGCGCGGTAACTGAGACATGGGAGCTTTGTTCTTTGCGTGCGCTATCGCAGACGCTGGCTAGTACATGCCCAGGAAATGGTCCCGATATGCCCGCATTTTGGCCGGAACTCCCCTTAACACCCACAAAACGGTCTCATCCTGTCAATCAATTGTAAGTGAATCCTCACAGCAATCTTGATCGCAATTAGCTTGCCGCACATGCGCAATGCGGGTGTAACGCATGCGCAGACCACCGATAATTGCTCAACTGTGTGAAAATCGGCATAGCGTTCAGATCTGAATCAGGCTCTATGTACTAAGCCTTGGAGAGAGATAAAGTGGATGGAGATAAAAGGTCTCATTCAGACCCTGTCGCAAGCACCGATGCGCTCGCAACCGGCTCGATGGTTAGCCCTGCGCACGCGCAGCAGCCGCACTGCGCGTGCGCAAGCCTCGGAGCAAGAAACTCTCTCGCTCCGGAGCTGTCTACACAAGGGGCGGCTGTCGATGTTGATCGACAGCTCGCCCCGTTTTGTAGGCGAGGCTGGGGGGTGGTTTCACAAATGGAGGAACGTCTGCCGTTTTGTGGGCGGACGCACTGACATCATCAGTGATGTCAGTGGGGAGCTTCCTGCTCGATCTGAGCAGGAAGCTCCCTGGGGCATGCGGTTGCCAAGACCCAACCTTAGGGTCTCGTCGCAAGCCCCGATGGTAACCCACAGCTTAGCTAGCGACCAGGAGGCCGCATGGAATCTGCTGAAAACCGCACTCAAAAAATGGCCAGCGCTTAGGAGGAGACAGATGCTAGATCATACCTCCCAACATAACCCTCTCCAGGAGGGACACAATGCTCTGGTCCTGGACTTCCCTGGTAAGAGGTGGGGCTGCAGCGCAGTTAAAAATTCAAGTAGGGGAGACACACCAACTGTCATGTCACACGCTGCCAAACATCACTGGCTGGGACTCACTGGCAGTTGGTGTGACTCCCCTATTTGAATTTTGGACTGTGCTGCAGCCCCACCCCTGGAGCCTCCACCAATCATAAATTACCAGGGAAACCCAGGACCAGAGCATTGTGTCCCTCCTGGAGAGCAGTGGTGGATCTGGGGAGAGGGGGGGGGGTGATCAGGGCGATTACCCCCGTAACACACAGCCCTAGCCCGCCCACTTACTTACTTATCCAGGCAGCAGAGACCAGGGTGAGAAGCACTGCGCTGCTGGCGTTAGCCAGGACCTGGCCGCGCCGGCCTCATACTGTCAGGGCAGCTGAGACAAGTCAGATGTCAACCCAGGCACCCGACCGGCCAGAGGAAGAGAAGTAGCATGGGATTTGAAGTCTATCTTTTACTGCTTAGACTCCGAGTAGTAAAAGATAAACTACAAATCCCATGAGGGATTTGCACCCTTTATAAAGATGGCTGCTGCTGGAGGAAGCCAGCGTGGGAATCCCTGACAAGTCACCATGCTACAGGTAGTAATAATAATACTGTCCCCTCACATCTCCCTGTAATTTACTGCTTACCCCCTGACATGTGGGCACCATACTGCATATTACATGTCAGGGTGTCAGCAGGGAGACGTGTGGGTGAATCCTTATCTGCAGCATGGTGCCCACATGTCCGGGGGTAAGCAGTAATTTACAATGAGATGTGTGGGGACAGCTTGCAGATAATGATGCACCCACACATTTCCTCCTGACACCCTGCCATGTGGGCACCATGCTGCAGATGATGACGCACCACCTACAAGTCTCCCTGCTGACACCCTAACATGTGGGCACCATGCTGCAGGTAATGCTAATTATAATAATACTGCTGCAGTTGACCCCATCGGCACATGCCTCCTAACATGAATCTAAGTGGCAGGGCTGCTCAACTATAATATATTTCATTTTAAGAACCGTTTGTTTTGAGCGTTTTTTTCCCCAAAAAATATTGCCATCTGCGTTTTGCAAACCACTTAATTGATTAAAGTGCCAGTGTGACGTCCTCAATATTATACTGCAATAATTAGTTTGATTAAGGAGCATCTGCACACTGTACTTTAAGCAGGGAGTGAAAAGCGCCAGTTTAAAACTACCTTACAACAGAAGGGAGGTACAGGGCCCAAAAGAGTTGGGACTGATAATGGGAGAGAGCAGGACTGTAGTGGGAGAAGTAATGAGTAGAGAGGGAAGGAGTCAGTATTCATTCTTAAACCGCCCCCCCTAAAAGTAAAGTCTAGATCCGCCACTGCTGGAGAGGGTCATATTGGGAGGTATGTAGAGGTCCTACTGGACCACTAGTGTCTGTTAGGCCAGAGCACAGCACATAGCGTTCCCGGGAGTGCCAGGAACGCTGGTGCTGCTGGGAGAAGATGCAGAAAGCTGCATCTTTTCCCGTGAAACCCCTGGCAATGAGCGTGAAACCCCTGGCAATGAGCGTGAAACCCCTGGCAACGAGCATAAAACCCCTGGCAACAAGCGTGAAACCCCTGACAATGAGCATGAAACCCCTGGCAAAGAGCATGGAACACCTGACAACAAGCATGAAACCGCTGGCAACGAGCATGAAACCCCTGGCAACGAGCATGAGACTTTTGGCAACGAGCAGGAGACCCGTGGCAACTAGCATGAAACCCCTGGCAACGAGCGTGAAACCCCTGGCAACGAGCGTGAAACCCCTGGTAATGAGCATAAAACCCCTGACAACGAGCAGGTAATTTAAAAGTAATTAGAAGCCTTGTAGGGCATGAAATGGTGTCAGGGGCAAATATGTAAGTGGCACTTTGGTAATAGTCATTACAGTGTATGGCTGCGGGGCCTATTCATCATCACTTAATTGTCACAAAAGCAGGTGAAAAAGCACATTTTCACCTGCAATTGTGACATTTAAGTATTCGGGCCATTCATTAAGAAGGTGAAGCAGGAGATATCACAGATATCTCCTACTTACCTTCTGTTTGTGGAATGGCCCGCTGTCCCCATACACTAGTATGACAGATATCTCCTACTTACCTTCCTCTGGCGGAATGGCCCGCTGTTCCCATACACTAGTATCACAGATATCTCCTACTTACCTTCCTCTGGAGGAATGGCTCGCTGTTCCCATACACTAGTATCACAGATATCTCCTACTTACCTTCCTCTGGCGGAATGGCCCGCTGTCCCCATACACTAGTATCACAGATATCTCCTGCTTACCTTCCTCTCCCGGAATGTCCCGCTGTCCCCATACACTAGTATCACAGATATCTCCTACTTCCCTTCCTCTCCTGGAATGTCCCGCTGTCCCCATAAACTAGTATCACAGATATCTCCTACTTACCTTCCTCTAGAGGAATGTCCCGCTGTCCCCATAAACTAGTATCACAGATATCTCATACTTACCTTCCTCTCCCGCTGTTCCCATACACTAGTATCACAGATATCTCCTACTTACCTTCCTCTGGAGGAATGGCTCGCTGTTCCCATACACTAGTATCACAGATATCTCCTACTTACCTTCCTCTGGCGGAATGGCCCGCTGTCCCCATACACTAGTATCACAGATATCTCCTGCTTACCTTCCTCTCCCGGAATGTCCCGCTGTCCCCATACACTAGTATCACAGATATCTCCTACTTCCCTTCCTCTCCTGGAATGTCCCGCTGTCCCCATAAACTAGTATCACAGATATCTCCTACTTACCTTCCTCTAGAGGAATGGCCCGCTGTTCACATACACTAGTATCACAGATATCTCCTGCTTACCTTCCTCTCCCGGAATGTCCCGCTGTCCCCATACACTAGTATCACAGATATCTCCTGCTTACCTTCCTCTCCCGGAATGTCCCGCTGTCCCCATAAACTAGTATCACAGATATCTCATACTTACCTTCCTCTCCCGGAATGGCCCGCTGTCCCCATAAACTAATATCACAGATATCTCTTGCTTACCTTCCTCTCCCGGAATGGCCCACTGTCCCCATAAACTAGTATCACAGATATCTCATACTTACCTTCCTCTCCCGGAATGGCCCGCTGTCCGCATACACTAGTATCACAGATATCTCCTGCTTACCTCTCTCTCCCGGAATGGCCCGCTGTCCCCATACACTAGTATCACAGATATCTCCTGCTTACCTTCCTCTCCCGGAATAGCCTGCTGTCCTCATACTCTAGTATCACAGATGTCTCCTACTTCCCTTCCTCTCCTGGAATGTCCCGCTGTCCCCATAAACTAGTATCACAGATATCTCATACTTACCTTCCTCTCCCGGAATGGCCTGCTGTCCCCATAAACTAATATCACAGATATCTCCTGCTTACCTTCCTCTCCCGGAATGGCCCGCTGTCCGCATACACTAGTATCACAGATATCTCCTGCTTACCTCTCTCTCCCGGAATGGCCCGCTGTCCCCATACACTAGTATCACAGATATCTCCTGCTTACCTCTCTCTCCCGGAATGGCCCACTGTCCCCATAAACTAGTATCACAGATATCTCATACTTACCTTCCTCTCCCGGAATGGCCCGCTGTCCGCATACACTAGTATCACAGATATCTCCTGCTTACCTCTCTCTCCCGGAATGGCCCGCTGTCCCCATACACTAGTATCACCGATATCTCCTGCTTACCTTCCTCTCCCGGAATGGCCTGCTGTCCTCATACTCTAGTATCACAGATGTCTCCTACTTCCCTTCCTCTCCTGGAATGTCCCGCTGTCCCCATAAACTAGTATCACAGATATCTCATACTTACCTTCCTCTCCCGGAATGGCCCGCTGTCCCCATAAACTAATATCACAGATATCTCCTGCTTACCTTCCTCTCCCGGAATGGCCCGCTGTCCGCATACACTAGTATCACAGATATCTCCTGCTTACCTCTCTCTCCCGGAATGGCCCGCTGTCCCCATACACTAGTATCACAGATATCTCCTGCTTACCTTCCTCTCCCGGAATGGCCTGCTGTCCTCATACTCTAGTATCACAGATATCTCCTACTTACCTTCCTCTCCCGGAATGGCCCGCTGTCCACATACACTAGTATCACAGATATCTCCTGCTTACTTTCCTCTCCCGGAATGTCCCGCTGTCCCCATACACTAGTATCACAGATATCTCCTACTTCCCTTCCTCTCCTGGAATGTCCCGCTGTCCCCATAAACTAGTATCACAGATATCTCATACTTACCTTCCTCTCCCGGAATGGCCCGCTGTCCCCATAAACTAATATCACAGATATCTCCTGCTTACCTTCCTCTCCCGGAATGGCCCACTGTCCCCATAAACTAGTATCACAGATATCTCATACTTACCTTCCTCTCCCGGAATGGCCTGCTGTCCGCATACACTAGTATCACAGATATCTCCTGCTTACCTCTCTCTCCCGGAATGGCCCGCATTCCTCAAACACTAGTATCACAGATATCTCCTACTTACCTTCCTCTCCCGGAATGGCCTGATGTCCTCATACTCTAGTATCACAGATATCTCCTACTTCCCTTCCTCTCCTGGAATGTCCCGCTGTCCCCATAAACTAGTATCACAGATATCTCCTACTTACCTTCCTCTCCCGGAATGGCCCGCTGTCCTCATACACTAGTATCACAGATATCTCCTGCTTACCTTCCTCTCCCGGAATGTCCCGCTGTCCCCATACACTAGTATCACAGATATCTCCTGCTTCCCTTCCTCTCCTGGAATGTCCCGCTGTCCCCATAAACTAGTATCACAGATATCTCATACTTACCTTCCTCTCCCGGAATGGCCCGCTGTCCCCATAAACTAATATCACAGATATCTCCTGCTTACCTTCCTCTCCCGGAATGGCCCGCTGTCCCCATAAACTAGTATCACAGATATCTCCTACTTACCTTCCTCTCCCGGAATGGCCCGCTGTCCCCATACACTAGTATCACAGATATCTCCTGCTTACCTCTCTCTCCTGGAATGGCCCGCTGTCCCCATACACTAGTATATGGACAGAATTCATCAAGCTCCGAAAATATTATATTTTCGGAGCTTGACAGTGGGGGCATTCGCCATCTTCAGATGGCGAATACCCCCGCTTGTTCTTCGCCGCCCGCTCTTCCCTATGGGAAGAGGGTCCGGCTTGCGAGAAGGGATCCTTTCGGATCCCTCCACCCCTATCCGGCTCCTTCTGCCAGACGTAGGCAGGGCCGCCAAGAGCCAAGGCGGGCCCCGGTAATAGGGGGCGTGGCCTAATCTCGGCGGCATGGCCACGCCCCCTTGCCGAAAAAATAAATAAAAAAGATTTGCAGGGGGCACTCTGAGCCCCCTCAGCCCGGCGCAAAGCCAGGGGGGGCGCGATCAGTGTGATCGCTCCCCCGCACAGGCATAGGAGACTGCTGTGGCTGCTGCTCAGCACGTGTGCTGGGCTGCTGTGAGGGAGGGGGGGCGGCGTCGGACCCGGGCCCCGCCGGGCCCCTCAGGAAGCCCAGGCCCGGGTAATCTGTACCCGCTCCCCCCCCTCTCGGTACCCCTGGACGTAGGGGCTCTTGTGTGAATGCGTGACCTGTAGGTTCGGACCCTGATAATTAACATCATGAATAGGCCCCATAATGTGTAATGGGCATTATGGTGTGTGGAATGACGTAAGTCACTATACCAGGGACGTCTAACTAGTGCACTGCCTTATGGAGGAGCAAGGGCAAAATCCAGGTGGGAAGGGAGGGGGCGCAAAATTACTGCCTTGCACCGGATGACAGATATCCTAGTTTCGGCCCTGACCAACCAATCAGCTCCTGACTGTCATTTTTCAAACACAGCCTGTAAAGTGACAGTTAGGAGCTGATTGGTTGGTATCTCTCTCCAAGGCTTAGTACATAGACCCCCTAAATGATTTGAATACTCATTATCCGGGTCACATCTGAGCCGTCGTGTGCACTTTGGGGCCCTTAAACTATGGGCCTGATTCAGCAAGGATCGCAACTGAGATTTCAGTAGTGATTACGCACGCAGTCTCACTCAGGGGCAGAACTATGGGAGACAATGGAAGCGCCTGCCGCCGGGCTCCAGCTCTGAAGGGGGCACCTCCTCCATTGTCCACAACATGTTCACACCACTTTGGGTTGTAACTATGTACCCGGAGTGTACCGTCATAGACACCCAATACATTGCATCCCTTCCCGGCACCTGAGAAGCCACCATACACTAGTGGAGATCTCCATGTCACACAATCAGCTGCTGCCTTTGTCTATCTATAGCCTGTCTGCATGTAAATTGCTACATTACAGTGTCAGCAAGTGTGACGGGGGGCACCAAATTATAACTTGCCTCCGGGCATCTGGGATGAACTTACACCACTGGTCTCACTGCGATAGTATGCTAATCTATTGCAATCGCTATGCCGTCGCAGCACAACATAAGGACGCCCGCCTTATCTTACACATATCCGTAATGTTTAGCAAGACTGCAAAACCATCAGTACCAGTGGTGGCTCCAGAGGCGGGGCGGCAGCACAGTCCAAATATTCAAATAGGGGAACCACACCAACTGCCAGGAGTCCCGGCCTGTGATGTTTGGCAATATTTGGGGTGTCAGTTACTGTGCTGTAGCCCCACCTCTGGAGCCGCCACTGATCAATACCATGGAGTACCATCGCATCCTCACGCACACTTGCACAAGCTCTGACCTTACTAAGAAATTGCTCATTTCAGCTCATACTGGGCTCTATTTATTAACATTATTTTTACTAAAATAAAGTGAAAAAGGGTGTTTTCACACCCTTTTCACATTATTTTAGTTTCACCTGTATTTATTACAGGGCAATTGGAGTAGAATTAGTAAAATTCTACTCCAACCCCCAGTATCACTTATTTTTAGTAAAGCAGATCGCATTTCCCATAATTGTAATGGGAAATGTGATCTGTGTGCAAGTTACTAAAAATAAATTGTAAAAAAATACCGGGGGAAGCCCTGTGATAATAACGCCACCTGGAGGTGGCGTTATACAGGGTCTCCCCTGGTTACCGGGCTCCCACTCTGCTCTAACGGGGAGAGCAGAGCCGGGAGCCGGTACCAGTAATCAGCTATGTGGTCTAAGCAGACCGCAAGCTGATTGCTGTAAAAAAAAGAAAAAAAAAATTAAACATTTTTTTTTTCACTTACCTGAATCCAGGGACCGGTGATCGGGCCTCCGGAGATGGCTCCTCTCCGGTCAGCTGGTCTCCCACAGTGCACTGGGGCCCGGTCATCAGGTGATCGGGCCCCAGTGCAGTATGGGAGATCACCTGATCGGGAAGCCCGGAGAAGACCACCGGAGGCCAGGAGGATGCAGGTAAGTGTAATGAAGGGAGGGGGGGTCGCGGGGGTCCGCGATCGCGGGGGCGGGGCTTAGCGTCGGTGGGGGGTAGTAGCGGTGGTCGGTCGGCGCATGCGCGTGCTCTTAGTCGCGGTATTTTTTCCGAAAATACCGCGACTAGAGTGCGGATGGGATCCTCAGGGACAGAGCTTTATCGCAAGCTCTGTCCCTGCAAGGGATTTATAGTAAATCCCTGTGATATTACCTGAATTCGCAATGCGAATTCACTCGGTAATATCACACTACAATCCGCAATATGCGGATTGTAGTAAATAGAGCCCACTGTGAGTACTCAGGCTGCGTAAGGCATCGCAGTGGATAATTTATGCACGCCCCTGCAACGGCGTTCAAACTGGCACGCCTGCATTTTGCCAACCCCGTCACCTGCCACAAATGGCACTTCCTGTCAATCACTCTGCATGGGTCTGCGTAGCCACTGTGATCACAGTGGCTGGTTCGCGCACTGCGATGCATGCGCAGAATGCAACAATCGCCCGATTCCGTGCGTAGTTGCAGTTGCGATCCTTGCTGAATCAGGCCCTATTTGCACAACTAGGAGTAAAGGAGCTGCCGCTCTGGCCTCTATGCCCCTTTCCTAAATGGCATAATATGAGTGAGATGTCACTGGCCACAAAATGGCTGTCGTCAGAATCACCTGAAGTAGTTCAAAATGGCAGCATATTATCTGTGGGTGGTAGAGGTCTTTAAATGATACCTCTAGCGAGGAAACCGGAGATGTAGGTAGCTGCGATCCCATGGCGCGTGGGTCCACGGGTAGAACAGTCAGCATATAGGACCTGATTCATTACGTATCGCAAGTGCTAAGACGCACACAATCGGCCAATTGTTGCCTACTGCATATGCATCGCAGTGTGCGAACCAGACACTGCGATCGAGGAGATCGCAGTGTGTACGCAGACCCATGGCAGAGTGATTGACAGGAAGTACCATTTGTGGGTGGTGATGGGCGGGGTGGCTGGGCGAATGCAGGCGTGCCAGTGCATTTCAACGATGTTGCAGGGGCGTGCATAAATTATCCACTGCGATACCATACGCAGACTGAGGTCTCATAGCGTGTGTGGCTGTTAGCAATTCCTGAGTAAGGTCAGGGCTTGTGCAAGAGTGCGTCTACGTCCGATGTTACTAGTTATTACCGATTGTTTTGCGATTTTGACAAAATACACAGATGTGAGTAAGGGGAAGTGGGCGCCCTTATGTTAGGCTGCGATCGCATTTCGGAGGGGTCTGCCAGAATGTTGGTAACTATGTTGTAAAGGTGTTAATTATATGAATTATTTTATATGGGGTTGTTAGTTACAATGAAGCATCAGCCCCTGCTCAATTGGAGGTTACAGTCTAATTTCCCTAACTTTTTATTCAGCAACCAATGAACCTACCAGTATTTTTGTTTGGGGTGTGGGAGGAAATCGGAGCACCTGGAGGAAACCCTTGTAAACACAGGATTAACACAAACTCTGCATGGATAAGGCCCTGATTGGGTATTGAATACAAAAGTAAACTTTGGAGGGAGAGGGAGTGCTGCGGGGGTACAAGCAGGGTTGCCTACCTTTAACATTCTCTTCCCGGGAGATGCCCGGGTAAGAGATGCAGCAGGGGGCCGACGGGGGCGGGGCTTGACGATTCGCGTCATTAAGCCCCGCCCCGTCGCCGTAAAATTGCCGCGATTGGGCACAATTTACATAGGGGGCGGGGCCAAATGCTGTGATTCATGCAGAATCACAGCTTAAGCCCCGCCCCCTTCACGGAGACCCGCGATTGCCGCGGGTATTCTCCTAATTCTGCCCACTTCACTAGGAAGTGGGCAGAATGCGGGAGAAATGCCTACCCTTCCGGGGGTGCGGGGGGTTACCCAAAAAATCGGGAGCCTCCCGCAAAACCGGGAGGGTAGGCATGTATGGGTACAATCCTAGGGTGGCCGGCACCCTTAATCAGAGCCTGAGTGGATGATAAATAAGCTAGGGGCTCTCTCTCTTTTCCTGTTTGGAGAGCCCGCCCACCTGCCCCAGTTTTGGTTATTTTCTGTGTGGGCTATTGTTGTTTTTCTGCATTGCTATGTTATGTTTTTCATTCATTGTCCTGCTGACCTTGGGCCTGATTCAGCAGTGCACTACTGAACGCAGATTCCCAATGTTTGGGAGGAATCTGAGCAGGCACCAGATCCGTTCTGCGCATGTGCAGAACGGGTCTGCGAGGCCACACGCAAACTGTGCAAACAGTGATTGACAGTCTGCTGCCGTTTGTGGGCGGGAGGGGGCAGCGATGCCCTCAGTTTCCTGAGGAGGAGGCGTGATGCCTCCTACTGCATTACCACAATTGCAATGATCGCAATTGCAAAGCTGCCTGCGTGCATACATCATATATCTATAGCCTGCGTGCATACATCATATATCTATAGCCTGCGTGCATACATCATATCTATAGCCTGCGTGCATACATCATATATCTATAGCCTGCGTGCATACATCATATATCTATAGCCTGCGTGCATACATCATATCTATAGCCTGCGTGCATACATCATATATCTATAGCCTGCGTGCATACATCATATCTATAGCCTGAGTGCATACATCATATAGCCTGCATGCTATATCTATAGCCTGCATGCATACATCATATCTATAACCTGAGTGCATACATCATATATCTATAGCCTGCGTGCATACATCATATATCTATAGCCTGCGTGCATACATCATATATCTATAGCCTGCATGCATACATCATATCTATTGCCTGAGTGCATACATCATATATCTATAGCCTGCATGCATACATCATATCTATTGCCTGAGTGCATACATCATATATCTATAGCCTGCATGCATACATCATATCTATAGCCTGCGTGCATACATCATATATCTATAGCCTGCATGCATACATCATATCTATAGCCTGCATGCATACATCATATCTATAGCCTGCATGCATACATCATATCTATTGCCTGAGTGCATACATCATATCTATAGCCTGAGTGCATACATCATATAGCCTGCATGCTATATCTATAGCCTGCATGCATACATCATATATCTATAGCCTGCGTGCATACATCATATATCTATAGCCTGCATGCATACATCATATCTATAGCCTGAGTGCATACATCATATATCTATAGCCTGCGTGCATACATCATATATCTATAGCCTGCATGCATACATCATATCTATAGCCTGCGTGCATACATCATATATCTATAGCCTGCGTGCAGCTTTGCAATTGCGGTCCTTGCTGAATCACGCCCCTTGTTTCTATTATGGATGAGTTGATGGGAAAGCAATTTCTTCTCAGCAGCCACAGTTGACGTGGGAGGAGCTTGTGGGGCACCACCCCTTAGAAGTGAGTTGAGGTGCCCTACTTTTCAGGGGGGAACTTCTTTAAGAGGTGACAAGTGTGGCCAGTTAAGGGAGGCTAACCGCTATAATTACGGGCCCTAGGCATAGGTGACCTAGGCACTTCCCTAGTGCGCACTAGCTCCAAAGGGGACCTAGGGGCTGGCTGCAGTGGCATGTGCCCTGGGTTATGAAGGGAGTGGGCACCAGCTGGGGGAAAAGCAACTCACTGATCAGTTGAAAAGAAGGGTAATTGATGACCAATCATCCTGTGTAGGCTGGAGGAAGGGGAGGCAGAGCTGGGAGGAGGACACAGGCGTGCATGGAAGAGGAGGCTCTGGCGCACCGCCCCCAATTCTCCTCACCCTGGTGGGATGGCAGTGCAGTCTCTGAAAGCAGGACCGTCCCACCCAAAGCGAGGAGGTATGCACAAGGTGCCTGGCACTTCCCAACCACAAACATTACCAATTTCCCATTGCACCCCATAGAGATGTGCAGGAAAGATGATGATGTTGGGGTATGGTGTTCTATCATGGTCTGTACAGCCAAACATCACAGCCACACATTGCGGGGAATTGAAAATGGGAATATTAGTATGCAGCACTGTTTGTTGTTGATACTATTTTCTTGTTGTATGTAGAACTAATACAAATTGTTGTTAGGCATATTCCAGTGTGTGCATAGTACATTTCTGGGCAAAGAAAAAGCCATTATGTAGAGCTCAAATTTGAATTTGAATGTATAAAAATGAATCAGAAATATAGATCATTGATGGTTAGCAACCATCGATGGTCTGATGGCGATAGTGAGTGTTTTCAACATCGATGGCCCCGCTATATGTATGTGTGGGGCTCCGTCTGTGCATGCGCATAGTTGATGGTGAAAAACTATTAACCATCCATAGCAGAGCCGTCGATGGTCATCACTAATCAGAAATAGAGAATGGTTTCTGTGAAGAACATGGTGAGATGAGAATACTGCCCCAAATGAACATAGGCACAATCTTGATTCATTGTCTAATGTCCCAGTGCATTGTACGTGTGTGTGTGTGTGTGTTTATATACAGGGCCTTTGTACAAGTACCCAAACCTAGGGGTCTATTTACTAAGGGGAGAAAAGGGGGAAAAACGCTAAAGGCAGAGAAAATCCCTGTACATAGCGCTTCTCAGTATGTACTAAAGGGATTTTCTCTGCCTGCAGCCTGCCAGCACTAAGTGCCGGCTACAACATCTCATTGCACCTGGGGCACTTAGCGCTGCCATAAACACCTATGGCAGCGCTAAGTGTCCCAGGTATTACTAAGAGGAGAGGTCACTTACCGTCTGCTGACATCTCCAGCGCTGACACCACCTCCTGGAGCTGCCGGTATCTGCTTCTCCACACTGGAGAAGCAGGACTTGAGCTGTGTCAGGTTGGCCGTTTTTAAATAAAGTTTGTTGAAAAACAACAAAACAAAAAAAAACCTCCTCTCTGCTTTCTGCTGCTCGGGACTACGGAGACCTGGTGATGGTGAGTCCACTGTGTGATTACTGTGCTGCTTACACCGCCGAGGGGGTGACTTAACGATCAGCCTCCACGGCGGGTCTATTTTTAGTAATACTGGCGGTAGCCAGCTCCTGCTTCGCAGTGCCAGCAGGCGAAGCCGGAGCAGCTATAACTCCACGTTAAGTGGACTTTTAGTAAATAGACCCCCTAGTTTTATTAGCAAAATTAAACATAACATAAAAGTAAATCCTGTCCTACCTGGCTCTAATTAAAACAAAATGATCCCCTCTCTCAGAGTAGCGGGGCCTAACATGCTTCCCTCAAAACAGAAGTCTTTAGCACAGCACTTGCATTCAGTAATCACATTGTCTCTCAACAGGCCTCTGACCTGTTCCCCAGGCAGGCAGAGACTAACTATAGAAACTGACACACCCCTTATCAGCCTCTCACAGATGGTCCACCCGACAGAAGCTAAAAACCTGGGGCATATATATTTCCCCTTGACAAACTCTTCAGTGTTTTTGTCACTATATATTAGAGATGAGCGGTTTGGCTCTACTCGGTTCCGTTTGGATCTAAAATATGGCATCTTATTGGCTATCTGGCTCTCACTTGTTTTATGTTGCAAATACCAGCATTTCAGTCTGTCAGCACCATCATCCATTCTACACACTACAAAAAAGTAGATGTAAATAGCTATATCCTCGCAGAGAGTAACCATCATCCCAGTTGGATCCGCAGTATTCCACTAAGCCAATTTACACGCATTCGCAGGAACTGCTCCAATATTAAAGACTATGAAAGACAGGGACAATAATTAATAGATTAATTCAAAGACAAACATTATGATGAAACCCGAAGCGTATGAGAACATAAAGAAAAGACCTAGGGAACAACTAGTGACTTATAAAGAGAAAAATAACCAGGGAGACGTGGCAAATAACAAAATATAATATAAACAAAATATACTTTATTACCAACTACACCAACTCAGCCCGCAAAGTCAAAAACATATTGAAAAAACATTGGCCTATTTTACATTTGGACAACAAATGAACAACTATCTTACCTGATAAACCCTGATGTAGTATACAGGAAGGCGCCAGACCTCAAACAAAAGTTAGTTAGAAATCATTTGAAAAATAACCAATCTGTGAGACAATCCACAATAGATGGTAAAACAATAAAGACAGGTTTCTACTATTGTGGCCGCTGTCAACAATGTAGAGACCAGGGTTACCGAAGCACCACCCCAGTAGAGAGCATAATTAGTAACAAAACTCAACAAGAATACAGAGTACGCCATACACCAACTTGTGACAGCAAGAATGTAATATATGTTCTTGAATGTCCATGTCCCCTACAGTATGTAGGGCGCACAACTAAGAGTCTAAAAGTAAGAGTCAGAGAACACATCGGCAATATCAAAAGGGGTTTTGAGCAACATTGTGTGTCAGAACCAGGGCCGGATTAAGGTCTGTGGGGGCTCCTGGGCAACAAACGTTTGGGGGCCCATATATATATATATATATATATATATATATATATACTAGGGATGTGCGTCCATTTTTGCCGGATTTGGATTTGGTTCTAATTCGTCGTCCGCCTTTGGATTTGGATTTGCCAAACTGCGGTGACTGGCTTTGGATTTGGATTTTTTTCACATAAATTGGTCATTTTTCTTCATAGAGTATTATTTGCCTTAAAAACATTAATTTCCAGTCAATTTAGAACACCTCACAGCTTATAATATTGTTTTCAACATTATTGGCCAAAGATTGCAGTGCGCTGTCTGGTTACTAAGCGACAGAGCAGCAGTACAACGACACAGACACCACAGTATAAAGCACATCTATGACACATTGCCACATAGCAGTGGCGAAATGAAAAGTAGTGCACCCACCCAGTGGGGTACGGCCAGCAGAATCACAGTACTTATTTACAAAGTGGGCTACGGCCCAAGGAGTCACAGTGCACAATCTTATTCACATTACACCGCACATAGGGTCTCATTCAGACCCGCTCGCGCGCGCAGGACGCTCGCAAGCGGGTCAATGGTACCCAAATGCGCATGCGCACGACGGAGGCTGCTCCGTCATGCGCATGCGCGAGAGCCGGCGAGCGACGGGGAAGCCAAAATCACTCCAGGGCTTGCGGCAGCGAGACCCTACCGCAGGGTCTCTTCGCAAGCCCACCATCATCATGGACGCTCGCATAAGCTGTGGGTGGTAACCCACAGCTATGCGAGCGTCCAGAAGGACGCACCAAAAAAACAAACAAACGCCCATAGTGTCCCTGATTCACATTACACCATAAAGTAGTGTCTCTTATTTATGTTACGACACACAGTAGTGCCCCTTTTACACAATGCCCACAGTAGTGACCCTTATACACAAAGCCCACAGTAGTAATGCCCCTTATACAATGCCCACAGTAGTAGTGTCACTTATACAATGCCCACAGCAATAGTGTCCCTTACACAATGCCCCCAGTAGTGGTGTCCCTTACACAATGCCCCCAGTAGTGGTGCCCCCTATGCAGTCCCCTTAGTAGCAGGGCCCCCTATGCAGTGCCCCCAGTAGTAGTATGCCCCCAGTAGTATGCCCCCATTAGCAGGGCCCCCAGTAGTAGGCCCCCCCAGTAGTAGGTCCCCCATTAGCAGGCCCCTCCATTAGCAGGCCTACCATTAGCAGGCCCCCATACACACATTAAAAAAAAATTACCTGTAACCCCGCTCCAGCTGCCGTCCGCTCTGCTGCCACGCGCTGAGGAGGGAGCCGGAAGACGGAGCTCCTGAGTGAGCTCCAGCTGGCTCCCTCTGTGCAGCAGCCAATGAGAGTCTGTGTGACTCTCATTGGCTGCTGTAACAAACACACAGCTGCCGCTGGCGGCTGTGTGTTTGTTCTGTGTAGGTCAGACCGCTATCACAGCGGTCTGCCCTACACTCGAGGAGCCCTGATGTCGGATTCTCTAGCAAGAATCCGACATCAGGCGGCCGCCGTTCGGCCCCGAACGGGGATCTGAGTTAGGCGGGGAACACCCGATAAGGGTCCGGGTGGACTCAGATCCCCTATGTTCGGAGCGGTTCGGATTCCACAGAATCCGAAACCGCTCATCTCTAAAATATATATATATATATAATGTCCGGATATATGACACACACACATTATACATATATATATAATACATATATGTATAATGTGTATATACAAACACACATACTGTATATATATATATATATATATATATATATGACACACATTATATATATAAATATATATATATATCTATATATATATAGATATATATATATATATATAGATATATAGATGAGAGAGAGAGAGACACACATATATATATATATATATTAGGGGTGTGCACCGGACACTTTTCGTGTTTTGTGTTTTGGTTTTGGATCTGGATCTTTCTTCGTGTTTTGGATCTGGATTGGTTTTGCCAAAACCACCCTTCCGTGTTTTGGGTTCTGGGTTTTGTGTTTTGGATCTGGATTTTTTCTTAAAAAATAAAAAAAACCCGCTAAAATCACATAAATGGGCCTTTTTTTGTTCCTACGCTATTAATAACCCCAATAACATTAATTTCCACTCATTTCCACTCTATTCTGAACACCTCACACCTCACAATATTGTTTTTAGGCCAAAAGGTTGTACCGAGGAAGCTGGATGACTATGCTAAGCGACACAAGGGGGCGGCACAAACACGTGGCCCATCTAGGAGTGGCACTGCAGTGGCAGACAGGAAGCCAATCAGCGTTATGGTGCCCATTTGCATGTAGCACGAACCCGGGAGATCCGTGCTACATGCATCTGTGTGATTGGCACAGAGCAATGACAGGTCCGTGAGACCCGTCTGTGCTGCTGTGGTAAAAAAAAAAAAAAAAACCTGTGTAAAAAAAGAAAAAAATGGCGTGCACCCCCCCAAAAAAGAGCAACCAGCCCCGGGCATTAGTAACCCAGTGCTGGGTGTGCTTAAATACAGGGGACAAACGACGTAGGGGTCCCCTGTACTTAAGCACAACCAGCACCGGGCTAGTCAGAACCAGCGCTGGTTGCCAAAATACGGGGGACAAACGACGTAGGGGTCCCCTGTATTCTGCGCAACCAGCTCTGGGCTCTGATCCGGTCCTGGTTCTGGAAATATAGGGGACAAAAAATGAGTAGGGTTCCCCTGTATGTTCCAGAACCAGCACTGGACTTTTTCTAGCGGGGGGCTGATGCCACAGCCAGGGGAGCCCTTTCACCGGGCCCCCCAGCCGCAGCATCAACCCTGACCGCTAGTCAGCCCAGGCCGGGGATCCCTGGAGAGCTGGGGACCCCCCCAATAAAGGGGTCACCCTCTCCAGGGCACCCCAGGCCCAGGCTGATAGCCCGGGGCTATCCCCGCCACCCCTGGTGGCGGTGGGTGGCGGGTTGATTGTGTGGTGTGGTGTAAATAAAGAATATCAAACATTGTCTTTACAAGTAGAACTGCAAGTCCCAGCTAGCCTGCCCCGCATGCTGGTACTTGGAGAACCACAAGTACCAGCATGCAGGGCATTAAGGGCCCACTAGTACCTGTAGTTCACCTGTAAAAAAAATGTTTAAAAAAACACAGGACACACACACCGTGACAGTATAAGTTTATTAAACATACACACACACACACACACATGTACACATACTCACCTATGTAACCTGTAGCATCGGTCCACTTGTCCGGTAAAGTATCCCTAGGGGACCTGTGAAAAAAAACATACTCACCATCTCCTATGCGAGGTTCTGTCCTCTTCGTTCCAAAGTAGGCATCCCCGGACTTGGCAAAAAAAAAAAACGAAAACGCGATCCACGAACTTAGTACCGTTCTATAGAACGGTACTTCCCGAATGAGAGCTTAGCGGCGGGGTATCACCATGGAAACCCCGCTGCTAAGCGTTCATTGGCTGAGAGAGGTCATCTCCCGTCTCTCAGCCAATGAACGGCTCCCTCCATTGTAGTCAATGGTGGGAACCGCAGGGTAAACTTTAATAACCTTGCGGCTCCCAGCATTGACTACAATGGAGGGAGCCGTTCATTGGCTGAGAGAGACGGGAGATGGCCTCTCTCAGCCAATGAACGCTTAGCAGCGGGGTTTCCATGGTGATACCCCGCCGCTAAGCTCTCATTCGGGAAGTACCGTTCTATAGAACGGTACTAAGTTCGTGGATCGCGTTTTCGTTTTTTTTTTTTGCCAAGTCCGGGGATGCCTACTTTGGAACGAAGAGGACAGAACCTCGCATAGGAGATGGTGAGTATGTTTTTTTTCACAGGTCCCCTAGGGATACTTTACCGGACAAGTGGACCGATGCTACAGGTTACATAGGTGAGTATGTGTACATGTGTGTGTGTGTGTGTGTATGTTTAATAAACTTATACTGTCACGGTGTGTGTGTCCTGTGTTTTTTTTAAACATTTTTTTACAGGTGAACTACAGGTACTAGTGGGCCCTTAATGCCCTGCATGCTGGTACTTGTGGTTCTCCAAGTACCAGCATGCGGGGCAGGCTTGCTGGGACTTGCAGTTCTACTTGTAAAGACAATGTTTGATATTCTTTATTTACACCACACCACACAATCAACCCGCCACCCACCGCCACCAGGGGTGGCGGGGATAGCCCCGGGCTATCAGCCTGGGCCTGGGGTGCCCTGGAGAGGGTGACCCCTTTATTGGGGGGGTCCCCAGCTCTCCAGGGATCCCCGGCCTGGGCTGACTAGCGGTCAGGGCTGATGCTGCGGCTGGGGGGCCCGGTGAAAGGGCTCCCCTGGCTGTGGCATCAGCCCCCCGCTAGAAAAAGTCCAGTGCTGGTTCTGGAACATACAGGGGAACCCTACTCATTTTTTTCCCCTGTATTTCCAGAACCAGGACCGGATCAGAGCCCAGAGCTGGTTGCGCAGAATACGGGGGACCCCTACGTCGTTTGTCCCCCGTATTTTGGCAACCAGCTCTGGTTCTGACTAGCCCGGTGCTGGTTGTGTTTAAGTACAGGGGACCCCTATGTCGTTTGTCCCCTGTATTTAAGCACACCCAGCACTGGGTCACTAATGCCCGGGGCTGGTTGCTCTTTTTTTTGGGGGGAGGACGCCATTTTTTTCTCTTTTTACACAGGTTTTTTTTTTTTTATTTACCACAGCAGCACAGACGGGTCTCACGGACCCGTTAGTGCTCTGTGTCAATGACACAGATGCAAGTAGCACGGATCTCCTGGTCCGTGCGTGCATCTGTGTCATTGAAATACACAGCAGCACAGACGGGTCTCACTGACCCATCTGTGCTCTGTGTCACTGTCAATCACACAGATGCATGTAGCACGGATCTCACGAGTCCGTGCTACATGCAAATGAGCACCATAATGCTGATTGGCTGAGAGCCGTGACAGACGGCTCTGTCAGCCAATCAGCACTTTGCCCATTAAAGGCAAAGGCATTTTTTTTTAAATGGCCGCTCGAGGCAAAACCTCGAGATCCGACAGCAGATCTCGAGGTTTTGCCTCGGGAGAGGGATCCGGGGCAGACAGGGAGATCCGAGCTTGGGCTCGGATCGCCCCGGATCCCCGAAGTTCGGGTGGGTTCGGTTCTCAGGGAACCGAACCCGCTCATCCCTAATATATATATATATATATATATATACACACACACATACATACATATACACACACACAGTACATATATACTTACTGCTTCAGACGCAGGGAAATGCATATTGGCCAGCAGCAGAAGGGGGCGGAGCCAAATGCCAGGGGTGGGGCTTAATCGTGGGGCTGCAGTGGACGGCTCAGATGACAGAAAAATAAGGGATTGGGGCCGGGGACAGTGTGTGGGGGCCCCCTATGTGTGGGGTCCCCGGGGCGATCGTCCCTATCGCCCTCCCTATAATCCGGCCCTGGTCAGAACACTTCAAGAAGGATCATCATAGTAACCCGAAGGGTTTAAAATTCTTGGCAATAGAATTGGAAAGGAGGGGACCATAATCTCAGGATAGATAAAATAGAGAGCAGATGGATCTTTAATTTACACACATTTCTCCCAGATGGATTGAATATAGACCCATAGTTTTCAATGCCATCTCTCATATATAGAATCATTGTTAATGTATCATCATGAATGTGTATTTGGGACACAAACAAATTTAGGAGCTAACGTCACAGGACAATGAATATAGAATTAGTGGTTATACCACTATATACAGAATATGAGACAGCTGATTGTTTACTAACCATATAGGAACACAATTACCCTTTGGATATCATCTTAGCACACTATGAATAGAAAGATCAGATTATGCACCACCAGATAAATGATAACCAAGAATTCCCTATTGACAATAGGAATAATTGGTACAAATACCCTGTGGACACAGGAATGTAAGTTTCCATATAGGGTGTACATATTGGCCGCCCGCAATTAAGAGACATTTGTTAAGGCCATAGATAAGTTCTATCAAAAACATGGCCATTACAGGACACCCAACCCACTGCATTAGACACAACCATTGACAAGATGGCCGCCCAGGACGGCACATGCACAATGGTACGATGAGTCTAAGGAGATTAGCACCTAGCATACTATGAATGCAAAGATTAGTCTATACACTTCCAGATAAGTGACAGCATAGAACCCCATATTAGTTATAGGGATAATCGATGCAAACACCCTGGGGATACAGGAGATTAAATTTCCACATATATGAATAACTATAAAGCCTGCAATTAAGAGACATTTCTTAAGTTCATAGAGAAGTTCCACCAAAAAGAGGGGCGCCGCAAGACACCTAAGACTCTGCAATAGACACAACCACTGCCAAGATGGCCGCCCAGAACCGCACATGCGCAATGGCATTACGGTGATATCACCGCGCACTCTAGTGTGAGGAACATGACCAACATTCACCAATGATGACGCACTCTCAGACCCGGAAGTGCGGGGAACATGGACACCAGCAGCGTACTTAGAGGTAATTGAACACCATATATAAAGGACATTACGGAGAAGGGTGGTCACCCTTGATAAAGTCCAAGTCTGGATGAAACGCGTTGGTCTACGCCCCTCATACACGAGACTACCATACTACTACACAAGACTGTTTTGGCCCTCATTCAGACCCGGTCGCAAGCACTGAGTGCTCGCAACCAGGTCAATGTTAAGGCCCTGCGCACGCACAGCAGCCGCACTGCGCGTGCGCAAGCCCCGGAGCGAGAGAAAAATTCTCTCGCTCCGGAGCTCACTACAAAATGCTGATCAACAGCTCGCCCCGTTTTGTAGGCGGGGCGGGGGGTGGCTACGCAAAGGGAGGCCTGCCATTTTGTGGGGGGCCGCACTGACATCAGCAGTGATGTCAGTGGGGAGCTTCCTGCTCGATCAGAGCAGGAAGCTCCCTGGGGCTTGCGGTTGCCGAGACCCAACCTTAGGGTCTTGTCGCAAGCCTAGTCAGTTGCTAAAGCTGAGGGTGTTAACCCACAGCTTAGCTAGCGACCAGGAGGCCGCCAGGGACGTAAAGAGCCACGACGGACCCCGGTGAAGAGTGGGCATGACCTAATCGCAGGATGCGTGGCCACGCCCTCTTGGAAAAAAAAACACATTTGCGCCGGGGAGGGGGTGCTGTGAGCCCCTCAGCCCGGCGCAAAGCCAGACGGGGGCGCGATCAGTGTGATCGCTCCCCCCTTCAGGCATAGGAGATTGCTGTGGCTGCTGCTTAGCAGCTGCAAGCAATCTCCCACTACAGCCCAGCACACGCTGTGTGCTGGGCTGCTGCAGGGGGAGGGAGGAGGGAGGAAGTGAGGGGAAGGGGGGGTAGTGCCAGACCTGGGCCCCCCTGGAAGACCGGGCCCGGGTAAACTGTACCCGCTCCCCCCCCTCTCGGTGCCCCTGGTGGCCGCCCTCATTCAGAGAGAACGCTCGCTTCTTGCGACCGCCTCTGAATGAGGTCCTTTGTGTGCAGCATTACACTATTGAACTTTATATTAGGTTTTGTGTGCAACAATACAGATAGATGTTTTAAATCATTAAGACTCTGGTGAGTCATAGTACTTATACTTGAGAAATAAATAGAGTTGAAATAGACTGGAGTCTATAGTATATTTATATCAACATAACACCATTCAGTCACATTATATCAACTCTCACCATTGCCTCTACAAGCATCGGGACTAAGGAGTACCAGCAGGAACGCATTGCATCACTTGGTAAGTACTTACATCACTTACCTATCCTGCATTATCGTGTTCACCTAAGTCCCTGATACTGTGCATATGTATTATATTTGAGGTGGAGAGTAGTGCGAAGAGGTTAACGCTGCTATCAGCCTTCATTATCAGAACACCCATCCTACAGACATTACGAGTTTACTATCCAGGGTCTGACATTATATGCAGACTTTATGGACACTATTTAAAGAGCACCCTACCTACAGATTAAAAGTTGGGACTTTTCTCTGCGATCAAGCAGAAGGATATATGATTAAAACAATTACAAAGGAATAAGACACGGAACTAATATACACAACAGTACACCAAGATCGCCCCAGAGCGCACCACTTTTCTTCTAATTACAGTTATCTCAAAGAGGTCGGGATACCTCTACCGGTGGAGCAGCTGGGGACATCCCCACAAAGAGCCAAGAGCGCTGTATCCCTTATCTTTTGTTATATATAGCTGTCATTATCCCAATTTACAGCTGCCTGGTCGATTTATGACTGATTACATATGGGCCTGCTAGACACCAGGAACACAGGAAATGACAGAGTAAATATCCTATTTTCAGAATTAGCAGTCAGAGACCATCTAGACACTCTAGAATGTTACACATTCTGTCATTCCTTTTTGCAGTTAGAGAAACTTTTAGCAAAAGAAACTAAACTATGGTGGGATTTGAATACACTTAAATGGTATCAAGAACAGAACATCATTCCCAAAGGGCTCAGGTTAAAGAAAACACCAACACACAATCAAGGAAACAAAGAATTCACTAATAGATGGGAAGGGATACTAATAGAATGTTCCCATAAACTCATGGAATTGATTATTACTACCAGACAGACTGAATTAGACATACTGGGTTTAGAGATTGTTAAATTAGATCTAGATCAACAATTACAACCACATAAAGCAGACACAGAATACAAAACCTTAGTAGCACTCATTGCGAACAGGTTAAAGAAGAGAGAAGACGACATTGTAGACACAAAAAAAAAAAAAAAAAATACTGAGAGATAAATTTGGGTTCAAAAAATCACAACGGAAAACTCATGGCGTTAAGCAAGACCTAATAAAAAAAAAAAAAAGATCAATACTAGAGTGGGGGGCAAAAAGAGTAGCAGGACCCCTTTATATAAGCGGTCCCAACTTACGTACCAACAATATATGACCAAAATACACGCCCAATCAGCAAAAGACATTCAGGAGATTGACATATTAAATATTACCAATTCTCAGTGAGAAAGAAATAGATAGTTTCACCATTTACACGATAGAAGACCCAATAGCTAGATGCTCATTCGAACAGGGTTGGAGGGAACTTGTGATCGGAAACACTGAATTAGAGACCGACAACCATAACGAAGGTTCAACAGCAGTTGAACGTGGGATTCCAGAAACAAATAATAAAAACACAACACAAACCTTATTTACATCAGTACAAGAAGATTTCAAAACAGCTACAAAATGGGCGGATCATTTTTTTAGAATTAGGGACAAGTATACACACACTGGAACAAAAAATAATGACACCAAACAAAAGGAAACTAAAAGACACAGAAGGGGATGTAGGGGAGAGGAAAAAAAGCAGAATAGAACCAAAGAAAGATCAAATAACCCAAAACCAATAGGGATATTTAACCTCTAGAGCAAAAAACTAACACTATCACAGACCACACTGCTCAATACAGGACTCAAATTTGCCTCTAAGAATCAGTTGGACAAGTTTGAGACATAATTCTAGATGTAAAACAGTTCACAAGGCTAGCTATAAAGAAATATTTCATGGATTGCAATACATCAATCATTAACAATTACCAAAAAAGTAAATACCAGCATACAACTTTAAGACCACAATCCAAATTCAACCCAAGTCATCTAAAAGGTAATTTTGTTCAAACTTTTGAGAAAGCAGTTATACAAGACATACAGAAACTGAACAATAAAATAACAGAGACACAAAACAACATGACAAGAGAGGAGAAAATCGCACTACAAGAACTAGAGAGACACAACGACAGTGGTTAAACCTGCAGATAAAGGGGGGGGGGGAATTGTGATATTGAACAAGGAGGACTACATGAAAGAGGCACAGAACATCCTTAATGATTCAGTTACATATTTGACATTAAAAGAAGACCCCACACAGAAGTTCCAAAAACAACTAGATACCATACTACAAGAGGGCAAGTCGACAGGGATTCTAGACAAACATGAGTTTGAATTCATTAGTAAAAAAACAACCTGTCATCCCTGTATTTTACTACTTGCCTAAGGTTCATAAAAGCACTACTAACCCCCCAGGAAGACCGATAACCTCAGGTATTAATTCACTGACATCATCACTCTCACAATACATTGATCATTTTCTGCAAAAATATATAAAAGAACAAAAATCGTATATTAGAGACACCACTCAGATCCTTAACATACTACAGGACACACAGTGGATGGACGATAACTGGTTAGCTACCAGCGACATAACATTTTTGTACACGGTTGGAGGGTGACACCAAGTTCGGTCCATACCCCCATAGCGACGCAACTGATGAGAAGGAGTCTCATCTAGCCTTCCAATTGGTTGGAATGAAAATTTGGTAAGGTATGGGAGTAACTGATAATCAGCAATTTACTCCTAAATGCTAGAAAACAGAAGACAATGGTCGTCAGACAAGTTTGTTAAATGTTTGATCTAAACAATTTGTTCAAACAACAATTTTTGTCCATTTTCCGGCGTTTGGGAGCAAATTGCTGATTGTCATTTGCTTTCATACCTGACCAGATTTTCATTCCAACCAATCAACTAGTTGGATGGTTGGACAGAAAATCTTTAGGTGTGTATCGAGCCTAAGGTACACAATCCTTACAAAATTGTCAGATCTATGTATTTTGTATTCTATCCATGAGAGTACCAGCTAAGGCAGCCATTTTGGGCACACTACATAGGTTACAATATGTGAGAAAAGCAATATATGGAAATAAGACCTACAAGGGTGAAAAAACTGGTACCAGGGTGATCAAACAAAAATATATTTATTATGAATGCATATCAGGTTATATATCTACAGCAGGAAAAATTAGGTTCTCAGGACAGTCACACTGCTTCCTTATCCCTAATGTAACTGCAATATATGGGATGTGAAGAAAAATGTGGGGAGGGGGGGGGGACTTGGGGGGGATAAGAATGGTGTAGAGTTAAATTAGGGGATGGTTTAAAGTTCAGATTCCTGATTGGAAGGTGTTGTATCAATACGGGGTGTAAGTAATAAACCCCTAATGTATATTAAAAAATAGTTAATCAATTGAGAGTGGTATGCCGCGTGCAGTTGGAGCGGAAGCGGAAATCAAGGGTATGATCGGAAATGTAGTCTTTGTGTCCGACGCGTAGCGGCTTCTATACCTTCTTCAGGGACATATGCAAGGGTCTGCTGGCACTGATTTATATAGACTGGTCTTGATTGACATGTCCACACACAAGCATGTGTGTATGGGATTGCACAAGTTTCTATAGGGGGACTTCACATCACGTAATGCTTGTGGGAGTGGTTAGTAACCCAAGTTACTGTTTGTTTATCTTAGTTTTAGTATAGTGTAATCCTTAATTTGCTGCATCCTAACTTAGCCACTTTCCCATTAGTGTTGTGTACACTGTAGTTATAGTAACTACACCCGATGTGAGTCCCATATTAACTGTATTGATCTAGATTGTTTTGGGATGAAAGGACCATTAATTACAATATGTACCTCAGTGCCCTTTATTATATGGACAAAATTATAAATATTGGTAAGTTACTGGGTCCCAATAATTGTGTGGTTAATGTTACATAAGCCCGTTGTTCATTATTGGGTGATGATAGACGTGACCTCATTATCGATGTTGAGGCCCCACGGGCTCTGTGTTTTAAGTGTGAGAATCCATTTTAACTCTTCTTTGTTCAATCTGGATTCTAGGTCACCCCCCTCCAATTTGGTGTAATTGTTTTAATGCCTATTAATGTTAGACCTGCAGGATTATTATTGTGTGCCATTCTGAAGTGATTTGACAAGATGTGTGTTATTAGGCCCCTGCGGATGTTCCTAATATGTTCAGTACTCCTCACACGTAATTTCCTAGTGGTTCTCCCTACATATTGGAGGCCACAGGAACACTCGGCCAGGTAGATGACCATTGTACTATCACATGTGATGTGTTCCCTAATCCTGAATGATTTCTTTGTTGTTTGACAGTGTCCACAGTGGAAGACTCCCCCTTGTGGCTGTGAGTTAGTCAAGGTTTTCTGTACTTTTGTTTTTGGTGGAATATGGTTCTTGTTGAGTGTACGGTTGAGATCTTGTGCCTTACGGAATACAAGGTTCGGTTTGTTGGGAAGGAGCTCTTTTAATTGTTCATCCTATAAAAGGACATGCCAATGTCTTTGTAGAAATGTCAAAGTGACAAAGAGGATAACCACTGCAAAAATAGTTTTCACATGTTCTAGATCCTGCACATGAAGGTACCAGACGAGACAGCCATCTTGGGTGCACTACATAGGTTACAATGTGCAAGATAAGCCATACTTGCCTACCTTTGTTGTCTCTTCCCTGGGTGATGCCCAGGTAGGAGAGGCAGGTGGGTTGTGATGGGGGCGGGGCCTAATGGATTGCATCATTAAGCACCGCCCGTCATGGTAAATTAACAATAAATTAAATAGGGGGCGTGGCTAAATGACGCGATTCATGGAGAGTCGTGTCATTAAATCCCGCCCCCTACACAGGGGACCCATGATCGCTTCGGAAACTCTCCCCATTCTGCGGGACAGGTGCCTACCCTTCTGGTGGTGTGGGGGGGGGAGTTACCCAAAAAATCGTGAGCCTCCCGCGAATTCTGGGAGGGTAGGAATGTATGAGGTAAGCAATACATGGAAGTAAGACATACACAGGAAAAATATAAATAACTTGCAATATAACCACTGAATAAATAGTTCCACATATTATTCATCCTAGGCATGAAAAAACTAGACGATGATGCAGCCATCTTGGGCGCACTACAATGTTCCAGTGGGCAGGATGAGCAATTTATAGAAGTGTGATACACATGGTGAATAAAAGCAAATCAGAAAACAGGGAAGCCACCATTTCTACTATTGCTGTTGAGATAATCCATTTCACCTTTTTCTTCTTCACTTTTTCATGGCAGCCATTACCCTGGTTTAGTGAATGACGATTTTTGAACCCATGCACACTTGATTTGATATGATAGCTGCTGGTATTCAGGGGTCTATCCCAAATCCCCTATTGTACAACATGAAATAAATTTAAATCTCGAATTCGCCTGCGCTTGACTTGCTTATACGTGGTTGTCGTAAATATTGCTATGTATAAAATACCCCTACTTGTCTAAGAAATGTAAAACTGGTACCAGGGTGATCAAACAAAAATATATTTATTATGAATGCATATCAGGTTATATATCTACAGCAGGAAAAATTAGGTTCTCAGGACAGTCACACTGCTTCCTTATCCCTAATGTAACTGCAATATATGGGATGTGTGAAGAAAAATGTGGGGAGGGGCGGGACTTGGGGGGGATAAGAATGGTGTAGAGTTAAATTAGGGGATGGTTTAAAGTTCAGATTCCTGATTGGAAGGTGTTGTATCAATACGGGGTGTAAGTAATAAACCCCTAATGATGTATAGTAAAAAATAGTTAATCAATATAATCCAAATGATTCCTAAATGGAAAATGAATGTTTAAAAGTCATATGAGATCTGATTAATTAAAATACAAAGTTACGGGTGTGGCACTCTGGAGTGGCGGCATCCCATGCCCTCCGGTCCGACAACTTACCCTGTTGTCCTGATGCTCGCTTCCCTCTCCGCTATGTGGCTCTGCTAGATGGGTGAATCACTCTCTGTTGCCTGCCGGAATCACCAACAGCGGCGGGACAGCCAAGTCCCACGCTCCCATGGGGTCACATGGTCCTCCGCCGTCCTCCGCCGCTGTTTAGTGGCTCTACTCACACTGCAGAATGGTTCGAATGGTGCCGGTCTGGGTGCGTGTGCCTCTGGGTGCGTATGCCCTCCGTACAGATGCTCAGTGTAAATTGAGAGTGGTATGCCGCGTGCAGTTGGAGCGGAAGCGGAAATCAAGGGTATGATTGGAAATGTAGTCTTTGTGTCTGACGCGTAGCGGCTTCTATACCTTCTTCAGGGACATATGCAAGGGTCTGCTGGCACTGATTTATATAGACTGGTCTTGATTGACATGTCCACACACAAGCATGTGTGTATGGGATTGCACAAGTTTCTATAGGGGGACTTCACATCACGTAATGCTTGTGAGAGTGGTTAGTAACCCAAGTTACTGTTTGTTTATCTTAGTCTTAGTATAGTGTAATCCTTAATTTGCTGCATCCTAACTTAGCCACTTTCCCATTAGTGTTGTGTACACTGTAGTTATAGTAACTACACCCGATGTGAGTCCCATATTAACTGTATTGATCTAGATTGTTTTGGGATGAAAGGACCATTAATTACAATATGTACCTCAGTGCCCTTTATTATATGGACAAAATTATAAATATTGGTAAGTCACTGGGTCCCAATAATTGTGTGGTTAATGTTACATAAGCCCGTTGTTCATTATTGGGTGATGATAGACGTGACCTCATTATCGATGTTGAGGCCCCACGGGCTCTGTGTTTTAAGTGTGAGAATCCATTTTAACTCTTCTTTGTTCAATCTGGATTCTAGGTCACCCCCCTCCAATTTAGTGTAATTGTTTTAATGCCTATTAATGTTAGACCTGCAGGATTATTATTGTGTGCCATTCTGAAGTGATTTGACAAGATGTGTGTTATTAGGCCCCTGCGGATGTTCCTAATATGTTCAGTACTCCTCACACGTAATTTCCTAGTAGTTCTCCCTACATATTGGAGGCCACAGGGACACTCGGCCAGGTAGATGACCATTGTACTATCACATGTGATGTGTTCCCTAATCCTGAATGATTTCTTTGTTGTTTGACAGTGTCCACAGTGGAAGACTCCCCCTTGTGGCTGTGAGTTAGTCAAGGTTTTCTGTACTTTTGTTTTTGGTGGAATATGGTTCTTGTTGAGTGTACGGTTGAGATCCTGTGCCTTACGGAATACAAGGTTCGGTTTGTTGGGAAGGAGGTCTTTTAATTGTTCATCCTATAAAAGGACATGCCAATGTCTTGTAGTATTTTCCTTAATGAGTTTGAGCCCTTACTGTATTGAGTAACCATACAAGTGAGGTATTTGATATCCAATTTTTCTTTTTCTTTGTTTTGTTTTGTAATCAGTACGGATTCTCTATCGAGTGGGAGTGCTTTCTGGAAAGCAGTTTCCACCAATGTACAGTAGGGTCATACAGTTTGGCTATAAACTGGTCCTTCATTTTCCTCCCTTGTTCTATGTAGTCAGACTCTTGGGTGCAATTGCATCTAATACGAGTAAATTGACCTAAAGGGATATTGGTGATCCAGTTTGGGTGATGTCCACTTGATAACAATAAAATGTAGCTGTTTACATCAACAGTTTTATGAAAACTTTTTGTATGTAGTGCATTGTTTTTGATGAAAATGCTAATATCCAGAAAATGTACTTGGGTGCAGCTGTATTCTGTAGTGAAGGCTAGATTGAGATCGTTTAAGTTTATGTAAACTAGGATTTCTTGTAGAGAGGTTTTGCCTCCTTTCCAGATGAAGAATATATCATCAATGAAGCACCGCCAGAGGACCAAATTTGCGCCAAGTTCGCATCGAGCCCAGATTGTATCCTCCTCCCATATGCTCATGAATAAATTTGCATAACTTGGTGCAAATTTGGTCCCCATAGCAGCGCCACTGGTCTGACTGTAAAAATGATTATCAAACCAGAGATAATTGTGCTGAAGTATGAATTGAATGCTCGTGATAAGAAAGTCTCTTTGGTCAATGTGTATATTGGTATCTTCAGTGAGGACATGTTCTATGGCTTGTAGTCCCTGACTATGGTTTATGACCGTGTACAGTGAAGTCACGTCACACGTGCACAGCCAACAGTCAGTTTGCCATTCGGTTTGTGCTATTGTCGTTAATATATCCAATGTGTCCTGTAGGGAAGATTGTTGACATTTGACATAAGGTTGTAAGAAACTGTCTATATATTGAGATAAATTGGATGTTATGGAGTTGATGCCAGAAACAATTGGTCTGCCCAGTGTTTTTTGGGGGGTTTTGTGCAGTTTTTGTGTTTTAGTGGCCCATTTTCTTAAGTGTATACAGGAAGTTTCTCAAGGGACCGCCCACCTGGTGCTTATAGCCTAGCTCAGTGGTTCCCAAACTTTTTTGAATCACGGCGCCCAAGAGTATAAGTATTGTTTTCACAGCACACGTAAGCCAAATGTTTGCTATTGAGAAATACAGAAAAAAATGTAGTGAATTAGTAAAGTGAAGTAGATTGTGCTTACCTGTCATCCTTAGGTTCAGTTTTGTGGTGGAGGACAGGTTTGCGCTTCTGTTTGTTCATATATTTATATTACATTGACCATAAATAATTTGATTTGGTGTTGTAACACCAACCTGAGGCACCCCTGCAAGTGTCCCAAGGCACCCCAGGGTGCCGCGGCACACAGTTTGGGAACCACTGGCCTAGCTCCTCCTCTTCCTCCTTGTTTTTTTTTCTGTCTCCTAGAGTAAAGAACTAAAGTAGGGAAGTTTGTTATTTTATCAGATTTGACTTACCTCATTAAAAGCCCAGCAATGCCACTCCTGGAGCTGCAGGCTGCGGCGGGTGGCACTTTGGGTGTCTCGCTTTAAGTGATCGGAAGGATTGGACTTTAGAGATCCATCTGGATAAGGCTGCTACGTGGTTCCATACACATAAACCTGGGGTGCTGTGCACCAATAAGAAACTGCCCTTGGCCACTGAGTCCAAATAAGACTTCACTGTGTTCCTAAAACTCCTTTTAAATGGAATAACCAGAATGGACATAGAGCCTCCTCCCCAGTAGTTGGTCAGTGCCCAAGTGAGGTAAGTCTTCATCAGATGGTGCTTGAATATGTCTGTTAGATTAATATTACATATTATTACAGATATTTTATATTTGCTGTGTGCCTCCAGCAGCAGTGGGTTCCAAAACCAAAGTGAAACACTTAACATGTACAGGATATGTGTAGCTTGTGATAAACCATTTGTTGGGACGCAGGATATGGTGTTCTGTGAGGATTATGTACAAGAGCCTATTTATGGGTTGGATGAAGAAATAATTTGTGTCTAAGGGGTCTATGTACTAAGCTTTTAGAGAGATTAAGTGGACAGAGCTAAAGTACCAACCAATCAGCCCCAAATTGTCCCATTACAGGCTGTGTTTGAAAAATGACAGTTAGGAACTGATTGGTTGGTACTTTACCTCCGTCCACTTTATCTCTCTCCAAGGCTTAGTACATAGACTCATAAAGATGAATTTTTAGCTCTACAGGGGTCTAAAAGATCCAGGTCTCAGACGAACCTTGATTATGAGTTTGGTGCAGTTTCTTCTGAATGTGGTATAGGAGAAGATTTTGAGGTTTCTTCTAGTGAAGAATCAGGTGATATTTGCGAGGATGCAAGATTGTTTCATATAGAGCTTGTGGAAAGTATGTTGAAAAATATTTGTAAGACAAGTCCATGAACTATAGACAAGTGTAACGGTTCCTGGAGGGAATCGACTCCGATTTGTGCAGAGCGGAGGATTGAATTAGAAGATAAGTTGGGGGTACCCCTTGTAGACTGAAATAACAATAGTCCTGCTACAGCCTTGAGGGCTGGGACACCTGGCTAGTGACGGCCATTATTGCCTTGAGGGCTGGTGAGGTGTAGCAGCCTTGAGGGCTGGTAAACCTTGGAAAGAAGCAGCCCCTGGGCTGTGTAACAAGATGCGGCTTTGGCCGTGTAGCAGCCTTGGCAAGAAGCAGCCCCTGGGCTGTGTAGCAAGATGCGGCTTGTGCCGCCGGGTTGACACCCAGCTGAACACTAGTTTGTGTACTTGGGGTGCAGAAGTGCTGCTTGTGCCACCAGGTTGACACAAGTGGCAGTACAATGATTTGCGTATACGAGGTGCAGAAGTGCTGCTTGTGCCGCCAGGTTGACACAAGTGGCAGTACACTGATTTGCGTACACAAGTGGCAGGAGAATGGAATGCGGACCGTGCCACATGGATGATACAAATGGGAGGAATCAAAACTAAACAGATGTGGATCGTGGTTGCTCGACTGGACACAGGAGACTCACAGCTAAACCGGAAACACGTAGAACGCTATCACCGGCACCTGAGCAGCGCACCAACAAGGTAGAAGAAGGAAGTTGCACCAATCCTGTTTCAGCAGAAATGATGTCAGCCAGATGGGAGGACTACGAGCTGACAGCATGGCGTCTTCGTCTCCCTGCAACCGGCCTGAGGGAGTCTCCATCAACCATGACATAACTGCGACTTGTGACAACAAATTTTGGAACAATGATGTACACAAGGTTAGGAAAGGAATTGTGATTTAAAAGTGGCAGAATTTGGATGAACAGCAGGGTAGTCTTGCTCGAATTGAATGCATATCTCCCGCGAAGGATGAAGAATTCCTCGATTGGTGTCCAGTACCCAAGGTGGGTGCTGCAGTTGCAGAATTAATGCCTGGAACTATTCTTCCTCTAGAGCAGAAGCACAACTAGGATCTTCAGCACCCAGGGCAAGATGAAGAATGGCACCACTACCCCACCCCACACACACACACTAAATCACATGTGGGCGCACAGCAAAAAAATGGATGTGGCCACATACCAGAAGGGGAAGGGCCAATGAAAATGGGATTTGCCAACATGACACGCCACCTGTTTCTTGTCACTCTGGGAACATTTCTTTCCATATGCACCTTACCTATAGAACCTCTGAAGAAATGTATCATCCCTGGGAAGAAGCCATCTTTAGTTGGTATTCACTAGTCATGCAGGTCACATTGTCCGGAAGATGCCTGTTTGTGTAGGAATATTAACAAGGTCATCATCATACAACAGCAGTTCAACCAGACTCGTGCCCCCTGTGTAACTTCCTGCCCCCTGTATCTCTCAGCCACACCATCATCTCCACCCTGTGTCATCTCTCAGCACACCATCACCTCCCCAACATGTTGTCTCTCAGCACACCATCATTTCTCCCCATGTGTCATCTCTCAGCACACCATCATCTCTCTCCCCCTTCATTCTATGTCTCTGTGTGTCTCTCATCCCCCCATCATTCTATGTCTCTGTGTGTCTCTCACTCCCCCTTCATTCTATGTCTCTGTGTCTCCCCCCTACATTCTATGTCTCTGTGTGTCTCCCCCCACTTCTATGTCTCTGTGTGTCTCCCCCCCTACATTCTATGTGTCTGTGTGTCTCTCCCCCTCCACCCCTTTCATCATCTTCAGCCAGGAGTTGGGAGCCGGCAGGGATGGTGAGGCCAGGCAGTAGGCTGAAGCTCAGGGTCCAGGGAGCGAAACACTGGCGTCATGGTCACGTTTCTGGCAACAGCCCTAATAAAGTGGGCGCTGCTGCTGCCTGCTGCAGTAACACTGCTGAGCACCACTGGCCTTGCTTTACGGTGCAATGGGGACAAGCAGGTGGGGGGTGTCTGCAGCGCAATGGTGGCAGGTGGTGCAGGTATGATGCCCTGGTCAGTGGCGCCCCCCTCTGCTGAGCCTGCCATGGCACCCAGGGCACGTGCCCCGCTTGAGTCCCCCTGGTAATGCCACTGCTCTAGAGGATGGTGCTCCATTTAAAGATGCAATGGATGAGGAAGGAAATCTCTTTAAAAAAAATTACATATATCTCCAGCTGTCTTTGGTATGGCGATGGCTTCCATTTCCCAGGCTTTAAGGTTGTGGAGCACATCCATGAACACAGACATACAGGAAAGAGTTTCAAAACAGTACTTGGCAGATAAAGAAAGAAGTGGAGGAGTATTTATGTGAGGCCTTCCTTGATGTAGTAACATTCTCAGTGAGATCTATGGCTGCTGGTATAGTAGCTAGAAGAGCATTATTGCTGCGCTCCTGGTTAGCAGGTGTGCATTCCAAAAATAGACTAGCAACTTTGTCCAAGGAAGGTTCATTATTGTTTGGGAGTAGGCTTGACTCCATGATATAGAAGATACGACGTAGGTCAACCTGACTAGATAAACGAACCAGATTCCCAGTTCTGACTCTGAGACAACAGTACAGGGGGACCAGAATTTACAGGCCAGGTTGGCAATACAATAGGAAGTACTTCAGGGATGACAAGGCAGTACTTTTATAAGACTTATTGGAGGTTCAATAACTATGAACCCCCCCACAGTCTGCCCCCCACAGTCATACCAGTGGGGGGCAGACTGCTGGAATTTGTTGAGAGATGGAATTGTTTCATTCAGGATACCCACGTGTAACCAGCCAATGAGTGGCCGCTATATGTAAAGCGGCCTCTGATTGGCTGGCGGGCCATGGGATTTCCTGAGGCCTGTCAGCTGGCATTCGCAAAGTATTGGTATGTGTGACAACAAATACCAATACTTGTCCGTATGGGTTCAGTTACTCGGTTTGTTATGCTGCCAAGACCACTGGATGCTACGGAGAGCAGCGCGAGGATGAAGGTGAGTATAGGATCTTTATTCCAGGTACTCCAAACAGATTCTACATGGGAGAAGTGGACCGACCAGCTGGTACAGGTAAGTATGGGTGAGTGAGGTAGGTAGGTGTGTAATAAAGTTTTACTTTAGACGGTGTGTGTGTACTGTCCTTTTTTAACTATTTATTTTACAGTGGAAGTACGGGTGCCGGCCGCCTACTGGCACTTGTTGTTCCACAAGTGCCAAAGGGCAGGCATGCTGGCACCTGTAGTTCCACTGTAAAATACAATAGTTTGGAACTATTTAACACATTATTACCCCTGTACCCACAGCCCAGGGGTGCGGGGAGGATCCCCAGGCTTCAGCCCAAGCCTGGGGTTTCGGGAGAAGGGGGAACCCTTCTTGGGGGGGTCCCCACCTCCCATGAGATTCCCGGCTTGAACTGCCCAGCTTGGGGTGTGAATGCTTTGGTCATGGAGCCCCGGTGATAGGGTCTCCTGGCTGTGGCATTACACCCCGGTCGGTTTGGGTCCGGCGCTGGTTTTAAATATAGGGGGACCCCTATGCATTTTTCCCCCCTGTATTTAAAACCAGCACTGGCCCTGCAGCCAGATGCTGGTTCCTAAATTACAGGGGAACCCTACTCATTTTGTACCCTGTAATTTTAGGAACCAGGACTGGCTGAGCAGTCCGGGGCTGGTTATACTTTGGTGGGGTAACCCTGCGTCATTTATTTTTAACATTTAACCAATTTTGTACAGGTACAACACACAAGCAGCCTTCACATATCTCAATGATATGTGCAGGCTGCTTGCTCGGGAGAGTTTTGCAGAAAGAAAACACTGCAATCTCGGGTGAGTAATCTCATCTAAACTTGCTACATGGGGGAGAAATCTCGATCTGCTTCACCATCGGCCATCTCACTTTCAGCAAAACTTACTTAAATTTGCGAGTTTCAAAATTGGAAAATCACCCGAGTTTCGGTGATGCAAATCGAGTTTAAAAAAAAACACAAACTCGATCAGACTCGATTCTTATTCAATTTAGTAATTTACAACTATATTTGCACATACAAGTGAGACAATCCACAAAGATGTCTCTGGCCTGGTGGAGAAGTGTAATATTAACAAAAAAAGGTCAACTTTGCTATTACAACCACAGTACCTGATACTAACAACAGACACACGTTTATTAGGATGGGGAGCACAAGTTTATTAGGATCGTCACAGCATGTAGCACAGGGATGGTGGACCCCACAGGACAAATTGTTCTCTTCGAACCAACGAGAAATAAGAGCAGTGTGGAAAGCAATAAGTTATCCCAAAGCCTTCTAAAGGAGCTCACTCAAAAGTGTTCTCAATGTGGCAGTGGTAGCCTACGTAAATCACCAGGGTGGTACCAAAAGTCAAGCTCTAATGGACGAAGTAACAAGAATCATGGTATAAGTAGAGAAGTACATACTTCCTCTCTGACCGTGTGGCAGGCAAAGAAAATGTTACTTTCTTAGCCAGGGAAAGGTTCTCCTGGAAGAATGGGAGCTGAATACACAGATATTGTAGGTGAAGAGATTTGGTTGCCCAGAAATAGACCTGGTGGCAACAAACTTGAATGCAAAACTGCCTCACTTCTACTCCAGATATCGTCTTCCCGGGACAGGGGACACAATTGCTTTCTCACTGAGATGGATGTTTCAACTGGGTTATTATGTGTTGCCCCTCCCATTCCCTGTGATAACTCAGAAGAATATGTGTAGATAGTAGCAATACTGGCCAAGGAGAGCTTGATTCTCAACCGCTCTGGAAATGGCAAAAAGAGAACCTTGTGTGCTACCAATCCAGTTGGATTTACGAGGGGCCACAGCTGTATTCAAATCTTTCAGGCCTCACTTTGATGGCATGGAGGTTGAACAGAAACTGTTAAAACAGAAAGGACTTTCTGATCAAGTAATTCAGGCCCTCCTACAGTCAAGAAAGAGAATCTACTCGCACAGGTCCTATAGAATCTGGAAAACTTTAATTTCCTGGACAGGAACTAAATTTGATGCTATGAAAGCAGAGACTTCACAGGTCCTGCAATTCTTACATAATAGCTTTATGATAGGACTAGCTGTCTCAATGATAAAGGTGCAGATTTCTGCTCTCAGCATCCTTCTGGACAGGAGACTGGCGGAAGAGAGGACTTAGGTAAAAAATCTGTCTTGCAATAAAAATAATTAATTTAGATTAGTTAATTTAGATCAGCCCCATGGGATCTAAATCTAATATTGAATGCCCTGATGTCATCTTCCTTCGAGCTTCTACAGGAAACACACCTAAAATACCTGACTTGGAAGGTGGTATTCTTAACTGCAGTCACGTCAGCCAGGAGAGTGTAAAAATTACAGGCTATATGGGTGGAAGAGCTCTTTTTGAATATCGTGCCGCACAGGGTCATACTAAGAACAAATCCAGTTTTTCTTGCCAAAAGTAGTTTTCTCGTTTCACCTCAACCAAGACATCACGCTGCCATCTTTCTTCCCTCAACCAATGGATGAGAAGGAAAATAAATTACATATGTTAGGCCACCTTAAAGCAATATCTATCTACCTATTCAGAGTGAATGAATTCCGGAAGACGGAACATCTCTTTGTTCTCCCAGCAGGAATAAAGAAAGGTTGTGCACAAACTAAACAAACTATTGCAAGATGGATTAGAGAAGTAATTGGTCTTCGTATATAAGAAAGGAGGACGTAGAGTACCTTAAGTTCTTAGGGCACACTCGACTAGGGCAGTATCGCCCTCATGCGCGAGGAAGGCGCAGGAATCAGTAAGAAACATCTGTGGAGCAGTAGCTTGTTCCTCCATACATACGTTCAGCTCAGCACCCACCCTCCTCTCCCTATCACTTTACCACATCTTCATCTACATCACACTAATCTCCCTCCTTTTCCTACAAATGCATCCCACCTCTCTTGCCTATTGATCACTTCCTTCCACTCCTACCTCCAAGATCTCACCCGTGCTGCTCCCTTCCTCTGGAACTCTCTCCCTCTCCCTATCAGACTTTCCACGTCTCTAAAAATCTTCAAACGGGGTCTCAAGACTCACTACTTCAAAGCCTTCCAGCTCTCATCCGAACCTGCTGCTTACATGCTTCTTCCTCACTGTCTACCCTATCTGTGTCACCCCTGTCTGTCTCACCCCCTATAGAATGTAAGCTCTCACAGGCAGGGCCCTCTTCCCTTATGTGCTTTTCCTTCCCTCACTCATACGATCATCTTCTCAAAACTCTCCACATGGGCATTTTATACTTGGTAGCTGACACCCTGCTGCTTTTTTGTGTGTTATGATTGCAGCAGCAATGATTATAAACTATGTTCTTATTCTGTATTGACTTGTACTGTAAGTCGCTGTTTTACGTGTTTTCTCCTTTGCTAATGTACTTTGCGAGGCGCTGCAGAACCCTTGTGGCACCATATATATAAAGGATAATAATAATAATAATACGTTCACAAGGCACGATGCTGTAGATCAGGCCTGGCCAACCTGTGGCTCTCCAGCTGTTGTGAAAATGACAAGTCCCAGCATACCCTCCCACTAATCAGCTGGTATAGCATGCTGGGACTTCTAGTTTCACAACAGCTGGAGAGCCACAGGATGATCAATCCTGCTCTAGATGTTTCGGATGCTTTGGAAGTGGGGTTCTTCCAGGGGCAGTTAAATAAACAAATGACACTAGTTCAAGCCAATCCTTGACTGATTATTACCCTCTCTGTTACTCCATGGCAGCCATTGGTTTCAATCCTGAATCCCGGAATTCCAAAAATGGGGTGGAATTGGCTTTCTTAGTCCCACTCACCAAACCACTGACTTGGATGATTAACTATGCTGAAATTTTCGAAGTATTCTATATTTTACTACAGTCTTCAACCTATTTACTAGTAATATGTGTTGATGTCTCCCCCCCCCCCCATTTTATGGACAAACATATCAGAATATTTCCACTATAATGGTATTTTTATTCATCATCTGCATATATATGTCACTATCACATTTAGGGGTCTATTCATCATCACTTAATTTCTACTAAAGCAGCTGAAAATGATAATTTTCACGTACTTCTGTATAAAGTATCGGGGCCATTCATTAAAAAGGTAACACAGGAGATATTACAGATATGACCTGCTTACCTTTCAGCCCTGATCTGGCCCGCAGAGACCTAAATTCGTAAAGCTCTGAATATTCCTATGGAGAGTAGTCCGGGTCACGCATACAGTGCAAATCGCTCATACGTGATCCCAACTTCACGCAGACGCAGTAGCACTGCGGAGTCAGACTAGGCGGTGCTAAGTTTCACCGTTACTAATGTAGTGATCTTCTGGTCACCTGTCTCCCTGCCAGAGCAATGTAGGAATGCTCCTGTGCTCGCTGCAAAATAGACACTTAATTATCCGGGGTCATCCGGCCCCCGATAATTAACATAATGAATAGGCCCCTAAAAAGCATAAAAAAGACTTTGGGCCTGATTCAGAGGTGCACGCTATTTGCGTGCGATCGATCTGAATCAGGGCGTCCCTATTTTTTTTCATCCCGGCCTCCAGACACCCACAGCTTGTGCGAGCTGCCTGGCGATGGTCGTGATTATCGCGACCATCGGCATTGAGAGGAGACCCTTGTGGTAGCAATGCCAAGTGGACTTCCTGCTCTAATAGAGCCTTAAGTCCACCACTGACATCACGAGTGATGTCAGTAGGGCCGCCCACAAACGACAGGCGTTCCTTTGGGAACACCTCCGTTTGTTCAGCCACCCCCCCCTACCCACCAACAAAATGGAGCGAGCTGTCAATCAACATCGACAGCCGCCTCGTTTTGCTGCGAGCTCCGGAGCGTGTGTAGGTCTCACTCGCTCCGGGGATTGCGCACGTGCGTTGCACACGCCACGCGTGTGCCCTGGGCCACCATCGACCCGCTTGCGAGGGCTATGCGCTCGCGACCGGGTCTGAATCAGGCCCTTTATCTGTGAAATGCTTTGTTTGGATTTAGTTTATTTAACATGTATTTAGTGAAATTGATTGTACAGCTGTTGCAGTTCCCAGAAAGAGACTCTAGAGGGTGCACATTTAACACTGTAAGCTTCCCTTCCTTCCACAATGACCTAAATTGCCATACTGGGGGAAAGGAAATTTGAACCTACTCCAGATTGCATCAACTATTACACTGAATAAATGGAGAGCTCTCCAATGCGATTTGTTAACCTTTTCGCTGCCTAAGGATATATTGCCAGTATGTAGTGCAGGCTCAAAAGCCTGTGTTTTATTACAGCTCATCAATAAATCCTTGTTGTTACAAATGTATGTTTGCATAGTTATGTAGCAGATATTGTTAACTCTTCCATCTTTAGAAAATATGTACACATATATAAACAGACACATATATGCAAACACACATATAAACAGACACATACACACTTGCATATATAAACAGACACACACACACACATATATAAATATAGAGATATACACATATAAAGAGACACATACGTGATTACATATATAACATACACACACACATATATAAACATTTAGAAATACACATATATAAACAGAATGAACACATACACACTGGGCGTCTCTCTCCTCCGTGTAACCCCTCCCTTCCTCTCCCCCAGGCACTAACCCCACAGGCTGTACAAAAGTCTTTTGTTCAGCCTGTGGGGGCACTGTTCATCACTCCTCGGACTGGGAGCGTGATGTCGGGCTGCAAGGCCATAACAAGTGGTGTATGACCACTAGCGCTGCCACCCAGGGCACAAGACCAAGGGGCAAGGGCTGTAGCTGCCCCGGAGGCATGTGAATTTGCTTTGCAGAGTGCCTGAAAGGGTACCATGCAGCCTGGCACGTCCCTAGGACATGCCCGGCTCCCATCTAGTCCCGGCTCCCTCTTCTGTGACGTTATGATGTCACATGTGCAGTAGGCCGGCCTAGGGTGCATTAGCTCCCTACACCGCTAGCCTGTGACATCATAGCCCGGCACCCCATTCCCAGTGTATCACGGACATGGAGAAGCAGCATCTTTAAATATAAAAGCTTTTGCCTGCTACCCATCCCTCTGAATGGACAGCAATCAGGTTGGGGGAGCTTGGCATGGTGTGTTCTGAATAAATATGGATCGTCATCTGTAAACACTGCCCTATACACCCATAGGCTTCATCACTACTAACGCACATTTGCACCCGCCCTATCCTTGGTGAAAGACATCTGTATGAAATCAGGCGAATCTCTGCATATGCACAGCTCTGAATAGCCTGCAATTCCATCTACATGCCCACAGAACAAATGTCTTATGTGCAAATGCCCCATTGCCAAACAGTTACAACCACCCTGCCACAAGTGGAGATGTGGCAACATATACAGTACACAGACAGCAGCACACTTACCAAGTCAGTGTTTCCACCCAGTTTACGCGGATGCTTTCTCGGTGGACCCTGGAGCACTATAACCACTATCATATCATGCATTTATACAGTTTATATACACACATGCTATATACATATATTAATATATATGTGTGTGTGTGTGCGTGTATATATATATATATATATATATATATATATATATATATATATATATATATATATGTGTGTATATATATATATATATATATATAGTATATGCAGTATACACATACAAAGATCTACACATTATACACAAGACACATATAGAGACAACCACAGATATCACATACAGACACACTGCAAAGAGTTAATGATATAATATTGATCCTCTGTCTTTCATGTTGTACATTGCTGTATAAAACCCTCTATCAGATTACAGAGATTACACAAGTATTTGATGGCTCATATACCACAATGAAATTTGCTTGCTAATGAATTTGTAACAAGTGCCATACAGATGACATATCATGCATGCTTCTATTATTCCGATATACTTTATTGGGCGACCTTTTCAGAAAGCTCTTGGCTGCGCCAGTTGTACTTGTTTCAGTAAAACAGCTAAATTGGGCATCTATCACTCTCAATGATTGCTCCATGGATTCCCTATTTGTGTCTGGTGGTCCTTTAACCTCCGGGGGTCAGAGGTCACAGCAAACACATTTTGCCTGCTGCCTGTTATAACCTTTTAACCTTCATTGTTGTCAGAATATAAGGGATAGCTAATGTTTACCAAAGAGATAAAAACGTCTCTGGATCGTGGCACTATTGTATTATAGCATTAGCCACGTTATTCCGATTAAGGTTACGCATGTGGAATAAAGATGAAAGAAAATGACTTATATAATGCTTTAAATTCTATGTAATATGTTTTTTAAAAAAACATTAGGGGCCACTTAAACAGGTAATCAAATCAATATGATAGAAGCTAAAAAAGTGAAAAAATCATAATCCAAGTAATGTCTACAAGCAAAAAAAAATCAACTCCTACCTTGAGATGGATAAAAATCATACATTTCATTAAAGTATTTCAAATTAAAATACCCATGAAAATATTTTTTATTTTTCTAAATTTTTTGGGGGGATTACACATTGTTAATATTAAATCAAGAACAAATATTAGTTGTTTATATTTTATACATTTCTTTGGCAAATACCAATCCTTCATTACTAGAAAGCTCAAAGCATTTAACTGTGTCCAGTCATACATAGACTTCACTGAAAAGTCAAAGGATGCTACATAAAAAAAGTCAGATAAATATTTAAAGTAGAACCTTTGCTTAATTCTCAAAATCTGGTACATTTGTTACATCCCATCATATTCAAAGAAACACTACATGTACACTGCTTATAGATATATAGATACAAGATCATATTTAATGGAATTCTGCAAAGTAACAAGACACAAACTATGGCACTTCTCACTTTATTATGAGAAAAAAATAATAAGTAAATAAATATATATATATATATATATTATATACATATACATACTGTACGCATGTGGGGGTAGATTTATTGAAACTTCTAAAAAGGAAAAATACAGGTGTTGCACATATCGTCCAATGAGATTCTAATATTTTATCCAGTGCATTCTAAAAATGACAGCTAGAGCCTCATTGGATGGTGTGGCAAAAATACAATTGTTCTTTTTGGTCATTAGTGATGTCATAATTTGCTAAAACTTCATAACATACAGTACATTTCACTCTGATATTATGTAGTCAACACAGAAAAATACTGATATCAAATCTATTTAATACTTATTTACATATCTATCAATCTCATCTTTCTATATTATCTTCTTTTTATCTACCTATCTTATATCAATATATATCTCTATACTAATAATTCAGCCGTATATCTATCTTTATTTCTAGCTAATATCTATTTATATATCTATCAATCTTATTTCTATCTGTCTATCTATCTATCTATCTATCTATCTATCTATCTATCTATCTATCTATCTATCTATCTATCTATGTATTTTGTGTATATCTACCAATCTATCTAAAGTCTGACACTAATGCTGAATATACAGGCTTGCTGACTTAAAATACATTACTCTGAATATTCTAAAATGAAAATAAAACCTCTGCAAAGGTTCTTAAAGGTCTTCTCCTGATGCAAGGAAGAGACATTTACACTCCCTGGTGGTACAGAAAATGTTTTACTGCAGCTAGAACAGTGAAACACTTCAGCTCATCTGGAAGCTGATCATCTGAAAATAAATCTTACTAGAGCCATTAAAGATAGCAGTCACTATTAAAGGCATGCAAAGCACCCTGACTCTTTGAAAAACAAAATCCAAAAATATAAAATGTGCATTTTATATTCCTAGTCAAGCTTTAAAGTCTGCTTTTATCCTAGAATAGGCAATTGTATACCTCCTTAAAAACAAACAAATAAATAAATAATTGCACTGTATAATAAATTATGTATACACTTATTTTTCAGGGAAAGTATCTTATATCATACATAATATATTTTGTGTATCAACAATGTCAAAATTTTCACCAAAATATATTATTATTATTATTATTATTATTATTATTATTATTATTGTTATTATTATTAATAATAATAATAATAATAATCTTTATATTCTGATTGATATCAGAAATAGTATTACATTTTTATTATATTACTTGCTGCATAACCTCTACTGAAAAAAGACATTGTGTACAAGTACTATATATAATATTAACATCAAATGCAAATGGATGCAACACACAAGGTGTCTGAGTTAATTAAGACTTCATCATTGTGCATTTTTTATTGTTATTTTGTTTACTATAAATACAAAAAACAAATATAAATATCTGATACAATTGGGAAGCACTTTTACCCACAAATGGTGATCACTGGACAAACTAATAATGTGTTTCTATAGTAATGAATATTTTTGTTTCCCTCTTCTGATTTCTTCACATTATTTAAAAATACTAATAAACTAACAATCATTCTTGGAAAATAATTAAAAAAATAGATGATTATTTCAAAGATTAGTATTCACATTTGAATAAAAATAGCACATTGCATGATGATATATTTAGTTTTATTCCAGAATTAAATTAGCCTAAAAAGTAGGTAAATGGCTGGCTTTTTTAACCATCTGTTTGAAATCCTTAATGTAGATTATAAATGGGATTAATTTTGATGCTTTCACATAACCGTGTAGGAAAGGGTGTTTACACTCTGTAGCACACAGATTATGTATAAAAAGGTGAAAAGAGGCTAACTTGATGTATAGAATTTTTGATTTGACATTTGCTGTGAAACAGACATTCTTTTAAAATTGAAATTAAATTATAATAATGTTTGCAGTGCGTGCTCACCTCCTACTGTGTGGAAATCAGAGAGATAGGTGTCTAACTTGTCCCGGACATCTCTGGGCAGATGAGATGACCCCATGCTATTGTGCATGGAAAGTCCGAGAAAATAATGCGGGGATATCAGAGGCCTAACATCTGTTAGCAGGGGGAGGGAAACGCCTTGTGCTTCTTCCAGTCTCTTCTGTTCACTTCTGTGCCTCTCATAAAGCACATTATTAAATCACTCAAGTGCAGAAGCATTATTAACACCTTAGATTGAGTTAGTTTTGCATCCTAATATATTTGCATCCTGTAACCTTTTTCTGTCTCTTATTAGTGTTACATAGGTCTGAAATAAGGCTGCATGTTAAACCAGCATTTTTTCGTTGCAGGGCAATATGTAGCCTTGGTCTGTTCCAGTGAGGGGTTACCAAGAGTAGCACTCCAACTTCAGAGAGGAGGGGTGGATATTTTATGCTGTACAATTATCCTTATTGTACATTTTTTTTACAACTCTAATGGGATTTGCAAGTAGTCTGTATAATAAAAAACATATCAGAATATTTAGATTGAAAATAAAAACTAATTCTAAAATGTTAAAAATAAAACAATCAGAATGATTCTATTTTTCCAAATGAAAACAAAAATTCTATTATTTTTTAAAATGTGTTTTTAAAAAAAAATATTTAAGTTAAATATAAGATTGATTACAGCAAGTTAGTTTATTATTTAGTTTTGACTATATTTGTTGTTGTTTTTAATTCTATTTCTATTTAGGTTTTTCTCATTTTAGACAAAGCAGACCTAGCAGACCAAAAATACAATTATTTGCAATTTACTATTTACCGACTTGGATTTTTTTAAATAATAATGGAGTTTTGCAGTATGACTTTTATGTTTTCCAATTATTTTACATTTTTAAAGTCAATGTATCAAATATCCTTTGTTTATTCATACATTCTAATGCTACCTGTACAGGAGACATTCTGTAAAGAAAAAAATACATCCACAAGAACTGTAAACTTTAATTTCTTATGAAACAAAATGAATTGTCATAATAAACTAAACCCCACATCCTGTACTGTTACAATAGGGTAAGTATATTAAAATAATTATTTGTTCTAATGCAACATCTCCAAACAATGATGCATTAGAGTGCATGATGATTTTTGGAAAACCTGAAATAAAATACTCATCTAATTAAAATTGCCATTCAGACATTTCAGCATATCTACTGTACTAGAGGCAGGCAATCTTTTACTGAAATGTAGCTTGGGCTATTCGAGCTTGTTTGAAATTAGATCAAACTGGACAAATTTAAGACTATCAAAACTGTCCAGATTTGAAAATTCTCACTTAAACCAATCTTGAAAGTAATGATATTTGTTTCTGTTATGATCATCCTGGTATGTCTTTTATAACTCGAAACTCACAGTTGAAATATGTTAAAATAAGCTATAATATGTTGCCTTTTCTGATTATTTAAGCTTGAATTACTATAAATTTAGCCACTTTTTTTTTTCATTTGAATAGTGAATGGTTTTTAAATTCAAACTTGCTGATTTTATTGAAAAAAAATGTCAAACGAAGTGTCCATTTGTAGCCATTTAATCTTTGCTATGTTCAAACCAAATGGGCTATGGTTGAACCTGTTTGCCTTTCATTAAACTTGCTCGGATTTTTAGGTTTAAAGGATAATAATTTATCATTATTTTTTTTTTACTATAGAACCAGTTTCTGCTACATCTAGAGCAGGTGAGTTATATACTGTATAATTATTGTGTATCATCACTGCAGCCATAGGATTCACACTGTATTTAGCAGTGACACCTGATAACAGTGGTACAATGGGATAGCTTCCTTTTTTCGTGTTTTTATGTCCCCCCGCGCACCCTTCACCCATTGTAAATATGCCCCTGGCGCCAATGCTCTTTCTGGCCCAGGGCACCAAAAAGTCTAGTTATGGCTCTGCTGATCTGAGTCACACACAGAAGCACACGCAGCAGCGGCTATCTGCGGGACAGCTGTGTGCGACTTTATGCAAATGCCGCTACAAACCCCTTCCCTTGTGTACATCCATGCGCCCAAATATCCCAAGGGCTGAGACAGATTGGTGCATCCTTCAATGCCATGACTGGTCGCACCATCGGAAAATGCACCAGCCCAATGGTAGGTACAGTTTCTCTGTCTGACCATGACCTCCCATGCTTGTGTCCGTGAATGCAGATGCTCGCATTGACACGTCCGCGACACGCCCATAACACGCCTAGTAAACGGCCATTTGTGCGTGCATATCTAGCCAACACACAGTAAACACCCATCACTTTTCCGCTACGTTTCTCATAACATCCGTCTTGATCACAACAGCGCATTTCTGCATACACTCTGCGTCACGCATGAGGCGTAGGCGTCTTTAGAAATGTTCGCACTTGCGCAGTTGCAAAAGTAAAACTCCACTACGTGGACATTCGCATTGAGTGTGGCTCTGAATCAGGCAGAATGTCTGGATTTTATTCTATTTTTTTTAATTTATATCATACACGATGGTGGTCCTTGCCAAACATCTGAAGTGGCACGAAAAGCTATAAATGTCCAAACAAATCGCGCAAAATGAAACACCTTTAGATATTAGCATTCACCACCACTATATTCTTCATTAGAAGATTTATTGCATTCTGGCAATTATTTTTGGGCAAAGCTCTCTATGATACATTGGTTGTGACATCACAGTGTGTGTGACCAACAGGAAAGCAATGCCCGACATATATAGAATAGATCTAACATTTAGAAACAATATATTTGTTACTGTCATTTATTTCTATTTGTTTTTTATTTAAAGGGGGTGTAGGCAGTCATTATAGCTGGGTACACCATTTTTTCATCACATACCATGACCTATCGGTAAAGGGGCCACGGCCTTGTGTCATGCCCCCGTTTATATCACTCCCAGAGATGCTGGCCTGCCCTCAGGCTCTCACCTCACAGTCAAGAGTTGCTGTGGGCATGCGTACGGCATCTATTGACCCTCTGCTCTGCTATACTATGCAGAGCAGCGGTCAGAGTGATCTCCCTCAACTTCGCCCCACCTCAGGACACTGAGACCCATTTGTGGGACAGCGGGACAGTCCATGAATAGCGGGACAATTTCACCAAAAACAGGACAGTTGGGAAGTATGCATAGGGCCTGATTCAAAGATGGACACAAATCCCATCGCAAATTCGATTTCATACGCAACGGACGGAAAATATGCCAGTGACTCGACAGCCATCTTGTGCATCGAGAGTCTCGATTCAAAACGCCCAACTCCGGCACCAGACATCCGTCGCCCACATACAAAAGCAGGAACATCGAAACATGTTGTCTCAGACGGAGCCGCTCTCTTAAGACACCTCTGCAGCTGCAAAGGAATTTGCAGAGGCTCACTAGAGCCCGCCTAGAAAATTATTCCGATACGCCTGAGTTTTTCTAACCACTCCCCAATGCCTTCCACAAATGCTGACTTACCTGTCACTCTCTGTGACCGCCGCCGCTAATCCATCACCGCGCGTGTGCACAGCATGACTTTAACGTATGCGCAGTGGCAAAAAAGTGCTCCAATTCATCTGACATCGACGTTCCTCTGAATCAGGCCCATGTTTTCATAATTAGATAGCAGGGCAGCATTGTTGCTTTTGCATGCAGCCACATTGTAAATATGCCACTACTCATTGTGGGTAGATTATCTAGCAAATATGCCATTTATGGCTTTTAGATATACAGTTTAAGTATTGAAAGTACAGGAAAGGTGGAGAGCAGCATTACAGCAGAAAAAAAAAAAATACTGTTCAGACCTCATTAGATCTCCTCAGTGCGAGTTATAGATTCTGGTTTCTTCAGGGTACGGGTGAATTCATGTAGTATTTCCATTGTCCAAGGAGGTGATAATAGATTTGACAGACACTATCTGGGTAGCCTTCGGCAGTGAATCTCACATGAAAATCGACAAATGCAGAAGCATAATTAATCATAGCGATACCAAATCAGCGGAGGAATCTGAATGATCGTTGATTGCCGCATTAAATAATCATTTGAAGATGATTGAAAACCTGTATGATTTATTGCGGGGTTGATTCTGAGTGGAGCGGTCAAATATTATCTGCCGCTCACAATAAAAATGCATTTTGAAAAAGTCAAGAAATAACAACATTGTACATCAGTGAAAAAATCTGCATTTTATTATAGTAAAAAAAAAAAATATCAGGCAAACAAATAGAGGCGATGAATTATGGAACATTTTAATTGTATAAACACCATTTAAAAATAGAGCTGTTGTACATATATATTTTTTTTATATATTTTCCTACTTGTATTATTACATTCTGCAATACTTTTTTGCCAAGATTGTGACTAGACTTTTGGAGGCCCCAAAGCAAAAATGTACATCAAGCAGACAATTTCTCACCTCATATGGCTTACTGAAGCTCCCTCTACCAATCAGTCCAACCAATAGCAGTAGGCATCAAAGCCTAACAACCCCCAGGCTTCCTTTTCATTTCTATGACAAGAGGGAGCTTCAGTAAGGTGGAGCTCCACTGCTGCTCCACCCCCAGCCACCATGGCACTCTATGCGACTGATACAAAGTCGTACGCTAATCCCGCCACCTGTGTACGCAGCTGCTATGTGAAATTATGCAAATGTCACAGATGCTGGGAGGTGTATTAGCCTCAGATCAATGGATTATCTCAGTCCTGAGTGAGCCTATGGTCCCGAAGAATGGCCGCGGAACCTGAGAAGCTGGAGCCATATTTCATATGGGATCACAGATACAAGGTGTGACACGCCCCCAAAGCATTCACGTTCTTTGCCGCCAATCCCCGTTACCTCCCCCAAATGCTCCCTGACTGTCAATCACACTGGGAGTAAAATGTTCCTGCGTACGACTATGGTAATGTACCTTGATGCATGCGGAGTGCGACTTAGACGCATGAGCGGTTTACTGATAATGACTCAACTTCATAACTTCGGCTTTGCGTACAACTCTGAATCAGCACCTACATCCACCCTTGTTTGTAATTCTCATCACCCATCGATAGTTAACATCGATGGTTTTCCCCCTCCCTAGCCCCGAAGGTAAATAGTTCTTCTATTGATGGCTTAGATCCGATCAAGTCTATCAATGTTTTTTTTCCTGGGGTAACCAAACTGACTTCCGACCCCTGGTGAGACCCACACTTGCCCCTTCCCTGTTTGGCCTGCAAAATCCAGCCTCCAGCTCCTGTACTGATGTCCGTCGATAGTGTAAACCTTTGATAGATTAACATATATGGCTTTGTGTCATTGATGTAAGCCACCGATGTCACTATTGATGGAGACCATCAGTACTCACCTGAGTTCCTGTGCCTCCTGCCTCCCCTTATTAAAGCAACTATACCAAAATAATGTAATTATACCACTAGTCATTTATATATTGGGCTACATTCAGAGCCGCACGCAATCCACATGCAATGCCGATGCTCACGTATTTCAGGGATTTTCTTCTGAAGAACCGTACGACTGCGTACAAAGGTGCTGTTACGATCGTGACAGGTGGTATCATAAGCGTGGTGGAAAAGTGATGGGCATTACTGCCCAGGGACCAGGGCTGCCAAGAGAAATCTTGGGCCCCGGTACAGCAACTTCCCGGGGCCCCCTCTGGAGGAGGTGTGGCCACAGCAGGTTGGGGGCGTAATATGAGCTGTAGGTACTGTGTAGCACAATATATTGGAGCACATGTGTAGAATAAATATGAAATCACTGAAATCAATAGATATAAATCACTGAGCAATACTACACTAACCTGCACTGTGCAATACTACAGTACATATCACACAGAACTGTGCATTACACTATAAAAATACATAGCACTGTGCAATATACAATATACAGAGTTTGCATATACACATCTCCGGCCACTTGCAAAGCTGTAGGAGACCACCCACAGCTTGTGCGAGCGGCCATGAGACCATCGCGAAAATTGCGACCATCGGCCTTGCAACGAGACTCTGTGGTAGGGTCTAGGCTGCTGAAAGGCCGAGTGGACTTCCTGCTCTAATAGACACACTAGTGATGTCATTAAGGCCTCCCTACAAACGCCAGGCGTTCCTAAGGGTACGCCTGCGTTTGTCCAGCCATCTCACCTACTCGCCCACAAAACGCCCACACTAAACAAATACACAACACTGAGCAATACTACACTACACACATCAGACACAACACTGAGCAATACTACACTACACACATTAGACACAACACTGAGAAATATACACTACACATCACACCGCACTGTGCATTACACTATACACATACACAGCACTGTGCATTACACTATACACATACACAGCACTGTGCATTACACTATACACATACACAGCACTGTGCGCAATCACCATAGAAAATAACATACTATTAACATCTATTATATAACAATCTGAATATTTCATTTGCCAAAATCAGAATTACAAACCACTTTGACAATATATCTGCTTTTAGACAAAACCCTTATCAGCTGTATTATTGTGTCTATTCTTTGTGTTCTATTACACGGCACTTATCCATTAACAGACATAGACATGACAGCACGATTACGTCATTGTAATCGTGCTGTCGTTACTATGTCTGTGATGTTCCTACACTGAACGTTCAGTCGTTCAGGGTAGGCACACCCATCATCCCCGTACATGCTGAACCTAACGTGATCATCAGGTTGACTAGCATGTACGGGCGATGATAGATGTTGGAAACGACCAGCGGGCGCACGCATCGCTGGCCGTTTCCGACATAAATGTGCCCGATGCATGCACGATTTGCACGCGATTGAACGATAAGGACGTCGTTATAGTTCAATTGCCTGCAAATCTCGCTTAGTAGATACGCACCCTTACTGTACTAATATGCTCTGATACTTGGGGGTGTTTTAATATACAGTATTGTGCATAAACATTTGAGTACTCTGGTGTGTACAGGTATCCTATAACACTTAAAAATGGGCAATTGCACAGTATGTACTGCTAGCCATTACCACTGCATAAAGTAGGCTATAGCAGACCTACAAAAAAAGTGGGATCATTTATATTTACTGTAACTTTTTGATACATTCCCTTCCCACTGTCATATATTATTCTCCAGACTTCAGGCTGTAGAACTGACCATGTGCCCATATCTGGGAATAAATGTTATTGCTTTAAAGGTGGATTGAAGTTGTAACCCTACTGTCATCTTTTAGAAAGGCGTCAAACGTCCCCACTCACTTCTCATGGTTCAGCAAGTGGTATTCGAGTTGAAGGAGTCTCACTTCCTGTAAGCGCATTGACAGCAGCTTGTTGGGCTAGGGAAGCTAGCGATTACCCCCACCTCCTGTTGGCTGCATAGAATACTATACCCATTACCTAACCCTACACAGGGCTGGCTCCAGGTGTCCAGTCCCGGAGCCTGGAGAAGAGACTCGCGAGATGATGATCTCATCATCTTGCGAGACCCGTAGCTCCGCAGCGGCCAGGCGGCTGTGTGGTGCGCAGTGCGCACTAGCAAGGAAAGAATACTGTATACACTATGGTGAAAGTCCAGTCATCAGCCTATGGACCGCATAACCTCCCCTCCTCTCCGTCAACACACCATCCTCTACACACATGGCTGTATTCTGAATGATATTTAAGAAAAAAAAAAAAAAAAAAATCTTTAGATGGGTGCCGGTATGCTCCGGGCCCCATAGCATACCCAGGCCCGGGAAAATGGTACCCGCTCCCCCCCCCCTCTCGGCGTCCCTGCCAGGGACTGGGAGGTGGCTAGAATGGTGGGCGTGTTATTGGACTGTGGCGGGCGTGTCCATGCAAGCGTCTGAGTTCACAGACGCGTGGCCGCAGGCTTAAGGGTCCATACTCAGACAGAGAAACTGGGGCTGCCATAGGGCCGGTGCAGCCAATGACAGCGTATAAGGACGAACAATCGGTATTAGAGTGTGCAAGGAGGCTAAAAGGGGGCTTCTCAGTCCTTGCACGGATATACACAAGGGAAGACAGGCAAACGCCAATAGACGCTGCTGCTACCGACTCAGAATCACGCCCCTTGTGATGAAATAACATGGAATTGAATATATATGTGCCGTATATTTGTATTTATATATGTATATATTTAGATTTCCTATTAAAGTAAATGTCCACTCCACCCATTTAATACATATGGTTTAATTAGGCAATTTTCAGATATTATTATTCTTTTTCAGCTGTCTACTCGTTAAAAATCAGCATTTAGATGTAGCTGATCCTCTGCAGCACTAGGGGTTAAAGGAATTGTCCTATCAGAATTATATGCTACACACACTAATTTATGACACGCCATAATGCACAGCGAATCCACCTTCACTCAGCCTACAAATTGCTAGACCCACATTTCCATACAGCTCATTACATTGTAATGTTCTATATTGAAAGAGTGAAACCTAGCACTATAATAGCACTATAATTATCAAATATTGCACATTATTGTGTATTAGGCAGGGGGGCTGCCAATAGCCGCAGGTCAGACACTAAGGGAAGTATTGCCATCTGATAGAAGATGTTAAGTGTGGAACAGACATCCCCGTGGCACTGAAAGGATTAATCAGACTAGCTGTGCAAAGCACAAGTAGCAGAACACTACCATGACGCGCCCCAAAGGAATTTACTTTTTTGGGGGGATACCCACAATGTGGTATGTCCTCCAACTGCTCCCATTCCACTCTAGGTGTGCAGTACCTATTGACCACCACCAGGGACACAATATCACCACATGCACAATACCACCAGGTGCGAATATCATCTCCACTCCAAAAAAGCACATGGTTTGCACACATTCATACAATTGCCACATGCAATGAAGACATATCCCACAGTCTCATGACTATTATAAGCCATGAATAAGGCTAAACTGAGCATAGGTTTAGCAGAAAAAGTAAAACCTTTGATCTGATGGAAGTGGACAGTACTCGAATGGTAGGTTGGACATAGGGCAAACACAAGATTTCTAGAGGGGGGTTCCAAATACTTGGTTTTAGACCAAGTGTGGTCAGTCCATGAAGAGGGCACAATTATTACTTAACAATGCCATGTAGTCATACACAGTGCAGTGTATGTAAAATGTCATACATAATTTAACCAGTAGGCAACAGAATTGAGCTTTCTATGCTCACATTCTTCCACCTCCTGTTAAGACACCTGTTTCTTCTTGCTGGCTGCTGCTCTCTGGTCTCTCTTGCCCAATGCGCTGGTTGAGCACTCAGAACCACAAACACACAGCAGACTTGTTTGGAGAAGCTGCTGCCTCTGGGCATGAGAAGCAGCTCCGTTCTGTCCCTTATTCTACATGTTATGGCTGCAGCCATACTAAAATCATATTCTAAACAACTGCGATTGTGATTATGATTCGAACCTCTGGCCAGGTCAGGGAAGAGGGGTTTCTGGGCAAATCCACCCCCTTGTGTTTGTGGACATTGATTGAGTGAAATTTATATTTTTGCAGTGTGACTCCTATTTTTCCACCTCTCCACACAATTTAAAAGTAAAAGGTTTATGTGCTCTTGGCAGATTATATATATCCAGAAGTGAAAACCAAGGCACTTTGTGGTATGAACTGGGAACCTCCTCGAGTTATATAGGCGGTGTGAAATCATATACAGGAGGGGTCAAGGTCAAGCCAAAGAGAAGGCCAACCATTAGAGACTATGGCTACTGACTTATAGGCACTAGGCCGTCCACCCCCCATCCCCTCCTCTGTACCTCACAACATTGCTTGGTTGTGCTGCATTGCGTAACATAGTGGAAGAAGACAGAGGGCCTGTGACCTCTTATGGATCTCAATTGCTAAAATATGCAAAAGCTTCCAAAGCTTAGCCAAGAATAGGGGTGCCCACTTCTGCCTTCTCATGTACGTCCTACGACGTACAGCAGCATAAACATTGATAATAGCAATGCAAATCGGGCAGCCACGCAGCTGATAAGCATTAGATCTGGGGGCCTGGTCACACCCCATTGTGCATACTGGGCTTCCAAAAAAGATGCTTTGCCACTGTAAAGCAGCGGTTTAGGACTGAAACAATATTCAGGAGAATACAGCACTAGGGACCAGTGGCATCACTGAGGCATGAGGCACCGTGCTTTCTTTCATGTCTCAGTGATGTCATTGGTACAATCAGTCTAATAAATCGCTGCCCCCATCGTGTAAGGGCAAAGAGTACACTTTATGCATGACATTGTGTAGTGCTGCTTAAGAAGCCATTATTTTCTTATGAGCTTTTGGGCTCTATTTATCCCAATCCACATGGGTTGTGATAATATCGGGCAAATTCCCATTGCGATATTTGAATACATCACAAGGATGTATCAAATATTGCATGCATGCGAATCCGCCCCGCACAGTGTGACCGCGCCTGTTCCACCGGCTACCCCCCTTCTGCACATGACCCCAATCAGCTGTTCTATGCTGTAAACTGAAATGCCGGCATAGAGCAACTGTCCAGGGTCACTGTGCAGGAGCCCGGAGACCAGCTGAACGGGGTCCCAGAGGACCTCACCGGAGCACCGTTCACCGTTCCCTGGATGCAGGTAAGTGTTGGGGGTTTTTAGTGATCAGATTGTGGTCTACTTAGACACACAGAGCTGATCACAGGGGCCGGCTCCCAGTGACAAAAGTCGGGGAACCGAGGGAAATTATTATCATAGGGCTTTCCCTGGTATTTTATTACAATTCATTTTTAGTAAATCTGAGCAGAATACATTTCCAATTACAAGCATAGGAAATGTGATCTGTATACTAAAACTATGTGAATTGAAGGGATTGGAGTAGTTTTTCACGAAAACTACTCCAATTGCCCTTTAATACATTTATGTGATACTAAAATAATGATAAAAGGATGTGAAAACACCAAAAAAAAAAAAAAAAAAGAATGATATATAGGGGGCTGTTTGTATTTTTCTACCAAGAAACAAAACTTCTGTTGGGTGGCTGCAACACTTGAACTACCCATCTCCAAATGTCTCCAATTTGGTCCTGGTCTTCGGGAGTGTGATCGGCTTCATCATTTATCAGGAAAAGTTGCCAACAGCTGCATCTCTGAAAGCCACTCGAGCTTGATGGGTCGGATCTGAAACCTTCTTTTCTTTCTCATCACTAATGAATTTTCCTCCTTTCCTTGACATTTTTGGAAGTGCACTCTGCTGTGCTACACATTACTCCCCCACCCACCCACCCCACCCCCTGTCATTCTAAGTATGATGCACAATGTGTGAAGATCACCCGCTGCAGAAGCTATATTATGTTCCTCTGGTGAGCATGGTGCACTGCTGGAGGAAGCCTTAATCGAGCACTTAAGCTGTAATACTCTGGAGAAATGCCCCGTGGAGGAGCTCAGTATCCTGAGCTGTGCTGAGCTGGTTTCACCGCTTTTCTCTAAGCACTTTTACTGCAAGCTGATTAGACCATTATGGTCTACGGACGTCTTTCACTTCCTTACGTGCCTTTTTGTTTTCAAGCTGGGAAAAAAAGTGTTTTGTAATTCGATCATCTTTAGATGCTCTTGTTTGTTTCAATGTGCTGTATTAATTTATACTGTCCTTATTACCGCTTTACTAGTAGCATGCTTAATTGGAGCAGTTTAGAAACGGCGTTCCCACAGGCTGATGAATATGTTGATAATATTACAAGTAAGGAGGGTGGGGGCATTTGTCATCTTATTCTCCCTTACGGTAGTGATCAAATAATAATTATGGAAGAACCCCACCCAAAATGGAGTATGTACAGGTCCAGGGGTCTATGTACTAAACCTTGAAGCGAGATAAAGCGGATAAAGACAAAGCACCAACCAATCAGCTCCTAACTGTTGTTTTTTCGAACACAGCCTGTAAAGCGAAAGTTAGGAGCTGATTGGTTGGTACTTTATCTCTGTAAACTTTGTCTCTTTCCAAGGCTGAGTACGTCTCCCCCCCACCAGTGAGAATCTGGATTGGATCAAGCGTCGCTTCCACAGTACTCTCCACACTGACTGCTGTTTGAATTCCACCCAGAGGTTCCACCTCTCTAGCACTTGAAGTGCTTAGAACAAGGATTTTATTTTACTTTGGGTGCCAGACGTTCAACATTATAAGCCAAAAAGTTTCCACAGCGCTGACACCATGACAACATACACAAGCATTTACAAAAGTAATAGATGGATACAGGAAATATTAGCTTCCCTGTTCTAATTTTTATGTTAATTTGCACATGTTAGATTGAAACTTTGTAGCCTGGAGAAGGAAATGTGCTTCAGAATTTCGCATTGTTATACTGCTTTTACACCAAAGTCCCGGGTCTGACTCGGGATTTGGAACACGTTTCTAACCCGGATCAGCTCCCCTTTTACACCGCGGCGCCGACCCGGGCTATGCCCGGCACCGTTCACACCGGGCCCGGATCAGCACTGACTTGGCTCTCCGGCGCAGGTGAGTGGCACTTCATCCCCTCCGTCCCCCTCCGCGCCCTTCTTACCTTACTCCGCAGCAGTCCGGAGGCAGGAAGGGCGGGTGGGGTGCGCTGCTCCGCTCTAGTCAGCCCTGCAGTGGACGCTTAGAGACGATATCATCTCCAAGTGCCACTGAAGCCAGCCAATCAGGCGGCATGCGGCGCGACCCGGGTCATCGTGACCTGAGCCGCGCCATTTAAATTGCAGGGTGACACGGGAATGACCCGTGCTCAACCCTGCAAGCTAGCCAGGTCGGATCCCCGGGTCACTGGACCTGGGTTGATCCGTTTACACCGACTAAAATCCCAGGTTGATGCGCGTTCGGTGTAAAAGGGGTATTATTCAGGTCTAACTGTGGCAGACTGCAGTATCACCCACCAGGAACCCAGGCTTCGCTGGGTATCCAGACACACTTGGGTTCTTCGGTTGGGAGGGGGTCTTGCGTGCTTAAAAGCTGTCCTCTGTGAGGAAAGGAAGTGGAGTAGGAGAGAAGGAGCAGTACGTGTAGCAGGAGAGGGACTGACCTCACAGGTGCCATGCAAAACATCCTCAAGTGCCACTAGTGCCAAGGGTTGCCTCTGTATCTATACACATGCATGTGTATTCCTGAGCAAAATAAATATATATGAAGTAACTGAGCTCATTGTTCATCACTATAAATGGTAAAGATTCCCACACCTTAACCCGCCATGCAGTTACACTAATGCTGATAGTGGAACCCTCTGCTTAAAATTTATCATTTATTAAAACTATTTTAAAATATACAGGGAACAAAGGTATGTAAATAGATGACTCACATAAAACTGCTGGTCTGAGGATGCTAGCCTCAGCAACTAGACAAGGTATATAAAAATATATACTGTATGACAGCGCAGACACACTTACCAACTCCATCCCTCATCCCAACTACTTGTGGCATAACAGTATGCAATTATATGACCCAAAGTGGGTGCTATTGTCATGTAGTGTTAGGGATACTGGTACAGAGACACCTTGTTGCGGACCGGTGCTTAAACATATCTTTGCAAATGGGTTGGGTATGGGATGCCAGCTGTCAAAATATGGACAGCGGCATCCCGACAGTCACAATCCCGGCAGTAAAAGGTACGTTCTATACCACTAACCCTTACCCCTACCCTAACCTTCCCTCCCCAGTGCCTGAACCTAACCTCCCCCCTTAGTGCCTAACCCTAACCCTCCCCCTAGTGCCTAACCCTAAACCTAACCCTCCCCTAACCCCTCTTCGGGATGCCGGCGGTTTGTATTCTGGCGCCGGTATTTAGACTATCAGCATCCCGTCAGGCGGGATGCTGACTACATCCCTTTGCAAATATTTGCAACTAAGATCTCTGGATTTCTATTACCATATAGTATTCAAATCTTATTGCTGGTCTATTGCAGTGTGCTGGGGGACATTTTTATTTTCTAGTCTAGATTAAACTCCCTTTCATGCACCTGTGAAAAACGATTAAGTTGATCTGAGAAACCACTATTTTATATTACAAATGTATAATGCAGACAACTGACCCAAAACAACGACAATATGCACAGAACAGTGCAATACCAAAGCAGGAAAGTTGTTACCTATAGAAGAATAAGAATACTATTCAGGTGGTGTAGCGCCACAGTTGGGGTAGTCTCGCAGTTTTGGTAGTCCTACAGTTGGAGTAGTCTCGCAGTTGGGGTAGTCTCACAGTTTTGGTAGTCCTGCAGTTGGAGTAGTCTCGCAGTTGGGGTAGACCTGCAGTTGGGGTAGTGGTGCAGTTGGGGTAGTGGTGCAGTTGGGGTAGTACTGCAGTTGGGGTAGTCTCGCAGTTGGGGTAGTCTCACAGTTTTTGTAGTCCTGCAGTTGGAGTGGTCTCGCAGTTTGGGTAGTGGTGCAGTTGGGGTAGTCCTGCAGTTGGGGTAGTGGTGCAGTTGGGGTAGTGGTGCAGTTGAGGTAGTCCTGCAGTTGGGGTAGTGGTGCAGTTGGGGTAGTGGTGCAGTTGGGGTAGTCTCGCAGTTGGGGTAGTGGTGCAGTTGGGGTAGTGGTGCAGTTGGGGTAGTCTCACAGTTGGGGTAATACTGCCGTTGGGGTAGTCTCGCAGTTGGGGTAGTGGTGCAGTTGGGGTAGTGGTGCAGTTGGGGTAGTACTGCAGTTGGGGTAGTTGTGCATTTGGGGTAGTACTGCAGTTGGGGTAGTGGTGCAGTTGGGGTAGTGGTGAAGTTGGGGTAGTGGGGCAGTTGGGGTAGTGGGGCAGTTGGGGTAGTACTGCAGTTGGGGTAGTCTCGCAGTTGGGGTAGTGGTGCAGTTGGGGTAGTGGTGCAGTTGGGGTAGTCCTGCAGTTGGGGTAGTGGTGCAGTTGGGGTAGTACTGCAGTTGGGGTAGTTTCGCAGTTGGGGTAGTGGTGCAGTTGGGGTAGTGGTGCAGTTGGGGTAGTCCTGCAGTTGGGGTAGTCTTGCAGTTGGGGTAGTGGTGCAGTTGGGGTAGTGGTGCAGTTGGGGTAGTACTGCAGTTGGGGTAGTTGTGCAGTTGGGGTAGTACTGCAGTTGGGGTAGTTGTGCAGTTGGGGTAGTACTGCAGTTGGGGTAGTCCTGCAGTTGGGGTAGTGGTGAAGTTGGGGTAGTACTGCAGTTGGGGTAGTGGTGCAGTTGGGGTAGTACTGCAGTTGGGGTAGTCTCGCAGTTGGGGTAGTGGTGCAGTTGGGGTAGTGGTGCAGTTGGGGTAGTCTTGCAGTTGGGGTAGTGGTGCAGTTGGGGTAGTACTGCAGTTGGGGTAGTGGTGCAGTTGGGGTAGTACTGCAGTTGGGGTAGTGGTGCAGTTGGGGTAGTACTGCAGTTGGGGTAGTGGTGCAGTTGGGGTAGTGGTGCAGTTGGGGTAGTCTTGCAGTTGGGGTAGTGGTGCAGTTGGGGTAGTCTCGCAGTTGGGGTAGTCTTGCAGTTGGGGTAGTGGTGCAGTTGGGGTAGTCTTGCAGTTGGGGTAGTGGTGCAGTTGGGGTAGTACTGCAGTTGGGGTAGTGGTGCAGTTGGGGTAGTCTTGCAGTTGGGGTAGTGGTGCAGTTGGGGTAGTGGTGCAGTTGGGGTAGTACTGCAGTTGGGGTAGTGGTGCAGTTGGGGTAGTACTGCAGTTGGGGTAGTGGTGCAGTTGGGGTAGTGGTGCAGTTGGGGTAGTACTGCAGTTGGGGTAGTCTTGCAGTTGGGGTAGTGGTGCAGTTGGGGTAGTCTTGCAGTTGGGGTAGTGGTGCAGTTGGGGTAGTCTCGCAGTTGGGGTAGTCTTGCAGTTGGGGTAGTGGTGCAGTTGGGGTAGTCTTGCAGTTGGGGTAGTGGTGCAGTTGGGGTAGTACTGCAGTTGGGGTAGTGGTGCAGTTGGGGTAGTACTGCAGTTGGGGTAGTGGTGCAGTTGGGGTAGTACTGCAGTTGGGGTAGTGGTGCAGTTGGGGTAGTACTGCAGTTGGGGTAGTCTTGCAGTTGGGGTAGTGGTGCAGTTGGGGTAGTCTTGCAGTTGGGGTAGTGGTGCAGTTGGTGTAGTCTCGCAGTTGGGGTAGTCTTGCAGTTGGGGTAGTGGTGCAGTTGGGGTAGTCTTGCAGTTGGGGTAGTGGTGCAGTTGGGGTAGTGGTGCAGTTGGGGTAGTACTGCAGTTGGGGTAGTTGTGCAGTTGGGGTAGTACTGCAGTTGGGGTAGTGGTGCAGTTGGGGTAGTCCTGCAGTTGGGGTAGTGGTGAAGTTGGGGTAGTACTGCAGTTGGGGTAGTGGTGCAGTTGGGGTAGTACTGCAGTTGGGGTAGTGGTGCAGTTGGGGTAGTCTTGCAGTTGGGGTAGTCTTGCTGTTGGGGTAGTGGTGCAGTTGGGGTAGTGATGCAGTTGGGGTAGTGGTGCAGTTGGGGTAGTCTCGCAGTTGGGGTAGTGGTGCAGTTGGGGTAGTCTTGCAGTTGGGGTAGTGGTGCAGTTGGGGTAGTGGTGCAGTTGGGGTAGTGGTGCAGTTGGGGTAGTCTCGCAGTTGGGGTAGTGGTGCAGTTGGGGTAGTACTGCAGTTGGGGTAGTCTCACATTAGGAGTAGTGGTGCAGTTGGGGTAGTCTCGCAGTTGGGGTAGTGGTGCAGTTGGGGTAGTACTGCAGTTGGGGTACTCTTGCAGTTGGGGTAGTGGTGCAGTTGGGGTAGTCTCGCAGTTGGGGTAATTCCACAGTTGGGGTAGTTCCACAGTTGGGGTAGAAAGTGTAAAAGAAAACTGATAGCAATAGAACTGCACGCACTACAAGAGCACTTATTATTTCCTTGTTAACCCTGTATGCACTTTTCACCTACAACTGAAAAGTGGAACAGACTGCAACAGGTCAGAATGTACCAAAAGGCAGCACATGCCCAAAACACACATTTTACTCAATACAAATGAGGCCATTAAGTGCCCTGGCACCAGTGCATGCCACAAGAAAATAGATTAATGAAATGATGTCCACTTTTTTTTTTATGTGTAATCTTAATTATATGTAGAGGTGAGCTTGATATCACAACCTTCCGACATCGGTTTCACATTTGTATCACTTCACTGTTCTTTGTGGTGGTAAACTGCTCAGCATCAGAATAGTGGTCATGTGATCCGCATCATAATGGGGGTCACGTGATCAGAACTAGAATGGAGATCATGTGCTTAGCATCAGAATGGCAGTCATGTGATCAGCACCAGAATGGCAGTCATGTGATCAGCACCAGAATGGCAGTCATGTGATCAGCACCAGAATGATGGTCATGTGTTTAGCATCAGAATGATTGTCTTGTGCTCAGCATTCGAATGATGGTCTTGTGATCAGCACCAGAATGATGGTCATGTGCTCAGCATCAGAATGAAGCTTATATGCTACATACCAAAGAGAAAGTCACCTATGCTGTACAATGTAGTAGGTGACGCAGAGTGTTTACTACACCAGTTTGCGTAGGGCATCACATGTCCAGAAAGTGGTGATGTGCCTTTGAACATATTCAGACTTGGAACGTACGCCTGGTTGTATCTGAGGTTAGATGAGGAAGGAGCATTCTAAGGCTTGCCATGTACAATAGAGGCATATTTGCGCAATTGCAAACCGTTAGAATAGGAGACTACTGCACAGTCTCCAATATGGCTCCTCCGGTGATGGCATTTTTTCCCCTACCAAAATGGCCACTGGACCCTACTACTGTGCATGTGTGGCACCATCTTTCAATTGTGTATGAGTGACATAGTGGAAGAGGTATGTCTCCCCCTACTCTCCTGAGACCTGTGACTTATTATTCACAATACCACTGTTCCTGTACCTGTATGCTACCACAACCAATAGACAGTCACCAGCTAGTGATCTGTCTGAACCCTGCTCTGCTTCATGCTCTTCAGCCAGTCTACCAGTGAATATGGCTGTACTACCATTTGCTCAATAAACCACACTGCCTGGTTAAGCTACGGTACAGTGGACTTAACCTTCAGTCAATAACACATTCCGCTGGTGTGTACATTAACTCTGCCAAACCACATTGTGTACACACATTTCCAACAGGTTATGGGCCCAGGCACACAAATGTGAAAAGTGTCCAGACACACAAGTGTGGGAAAGTGACCAGACACACAAGTGCAAGAAAGTCCCCATACACATATATACAGAGGACCCAGGCACATTGTGAAGTTTGCTACAAATGCCAGAGCAGCGCAAGGCACTATCTTGGCCACATGTAAAGACATAGACAGCTGCTGCAGCACAGAGTGAAGCAAGCAGAGTGTGTAAGCTAATGAGTGTCACAGCAAAAACATTTTAAGGCACAGAAGCTGCAGAAAAATGGCTACAGGAATTACACCTATAATAGGGTTTATTAAATTAAAAGGTGCAGAAAACTACACTACATGGAAGTTTGCTATGGAAATGCAACTTAAGCAGGAAAGACTGTGGAAAGTAACAATAGATCCTAGTGACAGTCCAAGCCCAGATGATGTAGAGAGAGCTATGGGTATCATAGGCTTGAGAGTGGACCAACATGTATACTCCATAATAAATGGAAAAATGTCAGCTAGAGAAATGTGGACAGCACTGCAAGTGGTATATCGGGAAGGAGATCTCATGAGGGGAATACATTTAATACTTGGTAATTAGCATCTGAGGTATCCCTCAATTCTGCTATAAGAGGATAGGAGTGTTAATGTCTATTGGTGTACAAATAGATGATGAAGAAATAGCAATGGCAATGCTTCAAAATCTAACATCAGAGTTTGACTTCTTATTTGTGACATTAGAGGCAAACACTGCTAAGTTAACAACAGCTGCAATAAGAGCAAAGCTATAGCAGTTTCAAGAACGTGTACCCTGTGAATCAAATGCTGAGATAACTGCATTACAAGCAAAGAGTGAGAAGTTCAGAAAATGTACAGTAAGTTCAAGTATTATAATTGTCACAAGATAGGTCACAAAGCAATCAACTGCAAGCACAGAAAAATGATAGCCACAGAAAGGATTGCTGGTATATTGATTCAGGTGCAACAAGATATTTCAGCAGCAATGAGGAGTGGTTCACCAAGCTAAGTGCGTGTGACCCTGTCACAATCAAGAGAATTGGCAATTAAACGTAGACAGCCACAAAAGTCAATTAAAGATCGCTTGAGAATTGGATCAAGAACAAAAGTCATAAAAAAACCAAAAAAATTTATTTTATGCACAAGAGATAGGAACACATCTTATTGCCTAGAACAGAGAGGCCACAGAGTTCAATTCACCAAAGGAAAGGCTCTATTTATTAACATTATTTTTACTAAAATAAAGTGAAAAAGGGTGTTTTCACACCCTTTTCACATTATTTTAGCTTCACCTATAGTTATTACAGGGCAATTGGAGTAGAATTAGTAAAATTCTACTCCAACCCCTAAGTATCACTTATTTTTAGTAAGCAGATCGCATTTCCCATAATTGTAATGGGAAATGTGATCCGACCAGAGTTACTAAAAATAAATTGTAAAAAAATACCGGGGGAAGCCCTGTGATAATAACGCCACCTGCCTGGAGGTGGCATTATCCAGGGTCTCCCCCAGTTACTGGGCTCCCACTCTGCTCTAATGGGGAGAGCAGAGGTGGGAGCCGGTACCAGTAATCAGCTATGTGGTCTAAACAGACCGCAAGCTGATTGCTGTAAAAAAAAGAAAAAAAAATTGAAACATTTTTTTTTACTTACCTGAATCCAGGGACCGGTGATCAGGCCTTCGGTGATGGCTCCTCTCCGGTCAGCTGGTCTCCCATAGTGCAATGCGGCCCGGTCATCAGGTGATCGGGTCCCAGTGCAGTATGGGAGATCACCGGATCGGGAAGCCCGGAGAAGATCACCGGAGGCCAGGAGGATGCAGGTAAGTGTAATGATGGGAGGGGGGGGTCGCGGGGGGCGGGACTTAGCGTCGGTGGGGGGTAGCAGCGACGGTGGGTCGGCGAATGCGCGGGCTCTTAGTCGCGGTATTTTTTCCAAAAATACCGCGACTAGAGTGCGGATGGGATCCACAGGGACAGAGCTTTATCACAAGCTCTGTCCCTGCAAGGGATTTATAGTAAATCCCTGTGATATTGCCTGAATTCGCAATGCGAATTCACTCGGTAATATCACACTACAATCCGCATTCAATATGCGGATTGTAGTAAATAGAGCCCATTGTGAGAAACAGAACTAGGACAATTATCGCTACAGATGCAAGACATCATCAATTGTATGTTCTTGATAAACAGCACTGCTACACAATGATGACAAGTGAGTCACAGTCATTGGAACTCTGGCATCTAAGATTTGAACTCCAGATATGACAGTGGGGGTCATTCAGACCCGCTCGCGAGTGCAGGATGCTCGCAAGCGGGTCGATGTTACCCCAATGCACATGCGCACAACGGAGGGAGCTCCGTCGTACGCATGCGCGAGACCCGGACAGCGACAGCCAAGCAGTCGCTCCGGGTCTCGCACCAATGGGGGCGTGCTGTCGATGGTGACTGACAGCACGCCCCCTTTGATGGGCGTGCCGGGGGAGTGGCTGCCAGACGGAGGCATTCCCATGGGAACGCCTACCATCTGGGTCCGGCCCCGCTGACATCACTAGTGATGTCAGTGGGAGTGATTTTGGCTCTGATAGAGCCAAAATCACTCCAGGGCTTGCGGTCACCGAGACCCTACTGCAGGGTCTCATCGCAAACCCGATGGTCACGATGGTCTTGACCATCGCGACCATCTTTTTGGCCGCTCGCATATGCTGTGGGTGGTCATTTTTAGGTAGGAGGGCACTGATTCAGAGCGAGCGCTCTGGTCAGAGCGTCCGGCTCTGAATCAGGCCCTGTGTTCAGAAGCTACAGAATGGGATGGTCGCAGGAATGTCAGTGACTAACAGAGAAACCCATGTGTGAAAAATGCATATTTCAGAAGCAGAGTCATCAGTCATTTCCAAAGTCAACAAGTAGAGCTACATCACCACTTGAGATAGTACACTCGAATGTACATGGTCCAAAGAAAGCAAAGTCTGTTAGTGGATGCATATACTTCATGACATTTATAGATGACTTTATGAGAATGACACACATGTAGATCATAAAAGAGAAATCTTAAGTGACAAAGTAAATTGCAGACTACAAAAGACTGCAGAATCAAAGTACTGAGATCTGATAATGGTGGAGAATATCTCAACAGAGGAGTGGAACAATTCTTTAGAAAATATGGAATAGAGCATCAGTTGACCATTGCCTATACTCCAGAGCAAAACAGTGTTAGTGAACAAACAAACCATACACTGGTGGAGTTTAGCAGTAAACTTTCACATTGGTTTAGTTTTATCTTCAATATGGGAAAACATCTGGATGAGAGTTTAAATTGTGAGAGTTTTTTTGTCTAAAAACATGCAAGTTTACATGTTCTGGGACTCTATTACATTGGCCGAGTATGAGAGTTTACTGCTAAACTCTCACATTTTCTAAACTCTCACCCTATTACATTTGGCACCAAGTGTGAAACATCTAAGAACATTTGGAAGTACTGCTTATGGGCCTGATTCAGACCCGCTCGCGAGCGCACAACGCTCCCAAGCGGGTCGATGGTCCCCGACTGCGCATGCATCACCACCGGCATACACGAGACACATACTGCGAAGGCAGCTCCATCGCAACAGGTCTCGCTACAAGACGGGGCGGCTGTTAATGTTGATTGACAGCTTGCCATTATGTAGGCGGGGGGTGGCTGCACAAACGCAGGCGTTCCCTTAGGAATGCCTGGCGTTTGTGGGCGGCCCTACTGGCATCACTCATGATGTCAGTAGTGGACTTCCTGCTCTATTAGAGCAGGAAGTCCACTTGGGCTTGCGAGAGCAGAGTCCCTACCACAGGGTCTCCTCGCAAGCCCGATGGTCGCGATAATCGCGACCATCGCCAGGCCGCCCGCAAAACCTGTGGGTAGTCACCCACAGCTTAGCGAGTGGCTTGGAGACCGAAACAATGAAAACCCGCCCTGAATCAGAGCGAGCACTCGCAAACAGCGAGCGCCTCTGAATCAGGCCCTATGTCCATATACCGAAAGAGAGAAGATGCCAGTTGGATTCAAAGTCAATAAAGTGCATTATACTTGGCTATTTCCATAAAAGTAAAGGCTACAGATTGTGGAATCCAAATACAAGAAAACTTGTCAAATTGATAGATGTTGTGTTTAAAGAGAAAACACAAGTTACAGCCCCTGAAACGTAACATCAATGTTGATCAATTTAGATTGCTTTTTAATCGGTTAAAATCGACCTTTAGTGAATTTACCCCAAAGAGTTGTTTTCATTGCATTAAAGAGGTTTTTTAATGAATAATTGCTGCTTAATCGTCAATGCATTTCTTGCACAAAAAAGAAATGGCTTAAAACATGGGGGCATAAAGGTCTGTGACGTATGCATGGTGTAAATCAGATGCATATGCTTCGAATCCCTACTTGCTCAAATGTGTCACCTGTGCATACAGAGGTAGACACACTACATCAGGCATGTCAAACATGCGGCCCGTGGCCATATGCGGCCTGAATAAACATTTTCTGCGGCCCCAGAGTGTGGGCTCACATATATCTAATATGAGGCCCATATCCCTGCCAAGATCGGAGCACAGCTCTGATTGGGCAGTGTTTACTTACCAGGCTGGCAACAGTGGTCTCTGAAGCGATCAGAAACCTCTGATCACTTCAGTGGCCAGCGTTCCCAGTGATGCAGCGTGCGGGTGACGTCATGACGTCACCCGCGATGAGCAGAGCCTGTGTCTGCCGCTCTGGATCTAATTAGATCCAGTCAGTGGCAGCGTCTACACGGTACGGCGTGGACTGGAGCGGTGCCCAGCAGCCGTCGTGAAGAAAGGTAAGTACTGCACAGACAGGTGAGTGGGGCCTGTTCTATACTGGGAGGGGGCATTACTGGGGGCACAACATAAGGGGCATTACTGGGGGCTCTGCAATAGGGGCATTACTGGGGGCACAACATAAGGGACATTACTGGGGGCACAACATAAAGGGCATTACTGGAGGGTCTGCATAAGGGGCACTACTAAGGACATTACTGGGGGCTCTGCATAAAGGGACATTACTTGGGGCTCTGCATAAGAGGCATTACTGAGGGGGACAACATAAGGGGCATTACTGGGGGCACAATATAAGGGGCATTACTGGGGGCTCTGCTTAAAGGGACATTACTGGGGGCTCTGCATAAAGGGGCATTACTTGGGGCTCTGCATAAGAGGCATTACTGAGGGGGACAACATAAGGGGCATTACTGGGGGCACAACATAAGGGACATTACTGGGGGCTCTGCATAAGGGGAATTATTGGGGGCTCTGCATAAAGGGGCATTACTGGGGGCTCTGCATAATGGGCATTACTGGGGGCACAACATAAGGGGCATTACTGGGGGCTCTGCTTAAAGGGGCATTACTGGGGGCTCTGCATAAGGGGCATTACTGGGGGCACAACATAAGGGGCATTACTGGGGGCTCTGCATAAGGGGCACTACTAAGGACATTACTGGGGGCTTTGCATAAAGGGGCATTATTTGGGGCTCTGCATAAGGTGCACTTCTAGGGGCATTACTGGGCACTGCATAAGGGGCACTACTAGGGACATTACTGGGGGCTCTGCATAAGGGGCATTACTGGGGGCACTGCATAAGGGGCACTGCTAGGGACATAACTGGGGCATTACTGAGGCACTGCATAATGGGCACTACTAGGGCACTACATAAGGGGCATTGCATAATGGGAACAAATTTAGGGGGCATTGCAAACTGGGGTCTAATACAGGGTGGAATTGCATAAGGGGCACTACTACTGGGGGCACTGCATTGGTTTTTATTAATAATAAACCTTTCAAATTTGCATATAAGACTTTTTTTTTGTTGCAGCCCACACACTCGTAGACCTTGAATATTCGGCCCGGTTGGTATTTTGAGTTTGACATGCCTGCACTACATCTACTCTTTTCTGCACAGCTTTAATGTGTGTAAATTATGCCCGATTTGCGACCATCTAGGCATCAGGCTCCTGATAAGTTAGAGCACAATTGTTGAATCTGTAACTGATTCCATAATATATTATTTATTTGTATATAAAGCAAACATCATTATTCTAACACCTAACCCAAGATGTAAGCTCGGCAGCATGAATCAATAGATCTTCATTTAAAATGAACTTCATAGTTTAAATTAATTAGTCAATACTTGTCTCCAGGCTTTTGATGTTTTAACATTAATATTTAATTGCAGGCTAATTTTAACCTTTAATATATGCAAGTGTTACAAAAAGTTTACAATTCTACATGACGGTAACTGCGCAATAAATAACGAGGCAGCAAGGGGAGGATTCAGCCCTCCCCCAGTGATGTTCACACACACATTGTGATTGTGATGACTGCCGCAATATTGGACAATTGGCCCAATATACCAGCCTGTCCATTTCCTATATTGACTTTCGTAGAGTTGGAAAGATACATTTTGGAAGATTACTGCAGATCACTGTATTGTGCGTTCCACCATCTGCCCAGATAAACCTATGGAACTGCATCCTGTCTTCACTTATAGCAGCCCCTCTCTCCCATACAGCAATATGTGCTCACCTGTCTTGTGTGCTGTAGTCTAGGTTTATAAAAATGATGATGTTGAACAGATTGACCCATGCCACTTTGATGGTAGAGACTCAGCTTTTTTGGCCCCAGTTACAGTCATAATGAGATTTAAGCGGAGTCCAGAGTCTCCTCAGAACAGGGAATGGAGTAGCTCTCTTGGGCGCATTTATACAATACAGGTGAGATCCTTAGAAGGTGAAATTTTCTTTTCAATGCATTGTTATATTTTTGGAAGCAGTCAGTTGGCTCCTAAATTAATGTAGTGATACAAGTGAGATAATGGCACTTTAAAGCATTTCATGGATCGACTGCCCACTTCATCAAAAATGCATACTTGAAAAAAGTGTAGAATTTGGCAAGTGCTTTATTTATTGCCCAATATTTGGTCTCTGGAATATGGATTATCTTAAAGAAACTATCGGTACTGGCAGCAGACAAATTATTGGAACATGCAGAGGTCAGGGCAGGCAGCAGGCAAGGATAGTCAAAATGAGTAGGGTCACAGCAAGCAGACTACAAATTGCTAATAACACATTTCCTAAATGAGCAACCTATAACAAGCAAAGAGTCAATGGTGCCGGCAGTCTAAAGGTGCCCACACATACCGATGTCCTCACGATACGATTTTATGGCCAATTTCCTCATGAACTTTCACGGGAGCTCCCTTGCCGTCGTGATCACGATTTGGAGTTAAAAATGTCCAATCTGACTAAAGATCTATCTTGCAGCCAATGCATTGTATCCCAGATTGGCTAATCTGCCCTACAGCACGGCAGAAGATGCGATGTACGACGAGCGGGGACGCACATCGGCATCATGCTCGTGAGTATAAACTCACGATTTGTCCTTTTTCACCCAATTCGTCGTCACGAGTCGTCGAAATCTGCCAAATCGTTTAAAATGTTGCTATGTGTGTGGGCACCTTTATAAACCAGCAGTAAAGAAATCCAATATCAGTGGGCATCTTTTTACATGAGACACCTCCTATGGCTTTAGTATAACTTCATACAAAGACTCATTATTTCAACACATGGTTAGCATTTAAATCGAGATGATGAAAATTAGCAAAAAAAAAAAAGTATTATTTTCAAGTGCAGATTATTTTTGTGAAAACCTACTGTTAGAATCCTGTTGGTTGCAATTTTGGTGTTTATTTGACGTATTAGTATGAACAAAAAAAATAAACACGCGCCAACCTATAGATGCTATGGGTTTCCCCGCACGTTAAAATGCAGAGGTCCTGAGTCTGCAAAGAAAAATCTGTTGATGTAGTTAAATTGCTACAAGCTGTCTCTTAACTGTGTATAACTCATCTGACTCAATAACATCACATGGATGTGTTATTGACTGTGCATGACTGATCAGCCACAATAACATCGTATCTATTGTGCATGACTTGTCACATGTCTTAGTCCCCAGACTTAAAAGTCAACCTAATCAGGATGCAGATGCAAATTTGTTTACTTGGCTCTATAAATGGGTCTGCATGTGCCCAAGCCTGTCACTGTGTTTATTGGAGCGTCACAGTGCTGTATGGCTGTGCAGTACTTAGCACAAGAGAGATTACTACCTTATTATACTGACTGCTGTTTATCTTTTATCACCTGTATCCTGTATCTTCAATAAAACCTACTCTGATTTGGACTCAACGTGTGGCCCAACCTCCTAGTTCACTCTGCTATGCACCTACAAACTTGTAGGAATCTGCCAATAAAATCCACACTCTGGGGCTTAGCGCACAAGGTTCCTACAGCCAATTGAATCAATTAGCTTTGGGTTAAACTCTGCACATAATTGAATCTCCCCCAAAATCTTCTGAATAAAAAACCCAACAAGGTATTATTTGAATACTGCATAAAAAAATCAGTGACAATGATGTTGGAGTGTAATGAGTACAAATGTGGAAAATAACCTCTGTATTGGGGGGTAAAAAAAAAACCCTGATGTAAAAGGGTTAATAAGGAAAGTGTTGATGCCAACTGTTATCTTATTGTTATCTCTATCTAAGAAAATAATTAATTTTTTTTGGCATGCGTGGAGATGTCCTGTGAGACAACCGTCAAAAAAATGTTCCTTATTGAGGAACAATCTATACCAATTTTGGCCCATGTTTTTCCTTGGCTGACTAAACGCCAACATTTTACACTTGAGCTTCATAAAAGTAGACATGAATGCCTTCTTCCATTTGCCCCTGAGCCTCACCACCCACTCTCCTAATGTCCTTCCCGGACTTCTAGCCAGGACTCATAATAAACACCTAAATATATGGACCTTTGAGAGTGTTCACAATTGGCCAGCTAGAGAACTCAGTAAGGATGAAATCCTATGCAGAACTTCAGAGTACCTTACAGTCCACTTATTATGTAGAAGCTTCATTGTTTTATTCTGCTGGCTAGATACACTGCACGTCTCCACCCACCTATGTGTTTCTTATTATGGCCTTTCTTCCAACTGCGGAACTTTAAACTCTCATTCCCTATCCCTAATCACTCCACAGTATACCCTCTTTGTTTGAATACCCGTCTGGTGAGAGAACTCTCTCGATACTTGACTTCACAATTCTACAGACTATGCCTAGAGATGTCCTATTCCTCTCTTTCCTGCTTTTCTGTTAGCCTGAAATACAGGATTGAAAGTTAATATAGACAAGGAGCAGTGGTACCGGATATTTCAATTCACCCATACCAGCTTCAATTCTGTGTAGGTATTAGTGACACAACATAAAATTGTGGTACTGTTGCTCTCCTTAAAAGGATTATTCCTGGTTTCTCTGACCTTTGATGGAGATGTAAACGAGCCCCCTGGGTCACTTCTCCACTGGTGGGATTTTGACAAAATATATGTATTAGTGGAAATAACAGAGCTCCAACTTTCTCTCACCCCCTAAAGTTTTGGCTTCTGCACTTAATCTGTTCACGTACTCACAATTTTAAAAGTCACTCATCAAAAACCTGATGAATTTTGGGAGAACTGGTATCCATGTCTTTGGAGAACCACCGCCTCTCCCATGGTTTAAGAAAATGAATCTCTACATGATGATGGAGAACCTTACTGTAAGTCTTAAACTCGGAATTTACCACTGTTTGATATGACTTGTTGAGAATTGCAACCTTTCCTTCTCCCCTGTACCCCACCCTTGTTTTCCCTTACCTTACCCTCCCTCTTACTTGCCTTTTTCCATGAGTCAGCAGCATTGCCGTACCACTAGAAAAGGCCAGCACACCATATTTGCTTTTGCATATACAAAAGATGTTTAAAACTCAAACCACAACATGTCATGTCACAACTGTGCATCAGTTCACATTACGCCCCTATTTACTATAATCTGTATTTTAAATATGGTTGTAGTGTGATATTTTTATCTAAAAATCTGAAGATGGCGTGATTATCACAGGGCTTTCCCCGATATTTTTTTTTTAACAATATATTTTTAGTAAATCTGACAGATCACATTTCCCATTACAAGTATGGGAAATGCAATCTGCTTACTAAAAAAAAAAAAAAAATTGAACGGATTGGAGTAATTTTTCTCGAAAAAATACTCCAATGGCTCTCTGATAAATTCATGTGATACTAAAATAATATTTTAGCAAAAACAATGTTAATAAATATGCCCCAAAGACACATAAAAAATTTGAAAAAGGCTCAGATACTTATCAAACTCCATTCAATAGATGTATACTGCAGCATCTGACTGGTGACTAGATGGCCGTTTCGCTGTACTTAAGCACCTTTATTATGCGAAACATTTCCAATATCAGAAATATATCTTTGTTATTATTGCTGCGTTTATAGCAGAACATTGGAGGATCATGACACAATTTATCCAAAATTGGGTCTCCAATTTTTAGTCTATTTCTCTCTTTTATCTATTATATGTCACTGTGTCTATGTTTGATGTTGGGTTCATCTGAGCTCTGAACTTGGTGGAAAGATCTGAGCCGAAACCGAACTGCTCGTCTCTAATTGGCGGTGAATGGTAAAAGGTCCTTATTCCGTGCATTAAAAATGTTTAAATTAAAGGCCCTCTGTCCGGGTGCCGTCTCTTGTCTGTCATCTTCATCCTTGCATAGAAATTCTTTGCTACTGCGATCAGAGCTAATGACTTCATTAATGGGGTGTAAGTCAGAGGGTAGTCATCGCTATGCCAAGATTGAGGAATGTATGGGCTTTTCTCTAGCGGATTTATTCGAGAGACCCACAACTTATGTCTAAAATGAAATGTTAAAATTCAAAGCAGATGCCAAATAATACAACAATAATACCTTTGGGGTTTGTTGGCCATTTTTTTCCTTTGGATGCCTTCAATGGGCTTCTTATCCCTTCATATGTATCTAGTTGTAACTTCTTGCCAATATTAAGATTGTTTTTGCCAATACAAATGGAAATAGTTTGGAACAGATCGAATCATGGCAATTGATTTATCTTAATCAAAATTTTTACGGCCAGTCCATGACATAAGCGGAATGACCTGGCCTCATGGCATTTTTTTATTCCTCCTATCAAGGTATTATGTACTATGTAAAACATGAACAATTTTTTTTTTCCCGTGTCTGTATAAAAACATTTCTATGTATGTTTTTGTTGGTGATGGGGGTGTGGCCAGCCACCACTGAAGCTTGGCTAACCATTAGAGAGGACAACATGGATACTACAGTGCCTGGTCTGTGTCTCATTTAAGTCTATATGATATATACTGATATTTAATGTAGTATAATGTAACATATGTATAATAATAAAGCCTATGATGGTGACCCTGTATATATATATATATATATATATATATATATATATATATTGGAAATAAACCAAACATCCATGTTCATCCATGATCCAGCTGTACCAGGTGACCCTCTAATAGAGTAACAATGTATAATTCAAGTGTGTGGTCTGGAAGCTAACATTAGAGGAGGGTGTGTTCCCTCAGGCAGTAAGGCCCACCGGGGGTTTTCCCTGTACCCCTGTGGGCCAGACCCACCCTAAGTGTATCACACTCAGATCATGCACGTCACCGTGATACTGTATTCCATATGGATAGTTTGTAGTGTACGGTGTGATAGGGGATACTATATAGCAGTCTCTTTAAGCAGATCCTTGATTTGCTGTATTTTGTACCCCATTTCTACACATTTTGGGATGGTTTAAAATTCTCCAAATTCATACATTTCTTCTTCACTTATAATAAGCAATATAGATAAAATGGTAAATTCATACTGACACTCATAAACTGTGTTTTAAGAAGACAACACAATCAATACAAGTGAATTAAAGCTGTTTATTTGACATTAATCGCAGAATTTACAGCACTACCATTTAATGATAGGAATTAAATAATAAAGAAACAATTTGAGCAACATTGCAGACAAAACATTCTTATGTAAGAATAATGGTATCATGTCAATAAAATAAATACAAATAGCAAAATACAAAAATTGTTGGTTTTTTTTCAACACTTTTCTGAATTGCTCGAAGAACTCTGGGGTTTAGCTAAAGATTTAAAGTGCCCCAATGGGTCGTTGGCTACCAAAATATCCATCTTCAGTCAGTGCAGTAATCGGATGTAATAGGCCCAGTTACAATCAATACAAATATAACATAAACATACAAACAGAAGCAAAGTGTATGTCATAAAACGTTCGACAGTAAAAAAAAATAAACCACATAAGAAGGTTATTAAAAATAGGTATCTTTATGTTTACTGGCAATGTCCCATTATAAACCACATAAACTACAACACAGTTGGCCAAAATAAAGAATATTTCAGATGAATTGCTGTTATTTTTATTTATGACATTACTTTAAACTGTCTTAATGATAAATGATAGCTAAATACAGATTTCTTCTGCATGAAAGATAATTTTTCAACACTGAAATATATTTACATTTGTAGATGCAATGAAAATGAATCTTTTAGTTTTATTTGTGAAGTTTACTTTTTTCTTTTGGGTAAAAACAGAATTACTGGGGTTGATTTGATCTGGTGTTTCTTTAAGACGTTTGAAACTGTCAATTGTTTAGTTTAATGGGAAAAGTAATTTTCATGCCTCACTTTCTCCTCTGTTTGTTTTGGGGTGGAAAAAAAACCATTGTGTTTCTTGAGGTAGCCTCTTTTTGCGAGATTGCCGTAAGACACAAAAGGAGGTCGCGCTTATAAGTTATATATTCTGACTACAAAGCATAATTACTTACACTTAAAGTTTTGATAAATCTCCCCATAAGTCACATAAACATATGTGGCCCCCTAAATCACATAAACATATATGGAGGCAATAGAACTCTGGGCCTGATTCAGACCCGGTCGCAAGCGCTGAGCGCTCGCAACCCAGATCGATGTTTGCCCACTGGGCATGCGCACAATGGAGCTGGCTCTGTCGTGCGTACGCGCGAGACCCGGCTAGCGACGGGTGCTCCGTTGCTCCGTGTCTTGCACCAAAGGGGGCGAGCTGTCGATGGTGATTGATAGCTCGCGCCGTTTGGTAGGCCTGGCAGGGGGTGGCAACACAAATGGAGGCGTTCCCAAGCGAACGTTTGCCGTGTGTGGGCGGCCCCACTGACATCACAAGTGATGTCAATGGGAGAGCTTCCGGCTCTATTAGAGCCAGAAGCTCTCTGGGGCTTGCGACCATGAGACCCTACCACAAGGGTCTCGTCGCAAGCCCGATGGTCTTGACCATCGCGACCATCATCCTGGCTGCTCGCAATAGCTGTGGGTGGTCACCCACAGCTATGCGAGCAGCCGGGAGGCCACACACAAAAAAAAAAAATGCCCAGATTCAGAGCGAGCGCTCTTTCAGAGCGTCCGGCTCTGAATCAGGGCCACTGTCTCTTATGTAGAAGAAAACTGACTTTTAGCTACGGCTACTGTATCAATGAATAGAATTGTTTTGTAATAGGTTTTAAGTGGTTTATTTCAATAACAATATGAACACTAAGGACTTTGTCAATGTCTCCTTAGCTTCAGAAGGATTATTCGCACATTAGAGTTTTATATATAGATTTTATGGCAATGGCGAATGTGAAACTCGCAAAAGCAACCGAGTAACATGAACGGATGACAACGGGAACAAGTCCCCTCGTACAGTTACATGCAAGTCACTATGTTGAAACAAGGCATGCGGTATTTCTGTTCACGTCTCCAGATAATGCACAAGCGTTGAATGCTTTTTTCATGTATTGATCCCACAACCCCCACCCACCCAAGTGTGAATAATAAACCATATTAGGTTGTTGCGGTGTCACTATTTACCCAACGCACGGGTCCATTCTAGTGAATGCATAGACACGTCTTGGAAAATGGAGATGGCGCTAAGAATAATTGATCCTGTTAGCAACCCTAAGCTTGGGTAGTAGCCTGTGTGTGTATCCTACATGCATACAGTGGACTACGCCATCGGTAAACCACACCGCCTACCAAGTCCCCATGCAAGATGTAATGGTTCTCACTGCTTGCGCACAGGTTCCAATTCTTGGAAATTCCTTCTTACTGCAATGTGACTGAGCGTGACTCTATCATGGTTTAAAAATGGCACTTCTGAACAAAAAGAATAACAGCAATACATGGTGAATTCGGAGGGAAAATAAAATCAAAACTATTATTTGATAGTAGACACAAAATATAACTCTGAAGGAAACGTGATGCCGGATTTGGCAATGGGACCATAAAATGTCAAACATGTAATTCATGCACTCTACATTTGGCAAATAAAAAAAAAATCAGATTTCATATATAAAAATGTACATTTAAGTAAACACCTAAATTTCCCATTTTTATCAAAGAAAAAAATAATAAAATCGTGGAAGAAGGAATTACAAATATATGTTAGTGTCAAATAAAAAATAGGACTTGTTTTTTTTTCTTTTTGTTTTTGGACAAAGCTTTGCTCAATATACATCATGGAGAAATTATTTTTTTTAGACAATTTGCCCAGCCTTCACTTAGTCAGCAGACTAATTTGATTTGCTTTTGGCAACAGTAATGGGCATCTTTGGCAAAACAGTGAAGAAATTACCTGTAAAACATCCATTTTGCATTTTCTTTATTATTGGAATACTGAGAACAACGATTGGAACACAAATGGAATATTACAAGTGTAAAAGCAATACAGTAGCACATACAAACATAAATTGAAGTGTCACAAATAACAGTTTCTTTGGCAAACTCGGGTGTCTGGAAATTTCAACAAGCTATTACGGAACAAGATGTGTTTTAAAGGACGGTGGAACACTGCTAAGGTTCTGAGATCACTCACAGCAAATGTATACATCTCTGTTTTTATTTCATTCTTTGGCAAAAAAAATTACATATACATTAAAACGCACGTACACAAATATTAACATGACACAATATATGAACTTTCATTGTAATACGGAAAGCACATGAACCTTTGGTATTTTTAGCTGTTGATTTGAGTGCACCAGTCCTATTGCAGCATTGTACAACTGGTGAGAAATACATTTCTTTACAAAAAAAAATTAACTTAAGGGACGAAAGAATGAAATCGTGTGGAGTGACGATAAATGGCTGCAGGGATATACAAAAACTGCAAGGGTGCAAATCCATTCTATTATTTTTATGATGATTAATATTATTGTATGGAAACCTCTGCCATAGCTACACATGGTAATTTACATGTCTCTACTCAGAATTCCCAGGGTTGGCGTAGCCCTACAGTCTTTGGTTCTGTTGTTATAAACTTGTATTCTGTTTTAATAAACAGTCTTTGGTTCTGTTGTTATAAACAGTCTTTGGTTCTGTTGTTTTAAACTTGTATATCTTCTGCTAAAAGAAGCCTCTAACTGCACTATTTATACTGGAGAGGCCTATTCATGATCAATCCCCGATGGTCCAACATTAGTTAGGTAACCTACTCGCTGAGAGTTGAAGCCATGGATATTAAAATACCAGTGCAATTCAATATTGCTCCGGATCTGGGACAGCTGCCCCATAAAGCAACTGTCCCGAAGTCACCAGCCTCTAAAGTTTTTAGAAGTCTGAGTGAGAACAGTGATGTGATTGGCCCATTGCTCCCCAAATGTTACTTGCTATAAATACTGTATATTTACAATGTTAACCTACAGTTGAGAGTCTTTGGTATTAAACTGCTGAGAATTTACACTTAGGTCAATAAATTCAAATATTTTCAAATTAAGTAACGTAAACATGTGTGGCATATTGAATACCATGGTACAATGGGAACAAATGTGTTGTAACTCAAGGCAAACTAATCAGATGGTAACTTCACTTTCTATACTGTGCTAGAAAAACGACATCTGGAAGGGCAAATTCTCTTTGGTTAATGTGGGTCCACCTTATGGGCGTGTTGTGGGAGTGTTGTGTACACAGATGCTTAATCTCTCACATTGGAGGCCGTACTCTGACGGGGTATCTGCACCCAGCATAGAGCTGGTGCAAGTTTCGATAGTGGGACCAATGGCGACTCATCAAGCACGATTGCAGCACCTGGAGACGCTCGGAGTGGGCGTCTCAGTCTTGCACATTCATACGCTGGATGTACACCAGGGAAGGGCTTTTAGCTGTATTAGCATAAAGACGCAGGTATGCACGCTGCTGCACTCGATTCAGAATCAGGCCCCAATTGCCAAAGGGGCAAAGTGGGAAAATAATAGTAATTATTATTATTATATGTGATGTAGGTGATTAGTAAAACAGTAGTAATAACTTGCTCTTTTTGAAAATGAGTTTAAGAACCACAAGAGTATCAAAATGGCAGCTTTATAACAGCCATGCTTGCAGTATTAAGGATTAAATCAATTATCACTGACATTAATCATGGATGATGAAATGAAAACTTTTACCATCTACCAGGAGGTGATATGGTTAAAAAACAAAACCGGGTTTATTTTATTGTATAATTAATTTGTAGTCCGATTAATTTGCTAAAATAATTTCTTTATTTACTGTATGTGCTTATAAAATATTGGGACTTTATAACAGGGACTTCTAAAAACAGGGCCCAATGAGATTTTATAGTTAAGGATTAAAGGGACCATGTTTAATATGAAATACTTTGATGGTGTGGACAATCCCTGTTCTAATATTGATTGTATATATTAAAATGGAGTTCTTTGAATTAAAAAATGTGTTATGCAAAATAGGCATCTCTATACTTGGGTGATGTGTGTTTGCAAATAATATGTCTATTATTATTATTACTAATAATAATTTAATTAATAATAATAATTCCACAAATGTTGAACCACTGGCTTAAAGTAGCCTACCTTCAAATTAAAAAAGCTAAAGAAGATGATGGAATTTGGGACAAAAATGCTTACAATTTTACTGATCTTATCCTTTGTCATGCCTTAATATGTACCTGTCCCTAACTACAGCAGAGGCAGCCATTTTGGGGGAGTAACTACTGTTCAACCAATTAACTCACTAGGAACCTGTTACATCACAGGTGCATTAAACAGTGATGTCACTATTTCTAAATGAAGTGATAGATCGCAATATCATGAATACCAGTGCAGGGCCCTAGGAACTGTACAAGTCACCCTCCTTCCCCCAACATCCCATTGGTTAGAAAAACAAAAACAGGCTATGGTAACACATGGCCTTCGACCCTCACTGGGCCCTGAGCATGCGCTTAGGTTGGCTAAAGGTTGATTCAGCTATGGCCTAAAGCACTGGGTACACTTTAAATCTGTAGCGTGGAATGCTGCATTGTCATATTAATACAACAAATATTTAAAGAAGAGTCTTCAAACCAAGTAGCACAGATGTTGAAAATATGACTTTTTTTTACTTCAAAAAAGAAAAAAAAAATTAACCCCTTGCAAGCTGTAGTGCATTGCTCAGCAATACAAACTCAGATTGTTAACCTGTCATGGGGCTAACAAAGATTGTTTCTTCAGCAAAATATGAAAAACTGTAAACGTTTGGGCTCCTCTTTCTGAAAACTCTCCCCAGAGCAAAAAAAAACAAACAATGAAACGACAGACATTATTTCATCATTAAGCGCATCTTCTTGTCTATTACAAAAGCACAACCTAGACCGTATAAAGCTTTTTTTTTCTTTAACTCACATTTACTAAAAGAAACAGTGAACCATTTATTACATACGCTATAATAACATTACTCTAAACACTATTATCTATGAGGTATATCTGAGAAAATTCGGTAAGGAATTTGTGCGGCCATCTGCATTGCATTGCTGCTTATTTTCATTTTAAAGCTCTGAAACCGTAAAAATAGCAGGTACAAAATCTTTACACAGTAGCAGTTGTATGGGGAGCGGGGGCTTAGAGGAGAAACAGTTTTTTTTTTGTATGTTGCCCATTTCAGGAAGGTGAAATACATTTGAAAATTGATCTGTGTTAACAATCCAGATGGCAAAAATGTAGCAGAGTGGCTAAATTTTATGTATGAATAAACTGTTTATTTGGTTCAAGCAAGGCATTCTACAAGTAATTTTCTGGTATGGTGTAAACATATATGGACTCAATCAGATCTTTCCTTTCATTAGCCTAACCTGTCATACACGGTTGAAATGTTATTGCTGATTGGTTGATATGGGTTGCTGAAAGTTAATAGTTTTGCATGGTGTTAGCAAGTCCACCCCATGGGTTCTGAAAATTACATGCATTCACTTTACTTTTCTTAGATTTTTCTATTGTTTATTCTTCAGTTAAAAATAACAAAAAAAACTTTTAGGTGGATATGAAGTGCATTGAGCCTATAACATGGCCCAGTTATGTTAGGGTGCAGTGGCCCATGGAATGTCAAATTCTAAAAAGCAGCCACGGCTAAAGCTAGGATGCAGAGATAATGCAATGTTACAAAATAATTATGTTGTAAAATGATGGGAGTATAAATAGTCTGATCGCCAAAAGACTAATATTCCGTTCTTGTCATTGGTGGAATTAAGTTTATTCATAACAGGTAAGAAAATAAATAAATATCAAAGAAACATAGTGCTGAAAATCAAAATAAAAAGTTAATTGAGTTGTTTTGCCCACATCATTGCACTACAAAAAATACAAATGCAGCCTTTATTATTGTGACACTAATAAGGCATTCTATAATATCTGATAAATTTAGGTTAATGTCTTGTTTTATTTTGCATAACTAATTTATTGTGCAATAGTTCATATTTTGTCCATTTGTAGGGTTTTGAATTTATTTGCTAGCTAAATAACAGAAAGTTAATTGTGGGTAATCTGATAAATAAAACCAATTAAAAAAAATCTCTATGGAAGCTTTTAGAAAGGGAATTACTTTTTTTTAATTATGTTTGTTTACTTCTACACTGCAAACCCAAAATATTTTTTTTCTATTCCAAACAAATATACAATATTTGTGAATCAATTGGTCAACAATGGAACAATTATCCCCATAGATCATGCTCATGTCTACTGAGTAGGCAAAGAGATATGTTTGGTCAATTGATAAATAACAGTCTGGAATAAAATAGGATTATGTTCAATTTCTCAAAGAGATAAAATATCTTACAAGACAGACCTCATACACATCTCACTTATCTGTTCTAAAACATTAACTCCGTCTAGGGTTTTCATGTTATTTTCAAGATGGGAAACACAGCATGTTGCATACAACAGCCTCCCTTCATCCCCATGGGCAACATACAGAAAATATTTTCTTCTATTTAATAAGCAGGTTTTGCAAGGAATTTTCTTTGGGGTATCTAAGATACAGCTGTATATATGTAATAGTTGAATTGATTTGGTGGAAGAATGGCCATAATACAATATTCTATCATGCATTATAAGCTCGTCTTCAACCAAAGGAGATTAGATAATTGAAAAAAGAGCAGATGCTAGCAGTGGACCACACAAGTGAAACAAATCTTTGGTATCTTTGGTATCATCAACACAATTTAAATTACAAAAGGAAAAAAGTCAGTGAGGTAGCCTATTTTTGGTTCTCACTAGGAATATAAATTTTTTTTATCTTTTTTTATTATTACACACATAGTTCATTCTTGGAAGCAGCTAGTGTAAGGGTGTCTCTTTCTCTCTCTCTATCTTTATTTTTTGGTTTGGAATGTCATTGTTATTTTTTTCTCAAACTTATAGAAGAAGCTGGAAAAATACAAAGTTTCTGAAAAAAAGAAAATCTTTGGCGAAACAAATACAGCAGTGTCATAATATTGTATTCCGAGATGTACAACTTTTGAGTCAAGATTCATGCTTGTCCACACACTTCGCTCTGTTGTTCTGGTCAGCAAAATAATTTAGTGCTTAAGTTGTTTTAAATAAAAAATATAAACTATACAAGAGCATCTTCTCCATAGATGCTGAATAAATTAAATAAATAAGTTGCCCTATGACATAAAATGCCAAAAAGCATTTTTTTCTTCCCATTTTCTCACAAAATGGGAGGATAACTTAAATAATTTAATTACAGATCATAAAAAAACATTGTAAAATTAAATACGATTTTTGGAAAAAAAATTTTTTTGTAACCTGCATTGTCCCCTGTATGTAACAGAATTTAACCTCTTTGAAAAGCAAATTTAAATAGGGTATAGAAAAGCATCTCTGATGCTATCAATCCTTTAACCTTGATAAATAAGCAGTCACATAAAAAAATGTTAAATTAAAAATTACATAAAATGATTACATAAAAAAGTTACACGTTTTCCTAAAACTTATTGTAATAAATTAATTGTACTTTATATTTAAACCCAAAAAAGAGGAGGGGTGGGGTTAAAGGAAGATTAGGTTACATATATTGGGTTTTTTGCATTAAATTATAAATAATTAAATTGTATATCAATTGCAATAATAAATAAACATCAGCCAATGTAACCAATAAAATTATTTTCACAAACTAAAAAATACTTAATATTTTTTTACAGGCAAATTTTAGTTTTTGTCAAAGCAAGGGGCCTTTCAAACCCCCAAATGCCTTTTTGCTATTATTGAAAGTACTGTAGATCTCTTTAACATAAGCAGGTTCAAGCATTTCTTTCTGCTGGTTTAGTTATTGACAGGTCTTTGGATTTAGCTTTCGTCAAGAGAGATTTAAATAAAGCTATTCAACCGTAGTAAATAAACACAATTCCTTTTGTTCTTTCATGGATGATTAAATAATATCCAAGGTTTCTTGAAAGTTGAACTCATCTTGCTTGTGCCCATGACATAAACTGCCAAGCCTTGCATAAGATGCTAGGATACTACATGTTGGGATAGTACATGTCACGCATACACTCTCTAAATATTGACAGGCCTCTCAGCCTCAGTCATGCTTGAGTTTAAGTATTGGTTGAATTGTTGCCCATGCCCATGAAGTGTGCTCTGTGGCAATGCAAGACAATGCTTTAGATCGCTTTTAGAAATTTAATTTGTAAAGCATTAGAAAATCCCATGCGCCAACGTATGGAAGATCTTTGGGGAAGATGCCACACACAAATTTATATAGTGAAAAATATGATTAGTAAACTACTTTAGAACGAAAATATCATATTCCATGGGAATATGGTTTATTCAGAGTCTTTTTGAATTTTTTCATCTTTAGCACCGAACATTATGTCATGCACAGTCCTAGAAGGGGAACCTCAATATGTAATTTTTTAATTACAAAGATGTCTTTTTACTTATACATTATGGAAGCACAAATAAGAAAATAATTTAATGAAAAATAAATTTTGATGTGAAAATTTGCGATACAAAAAAAAAAACGTTTTTTTTTTTATTGCTCAGCTCTTTAAATGGCATGTAATGAAGTAACAAAATTATTGCCAATTTATAATTACCACATTTTGAAGAAAGTTTAATAGTCTGTGAAAAGGGGAGTTTGAGCCATAAGTAAATAATCACCAATAAGAATGAAAGCAAGATATTAGCTATTTTCATGGGCAGTCTGTAACCAAGAAGTTCAACAGAATGAAATATTTTTTTCTTGCAACATAAATTTTGCCCATGAAATGTTATCTTTAAAATTTATAGATGCTAAAATTTAATTTAAAAAAAAAATTTGGTTTGGGTCAGTGTTTGAAGCAATGTATAATTAAAAAAGCAGGTTTACTGGTGCTTTAATTACCTTTAACACGCCATGTTCTAAAACTATTTTCCCACTAATGTGGTTTACCCAATGGCTAGGAACTACTGATATCACTGAAGCACAAACACTGCACTCCTGTGACATCACTAGACCCAAGAGAATTGATAGGCTGTCTGCCATGGATTTTGATTCAGATAAAAAAATATTGGCCAACTTTATGTTTCAGCAACACATCTAATTTTGCATAGCCACAGAGCATCATCTTCAATGACCTATCCCAACATTTTAGACCTAATGTATGAGGTCCCCTATTGTGTAGTATTCCCAAGTGGGGATATAAACCATATACAGTGAAACAGGACCATTTTTTTCTTTGTTCAAGGAGACAGAAGTACTGCTAACACAGATCAATGGTGGTACCCGAGTGATTTAACCATGTAAGAACAGAACTGAAAATAAAACAAAACAAACTAAAAAAATAATTGTGAGAACTCCTTATCTTTGGTATTGCAGCTACTGAGGTTCAGGTCGGTCAATCCCTTGTTCTTTGAATAAACTGCATAGGCACAAATTAAAGACAATCTTCAACTTTAAGAGAACTAAGTAAGTTGTCAAACGAAGCAGCGAGCACATACTGTAGGTTTTTTCGGTCGCATTTCGTTTCAACCCTTGCCAGTCCCAAATCCTATAGATCTGCTTCCTAAGATGCGTAAAATGTCTGTCCGAACACAGTGTGTCAATAGTTTTTTTTCCTGACGTGCTTCTTTTCTACCCATGGAACAGTTTGTTGCAGAAGAAGTAGGTGCAGAAAAAAAGTTTCTTTGGTTTCAATTAAGTAGTACATAAAAAAAAAAGTCTCAAGTGTATTTAAAGGATTATTATAGCCTTTGGCTTTTGCTTTGGAACACAGACTTGAGTGTTCAAGGAAGGGGCCATCCACTGGTAGAGCGGCATAGGAAAATGAATGATATTTTTGGTTTCGTCTTGTAGAATGTTGATCCTCCAGGGTGGGATGTTCAAAAACACACATATATATCTATATATATATATATATATATATATATATATATATATATATATATATAGATATATATATTTCATATTTTTTTATCTCCAGAAAATAAATGTACGAAAAATAACATTAAAAGGAGGGTTGTATCTGAAGTAATAAACAGTATGTATAGGCTGTAAAACTTTTTTAGTTTTACTTTTCTTTGGTTAGTAATAGTGTTTGGTTCTTTGGTGTGCTGTATGTTTTACCAGATTGGATATGGATAAATTACGAAAGAATGACTTTGCTGTCAAGTCTTCACAGACCCGGCACAATATGGTGAGCATGTCATATGAGAAAAATAAAAACTATATATACATTATACATGTATTTATGCTTCTACCTTTCGTAGATGAATAAATAAATATATATATGTAAATTTCTACATTGTGTTAGACTTGGCATAAGTAAAAATATATGGCAGGTCATTTACGTGCGGTTGAAATGGTCTCCTGAGTACCTGTTTTATGTATAAAAAAAAGGCATGAAAAATCTATATCATTGTTTACGACAATGAAGTTAGTTAATAAATAAATCATGGCATGGCGCTATCTTTGGAACAGATATAAAATTGATGTCCATTTGTGCTTAATACTGTACTTTGTAAAAGGGTACTTTGTGTGGTAATTGAGCATTCATGCAAAATATAAAGACTGTAAAATAGCTCTATATTAAAAAAAAATAAAAATAAAGCACAAATATAAAATAAAAAACATCATTGGATTCTTGCAGCTTTGTCATTGTGCTCAAGTATGGACCGTGTGGTGTCTTATGGATTAAGAATGCAACCTTTCTTGTGCTATGGACGGAGGTGAAAGCAACTCTGTGATGTGTTTTGCTGGTTTACGTGTTAAACCAATACTGTAGTCGTGTGACGTGAAGCGCATTGATGATGACCTTAGTGTTATGTTGGGTCTTCCAGGTGTTGACCGGTTGAGTGAATATAATTGGTTTGGTGACCTGCCTGAAATGTCCTCTCCTCCAACATGGCATCAAAAGGCAGATGAGGGGTGCAATCCCATGTGAACTTTATTCCACTTGTGCACTGCTGAACATTATGGAGAAATACAGTACACAGATTGTCACCAGTGAATGGCCCCGTCAACAGCAACAAAAAAATATATTTATATATATCCTTTCTTCTCTCTTTTTTTTTTTGGTTACAGTAGAGTTGTGCCCCACTTAAAAGCCTTTCCCATCATGCTTTGGTACAAGTGCTGGAGTTTGATGAACTTCCCCCTGTACTTAAATCGTCCTGCCATTTTTCTAGGCTCCGCCTCCTGGCGTTCATGAAGAAGTTACTGACTGTGGTTAGTTCCAAGCCCAGCTGCTGGGATATGGTAATTTGCATTTCTTTGGACGGGCGTTTATTTTCTTTGAAGATGGCAAAAAGCGTTCTGCGTTGGAGGTCTGTGAAAACAAGGCGGGATTTCTTCTGGCTGTTGTTTCGGTCTTTGTTCGGTTCTTGCTCTTTGCGTTTACATGCTTTGATAAAGACAGAAGACAGAAAGCAAGGTATTAGTATTGCTGTAATCTTCCAGTTATGTGGCAGGTAAAACAAACAAAAGTGCAAGACAATTAGGAATGCACCACAGTCATGATCTGGTCGGTATAAGAAAAATAAGGAATATTTTGCAAGATTTGGGTTTCAACAAGTACTGATTTCTCTGCGAGTTTAGTGCACCAGACAGGGAATAGTCAGTTTCAGCATATAAAACAAATATATGGAATAATGCATCCCTTACAGCAAAACATAGAGGTACTATTCAATTAGCCATGAGGTTCCATCAGAATCTGGTATGATCACATTCTGCAGGATATCAGAGTAGTAAAATATTGCTGATTGTTGCTTGTGTTCTAAGGGCCTGATTCAGCAATGCACGTACGTGTAAAGTTGAATGCAGATTCCCAATTATCGGGAGTCTGAGCGTGCGCAGGACCCGTTCTGCATCCAGGCTCCCATATGGCACTTGCCGACATTGGAGTTTTCCTCCCCAGGAGAAGCCCAGGGAGGAGAAGCAGGTGGGAGGTGTTGGGAGCAGGGTCAGATGGCGCATCATTAAGCCCCGCCCCTCTCTGCAATTTGCCACGAACTGCGCATATTTAAATAAGAGGCGGGGCCAAAATGACGCGATTCTCATAGAATTGCGTCATTACATCACGTCCCCTACTCGCGGACCTGCCGGTCCGCAAGAATATTGTCCTTATTCTGCCCACTTCACTAGGAAGTGCCTACGATTCCGGGGGTGCGGGGGGTTGCCCGATTGGTAGGCATGTATGGCTCTGCCTGATTAACTGGCAGAGGCATTTAAGGGTCGGTGTGGGGACGACCGGCGTTCCCGGAAATGGGTGCGTGTCGGCCCCGTTTTCCGGGAATGGCAAAGCCAGGATCTGTGACCACAGACACAGTTTCCTAGCCTCGCAAGCCAGTCAGCCTGAGTAAGCTTTCTTAACTGGCCGGCATCATCCACCATAATGACCAATGGCCGCGATGGTTATCCCCGTCTGTGACCTCGGTCGCAGTGCTGGCATCACAAATGCACAAAAGCTGCTTTTGCATATCTGCAAGGATGGAATTGCAAAGGTACTTGCGTGCAGCTTTGCAATTCCATCCACTACGGAATCACCCCCTATAAGCGGTGTTTTACCTACTGTAATACCCGGAAGCACATGCACATCACGTATAACCCCAAATGCAAGCTTGTGGCCATTAAATCTACCCTTTATCCTGAAATGCCACATTGCCTGAAGTACCTTTTAATATCTTGATATTTGAAAGAAATTGGTGCAATTTTCCTTATCATACATAATTACTAGATTTGCTTATTATACTAAACATTTTACTAATGCATGTTTTTCTAATATAGGTGTTATCTTATTGGCCTCTTGCTTTATAATAATATGTAAATAATTGTAGACTTTCTTTTTGACCAAAACATAGATTCAGTGCAAAAAAATACAATAGCAAAATTAGTCTGAATATCGGTATCTCAAATAAAGGATTAGCACCTTCTCGAGACGTCATTGCATATTCAAAACTGATGTAATACCTTTTCACACCTTCAAGGAGGTGGTGTATTCTGTTTTCATAGAACTGTAGTCAGTGACCAAAAATGCATGCCAAACTCTATATGGCGCCACCTATTGTCTATGAGGGGTAATGTAAAGTGCTGCGGAATATGTGTGAGCTATATAAATAACTGGTAATAAATAATAATAATAATATTACACATACTTATAAAACGTAAATAACACAGTAACATTTTGTAATAATGCCTTTGTCAGAAACGGATATAGCAATATTTTTTTATTCCTTCTCATAAATTGATATTAAGTGATTTTAATTAAAGAAGAGTCCCGCAATTTGCCCCAACCTCTTTTCATAGTTAAGTGACACTTACATGATCCCCCAATGCAGCTCCTGTAAACAGGGCATATAGAGGGTATATATACTAAAGTGAGAGTTTTTAGAAGTGGAGATGTTGCCCATAGCAACCAATCAGATTCTAGCTTTTATCTTCTAAAACTGCTAGATAAATAAGTACAATCTCATTGGTTGCTATGGGCAATATCTACACTTTTAAACACCCGCACTTTAGTAAATATACCCCGGAATTTGCATCTTGCTGATTATTTTGTGGTATGATAATATTGTTTGTCAATGGCGGTTTGGAGGCAGTAAGATAAATCATAAGCTAAAAATGTCACTCATCATGGGGAGACCCAAATACTATTAGGGCCCTGTGAAAATATTTAGCATTACGGGTCTATACATCACGTTATCGGGGGCTGAGCGGTCCACCGATAATTCACATACTAACTCGCGGCGAGCGCCGGAGCAGTACATCATTGCTCCAGAGCGGACACAGCTGATCCGAAAATCAGCTTTCACCAAAGCGGCTTCAATGCTCCTTTCGAAGTAGTGAAACTTAGCACTGCCGGGTCTGACTTGGCAGTGCTAGTGCGCCTGCGTGAAGTAGAGTTCACGCAGACGCACAAAGTTCCGGCATCTGGCGGAAGGAACCGATCAGGGGCAGAAGGTTCCGAAAAGGTGAGCACTAAGTGCAGAAGCAAACGTAACTATTGTATATTCGGAGCTTGATGAATTACTGTCTCCATACTAGTGCCACATCGAAAGTGAGAGGTAAGCAGGAGATATCTGTCATGTCTCCAGCTTTTACCTTTTTAATGATTGGCCTGAAAACTTTAAATGTTAATTTTCACCTGCTTTTTTTTATAAGTAATAATGAATAGACCCCATAGGCTTGCAAAGTCCTACACTGGTCCTGCATTCTAAATTATAAAACCGTCAAAATACAGCTTCATGATGCACTATTTTCAAGAAAAGGTAAAAGCACACAAGAAATATTGTGCGCTGGAATCCGGTTTCCTCTCCCATGCTGAGTCTACGAGCCCAGACACACATTTCATTTTAACTGGAATCGCAGTAATCCAGCTATTATACAGGAAAGGCAGAGCTCTCAGGCTCATCTCCGTACTTGCTTACAAATGCTCTTTAAGGCTCTTAGCGGATCTCTTCTCCTAGAAATATATGTTATATAAAGCATAAATATATATAGACCAAAGCTATCTAATAATTAATGGGCTCGCTTGTGTCCTTAAGCGCTACACAATAAAAACGGTAACTGGTTTTGCTGCCATAGTCTGGGACTCGCTAGAAACTTTCATCATTACTTATACTTACAAATGGCAGCAGTACAGTGATAGGCTACAGGCAAAGGTCTACAGCTGTGGCCAATTGCTATGGGCCTATGGGGTTTATTTATTTTTCAGTCTGTTTCGACGCGTTTATCAGAGACTTTTACATAAGTTTAGGCCCTACTATATGTATGATCATGATGTCATTGCCGGTAATATTAGCTCAGCCTGTGACTAAAGGATGTCCTGGTGTATATCTTGGCTATTGCTGTCACAATAGAGTAACTATAGCAATGAGCATGCGCGGCAGTGTAATTTTATTACTGTGGGGGGTGGAGGGGGTGGGAGAGGGATCACAAGATCCTTCTCCTGCGAGAGAGCCTCTATAGGCACAAAACGCATACAAACTCAGAAAAGCTACCATTTTTGGAGCACGGTGCATAGGGTCAGATTACAGTCCGCATTGATCATAATTAGGACTGCGGGTCTGCAGAGCTGGTTAGCATTTTGCAGGAGATATCTGTGATGACTCCTGCACCAGGCTATTGATACATAGCCCCGATACTTAAAATCAGACGGAAACTGCCGTTTCCGCATGATTGAAGTAAGAAAGGGCTTGATACATTGGCCCCTTTAGAGAGGAAAAAGTATAATAGTTGCAAGTAGAGACATCGAGTTTGTGAGCTGAAAAAACATCCAGCTGTTGTGCACTTGTCCCGTCGTTTTGTTTTTTGTTTTTCAGATGTCCCTGCGGACCAAGATACAGGTTACGTACATCAGCACCATTTAATATGTCTGTCTACCATTTTTTTTAGTTTTCTTTTTTTTTTTTTTATTAGATTTTATTAACATTTTTGTATTATCATTTATAACAAAAGAAACAACAAGCACACACACACTAGCACACGCGTGTACACAGGCACTTACACGTCATGACGGAAGAAAACTGCAAACAAAATATAACAGCTATACCCAGCCTAAGACTTGACCACGCTATTCCATAAGAGCAGGCGTTATGTGGACGCTCGACACAGGGTTTAGTAAAGTTATTGAAGCAACCTCCATATAAGGTCAGTGAAGTCGCAAGTATGGGGAACATTACACATATTCTACTTTCCCTGAATATGCTCCATCAGCTGTTTTGGTAAAATGGTGCCGGACAGTCACAGTCAACAGAGACAAGCGCTGGTGTGTCGCTGCTAGCTGGTTTATGTGTGCGCAGGGAAACTAAAAGCCAGGAATTGGATTTTCAGTTCCACTTTTTGGAAAAGACCAGATGTATAAAAGTTTAAAAATAAAGTTTTAAAATAGATGAAAAATATTTTCAAAAATAAAAAAAATATATTTTAATAGAATTCTCAATTGGTTTTTGACGCAGGGGCCTGCGTGCGACGTACACCCTGCAACCATTCTAAATACGCCTCTGCTCTGGTGCCGACGAGCATCTCATTTGCATTCAAGCTCATAGCTGTCCAATAACTTCCACTGATACAGATTTGAGATGGCCATTAGTGGGTTAACCATGAATGGTACCATTGGTGGTTAACTTCGATAGTATAAATCATCAACGGGAACCATCGATGGTTTCACCCATCGTTGGTCATCTCTGCTCTTTTACTCACTGGGCAGCAGCCCAATCAGAGTTGGGGACGGGCCGCATTGGGGGGGCATAGCTCTGCTCCGTGTCCCGGTGTCAGCGAAAAAAAAAAAACATTGCGGGTCTCTGTGCCATCGATGGTGAAGAACCACTGGATATCCACCATCGATGGCAAGGCTATCGATCTTCGGTAGTTAACCATTGATGATAGTTAACAATTGACAGTCGATGGCCATCCCTACTACAGAAATGCTGAATAATTCTGCATCAAGAGACGGGCCCATGTCACAAGTATTCCCACAATGGAACATCCCTGTTTCCTATACATCCATGTTTGATTAGGACTCGGAGTGGTTGACAAACATAGACAAACCTAAGATAGCAAAAAGAAAAGTTGAAAGACTATGGGACTAAGGGCCTGATTCAGAGCCGCTCGTAAGCGGCCGCTCGTTCGCTCCGAGCGAAGTTTGCCCAACTGCGCATGCGTATGGATCGTAATACGCATGCGCGAACCAGTCAGTGCGGCCGAAAATCCTTTGTTCGCTAAATAGCAAATGCCTGCTATTTTGAGTGACAGAATGATACGTATGTGGGTGGTAACAGGGGAAGGTGCTTGAAAACGGGGAGTGGAGATCCGAACGCAGGCGTGCTTAAAGGTCAAAACGGGCGTTTTATGGGTGTGCATAATTAATACAGCAGCATCATTGACCACGTCACTTGGTTGTTTTATAGTCAGAACTGCTCGCAAGATTGTGGTAGCAAAAACCAACCACAAGAATAGCGAGCAGTTCATACGCTGGTCGATGTACTCGATTAATCTAATAAATAGCGGACATGACGTAGGATGCGAGCGGCCAGGGGCCGTATTTTTTCAAAAAACGACCGCAAGTTTTGTTCGCTCGTTCAGACCTAGAGGCGTGAACAGACCGCAAAGAGCGAACGGTTGATTTGAATAGCCACCCCTATTTTCTGGACGAGCGAGCGCTAATTGTGTCAGGCTCTGAATCAGGCCCTAATTCTGAAGTGGGAGCAAGGCAAAAAAAAGCACATAACTTTGTATCTGTAACCACCATGTTGCAATACAAGGGGTGCAAATACATTTATTTTCATACAGGGTAAATACTGGCTGCTGCTGCATGTAGCCCACATATGCAATGGCTATGGCTTTATTTGTACACTGCAATTTACATTGGGTTAGGACACGCCCCTTACACGTCTAACTCTGGGCCTGAGATTCAGCAGCAGACGCAAATGCAATCGCAACTTCAATCGCTTACGAATTGCATTTGTTAAAATATGCTAATGTTTGCCAAAGCACAGCCGCCATAAAGACGCCCGCCGCTGCCTTCTCATATCCATCCAATGACGCACTCCTGCAAAAACACCGGTATCGGTGCACAGCAAGCAGTCACGCAGCGTGTACTGCAAGTCTGACCAGCCGCAAACACTCTCCTCACGTGCAGGGAGGTCTCATGCTGCAATCGCTATGGATAATTTATGCACGCCCATGAAAAGGTCAGGTACGCCTGCATTCACTTAACCAACCCCAAACGCTGACCACATGACACTCACTTTGCGAATGGATCCTCTGTGCGTGCATAATCGCAATGCAATCGCGACGTGGGCGCAGTGCGACTTACACTAATGTGCAATGGTAAATAATCACCCCAGAACTGCATAAAAATCGTCATTGCGTCCGCTGCTGATTAAGGCCCTCTCTCTGCGCATTTTACATCGGCCCCACCTGCAGCGCAGCACGGTTTTGCAGAAGGTGCACAGTTACGTTCTCTTTTTTGCTTTGCTCTCAACCCAGAACCAGCTCCTATAACACATAGGTGACTTTCATAAAACAATAAGAAAATATAACAACAGCACCTTTATAAAACCTTACTAATATGAAGAACTGCTATAAACTACATACAAGTGGGTCTAGTTTTAAACACTATAATGCAACTGCCAGTCATATCCCCCCTCCCCAATACATGTCCCCAAATGAAATAGCCTGGTATTATAAGAACAGTCACTTACAGGATTTCAAGATACTGGAGAACTCGGGAGCTGTGCAGTAACATCAAGTGTAAATATGAAAAGAAAAAAAAATATAGAATTAAAACTTGTATCAATCTTTTCTTAAATATATTACATTTAAAATTTTGGACAGCTTATTTTATATACATACCCCCCGCCCACCTTCACAGGATATACACCAATAATAGGATTGTCAAACGAAAGACCAAACAGGAGCAATTCACTGACACCAGCATAGATAATCCCACTATATATTATTATTAATCTAAAAACTACTTTTTTTAAAGGGCCACTTCCAAATCGCAGCTGCCCTGAGACCATCGGCGTAATGGCTGCCATTTGTTTGCAAAGTGTCTAAGTGAAGAACCCAGCAAGCGCCATCACAGAGGAGGCCTAAGTCAGGGGTCGGCGCGGTGTCGGTGACCTTTGCCGCTATGGGGGCTGCACAATGGTACGCATTTCAGACGCATCTTAGCTTGCGACTGAAGGGGCGGAGCTGGGTTGTAACGGTCACTAAGGCAATACTCAGCTCACAGTGGGTGTTATGATGTAAGAGTAATATGCCTGTTTCCAGCTGTGTGTTAGCACGAAGTATAGGCTGCTGTAAGATTATAATGACGAGTATCATACCAAGCGTACGAACAGGCGGAGGGCGCACCACAAGTTGCATATGAGCCAATGTATGAGATTTATTTCCTCGCACAGAACTCCGGAGCAATTACAACCGACTTGCGTTCAACTCAGCATCAGGTCCAAATGTATATGCAGTTGTAGGTGGATGCTCTTAGGATAGTCTGGGCATTCAATTCTTGTTACTGATATATATAGTACTACATATAATAAATATATATGATCCATCCTTTCTTGAGCTGGCATTTCAATATTTAGGATATGTACATATAAATGACGTACCAGCAAAACAAAATGAAATAAAAACGAAGCACGAAGTTTAAGAGTATGGCCACTATAACCTTTAGAACTTTCATGGAATAGTAAATATGATTGGGAGGATGTGTTTTTGTCTTTAATGGTCAAAGTATACAAAAACAAGACACAGAGGCAGAGACGTGGTTTCCAACAGACACTTTGCTCCTAAGAAAGTGCAGCTGCTAAACGCGTCGCTACCATTGGGCGTAACTACCATAGATGCATGGGGTGCAGATGCTGTGGGGCCCAGAGCTGAAGGGGGTCCATTTATCTTAAAAAAGTTAGATGTGCCATATACATTTTTGACCATTTGGTGGTACATAGGGGCCCTTACAGACTTTTCCTATGGGGCCTTCAAATACCTAGTTATTCTCCTGGTCGCTACTACTGCTTGGCGGAGTTTGGAGCAGTACAGTCCACAGACTTTAATTACGACTCTTTTGGCATTTCATGTTCAATACAATAAACAATAAATATTTAGTTACAAAGCACGGAAATTTAGGAAGACTGAGCATCCGTGCGAAACGGAATCCTTCATTAATCCCAACGTTGATAGTGTCTATGAGGGTAATGTATCCTAGTATTTTATATGCATTTATGCAAAGAGCTCATGGAGTGGGTGATAGGTGATCTATAGCTTAGAGGGAACAGTTAAAGGGCAGAGCGTGGGTAGGGATACTGCTCCATGCTGTCTTTCAAATATATATGGACTGTCGTCAGTGACTGCGCTGTTTCCAGGAAGAGCTAGTTAGTAGATGGTAATTACTATTAATAAATCACTATACTTGCTGTACGCTCTATTGTGGTGCAAATGCTCTCAAGTATGGAAAGGTCTTTTTTATTACATCTGTTTAAAATGTTGTGAAAGCTTAATCCTTTCATGGCTAAATGTAAAGTGACTGCATCAGCATTCTAACTCATGGTGCGTATGCAAAAAGCATTCCAGGGCTCTGCAAATGCTTTCCGGGGCCCCGGCCACTTAAGGAAAAGGGTTCCTGAGCATTGATTATGTCACTTTAAGGTGCTTGCCTAAGACGTTTATTAAGTAATTAAAACTGATTTAATTATATTGCCAATAATAATAATAATAATAATAATAATAATAATAATAAAATAGTAGTTAGTTTAACTCAGTGGTCTCCAACCGGTAGCTCGCGGTGCTTAATTTTGGTAGCTAAAAAATCTATTGGGACGCGCTATCACAAAAGCAGCTGGTATAATGGGTAGTCACACTACCGTGCTCCCCCGTGCCATCGACGCCAGGGATGGAGCCACAGGGAAGCACATCATGTGATTGCCACAGCCTCTACAGCAATCACCTGACGTGCTTCCCCGTGGTTCCACCCACGGCGTCTACGTTATGGCGGAGCGAGTGACTCCTGCCCAGCCCTGCCGGAAAATCAGACACAGCCCTGCCTATGGGCCTGATTCAGAGCCGCTCGTAAGCGGCCGCTCGTTCGTTCCGAGCGAAGTTTGGCCAACTGCGCATGCGTACGGATCATAATATGCATGCGCGAACCAGTCAGTGCGGCCGAAAAACGTTTGTTCGCTAAATAGCGAATGCCTGCTAATATGAGTGACAGGAGGAGGCGTATGTGGGTGGTAACAGGGGAAGGTGCTTGTAAACGGGGAGTGGAGATCCGAACGCAGGCGTGCTTAAAGGTCAAAACGGGCGTTTTATGGGTGTGCATAATTAATACAGCAGCGTCATTGACCACGTCACTTGGTTGTTTTATAGTCAGAACTGCTCGCAAGATTGTGGTAGCAAAAACCAACCACAAGAATAGCGAGCAGTTCATACGCTGGTCGATGTACTCGATTAATCTAATAAATAGCGGACATGATGTAGGATGCGAGCGGCCAGGGGGCGTAGTTATCCAAAGAACGACCGCAAGTTTTGTTCGCACGTTCAGACATAGAGGCGTGAACAGACCGCAAAGAGCGAACGGTTCATTTGAATAGCCACCCCCTTTTCCTGAACGACCGTCCGCAAATTGCGTCCGGCTCTGAATCAGGCCCTATATCTTTTGCTCCTCTACTGCACGTACCTCCTTGGAGCCGGTAATTAACAGTGAAATGTGCCTGTGCTTAAATTTATTAAATTTTATTTACAAACTACAATAATATCACTGTAATAACTAAATGCATTGCTGTTTTCAACATTTTGAAACATTTTTTATTTTTTTTTCATTTTCATTAAATGACCTTCAATTGTTCGGTTATTAGCCAGATTTTTTTTGTTTTCTACAATGTTAGTAGCTCATCAGGAGGTTTAATTTTTCTAAAGTAGCTCACACCCCAATTTATGTTGGCGACCACTGGTTTAACTGGTATTTTAAGAAGCTTGATCAGGTGTAAAAATGTTGGTATTGCAAAGTCTGGGGATCTATTCGCCTCCCAGGCAAAGGCAGAAATTGAATTAGTAATATCTCAATTGTGGAGCGGTTACTCTTATGGTGGGTACACACCTGAAAGATATATCTGCAGATGATGGTCGTTCATACACGCTGAACGGCCATCATCTATCTGGCAGCCGCGTGTTCCGCTGACAGGGAGGCGGGTGGGGGGAGGGGCCGTCCTCTTCCCTGCAGCTGTCGCTGTGTGCGTACGGGCGGTCTGCAGGCCGCCCGTGCACACTTGCCGATGGACAGATATGTCTGCAGACATATCTGTCCATCGGCTGTGCAGCACAGCCAAAGCGATATGTCGGTGAACGACGCGGTTCACAGACATATCGGCTGTACACACTGGCCAACGGGCAGCAAATATATTGGCTGATCAATTGATCGCCCAATATATCGGCCAGTGTGTTCCCAGCATTACTTGCATGAAAGGTGGCAAGTTCATGTGTTTATTTATTTATCTTATTATTTTTGTAGTTTTTAAGTGAAATTAAGGTGACATGACCCCTGCAGAGTACAGACCTCAACATTAAACATTTCCACACGCGTTACAAAATGCACAATTATAAAAAAAACAAAAACTAAATAGTCTATGTGGCACGCACAAAACTTGATGATACATTAATACCTTTTTGAAGGCCCTTATACTGGATTGACTTGACCTGTCCTTAAATTAAGCCAGGTGAAGGCCATTCTGACCCTTCTAACGACGTAGCAGGATTTGATGCCTACTCTCAACAATTTAACATCCATGGGCTCCGCAGCTGACTGAGGTCCCCATTTATCAAGGCAGCTTTATACCAGCGGCATATTTCATTTAGTATTACAGTAATACAAACAAAAATGCCACTATCACTTATCAATACTTACTCCTTCGGCGTGGTCCAGCAAAGTCCTCCTCGTCGGCAGGGTCCTCCGCTCACCTTAACGCTGCCAGCATTTCGACATGCATGACGGTCCACTTGCGCATGTGCATGGCACTTTAACCCGGTGGGGAACTGGCAGTGCCTGGAGGGCTTCACCGAAGCCGGAAAGGCAGTACTGGGTCCCCATTGCAGGCATTGGGACTTGTGTTGCCACATGGTAAACCAAGCTGAGAGTCCGGTCCAATTCTTTGTTGTGTCTACTTTTTTGGAGGTAGTGCATCCTGATGTAGGTCCTCAAATTTGGTGAGAGGAACCCATTATTACACACGACTTCTATACTTTTTTTTTGCTGCATGGGGGGCGGGTGTTAGGCTGTGGGGGTGGGGGACAGGTTTTAGGGTTAGGTCGGGGGGGCAGGGTTAGGCTGCAGGAAAGGTCAGTTGGAGGAGGGTTAGTGGTTAAGGTTAGGATCCTTACCCTATTCTGTTAATATGCTGCTGTCAGTAAACAGGTCAGCCGTTTTGCATGTGTAACATAACTTGGTGATATGGTTAAACATACTGTAGATAAACGGAAACACGTATCCCAGAAAGATTCCCGTTACACGGATGCCGCCAGCCTGATAGCAAGCTCCCTGGACAATGTGCTGCTCTGCAGGTGAACTGTGAAAGCTGCAAATCTAGGGGAATTTGCAGAGAAGCATTTAAGCTTTGTTACCGGAATGGGTAATTAATCAAAGCGTCTTGTGTATTCATAGACTGAAAGAGCAGCTTCCTTGGTTTTCATGTGAGGGATAAGATAGCAGTGTGCTTAGCGTGTGTACAAGAAAACACGTGACTGGGAGAGCGCTCACTCAGCAGTATTCCGCACATCCGAGAAGGAAGCTGGGCTGTAATACAAATGCAATGTACAGTGTCCAGTGATGCCGAGACTTACGGTTGTGTTCATTCTTCCTATATAATTCAGTTAGGGAAGCCATGCGGATTTGTATGTTGGTATGATCTGTAAAACTGGGCCTTAAAATCAATGTGATTACCTCTCTGAATTAAGTATGCACAACTGAGAGCAATTTAGATCAATATAAATAAGGTTAAGTAGTCCACTGTGTACTAAACCATTATGTAACGAGAGATATTTTACTGAGGATGCAAATAAACACGTTGTAAGGGATGGCTAGGGCGCATGCATTGTATTTATGTAGTACCAGGCAAGCATCTGTGTAATGCCGCATAAAACGAGATGTCTTAATTGACTTAGTTACAGTCGTGTAAAGCTCTTGTGGAGAGCGCAGCTGAACTTCCAGGCCCTCTTACACTCTTAATACGGCCATGCACTGAATGATTATCGTTCAGATCATCCGGCCGATGTGTGCCAGGACTCCGTGATTATCGCTCAGTGGGGCTCATTCAGACCCGCTCGTGGTCTGCGTATGCAAATCCAGCGCACGCCCAGCAAGGCAGGCGATCGTACAGCAAGGCATTAGCACGCCCACCTGAGCACATCTCCTGGAAGTGCATGAAACATTGGTACATCGAGCACCATCGGATGCGATCGCAGCGCTTGAGGTTGACTATACCCTGCCGCAAGCACTGCGATCACTTCAGTGTGAAATCCCACCAAGTGATGTGTACTATGACGCTGCCTTTTAATTATGCACGCCTCTGAAACGGCGTTGCAACGCTCAGGCACGCCTGCGTTCGCACCTCCACTCCCCCGTTTCTAGTGATCCGCCCCTGTCACCACCCACAAATGGCCTCTCCTGTCACTCACTCTGCTGGGATGTCTATGCGCAACGAGCGAACGCATTCTGATCTTCTGCAGTGGTTTGCACACGCACATTGCGATGCGTACGCATGTGCAGATCACAACTATCGGTCAGCTACGAGCGTTCGCATCCTAGCGAGCGGGGCTGAATCAGCTCCAGTGTATGTACATGACTGATAAGCGTTCAATGCTTGAAAATGTCAGAAAAATGTTCAAGATAGTTTGATTTAATTATCAAACATATTTTATCGTCTGAAGTTAAGATCGTGACCCTATATCGTGCAGCGTATCGAGGCCATCGCTCAGTCAGTTGCACTGTATTGATCGGATCGTCTCCTTTATACGTGCAATGTATAGCCATAAATCCATCCTTTGTTCCTTTTGTAATATGCCCCAAATTACATTGATCGTCCTTGGGACAGCACGAGCTTCAGCAACAAGGGGCAGGTTGAAACGAAAATCCAGCAATGTATGGGAGCAACTGACAATCGGTCATTTGCTCCCAAATGCTGAAAAACAGAAGAATAAGGCAGGGGCATTTCTAGAGAGGAGGGGGCCGTGTGCAGTCTCTGTCAGGGGCCCCCTCCTCTCCGTCCGGCGACCGACTGCGCACTGAGCGTTACGCGGCCAGCGCCGCACTTATAGACTCTGGGCACTAGAGTGTGCCCAGAGTCTATAGCGCAAGTCACTGGGAAAATGGCCGCAGTGGCCATTTTCCCTGTACTGCGCATGCGCAAACGATGGGAAAATAACTGCAGCGGACATTTTCCAGCCATTTTTTTAAAGGCGCAGACACCGGAGCCGACGTGGGACTCCGGAAAGGTAAGTTTTATGGGTGCAGGGTGTGCTGTGCGGGCCCGCCCCTGGACCCATTATAAATATTAAATACGGGGGTCCAGTCAAGATGCCAGCAGACGGGATGCTGGATGTGCGGATACCGACGCCGGAATCCCAACGCCCGTCAGAATGCCGAAGGGATCAAGATACCGGCATCGGCATCCCGACCGCCAGTATCCCGAAGGTAAGTATGCGGGTTATGGTTAGAATTAGGCCGGGGATGGGCGGGTTAGGTTTAGGGACCTGCCATGGATTGGGTTAGCCTGCAGGGAGGGGGGTTAGGGTTAGGCACCACCGGGGGGAGGAAAGGGTTCGGTACCGCCCGGGGAGGGTTAGGGAGGGAGAGGGGGAGGGTTAAGCTACTTACCGGCCCCGTTGGGATTTTCAACATCGGAATGCCGATGTCGGTCTTCTGACCGCCGGCATCCCGTCTGCCGGTAAATCATATCGTGCATTGGTGGATTCATTTCATACACAAGTGCAATACCAGCGATGTCTCAGCAGCTGAAATGACTGCAGCCTCAGCATTTGGACCATATGCAAATAAGATAGCATCCTAATGATAGGGGAGGAGCTTCAGCTGTTGGAGGAGGAGTGGGGAGGATGGGTTACACTAAACAACAATGCAGTATGTCCCCAAATTATCATTTAGGGCCATAGGCACTCTCTTTACAGCAGGAAACATTTTTTTGGGGAGGGGAGGTACGTGGCTTCTGTAGTATTTTTCATGATGCAGTGCCAAGAAACATTGTGTTCCCTCTAGAAAGGCAAATTAATTTATTATGCACTTAACAAAGCAGGCCTGCCTTGCTTGTAAAGAATGCTGAGTAGATATTTGCCAAACAGTACAACAAGGTGGGTGTGGATAACATGAGGGAGTATGGGGCGAATTGTCATAATGACGTCCTGATGATATATTGTCATTAATGTACAGCATATGGACTTTAATGTTGCGCATTCTAAAACAACCTCTAAGGAAAATACACAAGGCTTACCGTACCAAAATGATTATCGCCAAAAGCCTCATTGCTGCTTTTAGCTAATTAAACCAGAAACTGTATTATACATTTTACAGAAAACAGGAATCGGATGCCGGCTGTATGTAATGTGTCATAAGGAGAGCATATCAGACCTGGTTATCAGATATAACTATCATACTGACGAGCCTGAATGTCACCATATATCACTACATTATCTTTTGGTGTACATGGTTTGATATGTGATATTATTGGGTTTATTTACTAAAGTGCGGGTTTTTAGAAGTGGAGATGTTGCCCATAGCAACCAATCAGATTCTAGCTATTATCTTCTAGAAAGTACTAGACAAATGTTAATGACCTCTCTCTATCCTGACCTTGACCTCTGTCTATCCCATAGAAAGGAGCAGGGGCTAAGGAACTACTACCTGAAGATGGTGTCAGTTCCTGCAGTCAAGTTCTGAAAATGTTGTATTTTCTAAGCTTGATGAATTTAGGTCCCCGAACTATTGTAGAGGGGCGGCGGGCCAGATCAGGACCAAAAGGTAAGCAGGAGATATCCGTGAAATCACCTGCATTGCCTTCGTAAATGCACACTTGCCAACTCCCCCTGATTGTCAGGCTCCCTGAAATAGCAGCAATCTGAAGAGGCTAGTAATCTCCCTGATTGCAACTTACCCCGATTATGAAGCTGTCATTTAAAAAAAAAAAGAGATATAGGGCTCTATTTACTACAATCCGCATATTGAATGCGGATTGTACTGTGATATTACCGAGTGAATTTGCATTACGAATTCAGGCAATATCACAGAGATTTACTATAAATCCCTTGCAGGGACAGAGCTTGTGATAAAGCTCTGTCCCTGCGGATCCCATCTGCACTCTAGTCGCGGTATTTTCGGAAAAAATACAGCGACTAAGAGCCTGCGCATGCGCCGACCCACCGTCGCTGCTACCCCTACCAATGCTAAGCCCCGCCCCCCCTCAATCGCGGACCCCCGTGACCCCCCCTCCGCGACCCCCCACCCTCCCTTCATCACACTTACCTGCATCCTCCTGGCCTCCGGTGATCTTCTCCGGGCTTCCCGATCAGGTGATCTCCCATACTGCACTGGGACCCGATCACCTGATGACCGGGCCGCAGTGCACTATGGGAGACCAGCTGACTGGAGAGGAGCCATCATCGGAGGCCCGATCACCGGTCCCTGGATTCAGGTAAGTAAAAAAAAAATGGTTCAATTTTTTTTTCCTTTTTTTACAGCAATCACCTTGCGGTCTGTTTAGACCACATAGCTGATTACTGGTACCGGCTCCCGGCTCTGCTCTCCCCGTTAGAGCAGAGTGGGAGCCTGGTAACCGGGGGAGACCCTGGATAACGCCACCTCCAGGTGGCGTTATTATCACAGGGCTTCCCCCGGTATTTTTTTACAATTTATTTTTAGTAACTCTGGTCGGATCACATTTCCCATTACAATTATGGGAAATGCGATCTGCTTTACTAAAAATAAGTGATACTAGGGGTTGGAGTAGAATTTTACTAATTCTACTCCAATTGCCCTGTAATAACTACAGGCGAAACTAAAATAATGTGAAAAGGGTGTGAAAACACCCTTTTTCATTTTATTTTAGTAAAAATAATGTTAATAAATAGAGCCCATATACTTTTAATGGGATGATTAGTATAATTTCCGTGCATTAGTTATAAGGCACAATTATCCCTATGGCTACATGCATTTTCAGTGTGTTTTAATCAACAAATAGATCTTACTAACTACTTTGGGGCTCATTTACATTTTTTCGGAAATCAATTATGTAACACGCCTCTCAGATGTAGCAGTACACGCCCACCACATGTATGACACGCCTCTCAGATGTAGCAGTACACGCCCACTTTACCGCCGCGCACATAGGTGTTGCTATCACCATCTCCCTGAAATGCTCTTTCAAAAGTAGTCAAGTGTGCGTCAATGGCCCCATTTTAATTTCAACAAAATTAAGGGATAATGAATAGCCCCATTTTATTAGCTTCCTGTTATAGTTTATTTAGTTCCCTATGGCCGTGGCTTTTTTTGGTTTGTTAATTCTTTCAACTACGTTTTAAATAATCCTACTTTTTTTTTTTTACTTTTAGTCATGTTTATATATATTATGCTTGTAAAGTGCACTGTGCTATTTGTCTTGACTTTATCCATCCATTATATCCATGATCATTAAATATACAAGTAGGTACAAAACTAGTATTAATATTATTATTATTGTTATTACAACCAGATAACATTTCTGTATAAACAATACGCACACACACACAGCACAAAGGTTAATAAAACAGGTGTCTAAGGGCTCTATTTACTACAATCCGCATTTTGAATGCAGATTGTAGTGTGATATTACCGACTGAATTCGCAAAAGGCAGTATCACAGGGATTTACTAAAAATCCCTTGCATGGACAGAACTTGCGAATCCCCTCCGCAGCCTTATTACGGTATTTTTGCAAAAACTACCGTAACAAGTGCCAGAGCATGCGCCGTCCAGCCGCCACTAAGCCACCCTGCTGCTAAGCCCCGCCCCCACAATCGCGACCCCCCTTCCATTAATTACACTTACCTCCAGTGTTCGGTGCTCCGGTGATGTCCTCTGTGGCTCTGGTCAGCTGACATCCCATCCTGCATTGGGACCCGGTCAGGTGACGACCGAGCCCCAGTGCAGGATGGGAGACCAGCTGACCGGAGGGAGGACATCACCGGGGCACCGATCTCCGGACCCTGGACTCAGGGAAGTTTTTCTTTTTACTAATTTGTTTTCTTTTTTTTTACACTGTATCAGCGTGTGGTCAGTTTAGACCACACAGCTGATCACTGGGGCTGGCTCCCGGCTCTGCTCTGCCTGTTAGAGCGGAGCAGGAGTACGGGAACCGGGGGAGACCCTGGATAATGCCACCTCCAGGTGCCGTTATTATCACAGGGCTTTCCCCGGTATTTTTTCACGATTTATTTTTAGTAACTTTGTCCTGATCACATTTCCCAATACAATAATGGGAAATGCAATCTGATTACTAAATATAAGTGATAATTAGGGTATGGAGTAGAATTTTACGAATTCTACTCCAATTGCCCTTTAGTAGATTTATGTGAAGCTAAAATAATGTGAAAAGGGTGTGAAAGCACCCCTTTCACTTTATTTTACTAAATATAATGTTAATAAATAGAGCCCTAAATGCTGGACTTCAGTTAAATCTGAGCAGATCAGATTCTTTTATTTCCAACGTGGCTTTTTTTGTGTGCATCAGTACACTCTCCAGACCAAGGAAGGAATAAGTCTCCCGTATCTGAAAACAGATCTGCCTCAAACACAAAAAAAAATAGGTTTAATTGAATTGATTCCAGCAAAGGAATTACAATTAGATAGCCACCATTGTGTAAAACTGAGGAGTAATTAAACTAATCTGATTGCTCAATTAGAGCAAAATTCTGCCGGCAGACAGAAGAAGTGGCTCGTGGGGTATCTAACGCATGGAAGCCATCAGGTTATTGAGCTACGCCATTCTTATGGGGTGTAATAAAGCATGAAAACTATTTACATTATTGAACGGACATCACGGAAAATGAGAGGGGGAAGCTGACACACAGCGCCAACGTCGCGGCCCAGCAGATAAGCGTAAAACATAGCCATAAGTATCAATTACACGACTCGCAAAATCTGTCCAACCGGTTTCCATTTTTTGCGGTTTGATGCAATATGATCTGGCTTAATAAAGTGGCATTACTTAAGATAGGTGCACACCATAAGATTATCTGTCCAATCTGGCTGGTTGGAACAATGTATGGGAGCAAATGACAATCGACCATTTGCTCCCAAACACCAGAAAATTGGGAAAAATATCCAATTTGTCTGAATGATAATTTTTGATGTTTTCTAGTGTTTTGGAGCAAATGGACCATTGGAATTTGCTCCCTTACATTACATATGTAAAGTGCAAGGGTACAGGGCCAGCTCAAGGGGTCTGAACACCCTGTGCCGGCTCTCTAAAGTGCGCCTGAACATCTTGTGCGGCGAAGCCGTGTGCGGCCGAAAATGGGGGCATGACCTAATTACCATAGGCCATGCCCCCTGCGTGACATTATTTGGAGGCGTGCCCGCATGGCACGCCTCCAAATAATGTCAGGCGTGGGGGAGCCTCACTAGCTGGGCTTCCCCCAGCCCCTCTCCCGTCACTGAATGAATGCCGCACGCATGCACGCAGCATCAATTCAGACTCCGAGGTCCGGCACCACCGCAGGGGGTCCCCAACCTCCCGATTTTACCACCCGCGGGCCACTTCAGCCCATGGGTGGAACAGCGGGACACTACTGTCCCGCTGAAATTGGGATGTTGGGGAGGGGTGCGCCCTCTATGGGTGGCGCCCCTGTTCGACCGCACTGGTCGAACACCCCTAGAGCCGGCCCTGCAAGATAATATAAAGGTGGTGCTATATAAGTAACTGATAATAAATAAATAACTGAGAATAATTGCCAGATTCTTGTTCCAACCATCCAGATTGGACAGATATAATCTTATAGTATGTACCTCGCTTTACTTTATAAAAAAAAAACAATGATACATGCGGTGGTGTGCTGATGGTGTTCAGAGATACCGGCTGTGTTGTAACGCGTAAGGGCACTGAAAATGGGCGTCTCAGGAGGGAAAGGAGGAAAATAACATTTGCACAGTATCACTGCCGCAGGTCCTCAATAGTAAGCAGCCACGGCGGCAACAGCATACTCTTCTGAATCAATCCCAAAGTGTGCAGGGAGGGCGAAAACATTTTATTTTATTATGCATGCAGGGAAAATGATAACTTTGCACAGTAGGCATGTAGTGGACAAATACTGGGCACCTTTATATCAACACTGTGATCTAGAGTTGAGCTACTGTATTATTATTATTATCATTTATTTATATGGCGCCACAAGTGTTCCGCAGCGCCTTACAAAGTACATAACCAGTGACTTACAGTACAATACAAAGCAGGACACGGACATGGATAATAAACATTGCTATATTAGCGACCTTTACACCCACATAAGCAGCCGAGTGTTAGTTGCCTTAGTTAGGAGTAAGAGACAAATTAAATTACAGTAGGGAGAAGCACAAGAGGGTAGAGGGCCCTGCTCGAAAGAGCTTACATTCTTTAAGGGAGGGGCAGACAGACAGGAGTGACACAGATGGGGTAGGCGGGGAGGAAGGAAGATATAGCAGCAAGTTAGGATGAGAGCTGGAAGGCTTTAATGAAGTAGTGGGTCTTAAGAGCTCATTTGAATGATTGTAGAGAGGTGCAGAGTCTGATGGGGAGAGGGAGGGAATTCCAAAGGTAGGGAGCAGCGCGGGAGTGGGAAGAAATAATCAATTGGCATGAGAGGCGGCGTGTATTAAGAGAACGAAGAGGGCGAACAGAAGAGTGAGGAGAAAGGAGATCAGAGATGTAAATGGGGGAGAAATTGGTGATGGCTTTGTAAGTGAGTGTGAGAACCTTGAATTGAACTGTAGGATGCACCCCCTCCCCCCCTGCTGTGCCACATGGTTTTGCCAAAGTGCAAAATAACACCTTTTAGATGGATTCACTCTTATGCCAGGTACATTGTCGGGCACATCGTCTAGTGTGTACCCTAAATGTCACTGAGGATGCACGCTCCTGCATGCAGGCCCGACGGGCGATATTGTCGCTGACACCATCAGCAAGTTTGTACCACGCCATTGTGTACTGGCCTTTAGACTGTAAGCCCTCCCGGGCAGAGTGATCTTTCTTCATTCTCTTCTCCTACCTCTCTCCCTGCCACCAGTGCGCATTGTTCCCCTGTCTCCATTTCTCCCACCGGTGTCTCTGATCCTCTCTATCTAGGCTCATTGAGTGCTGTTTGCTCCCTGCTCCCAACACGCTTGTGCCACCCATCGTTGCTTGCTTCTACAAGCCATAGCGAGTCTCTCCATCCAACCCTCCACTTCCCTTCTACCCTCTTTGATTTTGTGCCTTTTATTGTGTATGGTTACTATTACTATTATCATTATTTTTTGTTTTATATTTATATAATTGTGTACTTGTCACTGTGCGCCTCAGCGGACACCTTCTGGCTCCATTGAAGTAAGTTAATAAAAACTATAACACTAAAAGAGCCGCCTATTTATCAATTAATATCCCCCCGAAACCAGATATTCTGTGGTCCTCCGTTATCAACAGGCTATGGGGGTTGGATTTACTGCCGAATTTACCAAGCTCCGAAATGCAAATCGTTAGGAACCTTTTCCCCGGCATTTACATTAGTAGACCGATCTGTCCCCGGCAATGCATGCGTGGTCATCAGGCCGCACATGCACAGCGGCGTCGCAATGTCCCCATGAAGAAGTGAAGGGTTCCTGTGCTCTAGAGCTTACATTGTGTAGGAGAGGAGTAGAATGAATTACAGTGAGTTCACAAAGTCCGTCCGCATTGACTGTGTGCTAAGTGTGTGGCAGTCCAAAATTCAAATAGGGGAGCCACACCAACTGCCAGTGAGTCCCGTCCGGAGATGTTTGGCAGCGTTTGGGGTGGCAGTTGGTGTGGCTCCCCTTTTTGGATTTTGGTCTGCACTGCAGCCCCACCTCTGCAGCCGCCACTGTATGTCACACACTTAGCACACGGTCACTGCGCAGAGACTTTCCGAACTCACTGTATAAGGTGGATGCAGTCACAAGTCATCATCATTAACATAGGGATTCCTCTGAAAACCGAACCAGATGAGAATGGAAGGTGTGCCAGTGGTGGACCCTTGAGTACAGCTGATTGATGTTGATAGACAATACTTCTATGGGATGTATTTCAGATCCCGGTGGTCGGAATGCCGCCACTTAGAATGGCGGCACCGGAATCCCAACACCAGCATCCCCACCGCCCACATCCTGACGGTAAGTATTGTGGTTAGGGGGAGGGTTAGGATTAGGGTTAGGCACTAGGGGGAGGGTTAGGATTAGGGTTAGGCACTAGGGGGAGGGTTAGGTTTGGCTTCAGGGAGGAAGGTTTGGTTTAGGATGCGGTGGGGAAGGTTAGGTTTAGGCTGTTGGGCGGGAGGGTTAGGTTTAGGGGTACTTTATATGTATTATTGTATGAAGAGTATACATATATGACAAGGAGTCAAAGAATGCAGATTTCACCATGAATGCAGGATTCTTTACTGTAAGAGTGCTAAAGCTGTGGAATCTTTTCCATACTATGGGGCCTATTCATGATGTTAATTATCGGGGTCCAAACGGACCCCGATAATTAACACTCTAACTCGCCGCGGCAACCAGAGCAATTCATCATTGCTCCGGCACGGTGGCAGCTGATGGAAAATCTAGTGTATGGGGACAGCGGGCCATTCCGCAAACAGAAGGTAAGTAGGAGATATCTGTGATACTAGTGTATGGGGACAGTGGGCCATTCCGCAAAAGGAAGGTAAGCAGGAGATATCTGTGATACTAGTGTATGGGGACAGCAGGCCATTCCGGGAGATGAAGGTAAGTAGGAGATATCTGTGATACTAGTGTATGGGGACAGCGGGCCATTCCGGAGAGGAAGGTAAGTAGGAGATATCTGTGATACTAGTGTATGGGGACAGCGGGCCATTCCGGGAGAGGAAGGTAAGTAGGAGATATCTGTGATACTAGTGTATGGGGACAGCGGGCCATTCCAGAGAGGAAGGTAAGTAGGAGATATCTGTGATACTAGTGTATGGGGACAGCGGGCCATTCCGGGAGAGGAAGGTAAGTAGGAGATATCTGTGATACTAGTGTATGGGGACAGCGGGCCATTCCGCAAACAGAAGGTAAGTAGGAGATATCTGTGATACTAGTGTATGGGGACAGTGGGCCATTCCGCAAACAGAAGGTAAGTAGAAGATATCTGTGATATATCCTGCTTTACCTCCTTAATGAATGGCTCGAATACTTAATTGTCACAATTGCAGGTGAAAATGTGCTTTTTCATCTGCTTTTTGTGACAATTAAGTGATGATGAATAGGCCCCTATGCATCAAGGACAAATTCACTGACAGATTTTGTAAATGGTTGGGTGTCTTTTCCATGAGAAATGGTATCTGTAGTTAGAATTAATACAGGACATTTATCCAGGGAGTTTAATTTTCACTTTTAGTTTGTGGAAAGGATTCTCGACTAAAGGGCCAAATGTTGCACTAAGGGATTTATTTGTATTATCTTTCTCTGGGACAGCGCAATTAGAATTAATGAAAGGTTGAACTTGACGAACCCAGCATCTTTTATAACTATGTAAAAAATTCAGACGCTATTTTTTTTTTTGCCAACTGCCTATTATAGCAATGTTTCCCCGACACCCCCTACATTTCCTAGAGATTCAGACCAGTTCATTAAACCGACTTCTTTTTCCCAATCAATACCTTTGTGGTCGACTAGCAACAGCCAAAAAAAAAGGGGGAGCCCTCCAGAAACTCAATAACGTTCCAGCAAGCTGGTTCCGTTAATGACTTCATTGCCGGCTATTTGCTGCATAAGTGAGCTTCGGCGTAGAGCCGAGGCAGAATGGAGCAGCCAGTGTCGCTCATTATTTCTCCTCCTCACTGACGGTACAGAGCTTGCTCCCTTTAAACACAATTAATGGTGTGATAAAGCGATTGAGAAATATACAGCTGGAGTGAGGGGCTGGGATGCTGCTATTTTGAATAATTCATTCCTGATAGGCCATCCTGCCAACAATTATAAGATATTGAATTACAGACTGGCAACAGCATCATTTGCAGGAGAGCTGTGACGTTCCCCTGAATTATTGATTATCTAGTGGACTGTATGAGACCGGGTATAAGGCAGAGATTCCAGTTCATTTAATTTTTTATTTTTTTTACACGCTTTGACACACATGCTTCATACATCAATTCTGTGTGTCGCATATGTACTAAAAAAATAAATAAAAAAATATATAAATAAAACTGGAATAAAATATATAAATAAAACTGGAATAATGAGGCACGAATTTACTACAGATGGGGAAGACGTATCGCTCCTTCTGGAAACCCCTTAACATTTTCTCAACCCTTCTATACGGTTGTTCTCTTATTAATAAACTATTGGGATTGTATTATTGGAAATATTGTGTTTGTTCCTGATTCCCCCTCCTCCCCCTCTTTTTTTCCTTTCTGTATCCCTTCCCTTCCGTGGTTCCCGGACTAAAATTCTTATAAAAATTATTGATGATGAAAAAAAAAAAAAAAAAAAAAACTGGAATAATGAAAAAATTATTGGGAACCAAAATGACTGTGAGCCACTTGTTTACATTTCCAATTTAAATCCCTGTCATGTCTTCTGCCCAAATTTCACTGTCATGTAGTCTGCCCATATTTCAGATTTGTAATCTTTATTTTACATTTAAGACTCTTCACCTATCAAACATGAGGTATTGTGACACACCTAGCACAAAATGATGTGCGAGGGCACATTGGTTGGTAATCCCTGATGCAAGGGGTGACGATATTGAGTGAGAAATACCTTTTTTTTTTTTTTTTACAACATTGTTTTTACCATCCTGGTAGCGAGAACATTCAGGACATGGGGGGTACATTTACTAAAGTGAGAGTTTTTAGAAGTGAGTTTTAGAAGTGATGTTGCCCATAGCAACCAATCAGATTCTACTTAACATTTAACTAGCACCTTCTAGAAGATAATAGCTAGAAATCTGATTGGTTGCTATGGGCAACATCACTTTTAAAACTCACTTCTAAAAACTCTCACTTTAGTCAAGTTACCCCATGCATACATGCCTACCCTCCCGGTTTTCGCGGGAGGCTCCCGATTTTACAGGTAACCCCCCGCACCCCCAGAAGGGTAGGCATTTCTCCCGCATTCTGTCCACTTCCTAGTGAAGTGGGCAGAATGAGGAGAATACCCGCTGCGATCGCGGGTCTCCGTGTAGGGGACGGGGCTTAAAACGTGATTCTACATGAATCACGTCATTTGGCCCCGCCCCTATGCAAATTCTAGCCAATCGCGGCAATTTTGCCGCACGGGGGCGGGGCTTAATGACGCGAATCATCAGGCCCCCGCCCCCCATTGCCTCCCTCCTGCTTCTCTTACCCGGGCTTCTCCCGGGAAGAGATCTTTAAAGGTAGGCAACTCTGACCAAATGGTATTAATACATCTTACATACTATAAAATTAAAAATAAGGGGTCTATGCTCCTAACTGTCATTTTTCAAACGCAGTCTGTGAAGTGAAAGTATGGAGCTGATTGGTTGGTACTTTATCTCTCTCCAAGGCTTAGTACAAAGACCCCCTAGGTTTTGTAGAAATCTCAAAGCAGTTACCTGCTGGCAACCATAACTGTCCTGCAGCACTGACCTTAGCTGAACCGCCTTCCTCATATATCTAGTATAACAGACCCGGAAAATGTGGGGTCACCTCCAACCCTCTCCCCCCACCTCTTGGCTCTGCTCCCTCTCTGGCCAGCCCCTCCCCTCTCTGATGTAACCGCCCCCATGCTCCATCGCAGCTGCATCCCGACCCCCTCCACTCCCAAATGTACCCTGAGAGCCGGTCCTCCTCTCTGAAGTCTGCCATGTCTCATTGACAGTGGGTGCCATTAGGCTTCCACTGAGCAGGCATTTAGGAGATGCGATAGATCCTACACAATTATTATATAGAGTATGTATGCTTATTTATTTACATTAAGCATATCATATGTACAATATAGTATAAATATTAATGTAATGACAGCATAATTTGGAAATCAAGGATGTTGTGGTTTACTATATGAATGGTCAGACATTGTGGAAAAAATGTAAGTCCCAGCATGCACCATCTGCCTTCATGGTACTACAAGTCACAGAATGTCACTACCAGCTTATGGATCACTGTAAGTGGTGGCTTGCTGTGCCGGCTGGGCCTTGCTAATTGACAATAACTGCAGAGCCTAAGGGTATCTCAGCCTGTTCTCTGTCTTCAACAGTTCTGAAGCCCTTTTGCACTGCAAACTTTAGCTCCCAAACCCTACGCAGCATCTAACCACACAGAAAAGTTTCAAATGGCTCCCATGTGATAGCTGGGGGTCTCTGTGATTCAGACGTGCTGCATCCAAATCATACACGCTTACTCTCCCAAAAATCACGGGAGGCTCCCGATTTTTCAGGTGGTCCCCCCGCACTACCGGAAGAGTAGGCATATCTCCCGCTCCCCACCCACTTCCGAGTTAAGTGGGCAGGACGGGGAGATTTTAACAGGAATTTGTTGGGTCTGCGATTAGGGGGCGGGGCTAAAATGACGCGAATCACGGCGTTTCCCTGTGGTGGGGCGGGGCCTAATTACGTTTACAGTCTGGCCCCGACCCCCACAGTAGTCAACAGAATCTCCTCCCCGGGCTTCTCCCGGGGAGGAGATAAATAAAGTCTGCCAGTATGGTTCTGCAGCTCTCAGTGTGCATGCGCAGTGTGACTTGGACGCATGCGCAGACTGGAAACGTTTGACGCTTGCGTTCAGCATTGAAACTACGCGCACCTCTGAATAGGGCTCACAGTGCGCGAACCAGTCACTGTGATTGGGAAGCGTTCGCAGTCTGTACACAGACGCTCCGCAAGCATGAGTGACAGTACATGCCATTTGTAGGTGGTGGCAGGGGGTGGTCGATGGTAACGGGGGTGTGGTGGTGCGAACGCAGGCGTTTCTGTGTGTCTGAACGCCATTTCAGGGGCATGCATAATTAAGACACATCGTCAGCGTACACGTCACATGGCTGAATTACACACAGCAGCACTCGCAGTGCTTGCGTTAGGGTACGGTCAGCCACAAGTGGAGCGTATGGGTCCGATGTCAGCCGACGTTACCGATTGTTTAAGACACTTCCTGGAGATAACGTATGTTACTAAGGGAAAGTGGGCGTCTTGTATAAGGCTGGTGGGCGTCTAATTTCATAAAGCGATCGCACGGCAAAACATAGTGGACGTGCTAATGTCTTACTAGCGATCGCGGGTTTTGCATACTTTGGCTGCTGATGGCTGCATGCGAACACATCCTTGCGACCAGGTCTGAATCGGACCCACAGTGCAGAACCTCTGGTGCACCCCTCCCAATGAATGACGTTTAAATAGCATCATTTGGCCAATAAAGACATGTCAGCTTTCAGGTGACTTTCTCTAAGCAACTGAGTGATGGGCTAAATTAATGTTTCCTAAACTGGGTGCCATGGGGCACTTACAGGTTGCGAGTTGCCATGGGTTGGTGATCCAGGACCAAATAAAATTATATATGGTCAATGTGATAGGCAAAATCAGAGCTGGCGGGTGCCAATCATAAAATCTGTGGAGAAAGAGATGCACAGTCCTGTCTACCACCACATAAGTGATCCTAAGGATGACAGGGAACCACAATGTATTTCACTTAGTCATTTTTGCTGTATTTCTCAATAAAATCTTTTGGTTTAGGGGTGCCGTGAAAGCAATGCTGATACTCTACACTCCATGACTGAAGAAAGTTTGGAAACCACTAGGTTAAATGATGTGGGAGAGTTATGGTGAGGTGTAAATGATATAGGACAGGTATGTGGAGGTGTAATTGATATAGGACAGGTATGTGGAGGTGTAAATGATGTGGGAGAGTTATGGTGAGGTGTAAATGATATAGGACAGGTATGTGGAGGTGTAAATGATGTGGGAGAGTTATGGTGAGGTGTAAATGATATAGGACAGGTATGTGGAGGTGTAAATGATATAGGACAGGTATGGTGAGGTGTAAATGATGTAAGACAGGTATGTGGAGGTGTAAATGATGTAGGACAGGTATGTGGAGGTGTAAATGATGTAGGACAGGTATGTGGAGGTGTAAATGATGTAGGACAGGTATGTGGAGGTGTAAATTATGTGGAACAGGTATGTGGAGGTGTAAATGATATAGGACAGGTATGTGGAGGTGTAAATGATATAGGACAGGTATGTGGAGGTGTAATTGATATAGGACAGGTATGTGGAGGTGTAAATGATGTGGGAGAGTTATGGTGAGGTGTAAATGATATAGGACAGGTATGTGGAGGTGTAATTGATATAGGACAGGTATGTGGAGGTGTAAATGATGTGGGAGAGTTATGGTGAGGTGTAAATGATATAGGACAGGTATGTGGAGGTGTAAATGATGTGGGAGAGTTATGGTGAGGTGTAAATGATATAGGACAGGTATGTGAAGGTGTAAATGATGTAAGACAGGTATGTGGAGGTGTAAATTATGTAGGACAGGTATGTGGAGGTGTAAATGATGTAGGACAGGTATGTGGAGGTGTAAATGATGTAGGACAGGTATGTGGAGGTGTAAATGATGTAGGACAGGTATGTGGAGGTGTAAATTATGTGGAACAGGTATGTGGAGGTGTAAATGATATAGGACAGGTATGTGGAGGTGTAAATGATATAGGACAGGTATGTGGAGGTGTAATTGATATAGGACAGGTATGTGGAGGTGTAAATGATGTGGGAGAGTTATGGTGAGGTGTAAATGATATAGGACAGGTATGTGGAGGTGTAATTGATATAGGACAGGTATGTGGAGGTGTAAATGATGTGGGAGAGTTATGGTGAGGTGTAAATGATATAGGACAGGTATGTGGAGGTGTAAATGATGTGGGAGAGTTATGGTGAGGTGTAAATGATATAGGACAGGTATGTGGAGGTGTAAATGATGTGAGAAAGGTATGTGGAGGTGTAAATTATGTGGGACAGGTATGGTGAGGTGTAAATGTTGTTGGACAGGTATGTGGAGGTGTAAATGATGTGGGACATATGTGTGGAGGTGTAAATGATGTGGGACAGGTATGTGGAGGTGTAAATTATGTGGGGCAGGTATGTGTATGTATAAATAATGTGGGACAGGTATGTGGAGGTGTAAATCATGGGGGACAGATATGTGGAGGTGTAAATAGTGTGGGACAGGTATGTGGAAGTGTAAATGGTGTGGGACAGGTATATGGAGATGTAAATGATGTGGGACAGGTATGTGGAGGTGTAAATGATGTGGGACAGGTATGAGGAGGTGTAAATGATGTGGGACAGGTATGTGAAGGTGTAAATGATTTAGGACAGGTATGTGGAGGTGTAAATGATGTGGGACAAGTATGTGGAGGTGTAAATGATGCGGGACAAGTATGTTGAGGTGTAAATGATGCGGGACAGGTATGTTGAGGTGTAAATGATGTAGGACAGGTATGTGGAGGTGTAAATGATGTGGGACAGGTATGTGAAAGTGTAAATGATTTAGGACAGGTATGTGGAGGTGTAAATGATGTGGGACAAGTATGTGGAGGTGTAAATGATGCGGGACAAGTATGTTGAGGTGTAAATGATGCGGGACAGGTATGTTGAGGTGTAAATGATGTAGGACAGGTATGTGGAGGTGTAAATGATGTGGGACAGGTATGTGAAAGTGTAAATGATTTAGGACAGGTATGTGGAGGTGTAAATGATGCGGGACAAGTATGTGGAGGTGTAAATGATGCGGGACAGGTATGTTGAGGTATTGTATTGACAGGAGAGGGTTTTACAACTTTCAGATAAAAAGTAAAAGTGTTTATTCCAACATTGTACAGACTTACAGTATGTGAAAACACAGACATTTTTCTGCGTCCCAAAATGCTGGAAAGACTTTTGTTTTCTTGCTATCATTATTCAAACAGCTTTCTATATGATCCTTTTGTCTCTCAGTTATCCCTTTTTTGGGGGGTTCAGGATGGCTTTCCCACTTTTGAATGCACACATTCACAAGTCACATTTTGTAGAAAAGTTGCGCTCCCACACTGCGAATACCGCGAATTGGCATTTCTAATTGGAACTCGCATTTCTCTCGGGTGCGATATATGCAAGTTTCATGAAACAGACTCACTTTTGCAAATTCGCACCTTATACGATTGACCCCATAGACCAGGCCTGGCCAACCTGTGGCTCTCCAGCTGTTGTGAAACTACAAGTTCAGCATGCCGTTCCCCAGGTTTGCTATTAGGGAATGCAAAAACTGTGGCAGGGCATGCTGGGACTTGTAGTTTCACAACAGTTGGAGAGCCACTGGTTGGCCAGGTCTGCCATAGACTTGTATTTCCAGTCACCGCCTGGGCTATCGCTCTCCAAGGTGCTGAAAGCCAATCGTCCCCTGTATTACTTCAGATGAACTAAGAGAATAGTTTTATAGGGGAGGCTCCACTGTCAGTGGTGGCCACCTGTTGTTTCCGCATATTTTAGCTACCGGGCCATTCATCATCAGGGATCTGAAAAGGACCCCCTGATATTCAGCAAACTCTGAAAACTGAACGTTTTCGGAGTTTGCTTCCGAGAACAAGCGCCATCTTGGCTCTTGTTCTCGGATCCTCGCTCCTTCCTATGGGAAGGAGTTCCGGGGATGCAAAGAGGAATCCGAGCGGATCCCTCTGCCACCTCACTACCTCCCTGGTGGCTGTGCGCATGCGTGACCTTAGGTGACGCATGTGTAGCCGGGACGACGGGGAAGAGGTAAGTAACGCAGCTTCTTCTGTAGCTGTCATACTAACTGAGGGGACAGCTGCTTTTTGGAGCAGCTGTCCCCGCAGCGGAACAATGATGAATTGCTCCGGTGTAATCTAACCCCCGCTGCAAGTTCAATACTTCATCATCGGAGGCCATACGTACTTGCTACGTCATCCTCTTAGAGTTGGGGGGAGAGCAGGGGCATTTCTAGAGAGGAGGGGGCCGTGTGCAGTCTCCGACACAGGCCCCCTCCTCTCCGCCTGGCAGCGCACTGAGCTGTGCGCGGCCAGCGCCAGACTTATAGACTCTTGGCACTACAGTGTGCCCAGAGTCTATAATGTATGCACAGGTCACCAGGAAAATGGCCACGGCGGCCATTTTCCCTGTACTGCGCATGTGCAAACGTCGACGTGGGACTCCAGAGAGGTAAGTATTATTATGGGTGCAGGGTGTGCGGTGCGGGGCCACCCTGGACCCAGAGGCCCGTGTTCCCCGCACACCCTGCACCCATTTTAGATACGCTACTGGGGGAGAGAGAGGAAAAGAGAGAGAGAGAAGGGAAAAGAGAGAGAGAGAGAGAGAGGATAGAGAGAGAAAGGTGGTGAGAAAGAGAGAGACTGTGAGAGAAGGAAGGAAAGAAAGAGAGAGAAGGTTTCAGCTATTTAACTTCTCAGCACCAAATTAAGAGAACTCCAATTAATTCATGTAAACCCCTATAGAACATAGAACATGTTTTCTTCAGCTAATATGGCATAATAATAGGTCACATTGTTGTTTGCAGAATGCAGAATGGAAGCAGCACTATGCATGCCCTACAATACAAATAAGAGCTTATGGAGGTTTTGTTGATGGGGTTAGTAATGTCGGAAGGCCTCATAATAAAAGTGACATTTCAGTTGTTTTAATTTTATTATCTATACTGACTGATTTCGTTTTATGTTTAATATTCGGTTGTATCATGTACATCTGCCAAGCACTATTTAGTTGTTTCTCACTTTTTATTTTCGATCAATAAAGCAGGAAGCAATTGGCTGCCATTGTAGGAACGGTCGGCAGGTGGCGCTGCTAGCAAGCTCCCAGACAGGCTGAGGACGGAAATAATGCATTTGGCAATCAGGAGCTATAGACCTTATACTCAGATAGATCTTGTCTTTTCCCTAGACACCTCCATGCTTTGCCAGCAGTCCTGCACAGCAAAAGAAATCTCTGCAGATAGAATTTTCCAGCAATGTGTGATATGAATTATGATAGCATGCATCCTCTAATCTGCAGTTTGGGAATGATTGTCTTTCATTTGCTAACAAGCTTAATCACCCCCCTCCCCTTCCCCCCAATGTGATTCAGCAATGTGGAAATGTAAATAATTGATGCAATCTTTTCGGTGGACACAGCACAAAGAGTGTGATTAGTTGCAGTGTCATTCCCCTTGCAGCGCTGTTTGTACAGTATGGCTCTGCTGCTGACCTCTCAGTGACCAAGAGCCTGTGTTCTGAAGGATATGCGTACACTATGGCATTTACCCCATATTAGGCGTCAGCCCTGGATGTACGTATACAGAGTGACAATGGGGGGGTATCTGAGAGTCCCCTACTCTGCATGAGGACACGACGGCTCTTATAACCGAGGGGAGATGCACTAAGCTCTGAAAAGTGATAATCTGGAGAGTGATAAACCACCAGCCAATCAGCTCCCAACTGTCATGTTACAGGCTGTGTTTCATAAATGACAGTTGGGAGCTGATTGGCTGGTGGTTTATCACTCTCCAAGTTATAACTTTTCAGAGCTCAGTACATCTGGCCCACACTCTCTCCGTTCTCTACACACTTTGCTACCTATACATAGCTCTCTCCTCTCTCTTCACTTATCTATCTATAGTCTCCATCTCTATATACATACACGTATTTATCTATATATCTCTATGCATAAACACATCTATCTATAAATCTCTATATATACACATTTCTATCTACATCACTCACCATATATCTATCTTTACAACTCTCTCTCATATATATATACACATCTATCTATACATCTCTATATATACACATTTATATCTATACATCACTCACCATATATCTATCTATACATCTCTCTATATATACACATCTATCTATTCATCTCTTCATATACACATATCTATCTATACATCTCTCTCCATATATACACATATCTATCTATACATCTCTCTCTAGAAATATATATACAATATCAATCTATGCATCACTCACCATATATCTATCTATACATCTCTCTATATACTCTATACACATATCTATCTATACATCTCTCTATATATACACAACATTTTTCTATACATCACTCACCATATATCTATCTATACATACAAATATATATATGTATATATATACACATATCTATCTATAAACCTCTATATACACATATTTATCTATACATCTCTATATATACAATATCTATCTATACATCACTCACCATATATCTATCTATACATCTCTATATATACACATATCTATACATCTCTATAAACAATATCTACACATCACTCACCATATATATGTCTATACATCTCCATATATACACATATATAGCTATACATCTCTCTATATATACAATATCTATACATCACTCAGCATATATCTATCTATACATCTATGTATATATACACATATCTATCTATACATCTCTCTCTATAAACACATATCTAACTATACACCTCTCCCTATATAGACATATATATCTATACTTCTCTTTATATAAACACATATCGATCTATACACCTCTCTCTATATACACATATCAATCTATACATCTCTATATACACATATCTATCTATACATCACTATAACACATATCTATCTATACATCACTCACCGTATATCTATACATATTTATATACACACACATATCTATCTATGCATCTCTCTATCTATACACACACACACACACATATCTATCTATACATCTCTATATACACATATTTATCTATACATCACTCACCATAGATCTATCTATACATCTCTCTATATATACACATATCTATCTATACATCTCTCTCTATATATACAATATCTATCTATACATCTCTATATACACATATCTATGTATACATCACTCACCATATATCTATCTATACATCTCTCTCTATATACACATATCTATCAATACATCTCTCTCCATATATACAATATCTATCTATACATCACTCACCATATATCTATCTATACATCTCTATATACACACACATATCTATATATACATATCTCTATACATACACACATATCTATCTATACATCTGTCTATATATACACACACATATCTATACATCTCTCTATATGCATATCTATCTATACATCTCTATATACACACATATCTATCTATACATCTCTCTATATGCTTATATCTATCTATACATCTCTCTATCTATACATCTCTATATACACATATCTATATATACATCTCTCTATATATACACACATATCTATCTATACATCTCTATATATACATATATACCTATACATCACTCACCATATATCTATCTATACATCTCTCTCTGTATATATATATATACACACATATCTATCTATACATCTCTATATACAATATGTATACATCACTCTATGTATACAATATCTATCTATACATCACTCACCATATATCTACCTATACATCTCTATATATACACATATCTATCTATACATCTCTCTCTATATACAATATCTATACATCACTCACCATATATCTATCTATACATCTCTATATATACACATATATAGCTATACATCTCTATATATACAATATCTATTTATAGATCGCTCACCATTTATATAAATATATACATCTCTTTATATATACACATATCTATATATCTCTCTCATACACATATCTATCTATTCATCTCTCTATATAAACACATATCTATCTATACACCTCTCTCTATATACACATATCGATCTATACATCTCTATATACACAAATCTATCTATACATCACTCACCATTTATCTATATATACACATATCTATCTATACATCTCTATATATACAATATATATCTATACATCACTCTATATATACAATATCTATCTATACATCACTCACCATATATCTATCTATACATCTCTCTATATATACACACACATCTATCTATACATCTCTCTATATGCATATCTATCTATACATCTCTATATACACAAATCTATCTATACATCACTCACCATATATCTATATATACACATATCTATCTATACATCTCTATATATACAATATATATCTATACATCACTCTATATATACAATATCTATCTATACATCACTCACCATATATCTATCTATACATCTCTCTATATATACACACACATCTATCTATACATCTCTCTATATGCATATCTATCTATACATCTCTCTATATATACACACACATATCTATCTATCTATACATCTCTATACGCATATATCTATCTATACATCTCTTTACATATACACTTATCTATCTATACATCTCTATATATACACATCTATCTATACATCTCTCTATATATACACATATCTATATAATATCTATCTGTGCATCACTCATCATATATCTATCTATACATCTCTATATATACAATATCTATCTATACATCGCTCACCATATATCTATCTATACATCTCTATATAATGTATACACATATCTATCTATACATCTCTCTATATATACACAATATCTGTTTATACATCACTCACCATATATCTATCTATACATCTCTATATATACACATATCTATCTATACATCTATATATGCAATATCTATACATAACTCACCATATATCTATTATACATCTCTATATATGCACATATATAGCTATACATATCTATATATACACATATCTATCTAAACATCTCTCTATATAAACACATCTATCTATACACCTCTCTCGATATACACATATAGCGTTCCCGCTAGGCTGTCTTAGCGGGGCGTGGCGCCCTGCCCTCCATCAGGAGGGCAAAAAGCTCCCTGCCCTCACAGCCTGTGGGTGCCGTCTTCACCCGCGTGAATGTGCGTTGACCCGGTCGCCGCCGGTGAATAGACGCTGGGCGCATGTGCCCGGCATATATTCTCCCTGTCAGCAGCGCTTGGGGGCTGCCCGGCGTATCCGTAAGTGCCGGGCACGCCCCCAAGAGCGACGAAAAAGGGTGACGCGTCTTATAGACATGCCCCCTTTTCCATAGCCATGCCCCCTTTTCGGGGGCGCGCGCCTATGGCATGTGCTGAAGTGCCTTCTCTAGCTCCGGCGCCCTACCTGCCGCTGGAGCTAGAGTGAACACTACACATATCTATCTATACATCTCTTTTATATATTGTTTTTCAGTTATAACACTTACTACATGAAAAGCACTGTTTATTCATTTCTATATGTCAACAACACAGGAAAGGAGGGCATCAATAACAAACAAGATGCATTGTGGGCATGATAATTTGCATATATGCAAATTACCTTGCGAATAGAGCTTTGTGATTGATGTGGTGCTAGCGCTCTTTTCCTGCACAGTTTACATATTGGAATTAGTGAGTGTTGATTGATATGTGTTAGGTATTGTGGGGGAAGAGATGTTTCTGATATAAAGGGACATATAAGAAGGCTAATACATACTAGCAATCAATGGGGAACATTGACAAAGGCAGAGGTGACAGGAGGAGACCAGAGATTCTTGCTGCAGCTGTCTGTGGGACACTGCTATGAGCAGAGAAGACAGGACATCATGTGCTAGTGATGTCAGGCTGAAACAGCACCACTCCTCGGCCGGCGCTCCTGGCAAGGGCCATCCAGGCCAATACTATATACACAGATCTATCTTTACATCTCGATATACACATATCTATATATATATATATACATTGCTATATATACACATATCTATACATCACTCACCATATATCTGTATATACACATACCTATCTATATATACCCATATCTATCTGTATATATACATCTCTCTCCATATACATGTATCTAGCTATATACACATATCTATACATCACTCACCATATATCTCTATATATACACATCTATCTATACATCACTCACCATATATATATACAATATCTCTCTATATATACACAGATCTATATATACACATATACATCTCTATATAAACACGTATCTATCTATATAGACACGTATCTCTCTATATATACACAGATCTATCTATACATCTTTCTCTAGATATATACACATATCTATCTATACATCTCTCTATACACATACAGTCAGGTGCATAAATATTGGGACATTGACAGAATTTTCATATTTTGGCCTCTATTCACCACCACAATGGCTTTGAAATGAAATAAACAAGATGTGCTTTAACTGCAGACTTTCAGATTTAATTTGAGGGTAATTACATCCAAATCAGGTGAACGGTGTAGGAATTACAATGGTTTCTATATGTGCCTCCCATAAGTGGCCAAAAGTAATGGGACTATCAACTCAAAAGCTATTTCATGGACAGTTGTGGGCTATTCCCTTATTATTTCATTATCAATTAAGCAGGTAAAAGGTCTGGAGTTGATTCTAGGTGTGACATTTGCATTTGGAATTAGTTGCTGTCGACTCTCAATATGAGATCCAAAGAGCTGTCACTATCAGTGAAGCAAGCCATCATTAGGCTGAAAAATCAAAACAAACCTATCAGAGAGATAGCAAAAACATTAGGTGTGGCCAAATCAACTGTTTGGAACATTCTTAGAAAGAATGAATGCATCGGAGAGCTCAGCAACACCAAAAGACCCGAAAGACCACGGAAAACAACTGTGGTGGATGACAGAAGAATTATTTCCCTGGTGAAGAAAAACCCCTTCACAACAGTTGGCCAAATCAAGAACACTCTCCAGGAGGTAGGTGTATATGTGTCAAAGTCAACAATCAAGAGAAGACTTCACAAGAGTGAATATAGAGGGTTCACCATAAGATGTAAACCATTGGTGAGGAAGACCAGATTAGAGTTTGCCAAACAACATCTAAAAAAGCCATTACAGTTCTGGAACAACATCCTATGGACAGATGAGACAAAGATCAACTTGTACCAGAGTGATGGGAAGAGAAGAGAAGGAAAGGAACTGCTCATGATCCAAAACATACCACCTCATCAGTGAAGCATGGTGGTGGTAGTGTCATGGCGTGGGCATGTATGGTTGCCAATGGAACTGGTTCCCTTGTATTTATTGATGATGTGACTGCTGACAAAAGCAGCAGAATGAATTCTGAAGTGTTTTGGGCAATATTATATGCTCATATTCAGTCAAATGCTTCAGAAGTCATGGACGGCGCTTCACAGTGCAGATGGACAATGATCCGAAGCATACTGCAAAAGCAACCAAAGAGTTTTTTAAGGCTAAAAAGTGGAATATTATACAATGGCCAAGTCAATCCCCTGACCTGAATCCGATTGAGCATGCATTTCACTTGATGAAGACAAAACTGAAGGGAAAATGCTCCAAGAACAAGCAGGAACTGAAGACATTTGCAGTAGAGGCCTGGCAGAGCATCACCAGGGATGAAACCCAGCGTCTGGTGATGTCTATGCGTTCCAGACTTCAGGCTGTAATTGCCTGCAAAGGATTTGCAACAAAGTATTAAAAAGTGAAAGTTTGATTTAGGATTGTTTAGTTTGTCCCATTACTTTTGGCCCCTTAAAAAGTGGGAGGCACATATAGAAACCGTTGTAATTCCTACACCGTTCACCTGATTTGGATGTAATTACCCTCAAATTAAATCTGAAAGTCTGCAGTTAAAGCACATCTTGTTTATTTCATTTCAAAGCCATTGTGGTGGTGAATATATAGACATATATCTTTCTATACATCTCTCTATATATACACATATCTATCTATACATCTCTACATATCTCTATATATATATATATATTTATACACATATCTATCTATACATCTCTCTCTATACAGTGCATCCGGAAAGTATTCACAGCGCTTCACTTTTTCCACATTTTGTTATGTTAATGCCTCATTCCAAAATGGAATAAATTCATTTTTTGTCCTCAAAATTCTACACACAATACCAGTGGCGTAACTAGGGTATTTGGAGCCCAGGGCAGATTTGAAAATGGAGCTCCCCCCTCCCTACGTGCCCGCACCGCTGCGAAAAATGGGCGTGGCCACTGAAAATTGGGGCATGTCAACACACCCCTTTCTTGTCACTGGGAACATTTCTTTCCATTTGCACCTTAATGCAGTGCCCCTTATACAGTCCCCCCCTATGCAGTGCCCCTAGTAGTGGTCCCCCTTATGCAGGCCCCGATTAGTTCCCCTTATAAAGGCCCCCAGTAGTGGTCCCCCATATGCAGTGCCCCTTACACAGTGCCCCCTGTAGTGGTCCCCCTTATGCAGCCCCCCATTAGTTCCCTTTATACAGTGCCCCCAGTAGTGATCCCTCATATGCAGGCCCCCAGTAGTGATCCCCCATATACAGTGCCCCTTATACAGTGCCCCCAGTAGTTGTACCCCTTATGCAGTGCCCCCTGTAGTGGTTCTCCCTTTTCAGTGCCCCCTGTAGTGGACCCCCCAGTAGTGAGTCCCTTATATAGTGCCCTCAGTAGTGACCCCAGTAGTAGTCCCTTCTATACAGTGCCCTTTATATAGTTCCCCCAGTAGGAGTCCCCCTTGATGCAGTGCCCCCTGTAGCAGTCCCCAGTAGTGGTCCCCCACAATGCAGTGCCCACAGTAGTATCCCCCCCCAGTGGTAGTCCCCAGTAGTGGTTCCCCATGATGCAGTGCCCACCATAGTATCTCTCCCCCAGTGGTAGTCCCCAGTAGTGGTCCCCCATGATGCAGTGCCCACAGTAGTATCCCCCCCAGTAGTGGTCCCCCCTGAGGCAGTGCCCTCAGTAGTATCCCCCCCAGTAGTATCCCCCCAGTAGTGGTCCCCCCGAGGCAGTGCCCCAGTAGAATCCCCCCCAGTAGTTGCCCCAGTAGTGGTCCCCCCCGTAGCAGTGCCCCCAGTAGTATCCCCCACCCAGTAGTAGTCCCCAGTAGTGGTACCCCCCCACCTGAAGCAGTGCCCACAGTAGTATCCCCCCTAGTAGTGCCCCCAGTAGTAGTTCCCTTCTTTGTAATAGAGCATGCCCCCCCCCAAAATACACACTAAAATGAAACAAAAGAAAAATACTTACCTGTAGTGGGCGCGCAGCAGTCAATGAGAGTCTATCTGACTCTCATTGGCTGCTGATTCACACACACATCACCGCCAGTCCTGGCGGCGATATGTGTTAGCACAGCTTGAGCCTGCCTGACACCCTCCTCCTGGCGCTATTGGGCAAGCGCTCAGGAGGAGGGAAGGGGCTCAGCTGTGGAGCACAGGACCGGCGCTGGTCCTGTGTAAATGTGTAGCGCTGACCGCACTCACTGCGGTCGGCGCTACACTGGCTAACTAGGGCGGGCCGGTACCATGGCCGGCGGCGCCCCCCCACGATGCCGGTCCCACGGCGCCCAGGGCAGGCACCCCACTCGCCCTGCCCTAGTTACACCACTGCACAATACCCCTATAGTGTGATAATGTGTAAAAAGCTTTTTTGAGATTATTGCAAATTTAATTAAAAAAAAACAACTAAGAAATCACATGTACATAAGTATTCATAGCCTTAGCCATGAAGCTCAAAATTTAGCTCAGGTGCATCCTGTTTCCACTGATCATCCTTGAGATGTTCCTACAGCTTAATTGGAGTCTACCTGTGGTAAATTCAGTTGTTTGGACATGATTTTGAAAGGCATACACCTGTCTATATAAGGTCCCACACTTGAGAGTGCGTCAGAGCACAAACCAAGCATGAAGTCCAAGGAATTGTCTGTAGACCTCCGAGAGAGGATTGTCTCGAGGCACAAATCTGGGGAAGGGTACAGAAATATATCTGCTGCTTTGAAGGTTCCAATGAGCACTGTGGCCTCCATCATCCGTAAATGGAAGAAGTTCGGAACCACCAGGACTTTTCCTAGAGTTGGCCGGCCGTCTAAACTGAGCGATAGTGGGAGAAGGGCCCTAATCAGGGAGGTGACCAAGAACCCGATGGTCACTCTGTCAGAGCTACAGCATTCCTCTGTGGAGAGAGGAGAACCTTCCAGAAGGACAACCATCTCTGCAGCAATCCACCAATCAGGCCTGTATGGTAAAGTGGCCAGATGGAAGCCACTCCTTAGTAGAAAGCACATGGCAGCCCGCCGGGAGTTTGCCAAAATGCACCTGAAGGACTCTCAGACCATGACAAACAAAAGATTGAACTCTTTGGCGTCAATGCCAGGCGTTATGTTTGGAAGAAACCAGGTACCGCTCATCACCAGGCCAATACCATCCCTAAAGTGAAGCATGGTGGTGGCAGCATCATGCTGTGGGGATGTTTTTCAGCGGCAGGAACTGGGAGACTAGTCAGGATAGAGGGAAAGATGAATGCAGCAATGTACAGAGACATCCTGGATGAAAACCTGCTCCAGAGTGCTCTTGACTGGGGCGACGGTTCATCTTTCAGCAGGACAACGGCCATAAGCACACAGCCAAGATATCAAAGGAGTGGCTTCAGGACAACTCTGTGAATGTTCTTGAGTGACCCAGCCAGAGCCCAGACTTGAATCCGATTGAACATCTCTGGAGAGATCTGAAAATGGCTGTGCACCGACGCTTCCCATCCAACCTGATGGAGCTTGATAGGTGTTGCAAAGAGGAATGGGTGAAGCCGCCCAAAGATAGGTGTGCCAAGCTTGTGGCATCATATTCAAAAAGACTTGAGGCTGTAATTGCTGCCAAAGGTGCATCATAAAAGTATTGAGCAAAGGCTGTGAATACTTATGTACATGTGATTTCTTAGTTTTTTTTTTTTTTTAATTACATTTGCAAAAATCTAAAAAAAATTTTTTACACATTGTCATTATGGGGTATTGTGTGTAGAATTTTGATGACAAAAAAAGAATTTATTCAATTTTGGAATAAGGCTGTAACATAACAAAATGTGGAAAAAGTGAAGCGCTGTGAATACTTTCCGGATGCACTGTATACACATATATATCTATACATCTCTCTATATAGACACATATCTGTCAATACATCTCTATGTATACATATCTATCTATAATCTCTATATATACACATATCTATCTATACATCTCTATATATAGACAAATATCTATCTATACATCTCTACATAAACACATATCTATCTATACATCTCTATATAGACACATATCTATACATCTCTATATAGACACATATCTATCTATACATCTCTCTATATAGACACATATCTGTCTTTACATCTCTCTATAGACACATATCTATCTATAAATCTATATATATACACACACACACACACACACATATCTATATATACATCTCTCTATATATACACATGTCTAGCTCTCTCTATATACACATAACTATCTATACATCTTTCTCTCTCTCTCTCTCTCTCTCTATATATATATATATATACACACACAGATCTATCTATACATCTATATATGCTCTATATATACTCTCTATAGAAAAATATCTATCTATACATCTCTCTCTATAGACACATATCTATCTATACATCTCTATATAAAGACATATACATGCATCTCTCTCTGTATAGACACATATATATCTATACATCTCTCTCTCTATATACACACATGTCTATCTATACATCTCTCTATATAGACACATATCTATCTATACATCTCTCTCTATATATACACATATCTATCCATAATCTATACATATATCTATCTATATATCTCTCTATATAGACACATATCTATGTATACATCTCTCTATATACATATATCTATCTATACATCTCTCTATATATACACAGATCTATCTATACATCTCTCTATATACACACATATCTATGTATACATCTCTCTATATACACATATCTATCTATATATCTTTATTTAATAACACATCTATCTATACATATCTCTATATATACACATATTTATCTATACATCTCTCTATATACACATATCTATCTATACATCTCTCTATATATACACATATCTATCTATATATCTCTCTATATATACACATATCTATCTATACATCTCTCTATATATACACATATCTATCTATATATCTCTCTATATATACACATATCTATCTATATATCTCTATATATACACAGATCTATCTATATATCTCTCTATATATACACAGATCTATCTATACATCTTTCTATATATACACATATTTATCTATACATCTCTCTATATATACACATATCTATCTATACATCTTTCTATATATACACATATCTATCTATACATCTCTCTATATATACACATATCTATCTATACATCACTATATACACATATCTATCTATACATCTCTCTATATATACAAATATTTATCTATACATCTCTCTCTATATACACATATCTATCTATACATCTCTCTATATATACACATATCTATCTATATATCTCTCTATATATACACATATCTATCTATATATCTCTATACACAGATCTATCTATATATCTCTATATATATATACACAGATCTATCTATACATCTCTCTATATGTACACATATCTATCTATACATCTCTCTATATATACACATATCTATCTATATATCTCTCTATATATACACATATCTATCTATACATCTCTCTATATATACACAGATCTATCTATACATCTTTCTATATATACACATATTTATCTATACATCTGTCTCTCTCTCTCTCTTTATATATATATATATTTATACACATATCTATCGCTCTATGCATCTATTTCATCTCTATTTAGAAAATATATGAATCTCTCTCTTCATGTATATATTTAGATATCTATACATATTTCTATAATCTATACATACTGTATACACACACGTATATAAAGATATATATTCATATCTCTCTCTCTGTCTCTCTCTCTCTCTTTCTCTATAATGTATTTTAGAGATATCTATTTATTTCAAATGGCAAATCTCATCAGTAAGCAGTGCATTCTGAACCTAAATATCAAATTAAAAGGTATGCGATTTATCCATAATATAGGATTTAAATATGTGCACAGACCCTCTGCTCAGTGTATACTGCTGTGACTGCCTATATAATCCATGTATATCACCACCAAAAATATGCTATTTTTCTCAGAGCTACATGGCACCTACAGTTTATGCACACAGACCTCCATAGTAATAGATAAAGTTGTATATCATATTTAATAATTGTTCCTTTCTAAATAAATACAGATATTTTATGTAGGATACCTAGTGATGAGGAGTCTCCCCGGCACTATGCTACAGTACTGTGTTCCCCATCCCTTGGTACATTGCAGTGCAGCGCTCCTCGCAGTGACTGCAGACAATGATCATATATTGCAGTGCAGCGCTCCTGGCAGTGACTGAAGACAACGATCACACATTGCAGTGCAGCGGTCCTGGCAGTGACTGCAGACAATGATCATAGATTACAGTGCAGCCCTCCTCGCAGTGACTGCAGACAATGTTCATATATTGCAGTGCAGCACTCCTGGCAGTGACTGCAGACAATGATCATATATTGCAGTGCAGCGCTCCTGCAGTGCAGCGCTCCTGGCAGTGACTGCAGACAATGATCATACATTGCAGTGCAGCGCTCCTAGCAGTGACTGCAGACAATGATCATATATTGCAGTGCAGCACTCCTGGCAGTGACTGCAGACAACAATCATACATTGCAGTGCAGAGCTCCTCACAGTGACTGCAGACAATGATCATATATTGCAGTGCAGCGCTCCTCGCAGTGACTGCAGACAATGACCATATATTGCAGTGCAGCGCTCCTGGCAGTGACTGCGGACAATGATCATATATTGCAGTGCAGCGCTCCTGGCAGTGGCTGCAGACAATGACCATATATTGCAGTGCAGCGCTCCTGGCAGTGACTGCAGACTGTGATCATACATTGCAGTGCAGCCCTCCTTACAGTGACTGCAGATGATGATCATATATTGCAGTGCAGCGCTCCTCGCAGTGACTGCAGAGAATGATCATATATTGCAGTGCAGCGCTCCTCACAGTGACTGCAGACAATGATCATACATTGCAGTGCAGCCCTCCTCACAGTTACTGCAGACGATGATCATATATTGCAGTGCAGCGCTCCTCGCAGTGACTGCAGAGAATGATCATATATTGCAGTGCAGCACTCCTGGCATCGACTGCAGACAATGATGATATATTGCAGTGCACCGCTCCTGGCAGTGACTGCAGACAATGATCATACATTGCAATGCAGCACTCCTCGCAGTGACTGCAGACAATGATCATACATTGCAGTGCAGCGCTCCCTGCAGTGACTGCAAACAATGACCATATATTGCAGTACATCGCTCCTGGCAGTGACTGCAGACAATGATCATACATTGCAGTGCAGCGCTCCTGGCAGTGACTGCAGACAATGATCATACATTGCAGTACAGCGCTCCTGGCAGTGACTGCAGACAATATTCATATATTGCAGTGCAGCGCTCCTGGCAGTGACTGAAGGCAATGATCATACATTGCAGTGCAGCGCTCCTGGCAGTGACTGCAAACAATGATCATATATTGCAGTGCAGCACTCCTGGCAGTGACTGCAGACAATGATCATACATTGCAGTGCGGTACTCCTTGCAGTGACCGCAGACAATGATCCTATATTGCAGTGCAGCGCTCCTAGCAGTGACTGCAGACAATGATCATGCATTGCAGTGCAGCGCTCCTGACAGTGACTGCAGACAGTGATCATACATTGCAGTGCAGCGCTCCTCGCAGTGACTGCAGACAATGATCATACATTGCAGTGCAGGGCTCCTTGCAGTGACTGCAGACAATGACCATATATTGCAGTGCAGCACTACTGGCAGTGACTGCAGACAATGATCATACATTGCAGTGCAGCCCTCCTCACAGTGACTGCAGATGATGATCATATATTGCAATGCAGCGCCCCTCGCAGTGACTGCAGAGAATGATCATATATTGCAGTGCAGCGCTCCTCACAGTGACTGCAGACAATGATCATATATTGCAGTGCAGCGCTTCTGGCAGTGACTGCAGACAATGATCATACATTGCAGTGCAGCGCTCCTCACAGTGACTGCAGACAATGATCATATATTGCAGTGCAGCGCTTCTGGCAATGACTGCAGACAATGATCATACATTGCAGTGTAGCGCTCCTCACACTGACTGCAGACAATTATCATACATTGCAGTGCAGTGCTCCTGGCAGTGACTGCAAACAATGATCATATATTGCTGTGCAGCGCTCCTGGCAGTGACTGCAAACAATGATTATATATTGCAGTGCAGCGCTCCTCCCAGTGACTGCAGACAATGATCATATATTGCAGAGCAGCGCTCCTGGCAGTGACTGCAGACAGTGATCATACATATCAGTGCAGCGCTCCTTGCAGTGACTGCAGACAATGATCATATATTGCAGTGCAGTGCTCCTGGCAGTGACTGCAGACAATGATCATACATTGCAGTGCAGTGCTCCTCGCAGTGACTGCAGACAATGATCATACATTGCAGTGCAGCGCTCCTCGCATTGACTGCAGACAATGATCATATATTGCAGTACAGTGCTCCTCGCAGTGACTGCAGAGAATGATCATACATTGCAGTGCAGCACTCCTCGCAGTGACTGCAGACAATTATCATACATTGCAGCGCTCCTCACAGTGACTGCAGACAATGATCATATATTGCAGTGCAGCGCTCCTCCCAGTGACTGCAGACAATGATCATACATTGCAGTGCAGCGCTCCTCGCAGTGACTGCAGACAATGATCATACATTGCAGTGTAGCGCTCCTGGCAGTGACTGAAGACAATGATCACACATTGCAGTGCAGCGCTCCTCGCAGTGACTGCAGACAATTATCATGCAATTGCAGTGCAGCGCTCCTCACAGTGACTGCAGACAATGATCATATATTGCAGTGCAGCGCTCCTCCCAGTGACTGCAGACAATGATCATACATTGCAGTGCAGCGCTCCTCGCAGTGACTGCAGACAATGATCATACATTGCAGTGCAGCGCTCCTCGCAGTGACTGCAGACAATGATCATATATTGCAGTGCAGTGCTCCTGGCAGTGACTGCAGACAACAATCATACATTGCAGTGCAGCGCTCCTAGCAGTGACTGAAGACAATGATCACACATTGCAGTGCAGCGCTCCTGGCAATGACTGCAGACAATGATCATACATTGCAGTGCGGTACTCCTTGCAGTGACCGCAGACAATGATCCTATATCCTATATTGCAGTGCAGCACTCCTGGCAGTGACTGCAGACAATGATCATACATTGCAGTGCAGCGTCCTGGCAGTGACTGCAGACAGTGATCATACATTGCAGTGCAGCGCTCCTTGCAGTGACTGCAGACAATGATCATATATTGCAGTGCAGCGCTCCTGGCAGTGACTGCAGACAATGATCATATATTGCAGTGCAGCGCTCCTCGCAGTGACTGCAGACAATGATCATATATTGCAGTGCAGCGCTCCTCACAGTGACTGCAGACAATGATAATACATTGCAGTACAGCGCTCCTGGCAGTGACTGCAGACAATGATCATATATTGCAGTGCAGCGCTCCTGGCAGTGACTGCAGACAATGATCATATATTGCAGTGCAGCGCTCCTCACAGTGACTGCAGACAATGATCATACATTGCAGTGCAGAGCTCCTGCCAGTGACTGCAGACAATGATCATACATTGCAGTGCAGTACTCCTCACAGTGACTGCAGACAATGATCATACATTGCAGTGCAGCGCTCCTCGCAGTGACTGCAGACAATGATCATATATTGCAGTTCAGCGCTCCTCGCAGTGACTGCAGACAATGATCATACATTGCAGTGCAGCCCTCCTCGCAGTGACTGCAAACAATGATCATACATTGCAGTGCAGTGCTCCTGGCAGTGACTGCAAACAGTGATCATATATTGCAGTGCAGCCCTCCTCACAGTGACTGCAGACAATGATTATATATTCCAGTGCAGCGCTCCCCGCAGTGACTGCAGACAATGACCATACATTGCAGTGCAGCACTCCTCGCAGTGACTGCAGACAATGATTATATATTCCAGTGCAGCGCTCCTGGCAGTGACTGCAGACGATGGTCATATATTGCAGTGCAGCGCTCCTGGCAGTGACTGGAGAGAATGATCATATATTGCAGTGCAGTGCTCCTGGCAGCGACTGCAGACAATGATCATATATTGCAGTGCAGCGCTCCTGGCAGTGACTGCAGACAATGATCATACATTGCAATGCAGCACTCCTCGCAGTGACTGCAGAAAATGATCATATATTGCAGTGCAGCGCTCCCCGCAGTGACTGCAGACAATGATCATAGATTGCAGTGCAGTGCTCCTCGCAGTGACTGCAGACAATGATTATATATTCCAGTGCATCGCTCCCCGCAGTGACTGAAGACAATGATCATACATTGCAGTGCAGCGCTTCTGGCAGTGGCTGCAGACAATGGTCATATATTGCAGTGCAGCGCTCCTCGCAGTGACTGCAGAGAATGATCATACATTGCAGTGCAGCGCTCCTCACAGTGACTGCAGACAATGATCATATATTGCAGTGCAGCGCTCCTCGCAGTGACTGCAGACAATGATCATATATTGCAGTTCAGCCCTCCTCGCAGTGACTGCAGACAATGATCATACATTGCAGTGCAGCGCTCCTCACAGTGACTGCAGACAATGATCATATATTGCAGTGCAGCGCTCCTCGCAGTGACTGCAGACAATGATCATACATTGCAGTGCAGCGCTCCTCACAGTGACTGCAGACAATGATCATATATTGCAGTGCATCGCTCCCCGCAGTGACTGAAGACAATGATCATACATTGCAGTGCAGCGCTCCTTGCAGTGACTGCAGATAATGATCATACATTGCATTGCAGTGCTCCTGGCAGTGACTGCAGACAGTGATCATACATTGCAGTGCAGCGCTCCTCACAGTGACTGCAGACAATGATCATATATTGCAGTGCAGTGCTCCTCGCAGTGACTGCAGACAATGATCATATATTGCAGTGCAGCCCTCCTCGCAGTGACTGCAGACAATGATCATTATACATTGCAGCGCAGCGCTCCTTGCAGTGACTGCAGACAATGATCATACATTGCAGTGTAGCGCTCCTCGCAGTGACTGCAGACATAAGCCCTCAGTGACCATGGCTGTGTGGGTGACATTATTACTGTGATTACCGAAAAGCAACAAATTATTTACTTTTTTTTCTTTCTGGCTTTCAGGACTCTCTGGATACCAGGTTTCCGGAGATCAGATCCCATACCTGTACATAAAATGGATACAAATAAACCAAAAGTAATATATTTTTCATGAAATACTGATCCCCTCCCCCCTCCCTCTACTAGAGAGGAAAAAAAAACGTGACGGGTGTATGTTACCCCCAGCAGACATGCATGATGAGGATAATGATTAACCCCTGCACTGCCGGAGAGCTCTGTGATGCAATGTCCTACATGTCACCTCTGGATCCCTGGCCTGTATAGGGCATGTGGCTCCTTAGTATTACAGGACATACACAGAGCCGGTGCAAGGTTTCTGGGTGCCCTAGGCGACATTTTGCCCACTGCCCCTGATTCCTCAAATTCATAAGATGCTGCACATTAGTGACCCAAATTTATAATATGCCAGACAGCAGTTTACCAGATTCATAATATGCTATATAGAAATGTCCCATCTAATATGCCACACCACAGAACACCTAAAATCACACTGTGCCTTATAACACTGCCCCAATACATAATATGCCATCATCTGTGAAACAAATTCATTATTTGCCACACAGCTGTATCCCCACTTCATAATTATGATACACATCAATGACTCTAATACATATTATGCCACACATTTCTGTCCCTAATAAATAATATGCCACACATTTGTGCCTCCACTACATAATCTGACACACATTTGTGCCCACAATACATATGCCACACAGCTGTGCACCAAATGTATTGAATGCCACAAAGCCATGAATTATGCCACACAATGCCCCAATAATTACTGTATGCCACACATGTGCCCCAAATTATTTATATGCCATACAGCTGTGACCCCAATATATTATGCCACACATGCGTGCCCCAGTACATATTTATGCCAAACATCTGTGCTCCAATATATGTCAGCACCCATTAATGCCCTTGCACACACACTGCCAGCACTTATTAACCCCCTCACACACTAACTCTTTTAGCACTCATTAACACACACACTCACCATGACAGGAATCATACACTCACATTAACACACACACATAGCCAGTGCTCATTAACCCCCCACACACTCATCCTGGCAGCACTCATTAAACCCCCCTCCCCCCACAAACACACACTCATTAACACACACACTCACCATGACAGGAATCATACACTGACTCCGCCAGCACTCATTAACACACACACTCACCATGACAGGAATCATACACTGACTCCGCCAGCACTCATTAACACACACACTCACCATGACAGGACTCATACACTCACTGCGCCAGCACTCATTAACACACACACATAGCCAGTGCTCATTAACCCCCCACACACTCATCCTGGCAGCACTCATTAAACCCCCCTCCCCCCACAAACACACACTCATTAACACACACACTCACCATGACAGGACTCATACACTCACTCCGCCAGCACTCATTAATACACACACATAGCCAGTGCTCATTAACCCCCCACACACTCATCCTGGCAGCACTCATTAAACCCCCCTCCCCCCACACACACACTCATTAACACACACACTCACCATGACAGGACTCATACACTCACTCCGCCAGCACTCATTAACACACACACTCACCATGACAGGAATCATACACTCACTCCGCCAGCACTCATTAACACACACACATAGCCAGTGCTCATTAACCCCCCACACACTCATCCTGGCAGCACTCATTAAACCCCCCTCCCCCCACAAACACACACTCATTAACACACACACTCACCATGACAGGACTCATACACTCACTCCGCCAGCACTCATTAACACACACACATAGCCAGTGCTCATTAACCCCCCACACACTCATCCTGGCAGCACTCATTAAACCCCCCTCCCCCCACACACACACTCATTAAGCCCCATACACACACCAACACTCTGCCAGCACTCATCAAACCCAAAAACACACTCACCCTGAGAGACAGGCTGGTGCCTGGAGGAAAAGAGATGAATGGAGAAGAGGGAAGAGACCACCAGCACTGCTGCTGTCTCTTCCACAATAACAAGTGAGAGTGCAGTTTTGGGAGCTGGGGGAGTTCCTGCGTCAGCTTTGGTCATCAGTAGTCCCAACTGGGACTGAAAGAGACAACATTCTTTTTTTTTTGTGGACTCAGCGGCGCCCTTTAGTGGCTGGCGCCCCTAGGCGGCCACCTAAAGCTGTCTAATGGTAGCAACGGCCCTGGACATCCAGTGGGCCTGATTCAGACCCGCTCACGAGCGCATAGCGCTCGCAAGCGGGTCGATGGTGGGCCATTGCGCACGTGCGGCGTGCGCACCGCACGTGTGCGAGCCCCGGAGCAAGCGAGAAATCACTCGCTCCAGGGCTCGCTACAAGACGGGGCGGCTGTCGATGTTGATCGACAGCTCGCCCCGTTTTGTAGGCGGGGAGGGGGGATGACTGCACAAACGGAGGCGTTCCTGCCATTTGTGGGCGGCCCTACTGACATCACTAGTGATGTCAGTAGTGGACTTCTTGCTTTATTAGCGCAGGAAGTCCACTCGGGCTTGCAAGACCTGAGACCCTACCACAGGGTCTCCTCGCAAGCCCGATGGTGGTCACCCACAGCTGTGCGAGCGGCCTGGAGACCGTTACAAAAAAAAAATAGGGACGCCCTGATTCAGAGCGAGCGCACGCAAATAGTGTGCGCCTCTAAATCAGGCCCAGTATCCAGCGTAGGGCATTAGTACCTACACACGTCAGACACAGACAGGGAGTTAACACTGCAAACACACTTGCCCAGGACCCTGACCTTTGTTCCCTGTGGCTCCTAACCTCACCTAATGATTCATATTCCTATAGTAGCAAAACCTCTAATCATCTACCTGCTAATGACAGATAATAAAGTACAACTTGGGCTAATTTCCTCCAACTGACTAATGCTGAGCTGATAAACACGGACCAGACTGTCGCCAACTGCACAATACACATAGCATACTGTGTGCGATATATATTTACTGATATAGGTGTATTGATGATTGAGATATAACATATATACACAAACACACATTATTCAAATGGATGTAGTTAAGTTTCCATTACACATCCCAATACAGCAACAAGCATAAGCTCTCAAACTGCTGTGTTGAGACCATGTAGTGCCACAAGCCCTGCCAGGTTCTATGGAACTACAAAGATCAGCATGCACTGCCAGTATCCATCTAATGTGCTATGAACTGATCCCCAATTGTGGAGCTAGCACCCAGCTGTTACATGAAATACCCAATATGTCATAAATGTACAAGATAACAGGAGAATTGTGGACCAGGATTGGGCAAATTGGGGCTCATCAGCCGCTGTAGGGCTACAAGTCACAGCATGCACTTTTCTATCGGAGGTGCAAGGTGCAGATGAATGGCAGGACATAGAGGTCATCTGTCTAGCTGGGACTTTTAGTTCTCCAGAAGATGTCACCTTTGTAGATCTCACGAGTATAATTGCCGATCTGTGTTCCGTATAAGCTGTATCTGTGACGTCACCCCCATCACAGTGTATAAGCTGTATCTGTGACGTCACCCCCCATCACAGTGACAGAGGCACAGGGGTCTGTATACATGTGGTTTGGTGAGAGCCTGAGCGGACATTAATATGATCGATACAGAAGGTTTCCCTCGTCCTACATAAATGGCAGCGCTATTCTACCCGCTGCTGGAACTTTCTCCTCTGACAAATTCAAATCAACGGATGTCTACCGCCAGGAGGAGAGCCCGGCACCACTGTTCCGAAGAGCTTACCATCTACAGCCCCGCAGCTAGGGCAATGCAGCGCTGCAAACTGACCGGTTACAGACTACGGCCATGCACCGATGTCACTATATAAAAGGCAATAATGATAGTAATAATCCAAGTTTTGTTGAAGCTGGATGGAAACCATAAATACTGTAAGGACCTGCCTAAGAGGAAACAGAGAAAGTGCAAGACCCCACCGGGCCCTGTGCCCCAGGTAAGGGCAAAACTCTACCAGGCTCAACGCCCCCCAGGAAAGGGCATCACTCTGACACGCCTTGTGCCCAGTGTAAGGGCAACACTCTGCCAGGCACTGGGAGCTATTATTATCCTTCCCTCTGTAACCCCTGTGCTGTGCTGTTACTCCTGTGCCTCTATAAAAAGGTCTCATGGAGACCGAAACGTTGAGGCAGTTTGGAGCTGACATGTGAGGAATAAATACTATTTTTTCATTTTGAATATAAAACCTGGTGAGTGCCCCTCTTTATTTATTCTTATATAAAAAAAAAAATATATATATATATATATATATATATATATATAGATAGTAACAGATACACAATGTAATAATAACAAACAATAATACAATGTAACAATGTAATGACACAATGTAATATTAACATATTATTAATGAGTAATAGAAGGGAATAGAATAAGTTTGTGTACAAATCACGCTATGCTCCTTTTTCATTGTCAAAAGTTATACCGTATGCATGTGTGTATATATATATAGATATGAGATAGATAGATATATAGATAGATAGATAGATAGATAGATAGATAGATAGATAGATGGATATGAGATATATGGATGGATAGATAGATAGATAGATATATATGAGATAGATGGGTTGATAATACCAAGTAAATACAATATGTGATAGATATATATTAGATATGAGATAGGTGAGTACATAGACAATATGATATAGATAAATAGATATATAGATTACATATATATTATATTATATTACGATAGATACATTGTATACATATATTAGATACATGAGAGAGATATTATAGAAATAGAATTATCTAGTTACAGCTGTTATTATTCTGCACATTTTAGTCATACGGAAAAGAGTGAGGACAATAGGCAAAGGCTCGGGTCAGTATGCGGCCTCATCCTACCTGTGTCAGCTGGCAGCTCTGTGTGCTGTGGGGATATATATACATATATATATATATATATATATATATATATATATATATATATATACAGGATCCGGCACTCATTCGTGTACAGAATCCGGCACTAAAAGTGTCTTATAGATGCATAAAGCCATTGCTGGTTACTCAACTGAACTGACCCTGCAGTGACGACCAGCAGTGGCTTTTTTGCATTAATAAGACCATTATATATATATATATATATATATATATATATATATACTGATAGTAATGTCATGCTATTTATTTTGCATCACTGGCTCATTTTCTGGACCCACGTGATGGTTGCCTATTTGGATTTCCTATTTGGATGCACCCCCGAACGCTGTAATACTGATTGCCCTGTGTGGATGTATATGTGTATGTTTGATATTATATTATATATGTATCATAGGCCTGGGAAGAGCAGGATATCCTGCTACAGGGGAAAGACAGAAGTATTGGGGAGGGGGTGACGGCGAGAGGTCTGCTGGGAAGGCCATCTCTTCTCCTTACTGGAAATAAGGCAGATCACTTACCAGATCAATGGGAACTGGGTCCACACGTTTGTGTACTGTTAGTAGCAATAATGCTCTTTTAATCTTCCAAACATCCCAGGTATCGATTGGCACCATACACAGGACTGTGTGAAATAGTGACATAGGAGGTCTATAAAGGATATCTCAGAGGAGAGGGGAGACCCCCACCCACCTGATTCTCTTAGCCAAAGGGTGTGAATAAGTGTCACTGTGTCAGTCATACGAAGCCTGTATAATATATATATATATATATATATATATATGTCAGTAATACGAAGCCTATATAATATATATATATGTCAGTAATACGAAGCCTATATAATATATATATATGTCAGTAATACGAAGCCTATATAATATATATATATATGTTAGCGACTAATAATCAGTAACTGACAATACGGTTCATACAGAAATATTTGCTGCGCTTTTTATACTCGCCTGTAATGTCTTGTGTAAAGAATAAAAGAAAAAAATGAAAGTAAATCTACATATAACAGTACTACTAGTAATAAAATAATATTAATAGTATCAAATGAATAATAATGACAATAGTAATAGTAGTGTCAATAATAATTAATATTAATACTACTACTAATAGTAACAAGAATATATATTGTTTTCTCCATATTAACTAGACGATGGAGCAATAGACCCAATTTCATTATTAAAGCCGTGCACCAAAGCACCAAAAGAATTTGCTATTCTTCAATGTTTCCCATGTAAAGTGCCTTATTGCAGTTGGGGGGAGTAGGGGGGGGTATGATAAAAATAAATACAACGCTCAAAAATCATTCACGTAAATTGCCCCAGAATAATAGGTAAGCAGGTGGCCTAGAATCGTCACATGTTTTTCCTGACACTTTACTTGTTACAATGTTGCAAACGCTGTAACCTGAGTTTAAACACATTGACACATTGTTTCCTTATGTAAATCATGTCAAATAGCGTTTATGCACAAACCCATCACTTATCTAGCCCTAACTCTCCACAATTTACAGGTTAGTATAACATAGAGGCCAATAAAGGAGTTAGAGCCATTAGTTGTGTATTGTCTGGTAATATAAAACACACTGGAATCTGCATTACTGTGACCAGTCCTACTCTGTACTCTGTACGGGACAGATAATGGGCTGAAGGGGCTGCCAGGATGAATGCACAGGGTGTCCTCACCTATTGGGCTGGAGAGATCGATGCAATATCCCACAGTGTGTGTACTGCTTGTTGGGCTAATCATGGGAATATATTCAGGTGGGGACACCGAAATAAACAAGGGCCATCATTGTAGTGTTACAGACAGGACCACTCAATACAAAATACATATTCAACAGATCATACAGCAATCCACGGAAATCAATCCCAGCATCAGCCAAATAGTAACTACAAGCTGGATTATGGAATGCAGTCAATGGGATATATGTATATAGAAACTTATTGTCTGTACTGTATGTGCATATATTAGTATATATATATATACACGCATACACATGGAATCCACTACATACACTGGAATGTAATCAATGAGCGATTTAGCCTATTGCTGCGTTTTGTGTATATATATATATATATATATATATATATATATATATATACAAAACGCAGCAATAGGCTACATTTTACCGTATATATATATACATTCATATATACATATATAAATATATATGTGCGTATATATCTCTATATGTGTGCTCTTGTATATGCAATACATATATATACAAAACACACACACAAACATATATGTGTATATATATATAGATACATATAGATTGCACACATAATAGGCTTCAATGTAAATAGCCCATCGATTGCTTTTCAGAAAAATGTGTGTATATATATATATATGGCTAGATAGTAGATAGATAGATACATTATGTGTACACACACATACACACACACCACACACACACACACACACACTGATGACAGTGTTAATTTCCATTTTGTAACCAACGTCTCCCCTGTGACATAGGGACACACAACAATGCTGAATATACTGTACAGGGCACCCTCCATTCTCCAGCTCACTTTAACGTGGGGGCCAGGTGAACGAGACCCCAGACTCCAGGATTTCGCCTGTTTAACCCAGTCTCAAGCCAATGACATTGCTCTTTCCAGAGCTGAGATTTATATCAATAATTAATAGAAGTGGCTTCTATTCTCTCTCTCTCCCACTTACAAGTCACACTACACACCGAACCCGCTGCCATTAGTATCGCCTAACAGCACATGACGTTTCAGCAGGCAGCCAGCACCAAACAAATGCTGACATTCACTCCTGCCTCACTTCACCGCCTGGCAGCAAAGGGTTAAACAGCACCTCATTGTATGGCAGCCCTGCTGGGCTCCAGGCAATGGGGACACATTAGCAGGGAGTAAAATGCAGTTTTTTAATGTGATATCAATAACAATTTGCTACCGATGATTAATATCACCAGCTCATAATAAGCCCCTCTACTGTGGTGAACACATACGTGACCAGAATACAGGTCCCCCCCTCCCCTTCCTCACAGAGGCCTCCTGTTACAGGCTAGCAATTGAGTAGAATAGGGAAGACACTGCTTGTTTAATTGTCAAGTGCACAGCTATAGGGTGCCTGTTACAAGTATAATGTATAGACAATAACATGGCATATAATAGCTTTACATATATTCAGATTTCTGAAAAGACCTCATGATTCCAATGTGAATTGCAAAATAGTTTTAAGCAGCAGGGATCACCCTATTCCTACAACCCGAAGCCATGTTCCAACAACTTCAGTTAAAAATAACTTATTGATCTGCCTTCTTATTTTTACTTAATAACCAATAATATCAGAAGCGGACAGCAGAGTGGTGTGGGGCAGGAGGGCTATATTAACACACGTTGAAGATGGTTTATTCATTTGTATTAAGGTTTAAGCCCTAAAGTCATTTCCTCTGGGTTTATGTGATATTTCCTATTGATGTCACCGTGCATTGTTCTACAACAATCTTTTGTTCAGTAAAGAAGCGTTTCCCTTCTGCAGTCTCACATCTCATGCTAGGATGTAACGATAAATATCGGTGTGTGATTGGCAGGGCAACCGTAATGAATTAAAAATAAAATAAAAATGAAAATAAATAACTGAGTATGCAGATTAGACAAAAACTGCACAGCCATACCTAGGTATCACAGACACAAAGTATAATTATATTGCTGCACTTGAGAAACGTCATTCGTAAAATGTAACCGCTTTTAAATGGCATAATTAATAATAAATAATGTTTACATGCCTCTCAGATTTTTTTTTTTCCATAGCACTTTCCGATGCAACCTCAGAACAATAGGTAGACGCAATTCACCAACTGGCCACTAGAGGGGGCACACATAACCACAATGCTTTTCAACAATGTACAGTAGTAGTCTAATATCAATTGCAAGCACTGAGATTTTCATTTTTTTTTCAGGTGTCTTCACCCCCCAGCCCTGCACATTTAGCTTAAGCTACATATGGAAGGAAATAGTGATATTATACGGAACCATTTTTCACCACTTCTATATATAAACACACACTGTACAGATTTATCTCAGACCTGCTGCCACCATCAAGCCAACTTGCAATTCAAGCTTGCACAAACCTGTGGCTGTCTGGTCGTGGTAAAAATACAAGTTCTGAAAGGCATGCTGGGAGTTGTAGTCCCACCACAGATAACCAGCCACAATTTGACTACTCATGAAGAGGAGACTTAGTTACGGGGTCTGTGTAGAGCTTTGTCCTCAAAAGGGTGAAAATCTACCTCATTGCTACCTTTGACCAAATGATACTGTGCACTTTGCTTTTCACTCAGCAATAGGGTATAGGGTAGTTACAGTATCCGTGTCCATAGGGGATGACAATAGAAGCCACCGTTCCATGACTGCCACAACTGCATCTACAGACCTGATCTCTCCAGGGATGTAGGTGACACAAATGGCACAGTACTGGTGATGACCACTGGGTTCCACAACTCACCTGCAAGCCTGAGAGCTGACATTCTCTGGAACTCAGGCTCCTGCAGCCATTTCCACATCCTCCTGAAGGTCTCCCTCCCAGATTTCAGTTTACTCCAAGGTTTGGGGTTCCTTAACAGGTCTGAGAGGGTACCCTGTGACCTGCACAGTACCCTCTGGGCAAAGATAGCCTGGGGGATGCTGTACCGCTTCAGTTCTGCAGTGATTCTCTGCGCCACCTCTTTGGTGTTAATTTCTTCCAACTGTCCAGAGTTATTGAGCTGAGTTCCCGAGGAGGAGGGAGGCCTGTCCCGACCAGGGGTCAGCAAAGGCCCATGAGACTGGGCATGGCCCGGGTGATGCATCCCATTGATGTGGGACATCATGGAAGCAGGTGGAGTGCCCAGACCCCTGGAGAGGTGCTGCTCCCCCCTGGCCAGCATGGCAGTATGGGCATCAAAGTTTGGGCTGAGCATCTTCTCGTGGCCAGGTGGTCCATAGTTGTGGAGGCTCTGCTGAGTGTTGTGGATGGAGCCCAAGCCATTCCCCAGGGGGCTGCCGGTCAAGGGCGACAAGCTTTGACCCATGCCAGTCATGTCCTTGTAGGGGCTGTACAGGTTGTTCATGGCTGGGATCCCCCTGTCATCTCTCATGAGGGTGAAGCTGCCACTGACATTGCCAGACAGCCGCTGGTGGTGATGGTGGTGGTGGTGGGGATGGTGGTGGGGGTGGTGGAATTTGTCAGACACTGTGGAGATAGGGGGCAAGGGCTGGAGTGGAGTTAAGGTGGTGTAGGTGCTGCTCATGCCCATCCCAGGGGGTGAGGAGTCACAGGGCATACTCATGGCATGGTGCAGGGGGATGGACAGCTCCGGCCGGTAGTCCCCAGTCCCATCCAGGATGGAAGCCATGCTGGAAACCATAGCGGACCTAGAAGATGGAGCAATGAGGTCTTGGTGGATCCTCCGGTGGTGGTGAGGGCTGTGGCTGCTCATCAGGTCCTGCTCATGGCTGCTCCCACCATGCAAACTGCAAATGCTGTCCATTGTCATCTCTGGGTTCATGGCGCAGGCATCCAGGTCTTTGGTGAGGCATCTAAAGGCGTTATAGGCAGTCTTCATTCAGTCCATGGGTGGGGGTCAGCTTTAAGGCCTCCGGGTTGCTTAGAGGGTGAGTGGGTGTCAGGGTGAGTGGGTGTCAGGGTGCTGTGCTGAGTGCAGGTTAGGGGCAGGGGGGGGGATGAGTGTGAGTGCTGCTCAGTGGGCTCTATCAGAGGAGCCAGTGCTTGCCAGCCCTCTCCATGTCCTAGCCCTTCTCCTCCTCTTGCGTCTTCTGCTCAGGCAGCCGGAGCTGTCCAGAATGGGTTTGCTGAAAGCGCAGCCTAACCCAACCAGGCGAGCTGGGAGCTGCTTTGTGGACAGGCTATCACTCCAATCAAAGATCCCAGCTGCCTTGTGTCAAAGCCCTGTATCCAATCAGCACAGGCATGGGAGCAGTTCAAGGTTGGTTGGCACGTCTGCTCACATTGCTCCAGTCTAGTGCTGGGGGGGGGGGGGATGACCAGTTAAAGAGGCAGTATCCCTATTTTCCCTGAAGCAAGTGGTTTAAAGTGCACTCATCTGCAGCACTCAGACACCCCACATGAGCTGTGCACAAGGAGCTTCACTGAGACAGGATTTGGTGAATTAATTTATTGTGAGATCCCAACGTCTATATATTGCTAGTGCATGCATTAAAGTTCTGTGCAGAAAAAACTGTGTGTGTATGTATGTATGTATGTATGTATGTATGTATGTATGTATGTATG